>JADMNL010000026.1:279577500-280177500 GCA_016271365.2 Neoceratodus forsteri | reverse complement strand
TAGAAATATAATTCTCATTCCCTGGGTTGCATATGTGACTCCGTCTCCTGTGGTCAGCCCATCACCCTGCTACTGTGTGCCCTTTGACTGCACTGTACCCTACCCAGTGTGTGTGTTACAGAGAGAAGCCCAGTGGCCAGTTGTGTGGTGGCATTAACCTTACATGACAGAAATGTAGAAATATAATTCTCATTCCCTGAGTTGTTGGTTATGTATGTGACTCCGTCTCCTGTGGTCAGCCCATAACCCTGCTGCTGTGTGCCCTTTGACTGCACTGTACCCTACCCAGTGTGTGTTACAGAAAGAAGCCCAGTGGCCAGTTGTGTGGTGGCATTAACCTTACATGACAGAAATGTAGAAATATAATTCTCATTCCCTGGGTTGCGTATGTGACTCCGGGTCTCCTGTCAGTCTGCTACTGTGTGCCCTTTGACTGCACTGTACCCTACAGTGTGTGTTAAAGAAAAAGCCCAGTCCTAGTTGTGTGGTGGCATTAACCTTACATGACAGAAATGTAGAAATATAATTCTCATTCCCCTGGTTGCGTATGTGACTGGCTCTCTGTGGTCAGCCCATCACCCTGCTTGCCAGGTGCTCCCTTGACTGCACTGTATCCTACCCAGTGTGTGTTACACAGAGAAGTCCAGTGGCCAGTTGTGTGGTGGCATTAACCTTACATGACAGAAATGTAGAAATATAATTCTCATTCCTGGGTTAGATGTGACTCGTCTCCTGTGGTCAGCCCATCACCTGCTACTGTGTGCCTTGACTGCACTGTACCCTACCCAGTGTGTGTGTTACAGAGAGAAGCCCAGTGGCTAGTTGTGTGGTGGCATTAACCTTACATGACAGAAACGTAGAAATATAATTCTCATTCCCTGAGTTGTTGGTTATGTATGTGACTCCATCTCCTGTGGTCAGCCCATCACCCTGCTGCTGTGTCCTTGACTGCACTGTACCCCTACCCAGTGTGTGTTACAGAGAGAAGCCCAGTGGCCAGTTGTGTGGTGGCATTAACCTTACATGACAGAAACGTGAAATATAATTCTCATTCCCTGGTTGCGTATGTGACTCGTCTCCTGTGGTCAGCCCATCACCCTGCTGCTGTGCACCCTTGATTGCTATGTGTATGCCTATGCCCAGCAGCCCAATCATTCTGTAAGCCTTGAACCTGTGATCCTTTGGTTGCAAACTGTCATATTCTTCAATTACTTTCAGTCCACGGTATCACAGTGTCACACAACCAAAATAAAATTTTGGAGTTGTAGCCAGCGATCACAGATCACATTGCTTTGTTACACAGGAATTGTGTGAGTGTGGGTGTGTTCACCGCAGTATACTGGTAGTACTGGTACTTACTGTCTGTTATGGCTGACAGCAACATAGATGAAGCATCTAGTGCTGGTGTTGGAGCAGGTGTTGGTGGTAGTGGTAATCCTGGTGCTAACAGAAATAACCAAAATGTTTCACATGATAAAAATTCAACAAACAGCAAAACAGCAACAGTGAAGTGTGGTAAAGAGGGGGACCTTTTAAGAAAACCTGTACAGCTGCTGGGGTCATACGGAGAGGCACCATAAGGTATGCCATTCATGCTGTTAAGATCCCTGTGACTAGCAGCAATAATGCAAGTGACAGTGAGTTCCTCTCTGACTCAGACAGTAGCTCTTTGTCTCAGTCCGACACTGTTGTGTCTCGCGACAAATCATTACTTTCTCAACAAAGTGAAATGAGCAAGTCTGCTGACAATGAATCAGGTAGTGCACTTGCAAATACATCCAGCACTGTTGGCAATGAAAAGGACATATCCATTGAATCCACCACTTCTGTGTTGGCCAGCAATGAAAATCCATCAGAGTCTTCTGCCCACTCTTCTAGCACCAAGGAGCATGTCCCAGGTTCTGTTAGGACAGGTGAAAAGACACAAACAGTCTTTAGCTATCTTCCTAGCACTTGAACAAAATCTGTCACATCTGAGGTGTGGAATTATTTCTCTGTCAGTAAAACTGATCCATGCAGAGCAATTTGTTCCCTGTGTAAACAGAGTGTAAGCCGTGGTAAAGTTGTGTCATGCCTTGGCACTACAGCTCTTAAACGCCATCTGAAAAAGCATTCGGTTTTGCTTGATCATCCAAAACCCATGTCCTCCATCTTCCAGACCGCACATGAGAAGGGTCAGGAATCTGAAATGGATACTGAATTGTCTGAACTTGATGCGGGCAGAACCACTGCCAGCCCTAGGATCACTGTTACCACCAATGCCAGCACCATTAGTACCAGTTACATATCCAGTGATGGCACTGAATGTGTAAGTCCTAGTCCACCATCTCTGCCTCCATCTGCCCATCAAAGCGCGGTGTATAATAAACCAGCAGGGACATGTTGCAAACAGCTAACACTGTCTCAGGCATTTGAAAGGAAGAATACCTTTACTAGAAATCATCCAAAGACCCTTCATCTTACTCACCGAATTGGTGAACTGTTAGCCGGAGCCCTTCTCCCATGCTCTTTGGTAGATCATGAGGATTTTAGGAGCTCATGACGTTAGCAGAGCCTCGTTACAATGTTCCTCATCGAAGGTACTTTTCCTATGCTGAAATACCAAACATTTATCAGGTTTAAAAGCGACAGTGATGCTTGCACTTAAACTGCAGAGGGTGGGGTTATTCATGTCACAACAGATATGTGGACCAGCACTCAAAACATAGATTACATGTCCTTACTGCTCATTGGGTCATGTTTTCTTGTGCTTCTTCAAAAACAAAGACACCCCAAAAGATGGCGCTGCTGCATATAAAGACGTTTGGGCAAAGTCATACTGCTGCAAACATCTTGCAGGAACTAAATGACCTCCTTGATGAATGGGTTTATTCTCACAGTCTAAAATGTGGCTTCATAGTAAGTGACAATGGAGCCAACATCTTAAAAGCAGTACAGGATGGAGGATTTATGCATGCTTCTTGCTTTGCACATTGCTTACACTTAATTGTCACGGGATTTCTCAGCAACAAAACACAAGTGGATGGTATGATTGCTGTTTGCAAAAAAATTGTGACTCACTTTTCACATTCAACCAAGGCTATACGGACATTGTCCCAACTGCAAAACACAAGCTGCCCCAGCAAAGCTGATTCAAAATGTTTCTACTGTTGGAACTCAACGCTTATATGCTGCAGCGCCTCTTGGAGCAAAAGCAAGCTGTACATGAGTACTGCTCCAGTTACATTATTGGAGATGGCATTATGCTGTCTGTGCTGCAGTGGAAATTAATGGAGACAGTGTGCTGTATCCTAGCTCCTTTGAGACAGCTACAAGGGACATGTCTTCTGAAGGTGCATCTGTGAGTCAGGTTATCCCACCATAGTGCTCATTTCACATCATCTTAGTGTTCTAAATCTACAAATAGAAAAGACAGATCTGAAGCGCAGACAACATGTCGCCTGTATCATGGGAATCTCGTAAAGAGAATGAGCGGCTTCAAAACCAATGAAAATTAGTTGCAATGATGAAATCAAGACACTACATCCTTGCAACTGTCTTAGATCCCAGGTTCAAGGCTATACATCTTCCAAAAACAGATGATATAGAGCAGTACAAATGTATGTTGCTAGATGAGCTGCAGCACTCACAGGAGTCAAACACAGACATGCCCAGTACCCTCAGGTTGTCATCACCACAACATGCAGGTTCATCTTTACAAAGGGATACAGAACTGGAAAAGTCACCAAACATTAACAGTAGTTGTTGCACAACTGCCACTTCTTCAACCCTTAGTAGCAAGCTAAATCTGTGGCAAAACCTTTCCCAAATTTCTGCCATACCAGCTTCTGCTGATTCCTCTTCTGAGCGGTCTCTGTCCATCATGGTAGACAGTTACCTGCAAGAACTGCCTATTCCTATTGATGCATGCCCTTTTGAATACTGGAGATCAAAAAAGTCAATTTGGACAGAGCTGTATGATGAAGCCTGTAAATATCTTGGTTGTCCTGCAACAAGTGTCTCTTCAGAACGATGTTTAGTACAGCTGGCAATATTGTAACAGACACCAGAAATAGGTTGCTGCCAGAAAATGTACACACGTTAACTTTTATTAAAGTTAATAAATCAAGATTTTCATATCCCTACAAGAGTATACAAACTGATCCTGAAGTGATTGATGTTGTGGATGTTGATGGTGATGACAACTCAGATGGTGGTGGCTGGTAAATATTGTGTGGGACGGAGTCTCTCTGCACCAAAAAGGAAACTTTTACAGACTGTGATGACTTTGGTTGTCGCTCTCTCCTTTCTCGATCTACTACCTTGGACTATATACCCCTCAAAACTTTCACCATTTCATGGCAAACTGCTTTGTAGCTAGGGTCTAAACTAAAGTCAACAAGTTTTATATACAGGGCAATTTTAACATCAGTGGGAACAGGCCCAAATTTGGCATAAACGGGACACTGTCACATCAATCCTTTCTGTATCATATTATTTATAGTTAAAGTGAAAACATATATTTTTGGATTTACCTTCTGTGACTTCGTGGTGCATCAGTATGGGCTGGGACAGGAGACAGTCTATTTTTCAATTTTAAAGAGGACAAAACAATGAGTTCTAATTGGTAGCTGTTTATTATTTTTTCAATTACAGAAATGTTAGCCATAAACGAAAAATGGATGCTAGTACATGGGTGAGGGTTGTGGGTTGGTTTTAACATGGGTGTAAGGGTGGCATGGGTGCTACTGCACAGATGAGGGTGGTGGAAGAAAAGTGGAATGGGTGATGGGGTGAAAGGTGGGTGTTGTTTTAGTTCTTTCATTTACAGATTCGTGATCAGCTGGGAATGGTGAGGAAAAAAATGATGACAGACTGAACCTACTGTACACATAATATATATTCTTATTAAATACATTGCAAACTGCTGCCACCTAGCACAATTGTCCTGTCCCCTTTAAAAAAAGAATAAAGGAATCAGAAATAAAAGAAAATCTGCATCAGCAGTTTTCACAGAATGTGACGTATCATAAAGTGTTTTTGCTTTACAAGTAGTGATAATTTGATACATAATGGGGTTGACAGACGCTGTCCCTTAAACATCACATGCCAACTGCTGCAGCTACATTAAATGTTCCTTAGTATGTGGTGAGGAAACCATTTTTATTTATGTGACTGAAATACAGATTTTATTGAAGTATCAGCTGCAAAAATGCATCATCTTAGAAAGTTGTAAGTATTATCAATTTGCCAACAAAATGTTGGTATATGTATGCATTACCTTAGAAAATTGCATGCATTTTTGCCAGCAACAATGACTGGCATATTTTTTTTATTCAAATGTCTTGACTGACTACGTTATGACATAATATGTTTTGCAACAGTTCCGCATGCTACTGCTGTAGTACTTGGCTTAACTTTGTTATAAAAGCTATCTTTTAAACATAGCAACTTTTGATTTACTCATTTAAAACAGAAAGCAGCAAATAGCTGAAATTAGGTAATATCAGTTATTTTTTCTCATAATTCATGACGATGAGTATATATAGCTGAGTACATAAATGGCTAATGTGCCTCTTTCTTTCACTAAGGAACTATGATGCAGCTGCAGCAGGAAAACTTTAACATATGGGTGGGGTGGGCCTGTTATGTATTAAGTTGCTGGCTTTAGCAAACAGAAGAAACCATAGATAAACCTAGTTGTATTCCTATCAATGTCACACATGATAATTTCTCTCCCCCTTATATTGAACAGTTTTTCCTTTACATGTATTTTATTACTATCTTCGTTACTGGCAGCACAATAAAAAAATAGGGTTCGAGTTCTAAAAAGTTCTAAAAAAGATTAGAACCCTAGAACTTTTTCAAAAGTTCTAGACTAGAACTAGAACCCAGAACTTCAGAGGGTTCTGACAACCCTACATTTCAGTCAGGGGACAAAGTGTTGTTACTTCTTCCCTCCACAGAGGACAAATCTAGTCATGAAATGGCAGGGCCCCTTCACCATTCTGAGCCAAACAGGAGCAGTGAATTATGAGCTTAGTATGCTAAAAAAGAGATCCCCCCAGAAAATGTACCCTGTGAATCTCCTCAGGAAATAGCATGAAAAGCCTAAACCCTCCCTTTGCATCCATCCTGAAGTTAAAAAGTCAAAGCTAGAGATTGCCTATAAAAGGTTAGAGCAGTCAGGACAGTTGGGGGAGATCCAGATAAACCCAGAATTGGAGCCTCAGCAACAGAAATATTTACAGGTGGTATTACAAGAATTTGAGCCTATATTCACAAACATCCCAGGGAGGGCCAAAGGAATTGTGCACACCATAACAGCCATACAAGATAAGCCCATACACCAAAACCACCTACAGATTGCCCATTAAGGTGAGGGAAGAGGCGATTCAGGAAGTCAAAAATATGGAACAGTTAGGCATAATTGTGCCCTTAATGAGTGCATGGTCTTCACTCATGATCATAGTAGACAAGAAAGAGGGTGGGATATGTCTATGCCTAGATTTTAGAAAGCTTAACAACACATCATTATTTGATGGTGATCTAGTGCCCCGAATTGATGATATCATTGACAGGCTAGGCAATGCACAGTATATCTCCACCCTTGACCTTACTAAGGCATATTGGCAAATCCCCTTGTCATCTGATTCACAAGAGAAAACCACATTTAGCATCCCATTTGGTTTAAACCAGTAATTTGCAGTGCCATTCAGACTACATGGGGCCCCAGCCACTTTTCAGCATTTTATGGACCACATACTAAGACCACACACTGACTAATGCACTGCTTATTTGAACGATGTGGTCATATTCAGCCCTGACTGGGAAACCCATGTTAGACACTTGTCCCAGGTACTGTAAGCAATAAAGGAGTCAAGAGTGACCAGTAACCCTTCCAAGTGTGCCCTAGGAAAGACCTAGACAAGATACCTAGGGTTCCTTTTAGGCAAGTGAAGCCTGAGGTAGAGAAGGTTACAGCCGTAGCCAACAGCCCAATACCAACCACAAAAAAGCATGAGAGATCTTTCCTAGGCCTGGCTGATTATTAATGGAGATTTATTCTTAATTTCTCAGCCATTGCCAGTCCTTTGACTGGTCTCACTAAAAGGAGGTGCCCAAATAGGGTTCAGTGGACCCCTATTTGTGATGAAGCTTTTATAAATATCAAAGTCATTCTATGTACAGCTTCTGTATTGAAAAGCCCTTACTTCAACTAAGTGTTTGGGGTTCAAACTGATGCATCAGAGAATGGTATTGGGGCAGTCTTATCTCAGAAAATAGATGGGGAAGAACATCCGATCATGTATATCAGCAGGAAGCTACATGAGAGAAAAAGAAGATATGCTACAACAGAGGACAAATGCTTAGCTCTGAAGTGGGCTATTGAGTCTCTGAAATATTACCTTTGGGGGCTGAATTTAAGGTTGTAACTGATCATAATCTCCTTTACTGGTTGCACCAAATGAGAGAACAAAATCCCTGTATAATGCAGTGGTACTTAGCTCTTCAGCCCTGTCAATTTACTGTGTCCCACAGGCAGGGACAAAACATGTAAATGCTGATTTCATGTGTAGATATGGTGCAGAAATTTATGTCAATGAAATATGATGGACATTTTCTAAAAGGAGATAGTGCAGGGAAGGTACCGGTAGTCTCTGTTGAGAAATGTGTTAACGTCTCAGGGTAAAGAATGATATCCACACTGTTTGTGATGGCAGGCTTATCATTATTAGGAACCCTGAGATAGAGTCTCTGAAGATGGATGGGTGGAAGCTCCATCCCTTCCTAGAACAAATAACTGCTTCCCTCTTAAGGTGGGGGATATGTGACAGGGAGATTCTGCCACTCTTGAGGAATGACCATTTCTTAAATCTATTGCAACAGTTCTTCTGTTTCTTAGCCTATTCTATCCTCTACATTTCTAGTCCATAAGGTTGGCTTCCTAAGGGTACACCCTCCCATTTCTTGACTATGTTACAGTGTCCTATTTAATTTTCCCTCTCAGGTCCTCATACAGGGAGATTATTGTGGTGACCTCTGAGCTGATGTTAAACATGTATGTCTCATTGTTGGATTTAGTATGCAATAGCACTATATCATAAAATACATTGATATGTATGTCTTATGTGTATGAAACCAGTAAATGTTCAAAATACCACAGCACTAGGTGTTTTTGATAAAGGTAAAAAGTTACTAGGGGACTGAATTATAAAAATTAAGTTACCAGGGTAGAGATATCAGAAAGCCCCCATTGTGTTATTTAAATGCATGTAAATTACAGATTGTTTGAGAGGCCCTTTGGTACCATGTATTCCTATTTTAAGCTGAAGCAGATTAAAATGTTGTGGTGATTTTCATATACATTTCATAATGCTTTGCATTATGGAGAAATCTGTGATGGTGTGTTTCCTTGAAATGTGGCTTTATTGCCAATACCCTTTGGGGTAGCCCTTCCTTCAGTGCTTCTGCACTGAAGTTCTTTGTCTTTAGCTTGTTTTGTTTCTTTTTTGCATTCCCCATCACCCAAACACACAAGAACAACATAAGGAATAAAATAATTTTCACTAAAGAGATATATCAGTAGATCAGTGGGTGCTGACTAAGTGCGGAGAGGAAGGACATGCATAGTATGTTACTGCAAACTGATGTATTGAATAATGGGTATGCCATTGCTAAAGGTTATCCCCTATGTTTTAAATAAACATCACACAGAGACTGTGTGTTGAACCTAAAGTTCTGTGTCTGGTCTATCTATTATCCCACAACCCCTCCACAGGTACACCCCCCCCATAGGGCAGATTAAATTATTACATTTTCAGTAAAGCACAAGACAGAAAATGGACTAAGGTTTTGGTAAAATTCTGAGGCAGTACATTAAGTAGCAGGTTAGCAAGGAACAGCAAGAGAGCAGTGAGCTAGCACTGAGTGAGTGAAAGCAGAGCTGTAGAACAAACACAGACAAACAGTATAGCATGGGATAGCAGCTGCTGAGTTGTATGAGTGTGGACTAGTTGCAAACAATGTAGAAGCACAGGAGACAGTGGAAATACAGCAGCAGGAGCTGTAGCATACATTGACAAGTGAAGGAAATCTGAGGATTAGAAGCTGGAACTAAAGCAGAAATATAACATTGCAGTGAATTGCACAGCACAATCAAATGGCAACAGAATGCTAGGAAACTAGAAAGCCCCAAAAAGAAAACACAAAATGAAAATACAAATGGAAAAAGAAGCAACGCAAGGAAGCAGGGAGCAGTTGGAGGCAGGAAATACTAACCAAAGCAGTAGAAGCACAATGAACAGAGTCCAGCACAGACCAGCATAGCCCAAAGCATGAGTAGGGCAGGGGGAAGACAGCAGGCCCCAGGTGGGAAAACAGACCAACAGAGCCTCCAGCTGGTAAAGAAAAAAAGTGCTTCAGAGAGAGGCTGGGGGGAACTGCTTATATAGCTCAGGAAGGGTGTGTGGCTTGTTGCTTGCCCCACTGAACTACAGGCATAGCCTTCCAAGAGGCATAAATCCAAAGAGGACTAACTGTGAGATGGTCAGGGTGCAGAAGGTGAGGGGGTAGAGCCAGTACAAGGGGGAGAGGAAAGGGCACGAGTGGTGAAAAAATGACTGAAATGAGAAGAGAGGAATGGTTAGAAAGTGGTGAGTCATTAACCCTGAGGACAGGGGCGCAGACTGAGTTGGAGGATCAAAAAGTGTGTGGCTGGCTTTCCAGAATCTAGCTGGAGATCAAGGTTGCTTTGTAGGTTAGATTTGAAATAGTTAGATTTGACAATCTGTACAGCCTTAATGCATTTATTTCTCAGTACTCTGTGGAAGTAAAGAAAGCGGTCCACTGTTCCTCCACCTCCCTAGGTCCTCTCCCCTTGCCAAGTCCTTCCTGAGGCATTCGCCCATCTTTAAGAAAATCAGCCCATCTGAATTCCAGGACTTCTGCCACTGAGTGGTTAGATTCTGCTACTGTCCTTATGTTGAACCACACTGTACGATGACTACTAGTCCCCAAATGACTTCCCAACTTGATGTCTATAATAGTCCCTGTTAATAAGCACTGGGTCCAGTATTGCCCCATCACAAGTAGGTACACTACCTTGTTACCTAAGGAATGCCCCTTACAGGGAGTCCAGGATGTCCTTGATTTTTAGCTGAAGCTGTAGCTGGGAGGCTCCAATCTACATCTGGCAGACTGACATCCCCACAAGCAGCTTTTCCCCCTTTTTGGCAGTTATTCCCGTTTCTTCTAACATTTCTTTATCTAGCACCCCCCTTGTGCCAGAGACCTACAGATCATGTCCATCCAAACAGTGTCTCCATTTCCCAATTCAAGGGTGACCCACAACACCTCTACCTCTCCAAATTCCCTGTATTTCTGTTGCTTTTATGCTTTCCTTCATGCCATGCACCACACACCCTCCTTTCCTTTCTACCCTGTCCTTTCTGAATATTGTGTAACCTGATATGACCATGTTCTAGTTCCAGTCATAGCAGTCAGTGCACCATGACTCAGTAATGGCCACAATATCTAGGTCAGCCTTTACCATGATTGCCTCTAGGCCTGGGATTTTATTTCCCAAGATTTTAGCATTTGCACACATGGCCTTCCAGATTCTATTTACTCCTTGTTTGTCACTTCCCTGCTTTTTTCCTTTTGTTCCTCTCTCCTCCTTCTACTCTTCTGATTGCTTTCCCCCCTTCCTCCTTCACCAGTCCCCTGCTTCCTTGATTAACTTGCACCATGGCGGGACTCACCCCTAAGGATCTCCCTTCTCTCTATCTCAGCCTGTAGTGGGGGGGGTTCTGCCTCCCCATTTTCTCCCACCACCACCCTTGGCAAGTTTAAATGTTCATTGAAGTAAAACTTAAACCATCCACTGAGAAGTGTGGTTCCCCTCCCAGCCTGATGAAGGCAATCACCTCTGTAGAGTCTCTTATCCTCCCAGGTGGGCCCTCAGTTCCCAGTGAAGCCATACTTCTCCTCTCTGCACCATTCCTTCAACCATGAGTTCCCTCTTTTTCCCTTATCGAAGACAGGCAGCACCTCCGCAAATGCTATGGAGCCTGCTTCCTGTCCAAGACTTTGTCCCAGTTCCCTAAATTCCCCTTGCACTGTTCTAGTCCCATCCCTAGCCAGGTCATTTGTCCCCAGGTGAACAATTAGATCCATGTACCCCTCCCTTCCTACTGCCCTAATGATCCATAGGACATGCTTCCCATCCTTCCAGGCCATGGCGCTGGGTAGATACCTCATAGGAAGGATACAGAGCTAATGGACTTGCATCCTATATGCTCGTCATCTAAATTTTTAAACTCTAAATTTATTTGTATGTGCATTCCATCTCAGTTTAAATGCTGTGGTTGTTGGACTAGCCAGAACCTCCAAGAGTAATCTATTCCAGTCGTGCACAACTCTTTGGATAAACCACCATGTACTACGCACTTTCCTTCTGTGTGGTGCTGTTAGTTGCATGGGGTGAGACCTAGTATTATATGCACTTGTGTTTAAACATAGAAACATAGAATTTGATGGCAGATAAGGACCGCTTGACCCACCTTGTCCGCCCATTTCCCTACCTAATGGATAAGCTGCAGATCCTAGTTAACCAACAGCCTACTTCCTCCTACCCCCCACTAGAATTGCCTTATGTCTGTCCCATGCATTCTTGAATTCTCTCACTGTTTTTGACTCTACAACCTCCTCAGGAAGGCTGTTCCATGTATCCACAACCCTCTCTGTGAAGAAATAATTCCTCACATTACCTCTGAGCGGCCCCCTCATCTTCAAATTGTGCCCCCTTATTTTTGCACATCTCTTTTTCTGAAAGATGGTACCCTCTTGGACTTTGTTGATTCCCTTGAGGTACTTGAAAGTTTCTATCATGTCCCCCCCTCCCTTCTTTCCTCCTTTCCTTATTTCAAGACCTGTAATATTCCAAAGATCCTCATTGTTCCATGTCTTGTGTACCAAACACATATCACCCCTCTTTCCTCTGTCCTCCAGGGAATACATATTTAACTCAGTCGGGTCTGATAATTTTTACCAGCCATGTCATGAAGTGCCCTGGTGGCTCTCTTTTGTATTTTTGTAAAAGTGTCCAAACCTGTGCACCATATTCCAAGATTGGTCTAACCAGGGTTGTATGCAGTGGTAACATGACAGCCCTACTTCTTGAGGTTATATGTCTAAGAATACAATTTAGTATTCTGTTTCCTTTTTGTGCTATCTTATGGCAATGTGGTGTAAAAGACATATCACTAGACACAATAATGCCTAAATCCCTTTCCTCCTTGATTGTTTTCAAAGCAGTATTTCCCAAATTGTAAGATATTCTAGGGTTACTTTTTCCCAAATGCATAATAAAGCATTTATCATAGTTTAGTGATAAATGAAAACGCTTAATCCATATCTCAGTGTTATCGATAGTTGCTTGTAAATCTGATGAATTTTGACCAGTATTTATTTCTGCACCTATCCTACAGTCTGAAAATTTTTGTAGCCAAACACTACTGTGATTTATTTGAAGTGATGATACATATAAGTTGAATAGATAGGGGCCCAGTACCGAACCCTGGGAACGCCACTAGTCACTTCTGACTGTTCAGAAAACTTTCCTGCAATACACATACATTGGTTTCTATTTTTTAACCATTCTTGAACCCATTTTATTATGGTTGGATGGATACTTAGTTTGCTCATTTGCTGTATGAGCTCTCAATGGGGGAGCTTATCAAAAGCTTTTGAGAAATCAAGAAACCTGACCTCCCTTCTCTGCCCCCTTTCCTATTCCCAGCTCTATCCCCCTTACAACTGAGTCCCCAACCAGAAATTGCGTCCTCCTTCTCTGGTGTCCTGTATCATCTTCCTTGGGACCTCCACTTAGGAGGGCCCCTACATCCTCCTTGGCCACTACCATGGGTGCCTCCTCTTGGCAGTCCAGCACCACTGGAGCAGCATAGGAGTTTTGCAATCATACCAGTTGTGGCTGAGGAATGTGCCTGCAACCCTCCCAACCTTCTGGATCCCACCACCTTCACCATCATTGAGCCCACAATATCCAGGTTGTTACCCACTGTGACAACTGCAATGCTGTCCCTGTTCGTAAATAGCAGGTCTAGCCCTGCCCCATCTCTAGTGGGTTCCATAATAAACTGCCTGAGAAATGCTTCCTGTAGGGAGTCGAGGATAGCCCTGCTTCTTCTTGTAGCTGCAGCAAGAATGTTTCAGTCCAGTTCTTTATCTGATGCACAGCAAAATGGACATCCAACAGTTACTGCATATAAGAACACAACCCATCTTCAAAATACACAGCATATTTTACAAAGAACTGTTTTCAAATGAGTCCTCAACCCTAACCTACTTGCATCAGATTTATTAAGATTAAGATTTTTTATATTAAAGGACAAAACCTAGTGCAGATTAACCAAGGCTAGTGCAGCTAACCCTCTACTTGTCCGTTCTGACTAGCATAAATGTTTCACGGTTGTTAATGAAATTAAAAAAGTCTCTACTTTAGCAGGCTGTAGTCCTCATGCTAATTTTCCTCAGTGTTTCAGGTGGCCTGGTGTGATTAACAGCTCATTAGGTGCTGCAATTGTCTGGCAGTTCACGGGGGGAGGGATCTAACAAATGAAAATGTGAGTTTATTATCACTCAATTATTAAGACATTCAGCTAGTGTTTAGGCTGTGATCAAGGGTAGAGTACCGTGAAATCACTATCTTCCAGTTTTCTGAACTTGTCTTTGTCTGATGATTTGTCCCACATTATTAAGAACAGATTGCCTCATTTCCCAACATTTTGAGTGTCTGTATCCAACATTTCAGAGGCAACAGACTTCTAGAAAAACATAAAGTGAACTGACAAACTCAAATAGGCAGACCGGTTGGGCCATAGGCCCTTACCTGCTGACAGTGTCTATGTCTGTACTTTCCCTGGACACCACTGCAGATCAGTCTCTGAAGTACCCATCCATAGACCTATATCTGCCATTACTGGCAGGTGTAGGGGTCCATAGCTCTTCTTAATGGACCACGCTAGTCAATGTGCCATCCATGCAGTCCCACCCTTATCCCAAATCCCACCCAGCATGTCATTTCATCCTAAGACCAATGCTTTAGAGCACCTACAGTACAAAAATAAACCTTAATAAAATGTATAATCCTTGGTGATTTCAATTTCAACTGGCTAGCCAAAGGCTGTACCAAACTACACACCAAAATAACTGCCCTAAACCTCTCCCAGCTAATCTCCCAACCCACCTGGCTAAACCCTAAAAATGCCTAACCACTCCCTCTTGGACTGGGCCCTCACTACCCACCCACCCACACAGGGTTTATTAATGCTGGTCTCCTCCCTGACTCCCTAAGTGACCCCCACATGATATGCATGTCCAGGAAAGTGCACAGACACGCAACCCCCCCCAGGCTGATTCTCACGAGATCTTACAAATCCATATTTCTACCTGCTCTTCTAAATGACCCGACTCATATTGACTGGTCCTTCATACCAAAGGCACCCTCAATTGACTACGCTTATGAAACACTTAAGACCAGATTTCTTGCAGTATGGGATAATCATGCACACGAGAAGCACACGTGTAAGGGGCTCCCACCTTCCGAGGGTCTCCGCCAATCTCATTAGCAGCTGCCACACCAGGGATCAGACATGGAATAAACATAAATTAACATGCTCCCAAGAATCCCTACAAAGATACTGTTCCCTCCGCAATTCCTGCACCAAATTGATACATCGGGCCAAAAAGAACTACTTCACATCAGCTCTGAACTCTAACCTTAACCACCCCACCAATTTTGAGAAAACTCTCAAATTCCTCCTCTCCCCTCCTATCCAACCACCAACCCCGACCCTATCCATCCTAAGCTCGACCGTCACTGACCCTGGCGAAGTAGCCTCTGCCTTCAATACCTTTTTCACTAGCTGCGCAGCGTCTTTCCTACCCAGTCACCCGCCCACCCCATGCACACAACATACCGCACCAAAATCTCAGAACTCCACACACGCCACCAGTTTCTCTTTCCATCCAGTAATCCCAGCTGAAGTGCTACAAGCACTGAGCTCACTCAACCCCAACAAAGGCAAATGCCCCTCAGGCCTGGACGCCAAATTACTTCACTTATCTGCCCCCAGCATAGCCACTCCACTAGCTGACTTTCTCAACCTTTTCTTCTCCATGGCCAAAATCCCAGCCGCATGGAATCAGGCAACTGTTATCACCCTTCCTAAGGGCGGCCACCCCTCCATGCCAGGAAATTACTGCTCCATCTCCCTTCTCCCAATTCTAGCTAAAATTCAGAAACACCTTCACTTGCCCAACTTTCCCAATACCTAGACACATCCTCTTTCTTCACCCCCATCAGTCTGGTTTCCATAAGCTCACTCTACCATCACTTCCCTATTGAGAATCACCAATGACATCCTTACAGGAATGGACAAATGGCACATCACCTCGGCCATTTTCATAGACTTGGCCAAGGCCTTCGATACCATCTCCCACCCTAAGCTACTAGCCAAACTAAATGATGCTGGCCTCTCCAGCCATGCCACTAGTTGGTTTCATGCCTACCTGGTAGGAAGACACCAATCTGTGAAAATTGGTCCTCATACTGTATATCTTCCCCACTACCAGTCACTATGGGGGTCCCTAAGGCTCAGTCCTGTGCCCTCTTCTTTTTTTCAATATTCCTGAATGACCTCCCATAGGCTTGCACACTCTCATCTAACCAAATGTATGTGGACGACACTGTACTGTACGCCTTAGACCCTTCAACTGTAGGGGTGTTGAATGTGCTTCAGTGGGACTTCAATGCCGTACAGCAGTGATTCCGGTCCAACCAACTATTCCTAAATATGAAAAAAAAAATCTCACTTACCTTCGGGTCGCAACCATGGCTCTCCCACCTAGTTTCACGCCCCTCATTCCTAACCTTAGATGGGGCCCCCCCGGAGTTCTGCACCTCATTCAGATACCTGGGAGGCTGGCTTGACCAATACCTGGATTTCTCCACCCATATCAAATAATTACACAAAAAGTTACACCCAAAACTTGCTGCTCTATATTGCAACAAGGATTGCATGCCCAAGCAGGTCCGGAGGGAAATTGTTCAAAAAATGATTCTCCCACTACTTGACCACAGCGACGTGGTATATGGCACCACACCCTTATCTAACCTGGCCAGCCTGGACACACTTTTCCACTCCTTATGTCATTTCATCCTGGATTGCCCACCACTGCAATCTGTACAGGGACCTAGCCCTGCCCTCACTCACGACATGCAGACAGATTCACTGCTCCAGAGTCATTGCCAAATTCTGGTCACAGACTCTTCCCCCTTATCTCGATTCCGCCATGTCAGCTCAGCCTTCCCCTGTCTACTCACTCAGAAGCACAGACTCCAGGCTTCTCCAAGTCCCATTCATGCACACCTCCAAGGGCCAATCGGCTTTCAAATATCACATGCCCAAACTATAGAATGACTTGCCTGCAGACATCAGGCGCTCCACGAACCCTGGACGTCTCAACCCACTCCTCCATGCACACTTCACTGCCACATGCTCATGCTCACAGAAACCAAAAGCACAAGCCCACATGCCTTCTGGTTCCTGCTACCCGGTAGTCATGCCATAATCATCTGCTACACTGTAGAGTCCTAAAAATTAATTGATGTTCTGTTCTCTATGTTGTAGATAATGTATAATTATGTAAAACCTAGCGTCCTCAATGTCATTGATCTTCAGCCCTCTGGTTGTATATTCTGTACACTACTGTAACTCCTGTACTGTATGTAATAATCATCCTATGTTCCCCTATACCCCAATTTCCCCCCAGGTCGTGTCTGGAAACGAGTGGTTCTCTGCTCAGTACACCTGCCTGGTTAAACTCTTAAATAAATAAATAAATATAATCTGAAGGGTTAAAATGGGCATTCTTGGGGTGCATAGATCATTCTGTATAGAAACAGAGGCAGAATAGCATCATACCTGTGTACAGTTTCCTCATGGCTGATGAAATGACAATGTTTAAAAAAATGGGTATTGTTGGAGCAGTGTATATTAACTACTTTTACGCCTGGTCTATTTAAATAGAAATGTCATAAAAAGACCATCGCTTATTTCTTTAATGACCAATTTACAGACATGACAAAATACGCATCCGCTTTCCCTGCCTCAGATCAACTGGGTCCCTCAACTCCCTCCCGCCAAGCATCAAAAATCCCCTTCTTTCACTTTAAGGCCATTACTCATAGGGAGGTCACAAAACTCCTCAGAAAGACAGAGGGCTGATGTACGCTTCCTATATAATTTACTTCAATTACCAGAACTTATGGCAGAATGTGGAATCCAATTTAGTAATAGACATAGTGATCTTCGCTCGCATAATAAAAAGTTAGCCATACCAACAGCAAGGACTAGCAAAAGAAACCACTTCTGCACTATACGTACATTAATAATGTGGAATAAACTACCCCAATATATTGTTGACTCTCCAACCTTAGATATATTTAAAAAACAATTAGATGAATATTATTATTCGAAATATATTATAGTTTAGATATGCCCACAAATTCATGATGGGCCTATTGGCTCCATTATGTCCTAGTAATCCTAGTAAAAGATCTCGGACAGCACAGCCACTAGATCAGATGGTACCGAGCCCAGGCTGCTACAAAATTGCCGCACCTCTCATTGCCGGACCCCTGGCTAGAATTTTTACACTCTCCTTATGTCACAGCAGAGTCCCGGACATTTGGAAAACAGTAAGAGTCACCCCTGTCTTCAAAAAAGGTGACCCTAAAGACCCCTCTAATTAGAGGCCCATAGCCATCCTGTCAGTTTTAAGCAAAATACTGGAAATGCTAGTTGCAATGCAAACCATTGAATTCCTCAGAGACAAGGACCTCCTAACTGCTGCACAACACGGCTTTCAAAAAGGTCACAGTACCACAATCGCCCTACTCAAATTTACTACAGACACCCTCAGTGCCATGGACTCAGGGCTTCTCATGGGAGCAGTTTTCACTGATATGTCAAAAGTCTTTGACTTGGTAGACCACCCACTTCTCCTCGACACACTCCACTCTATGGGCTTTGCTCCTAGTGTCGTCAGTTGGTTTAGCAGTTAACTGTCAAATAGGGCCCAAACCATTCAATTCAATTCTACATGCTCTGACCTAAAGACAGTGAACATTGGGGTTCCCCAAGGCTCAGTCCTTGGGCCACTTCTCTTCTCTTCTCTTCTCTTCTCAATTTTTAATCAACAGCATCACCACTAATCTCCTTGACACCTCATCTCTACTTTATGCAGATGACATAGTCATGTATGCCAGTGCGAAAGATGTGTCCGATATCAACCTATGTCTTGCCTCCGATTTCCAATGTACACAAGCCTGGCTACAGAACCACAAACTTATTCTAAATGAGGCAAAAACACAATCCATGCTAGTTGGAAGTTGGGACCCTCCCTAAACTCAAGACACTCCAAGATAAGTTCAGGGTTTCCTGTTTAGATGGCTCACTCATAACCCCTGTCATGTTATTTAAATACCTTGGGGTCACCCTTGACCAGTCTCTAAATTTTGAACTCCACATCACCAATGTGTGCAAATCAGTCAATTCCAAGCTAGGCATGTCATACCAGACCAGCTACATGCTACCCCCTACTGCTAGAGTGGCTATAGCTCGGGGCATACTCCTACCTTCTCTAACCTATGGCGTGGGCACTTATGCTCCTTTATCAAAATCAAATCCCCAAAGATTGGATGTCACCTATAACAACATTTGCAGGTTCGCCTCAGCCTCCCACAGACTAAAACACCATTGTCTACTATACTCGGATCTAAACTAGTTGTCTCCCAGTGATACTAGACTTTACTCCCTTGGCTCCACTGTCGACAGCATCATGAGATCTCGTACCCCAGCAACTCTTGTTGAGCTACTCACCTACAAGACCTCCAACTACAGGCTATGCTTAGCAGACAAATCCCTACTGTGCATCCCCAAATGCAGTACCATCAAAGGCTCTAGAGCCCTTGCCCACCATACACCTCAATTATGGAACTCACTTCCTCTGGACGTCTGGCTAGCTCTTACACACAATGCTTTTAAAAAACACTCCACCAGGATCTCAGATCCACCAACCAATTCTCCTGTTTCAAACCTCCTTAGTCCTCTGGGTATCCTGCCTATCTAGAAGCTCTTACTTTTTCTCCACAATCCTCTCCTTGCAGTACAGCATATCCCAACTCTCTCTCCTGACACTAACCCCTTGCAGTTATCCCTCTCTCTCTTTGCTAGCTCCTATCATATACCCTACCTTTCCTTATCCTGACCTGCTCTTATCCCTACTGTTCTCAATCTTGCCTTTCCCCTGTCAATTATGCCCCTGCACTTATCAATATTTGACCACATTTTTATTTATCTATTTTTGTTGTACTTTCTAAACCATATTTTCAGGACTACTACTGCAATACTCTTACTACTGTATGTTTTCCATCATGCTATGACTGTAAAAACCTCTATGATTCTACCAGGACCACCCTGTGTACTACCTGTAATGCTTAGCCTATTGTTTAATGTTTCACAACACATTGTTTATGTAGCTTGATGTAATCTATTGTTTGTTATACCTGCAATGTCCGCCCTGTAACCTCCTGGGTTGTGCCTGAAAACAGTCATTTTTATGACACCCTGTAAACAAAAATTAAACAAATATCCCAAGCCCTGTAGGTTTGTACAACTTCCTCCCCAAAGAAATCCTAAATCTGCTCCTGGCTCACTTGACACAGCATGAAAACCTCCATAAGTACAGGTCTGGGAGATCACAGGGTGGGGGCTGAGAGTGTCTATCTCTTACTGACTCTGTTCACTGCCCTGCGGGTGGCAGTAGGACTGTGATGAGGTGCATGATGATGTAGGCTGTTGTATGTGCAGAGCTAGGACTGTTTGACTGAACATTTGCTATTATGGTATCCTCTGGTTTGGTGAGGAGGGGGAGCACAGAAAGAGGAAGTGAGGGGGACATAATGCAAAACAATGGGGGGGAGGGTGTACACTGTGCATGACTGCATTGCAGTCTTTTTTTTTTTGCTGGGGCAGAAAGCATTTTGGGAGCAGGACAAATATGCAATAATCAGAGCATTTCTTGTCTTACATTTTTTCTGTATAAATGATCAAAATTTTCCATTATAATTGTGGGCCAGTGCAACCATTTGTGGGCTAGTGCAATTTTGAAATAACTTGTCCTGCCACCAAGTACATAAAAAGGTTAAGGTTGACCACTGGGTGTAGGCCTCCCTCCCAAAGTGTGGAAATGGACAGGGAACTGGGAGAACAAATTAAGAGGCTTAGTGGTAAGGGCAACGCAGTGGTGATCGGGGACTTCAATGTGCTGGGGGTGGACTGCAGCACCCCAATCACTTCAAGTGCCAGAGACAGGTCCTCCTGGAGAACTTTCGGGACAGCTTCCTCACACAGAAAGTGACAGAGCCAACCAGGAAGGGGAACATTCTAGACCTGGAACTTACGGAAAGTGAGCTAGTCCAAGAAATTGACATGGAGGACCCCCTAGAGGGAAGTGGCCACTGCACAGTATGGTTCTCTTTCAATCTGTGGAAGGATGTATCCAATGCAAAAACTAGAGGACTGGATTTTAAGAGGGAAGACTTTGGCAGGATGGGAATCATTTTTAAAGGGCACCTAGACAACATCAGCCCAGACATAGATGGAGAACAGAAATGGAACATCATAAACAGGGGTCCAGCAGAGGACACTAGCTCTTGTACTAAGTACCAAAGCAAGAAGGCCAGGAACAAGAGACCTAGCTGGGTGAATGGAGAGGTAGTGGAAAGCATGAGGGAAAAAGAACAGCCTGTAGAAAGTATAAGAGATCCTACCAGGATGAGGATAGGGAGGAATAGGTAAAGAAATCCTGGGAGGTGAGCAAAGTAGTGAGGGCAATCAAGGCTTCAAAAGAACTAAGGCTTGCACAGGGGAGTCAGGAAGGAGAAAATTATATTTTTAGGTTTATAGAAGAGAGGAGGAATTGCAAGGACCAGATTGTAAGGATAAAGAATGAGGGAGGGTGGGTAGAGCAAGGGGCAGAGCATGCGGAAGTACTAAAAAAAAAAAAATAAAAACAACAGAGTTGAGCTATTTACTGATTTTATTGCATTACTTGTTTTATTATTTGTTTTAACTATATTTGTGTGTTTTTGTACTCAATGTGTCCTGTTGGCTAGTACATACAATATGGATGAGTATGAATAGATAGGCCATTGACAGAGTAAAGGCCTATGGCACATTCATAGGGTAGACAAAATAGGCAGACTGGATGGGCCTTGCGGCCTTTATCTGCCGTCAACTTCTATGTTTCTATGTACTCCCTTGCTTGTTCTGAATGTGAGGCACCCAGAGCCTCCCAAATTGGCACCATAAAAAAAAGACTTTGCCTCTGCCTTGCCTAAATGAGTACTTTTGCTCAGTGTTTACCACGGAGAGGGATGAGCCTATACCTCTGGGGAAAGGTGGAGAAGGTCAAAGGAGAGGAGGTGATGGATGTGGAGATCCCAGTCAAAAGGGTGTTGGAGGGTCTATGGTCCCCAAGGGTGACTAAGGCACCTGGTCTGGACAGAGTGCATCCTAGGGTACTCAGGGAGTTGGCAGGGGTCCTGGCAGGACCACTGGCAGATTTCCTCAACACTTCTCTGAATACTGGATGCGTACTCAGGGATTGGAGGATGGCACATGTGATGCCAATCCATAAGAGTGGGCCTAGAGATAAACCTGAGAACTACAGATCAGTAAGCCTTACAGCCATTGCAGGGAAGTTAATGGAGACTATACTTAAGGAAAGGCTGGTGAGTTTGCTGGAGGAGAATGGCTTACAGGATGACAGGCAACTTGGGTTTGTGTCTGGGAGAGCATGTCTAAGGGAAATGGGGAAGTTGTTAGGAGTGTAGAGGTGTGGATGGAGGAGGGATTAGCGCAGACAGTGAAAAAAGGGGACAAGACATTCTATAGGAATATTAGCAAAAGAAGAAAATCAGGAGACGGATTGTAAGGATCAAAGGGGAGGAGGGCAAGTGTAAGGAGGGAGGCCTAGACAAGGCAGAAATATTGAATAAGTACTTCTGTTCAGTATTCACTGAGGGGGAGGGTCAGGGACCCTGGCTGGGTAGCAGGTGAAAGGGAGGGGTAGAAGCAGACACCATTTCATTCACAGTGGACAGAGGTCTGGAAGAACTCACAAAGCTGAAGGTGGACAAAGCTATGGGACCAAATAGCATATACCCAATGATACAAAAGGAGCTATGAAGGTAACTAGCAGCGCCTCTGGCAACTATGTTCACCGAGTCACTCAACACAGGAGAGGTTACGGAGGACTGGAGGAGGGCACATGTAGTCCCTCTGCACAAAAGCAGCAGTAGGGAGGAGGTGGGAAACTATAGGCCAGTCAGCCTCGTCTCAGTGGTGGGGAAGATCATGGAGACACTGCTGAAGGAAAGGATGGTGAAACACCTGGAATCAAACAGTGCTCAGGATCCAAGGCAACATGGAATCAGAGCAGGAAGGTCATGTCAAATGAAGCTTTTTTTTTTTAATTCAGTGACAAAGGAAATAAATCAGGGTGGGGTGGTGGGTGTCGCCTACCTCAATTTTAGCAAAGCCTTTGACACCATCCCACACAGAAGGCCGATAAACAAGATGGGTAGTCTGGGCATGAGACAAAAGGTGGTACACTAGGTTAGTAACTGGCTGACAGACAGGAGGCAGAGAGTAGTAGTAAATGGGATCCAACCAGGGGAGAGGGAGGTAGCCAGTGAGGTACCTCAGGGATCAGTCCTGGGACCATTCCTGTTCAATGTATTCATTAGTGACATTGCAGAAGGACTAGAAGGAAATGTCTGCCTGTTTGCAGATGACACCAAGATCTGCAACAGGGTCAAAACTCCAGAAGAGGTGGAAAAAATTAGTAGGGACCTGGAGAAGTTTGAAAAGTGGTTAGAGGTGTGGCAACTGAGGTTCAATCCAAAGAAGTGGAAAATAATGCAACTGGGAAGAGGGAAGCCTGGGGAGAGCTACAGGATGGAAGGGGTGCTGACAATAATCAAAGAGGAAAGGGGTTATCATTTCTGATAACCTAAATGTGTCAAAGCAGAGCACAAGGGCCACAGGGAGGGCCAGTGGCATGCTGGGTTGCACAAGCAGAGGGATCACTAGCAGAAGGAAGGAGGCGGTGATGCCATTGTTTAAAACACTGGTAAGGCCTCACCTAGAGTATTGTGTGCAACTCTGGAGGCCACACTTACGAACATACAAAATTTGCCAGCAGATAAAGGCCTAGAGGTCTATCAAGTCTGCTCGAATGTGCTAGCTAGCACTTGCACAAGGATTAGAAAGGCAAAAGCACAGACAGAGGAAAAAGATAGCAGAAGGGGCAAAGAAAGAAGACAAATCATTTTTAGATACGTTAGGGAATGTAGGAAGACAAAAGGGGGATAGTAAAGATTGCTACTGAAGAAGGGAAATGCACCAAACATGACCCAGAGAAAGCTGAAATCCTCAACAAATACTTTGCTCAGTGTTTACCAAAGAGGACCCGGGAGTGGCCCAGTATTGAAAAAACACCCCAGGAGCAGGGGTAGACAGTAGTCCCTTTACAGGCACTAAATAACCTAAGAGCAGACAAAGCCATGGGACCAGACAAGATGCACCCCAGAATCCTTAAAGCATTTTGGGCAGAATTATCTGCCTATGAGGAAAGACTTAAGGAACTGAATATGTACTCCCTACAGCAGAGACAAGAGAGAGAGAGAGAGAAACATTCACGTACATAAAGCATTAACAAGGTACAGCCATGGGAACTTTTTCATTTCAAGAAGGAA
The DNA here is from genome assembly GCA_016271365.2 of Neoceratodus forsteri. Lineage (NCBI taxonomy): Eukaryota > Metazoa > Chordata > Ceratodontiformes > Ceratodontidae > Neoceratodus > Neoceratodus forsteri. Next base: position 280,153,610 of record JADMNL010000026.1, on the reverse strand, counting down.
GGGCTCCAGAATAAGGGGCCATGACCTCAGGCTGCAAGGAGGAGGGTTCTCTACCAACATCAGGAAGTTTTTCTTCACAGAAAGAATGGTGGATGCCTGGAACAGCCTGCAACAAAAGGTTGTGAGGGTCAACACTGTGGGTGGGGTGGGGGAATTCAAGAATGCATGGGATAGACACAAGGGAGCCCTGACTACGAAGGGCAACTGGAGTGTCAAAATAGGTCTAAAACAAATGGGCAGACTAGATGGACCTAGTGATCTCCTTCTGCCATCAACTTCTATGTTTCTATGTAAGGATACTGACAAAGTGAACCCAGAGAAGGGCAGCCAAGATGGTACAGGGATTGCACCACAAAATGTATGAGGAGAGACTAAAGGACCTCAATGTGTAGTCTTTGGAGGAAAGGAGCGCATGGGGGGGATATGATAGAAACTTTTAAACATAGAAACATAGAAGTTGATGGCAGATAAAGACTGCAAGGCCCATCCAGTCTGCCCATTTTTTTCTACCTTATGAATGTGCCATAGTCCTGTACTCTGTCAGTGGCCTATCTATTCATAGTCATCTTTATTGCTCCGTTATGGTCTTTGGTCACTGGCCCGTAAATCTGAAAACAGCACTAGAGCATGTACAGAGGAGAGCTACTATGCACATCAGTGGATTAAAGGGGCTGAGTTATCAGCAGAGGTTTCAGTCTCTTGGACTATACTCCCTGGACTAACGTAGACTTAGGGGTGATATGTGCCTAGTGTACACTGCACTGTTTGATAATGATTTATGGGAACAACTGGGACTAGAATTGAGGGCTTAGGTCTATAACACTACAGCTCACCCAGTCCAATTAAAGGGTGCAACCTATCAGGAAAAAAAAAAGGAAATTTTAGTTTATCATCTGGGTAACTAAAATTTGGAATGAGCTACCATTTGAGGTAGTGGCCAGCAAGTCCATGGCAGAATTTAAAAGCAGCTTAGACAGTCACTTAGTAACATCAGGGATTTTGGGCTATGATTAAATATGGGCGAGCTGTTATGGACCCACATGTCTTATTAGTTCTGAAACCACCTATGATACCTATGATTATGCCTCTCTCATGCCTGTTTGAAGCCCTGCACTGTATTCATATCCACCACTTCCTGAGGTAGGCTGTTCCATGCATCCACCAACCTTTCTGTGAAAAATAACTTCCTCACATTCCCCCTTAATCGGCCTCCCTCTAATCTCATGCTGTGTCCTCTTGTCCTGCTATTTTTCTTATATTGAAACATGTTAGACTCTTTTGCCTTGTTAATGCTCTGCATGTTACGTTACTTCAAGAGCATGAACAAGATGCAGGGGAGATCTCTTCTAATGTAGAAGCAGTACGAGAACGAGGGGGCATGATATGAAACTGGAGGGGGATAGATGAAGAGGAAATGTGAGAACGTTTTTATTTGGGAAGGGTTCTTGGGGTTATGAACCCCCCCCCCGCGCAAGAGTGATTGAGTTTCACTCTCTTCACTTTTTATCTTTTATTTTTATTGGTACAGGCACCCAGATGTGGAGGCACAATCACAGAAACCTCTGTCTCCACACTGTCTCAGAGGGGACTCCCACACACTGCAGTCCCTCTACAGTCACTGGGGCTGACAATAATGTATTACATGCAAACTGATTGTTCAGGGGACCAAGGCTGACCCACACCTATTGATCCATACCTAATGACCCCTAATTATGGCAAGTAGTTCAGAAGCGACCATCCTCCTCCCCCATGGCATCCATATCAATCAGATGGTTTCCTGTGTACTGGCCACCTATAACATAAATAAATCACCCCACCCACGCTCCCTACTGCCAGAAAGTGCCCTAGCAGCCATTCCCAGTGTTCAATGCGAAGGACTTAATACACAACTTGTGTATTACTTAAGGGGTACTGCTGTGTGGGACTTTGGCAAGGTAAAACATAGAAACACAGAATTTGATGGCAGATAAGGACCACTTGGACCACCTAGTCTGCCCATTTCCCTACCTAACAGATAAGCTGCAGGTCCTAGTTAACCAACAGCCTATTTCCTCCTACCCCCACTAGAATTGTCTTATGTCAGTCCCATGCATTCTTGAATTTCCCCACTGTTTTTGACTACACAACCGCCTCAGGAAGGCTGTTCCATGTATCTACAACCCTCTTCATCAATAAATATTTCCTCACGTTACCTCTGAGCCGTCTCCCCTCTATCTTCAAATTTTGTCCCCTTGTTCTTTTTCTCTTTTTCTGAAAGATGCTACCCTCTTGGACTTTGTTGATTCCCCTCAGGTACTTGAAAGTTTCTATTATGTTCCCCTTGTCCCTCCTTTCCTCAAGGCTATACATATTAAACTCCTTTAGTCTTTCTTCATATGTCTTCTGGTGTAGACCCTGCACCATTCTGGTTGCCCTCCTCTGGACTGCCTCCACTCCGTCTATATCTTTGCGGAGATGGGGTCTCCAGAACTGCACGCAGTACTCCAGATGTGGTTTTATCAACTGTCTGTACAGAGGGACAACAACTTCCTGTTTTCTACTGGTGATGCCTCTCCCTATGCACCCCAATATCCCGCCAGCCCTCCTTACTGCCTTCTCACATTGCTTGCCCACCTTTAGGTCATCTGATATAACTACCCCCAGATCCCATCCCATTATCATTGTTGTAAGTATCTCATCCCCTACTGTGTACTCTTCCCCCGGGTTTTTGTTTCCCAGGTGCATTATTTTGCACTTCTTTGCATTAAATGTAAGCTGCCATACATTTGACCATTCCTCCAACTTTGCCAAGTCCCTTCTCATCCTTTTCACCTCACCTTCTGTATCAACTCTGTTGCAGATCTTTGTGTCGTCTGCAAAGAGACATATTTTTCCTTTCAGTCCCTCTACAATGTCACTTATAAAGACATTAAAGGGGACCTGCATCTCCTAACATCTAAGCATCTCCTTCATTTGGATACCAAGAAAAGTGTTGGCGTGGATTCTTTATATCCCTACTACATAAAGGTTGCCTGGCATGTCCTGGCAGTGCCCATTACTCATCTGTCGAATCTGTCACTATCACAGGAGTCTCTCCCCAATTTATGGAAAACTTCCCACATTATCCCACTATTTAAATCTGGGGATCCCTGTGACCTAAATAATTACAGGCCAATTTCGTTACTCCCCATACTATCAAAACTTCTAGAAAAAATAGTGAATGCCCAGCTACGAGCCTTCCTGGAAAAGATAGACTTTCTAAATCCTATACAGTCAGGTTTCCGAATGAGCCACAGTACGGTTATGGCATTGGCCAAGATAACAAACGACTGGCAATATGACCTTGAAAACAAAAAGTTTGTCTGCGCTGTCTTCCTGGACCTCAGCAAGGCATTTGACACTGTCAACCATTCCCTACTTCTTTCCTCATTAAAAGCCTTAGGTCTAGACACCACCTCCTTGGGCTGGTTCCAGGACTACTTTTTTTTTTTATTTAGTTGTTTAACCAGGTATAGCACACTAAGCTGAAAGCTTTTTTACAGGAGTGACCTAGGAACACAAGGAGGTTAAGTGACTTGCTCAGGGTCACATAGTATGCAAGTGGAAGCTGTGGGAATCAAACCCAGGTCTGGTCTGCTGGATGTCACCAGATTTTCAGCTCAGAGCCTTAGACCACTGTGCTATACTGCCTCCAAATGCCTACTTAATGGACAGGCATCAGCAGGTCAAGGCAGAAGGGGAGCTGTCCTCCCCTAAACTGTTATTAAGAGATGTCCCTCAAGGCTCCATCCTGGGACCAATACTCTTCACTATATATAGTAACAGCATTGACCTTGGCATTAAGAAGGCCAACATTCACCTGTTTGCGGATGACACAGTACTATACCTAAGCTGGTCAACACCTGAAGCTGCCTGTAAAGATCTGCAACTCGACTTTGATATCCTCCAGTACCAACTTCTTAGCAAAAAGCTGGTCCTCAATGCCAAAAAAACTAAGGCAATGATTCTTTCACCTGGCAACCATCCATCTTACCCTACTATTGGCACTCTGTCCCGCATCACCACCTTATTGGAGTAAAACTTGGAATTTGGCCCCAAGTTTAAATACCTGGGGGTCTGGCTAGACCACAAACTCTTCTTTGGGGAACATTTGGAGGATATGGTGAAAAAACTGAGGCAGAGGCTGGTGCTTTTCTACCGGATAAACCGCCTTCTGACTACAGAGGCAAAAAGACAACTTGTACAGTCCACTTTCATCTCTTTATTAGATTATGCTGACTTCATCTACAGTCATTGCAACGCCTCATACCTGGGTAAGCTGGATGTCTTATATCACAGAGCGCTGCAATTCATCACCGGCCTCCCCTCCTCTACCCATCACTGCTGTGGGATGGACCTCCCTACAATTCAGACGCTATAGAAACGCTGCCGTATGGACATTAAAAGCAATTACTGGCAAATTAACACATTATATTTCTGACCTACTGCTTCTAAGCGAACTCTGAAACTATGCCCTAAGGAGCTGCTCCCTAATTTCCCTGAGGATTCCCAGGGTCCGCACACACCTTGGGAGAGCGGCCATAGGTTACTTGCTGCCAACCCTCTAGAACGAGATACAGAAATTCCTGAAACTAAGAACCCCAGTAAGCATCGCAGTGTTCAAAACTTTATACGCAAAAACAATTACAGAAGTATGTCACTGCTTGCATCGCCTATGAACTACTCCTTCTCTGCATAATATCTTCTATTACCTCATACACATTAAAAAATTTACCCTGCAGAAACCTTATACCTTTCTCACCCTTGCCTCACGATTCTTTCCATCTACCAAGCCTCTCTATCCCCTGCTCCAACTTTGGATCCCCAAGTGCCAACGACCCCACAGACCTCCCAGCATAGTCGCCACAGGAACTTTGGTCACCAGTGGTCAGCACCCCCGAAGCCGCCACCTGAGACCCCTCGATCGGATTATGCTCCCTGAGTACTGAGAACCTTCCAGGGTCCCAGCTTGGATGCCGCATGCACTCGCAGTCTCCGGGTGGCCAGTGCTACTGAAGCCGACGCCCATATCCCTCGACCACACTCCGCCCCCTGAGAGCTGTGAACCCTTCAGAGCTCCCAGCTCAGCCACCGCATGAAACTAAGGCTTACGGGCAGTCGGTGACTCTGAAGCCTTCAACCCTAAAAACCTTTAGCCCTAAGCAATAAGCGGGTATTCCGTACAGTACCACCGAGCAGGACTCTTGCCCCTGCACCCCTTACCCCTGCAACCTAAACCTACATGAGGTTCCACTTAAATCTAATTTCTTCTCACCCTTTCCTTAACCATGTCATGTACATAGTTAGATACATTACAATTTATGCCTAAATGGACTGCTGGTCTCACTGTTACTTAGCTTGCTTTATTATTTACTCCTATGTTCTACCCTAATACCTGTACCTACAGTATGTGTATTTATGTGTATTGTACCTGACCTTGTGTGATGCAGGTCCACCTTGTAAATGAGCTTGCTCAATGGTGTCCACCTGGATAAATAAAGATTTGATTGATTGACTGATTGATTGACTGTCCCAGTACTGAACCCTGCGGTAGTACTTGATTTGACTTTGTGAATACTCCACATGCAAATCAGGATCAGTGGGACAGCAGGCAGCAGCCTTTATGCTGAGGAGGGGGGGGCAGGGTTTTTGTGTGTGTGTAGGTTTCAATGGCTGCCTGGTGACTTGTCTGGTCTGATCTGGTCAATTGTTAGTTCGGTTCTACTAGATGCATTTTTGCCGCCCAGCTTTAATGAATTCTTAATTTTGGTTGGCTGCAACTAACTTGCTGTGTGTGTATGTGTATGCCCCCCTCCCACCTGAGAACACTGTGGCTACTGGCAATGATGGTTTCTGATTTCTGACTAATTTGAGCTTTGTTTTTATGTTTGGGTTAAATGTGTGATATCCAGTTTCTCACATACCTCTGCCCCATGGCTTGTCCCTCAGGACCCTTGGGTTTCAGTGTCCCCCGCTTGGGATACACAGTGCTGTGACAGTCATGCATTGGGCCTGAGAGGACTCATGCCTCCTGAGGCCATTTTCCTGTTTCTTCCCTCAGGACCCTGGCGTGAGCTCATGCTGGCAGGCATCCTTCGCCCAGCCATTATGACTGCCATTCATGGACCTCGTGGTAGTGCTGCAGCACAGGTACCATCCCTCCATCCCTCCCTCCCCAGAGCAGGAACATGTCCTATTCCAGTCAGTCCTCCATTGGCAGCCACTGCACTGGCTCTTGTGCCCTACCTGGGATACCAACCTGTAGGACTGCGGCTGGTGACTGGTCTTCTTGTCTCTGGTTCTCAATGCATTGCCAGCAGGCTTTAATGGAAGGATCGAATCTGCCTCTCATTCATAGTAATACCTTCACATGTCAGTGCAATTTGTGTTGCCTGGTGCATGTAGTTCCACTGTGGCCAGAAAAGGACCCCTTCCTGTTTTCTGACCAGCTTATGGGCTTGCAGAAAGGGCGGTGGATGCATGGAATGGTCTACCACAAGAGGTGGTGGGAACAAGCACTGTGGGAGGGGGGTTAAACATGCACAAGGGAACCTTGAGGTAGGAGGGAGTGATGAAAGACCACTGACCAGGTAGTGTCAGAGACCGCATACAAGTGTAGAGCTTATGGGCAGACTGGATGGGCCTAGCGGTCCTTATCTGCCAACAATTTCTATGTTCCTATGTCAGACCAACCTTGTTGACTGTTTTGACTGGGTGACAAGGTCACTGGATTAAGGCCATACAGAGGATGTCCTTTACTGGGACTTCAGTAAGGCATTTGACTCCATGCCCCACAGAAGGCTAACCAGCAAATTAAATAGCCTGAGAGCAGGGATGAAGCTGGTTTGGTGGCTCCAGTGCTGGTTGCAGGGTGGGCAGCAGAGGGTGGTGGTTGGAGGAGAGCTCTCGGCACCCAGGGTGGTAACCAGCAGGGTTCTGCAGGGGTCGGTGCTAGGACTGGTATATAAGAACATATTCATAGCAGACATATCAAATGGAATAAGGAGCAAGATTATCCTCTTTGCAGATAACACTAAGATCTGTAGGCCGGTCTGCCAGCACTGTGATTGGGGTTCCGCTCGCGACGCCGGTGAACCGGGTTCGGGAACAAGCCCAGGTCATCGGAGGGCCAGCAAGGGGAGAAGGATTGAGCGTCCTGAGGACTGCTCTCCTTCTCCAGGGAGTGGGGGGTCTCAGTGATCGGTGCGAGGGTGACACTTAGCGGAAGCTGGGTATGTAGCCCCGAGTACTGACACCCGGTCGATGAGGGGAGGTACTGGGGTGGGACAGACGCTGGCTTCATTGCACATCTCCTCCCCAGCCAATAGGGGGAAAAAACTCTCGCCCTCACCAGACATCTCCATGGTCCCGGCTTCAATTAGCCACCTGGCCACATGCTCCCCAACCAGTTAAAAATACATGGCGCCGATTCCTGCCACGACACCATGCTCCACCTCCTGGGGAACAAGCCAGGAGTAATTGGAGATGATTAAAAGTGGCTAATTATTCAGTGGAAGTTTCAGGGCACCGTGACCAGAGCAGATCCTGGAAGGAAGGTAAGGGAGGCGCAAAAAGAGGGGAGAAAATATAAAAAAAAAAAAAAAACACTAAGATCTGTGCTGAGGTGGCTAGTGAGAAAGGGGGTAAGGTACTGCAAGAGGATTTGGTGACCCTTAGCATAGCATACTTGCTATGGCCATAGGCCCTTATCTGCCGACACTGTCTATGTAATGCTGGGATGCATCACCATGGGAATCACTTCTAGGAGGGAGGAAGTCATTTTGCTCCTGTACAGGTCCCTTGTGAAGCCACACTTGGAGTACCGTGTGTAGTTTTGGTGCCCCTATTTGAAAAGGTACATCAAACTACTGGGGGGTCCAGCATAGGGCGATGAAGATGTTCCTGGGGATGGGGGACAAGACATATGAGGAGAGATTGAGGGAGCTCAACGTGTACACCCAAGAAGGTAGATGGGAGAGAGAGGATATGATTGAGACATTCAAGTACCTAAAGGGCATAAACAGAGTTAATTCAGAGGGATTGTTTAAGTCAACAGGGGGAGGGACACCTGGGGACACAGTCTGAAATTGGATGGAGAAAGGTTCAAGAGAGAGAGAGATGAGTAGGTACTATTTCACAGAGACTGTGGTAGCTGGTTAGAATGCACTGCCAGAAGAAGTGTAGCACTGCAGACAGTGGGCAGCTTCAAGAGGGGGTTGGATAGGGCCAAAGTGAGGGTCAAAACTGTGAAGAAGGTGAGGGAAGAGAAGTCAGAAGTTGGAGCATTAAGTTAGAAGGGGTGCCAGAGCAGGGGAGCAGTTGCAGTTTAATAGACAGCTTGCTGCACACTCAAGCAAACTAGATAGACTGAATGGCCTGTATCTGCTGGCAATTTCATATGTTTGTATTTTAGCTAACAGCACGGCTTCATTCTGCCATGGAAATGAATAGTCATTTATCTACCACTGCTCTCACTCCCTGAGAAGTGGCAGAGCACATGAGGTTCTGTGACATTTGATTAACCTGTACTACATCTTAATAAAATGTTCAGTTCTGAAGCTAATACACTGGGACCAACTTAAAGAACTACCTGACATTAGCACAGACATGTTAACTGAATACCTTCTTTTGTACAGCTTTGTTTTTACCTTTAAGGAAAAGGGAAGCCCTCTGAAATGAATAACTGTAAAATGAATTAACCAAAAAAGTATGATGCATAAAAAGTTGGAATATAGTGATATGAAGACTCAAGTTCAAGTTCAAGTGTATTGGCAGAAAAAAACTTTGTTGAGCAGGCTAATTTACAAGGAGGTCCTCGTAATATGCATTAAACACACAAATAATCCATGAGAAGAAAATAGGACAATAATATTTACATCATATATACCTAGGTGCACTAAAGCTAGGAGTTAAACAAATGGTTAGCTCTGGGTAACAAGATAGTACCTCATGCTGGAAGTAGAAACTACAAGGTCAGCAAGGAAAGTAAAGATAGTGGCACAGGTGGGATGGGATAAGGACAAAGGGAAGGGGGACAGAGGATGGTAGGACAGAAGTAGGAGGGGGCAGACAACAAGGTGGAGGGGGTGGGAAAAATGAATACAGCAGGGTGGCTATGTTGGCGGAGTCAAGGGACCTATGGAAGTGGCAGGGAGAGGAGGTAGAGATAGAAAGTAAAGAAAGTATAGCTGCAGATAAGGGCAGGGACTGTTGAGTGACAGTAGTGTGGGATACAGGCTAGGGGTAGACTGCGTGGTGATGGTATTGTAACATGGAGAAAGGAAGGGGGAGAGGAAGAAGTGGGAATGGAAGTATAATGGAAAGTCACTTAGAGGTGAGAGAGGGAGGTGGACAAGAAGATAGAGTGGTCACTGCAATAGACCAGGCAGGGAGAAGGCGCTTTATCAACTGCAGTCACCAAAGTCCCGTAGGTTGTCATAAACAAGTCTTTTGAAGCTATTCAGGGGGATCAGGCTTTGCAGTTTGAGCCTGGATAGGGCTTTATTCCAGGCAGCTGGAAGGGAACGGCTTATAGCCATGTTTCCAAACCGGGCACGGGAGGTTGGAACGTCTAGCATAATGAAGGAGTTACTGCATAGGGGGTAGGGGCAGGTAATTCATTGAAAGAGGCTGGAAATATAGGGAGGTAGTTTTGCCAGCAGGGCTTTGTACAGCCTGGTGACAGAGTGGAAGAGACGCATGGTTGCTATGGAAGTCCACCTGAGGGAGGCGTACAGGTCACAACGATGAGTCCGACGGTGAGCGTTGGAAACAAAGTGTATTGCTCTGTGATAGAGAGTGTCCAGTTGATGTAGCAGGGCATCTGAGCATCTGCTATATAGAATATCAACATAGTTGATAAGTGAAATAAAGGTTGTTTGGACCAGGCGCAGTCTGGAGTCAGAATCGAATAGATTTATTCTATAAAAGAAGTCAATTCTTTGATGCAATTTCTTTGCAAGGGAATTGATGTGAGCTGAAAACGTTAGGCATTGATCTAGTTCACAGCCTAGGTATTTAAAATTGTGGACTAACTTGAGATCATTGCCATGGAAAGTCTTGATGGGGGGGCAAGGAAACAAGTGAGATAGGGACAGATGGCAAGTGGTTGGAATGGAAGAACATCACTTTTGTCTTTTTAGCGTTTAACAGCAGTTTGGAATGTATGAGATTATACTAACATACTAAAATGGCAGCAGAATAGGCCTAATGGTCTTTCATGTCTACTCGTTTGGTCAGCCCCCACCCTGGGAGTTGACCTTGCTGCCCCCTCTCCCTCTCTGGCTTCTCCCTTCCCAGTCACGGATATTCTCGCTGCACTGGTTTTTGCTTCCAGAACCCTTCCCCTGTACCTATCCCACCCCTCTGAACCCTCCACCGCTGCCTCCACCAGCCCCCTGGGCAGCGATTCCATGGCTCCACCACCCTCTCAGTGAAGTAGCACCTCCTCCTTTCTCCCTGAATCTCCCTCCAGCTTCCACCCATGCCCTCTAGGTTGCCCCCCCTTCCTTCACAGAGCACCCTGACTGCTCCTCCCCTATTTATCCCCTTCATACCTGAAACCTCTATCATGTCCCCCCAGTCCCTCTCTCTTCCAATGTGTACATATTTAGCTCTTGAGCCTCCCCGTAGGTCCTATCCCCCACCCCCAAATCATTTTGGTTGCCCTCCTCTGGACCCTCTCCAGGAGTCTAATATCCCTCTTTAAATGTGGCCTCCAAAACTGCATGCAGTACTCGAGGTGTGGCCTCACCATGTGGTTATACAGTGGGAGTATCACTTCCTTCCTTCTGGAGGTGAGCCCCCTAGTGATTCATCCAAGCATCCTGTTGGCCTTTGCTGCTGCCCTCCTAAAAGTCTCTGAGTTGTTCATCTTGACATCCACCACCACCCCCAGGTCCTTCTCTGCCGTAGAGATTTGTAGCATCCCCCCCCCCGGGTGTACACTTGGCCCGGGTTCCTGTTTCCCAGGTGCAGTACCTTGCATTTCCCTGCATTGAACCTCAGCTTCCGCTTTCTAGGCCACCTTTTCAGAGCCTCCAGGTCCCCCTGTAGGGCCACCCTCCCCTCCTCCCCATCTACCACTGCCGCCAGTTTTGAGTCATCCACAAACAGACTCATCTCACTCCTGATACCCTTCCTTATGTCAGAGACATAGGCGTTGAACAGGAGGGACCCAAGGACCAATCCCTGAGGGACTCCACTAATGACCCTCCTTGGGGATGAGACTATTCTGCCAACCACGACCCTCTAGGTCTGGTTCTGCAGCCAATTGCCTATCCATCTGATCTTCTGGTTCCCCACCCTCATTTCTCCCAGATTATCCAACAGGGCCCCATGTGGAACAGAGTCAAACGCCTTGCTGAAGTCAAGAAAGAGGAAGTCCACTGGTCTACCCAGGTCCAAAGCACTCGTCACCCAGTCATGGAACTCCACAAGGTTTGTCTGACATGATTTACCTGAGACAAATCCATGCTGTCTATCATCCAGGCACCCCAACTTTTCCAGGTCCCCTCCAGTCTTTCCTTGACAATGCCCTCCATCACCTTGCCCACCACCAATGTCAGGCTGATGGGCCTGTAGTTCCCTGCCACCTACCTTGATCCCCCCTTGTGGAAAGGCACTATATTCACCACCTTCCAGTCCTGGGGCACCCACCCTGTCCTCAGATAGATGCTGAACAGCTGCGACAGGGGTTTCGCCAGGACATCCGCCAGTTCCTTCAGCACTCTGGGATGTAATTTATCCGGCCCTGGTGCTTTCTCCGTCTTAACGGATCTGAGGGCTTCCCTCACTCTCTCTGTCATGATTTCCACCTCCGCTACCTCGTCCCCTGCTTTGCCTTCCCCCCACCTGCCAGTGATGCCTCCCCTTCCCACACCCGCCGATCGGTAAGGGTCCCCCCCTCAGTTTCACCGTCCCCTTCAATGTATGATGCACCCCCCCATTTTCCTTGGGGAAAACTGAGGCAAAGTACTCATTTAGTACCTCAGCCTGCTCCCCTGGGTCTTATGCCCACCCCTCCCCTGTTTTAATCCTGCTAATCTGCCCCTTCACCCTTTGATTTTCCCTAATGTATCTAAAGAACCCCTTGTTCCCTCTCCTAATTTCCCTGGCCAGGTTCTGCTTCTTCCTTGCCTAAGCCGCCCTCACCACCCTAGTGGCCCTTCTGGCCATCAGCTCATACTCCCCTCGGTCCCTTTCACTCCTTGAGCACTTGAATTGCCTATAGGCTGCCTTCTTTCCAGCATTCTGCACCCCCTCTTGATGATTTCCCACCTACTCTCAGCATCCATGTCTGGCCCAATCCCATCCAAGTGCTCCTTAAGGATCCTTCCCATTTCCTTGAAATCTGCCCCCCTGAAGTCAGTTACCTCCATCTTTGTGCCGCCTTCTACCCCTCCTAGGTTCAGGCAGAACCAGACCGTGGCATGGTCGCTCCCCCCCAATGGGTCCCTTACCTCCAGGCCCCAATCTGGTCACTGTCTGCCAGGACCACATCCAGTATCCGCTCCTCCCTGGTCGGTTCCCCCACCTGCTGAGTTAGGAAAGCACCCTGAAAGACATCCAACAACCTCTGTTCCCTGGCCACCGAGGATGTCATAGTCTCCCAGTCTGTTCCTGGCATGTTTAAGTCCTCCAACACCACCACCCTTCCCCTTCCCAATCTGCAGTGTCTCCCAACATCTGCCACCAGACCCTCCTCCAGCTCCTCTGCCAGCGCAGGGGGTCTATACACCACTCCTATTTTTACTCTCTTGCTCCCCCTTGTTATTAAGGTGACCCAAATCGCCTCCACAGTTCCCTCTGCCTCCTCCACTCCTCCTATGGCAAAATAGTTTTTGACTATTATTGCTACCCCTCCTCCCCTTCCCCCCCATCCTTTCTGAACATGGTGTAGCCCTCCAGGTTCAGATCCCAATCATGCCCTGCGGTGTCACATCCACCTCTCCCTCAGTTAGCATCGCCTGGAGCTCAGGCATTTTATTGCCCAAGCTTCTGGCATTTAGCAGGACTACCTTCTACCCTTTCCCTATACTTCAATTTCCCCTGCTCGTGTTCCCGTGGGGATTCTGTCTTCCCCTGGTCCGCACCTTAACAGTTGGCCTTTTCCTGCATTCTTCCAGCTCCTCAGGGGGGTGAAGACAGAGTCCCTCCTTTATCGGACCCCCCCACAGCCTTTTCTCCCATCCCTCTCCCATCTGCAAGTTTAAACCCCACCTTTCACCAATGAACCTCTCTATTTTCAATTTAAGGATTTCCTTCCTCTCCGAATTGAGATGGAGCCTATCTCTAGCATACAGACCCTTATCCTCCCAGGTCTCCCCAATCCCCATCAACCCATACCCTCTGGCTCCACACCACTCCCTGAGCCACTGGTTTATCACCCTAATCTTACTGTTGTGTTCCCCACTAGCTCCTGGCACCAGCAGGATTTCTGAGAAGGAAATTGCGCATCCTATATCATGACAGACCCTGGCAAGCTCCCTGAACCTTGCCTGTTTCTCTAGCTTACTGTTTCCTCAATGTCATTGGTACCCAGGTGGACCAGTATGTTTGAGAACCTCCACAATCCTTTGCCAGCTGATATACCTCATGCTTGGCCCCAGCACTGCTAGTCCAAGGAACATTTGTTCTAACCAGGCAGGCTTCTCCCCAACTATCCCATTTGATCCCCTGATCATGGAATCACCCAACAGGAGCACTCTGGCCATCCTTTTCCTCCATTTTCCCCTTCCATGTCCCTCATCCTTTCTACTGGCCTCCCCCAGCGGCTCCTCCCCTATCTGACGCCACCTGCCATCCCCTCCGTATTTACCCTGGCCAACCCTTCCCCTCCGATCCTATGCCTCTCGTCCTCCTGAGTATTTTTCTGTACCTCCTTACCCCCACCGTTACTGCTCACTACTGGTCCTTCCCCCATCTGCTAAACTAGCCTGGCTCATCCTCCCTTCCTTCCCATCTCTGTTCAGCCCCTCCTTGCTTGTCGTGCTCCCCTGGCATAAACCCTCAGATCCCTTTAATGTATCCTCCTTGCACTTCTGGTCCTTCTCCTTGCCCTTTCCTCCCAACTGGTCCTTTTCCTAGCGCTTTCCTCCCTCTACCCCCTCATCCTCCTGCTCTCGTCCCCTGATCCCCCCGTTATCCCGCATTCCAAGTTCCCCCCGTTCCTCCTGCTATCCAGCCCCCTCCTCCTGCCCCCTACTCCCTTTCCATCTCTAACCGCCCCTGTCATGGCTGCATCACCCCCTCATCCTCAAGCAGAAGAAGAGAATTGAAATGGTTACTGAGCTTAAGGTCTGATCCACCTCCCCCACTGCTTCCTTCTGTCCAGCCCCAGCCATCTGCCTACTTCCCTGAGAATGTCCTCCCTTTGGCCTCCATCTATGAGGGTCCCCACTTACCTGCCTGCTTCCTTCATAGTATCCTCCTTTTGGGCCCCATCTGTCAGGGTCCCTATGCGACCCCAGAGTACTCTCCTGCACTCCTTTCCCTATGCCCTCACCCCTAGTGCTTGGTGCAACCCCATGGGAGAGCCTCTGCCCTATTCCCCAACCATACCTCCACCCTTCCCCCAGCTGTCTCCTAATACCCTCAACCTCCTCCCTGAGTTGCGCCAGCTGGTAGCAAACTGGGCAACCACTGAACTTCCAAGCCCAGTCAAGTATCATGGCTGCCCCACACCCTGCGCACCCCACCATCCTCCCAAAGATGCCGGCCCTAATGACATGTGGTCTCATACCCTTCCAAGTAAGTTTCCTTGGGTGAGTCACCAGGTTTCCCACTAGCCCAAGACTTTTAAACTTGCAACACTTGAGTGGCTGAACTTTTCCCCACCGGACTATTAGCCTTAAGAGTTTGCTCACAGGGAAGTTTGCAACTCCCTAAACTCCTCCCTCTCAGCCTTTAAGCTCAACCCCCAGTGGCTCTTCTGTATTTAAGAAATGCTAATGCAAGGGGTGGGTGGGAGTGCTTTCCAGAATGTTCTTAAGGAGTTAGGCCAATTTCAAAACACAACTTACAAACAATAACAACTTACAGAAACTTATGACAAAGTTAGCTTTCCAGAACTTCACCACATTTTCAATCTTCAACTGCTACCTCTGCCCCAGCAAGAAGACTTAAAAATGATGCTGGAGGAGATTGAATTCTGACTCATTGAAAGAACAGATATGTTAAATGAATAATTGTGCCGTGCACATTTTTTTCCCAGGGTTATTGCTTATCTGTTATTATAGGGATGAGAGGCTTACCTAAAAGTTATGAAGAAATGTTGTGTGCATGGCAGGTCATTGAGCCAGGGGTAGCGTGTTGTTTTCCCGTGCTGGCAACTCAAGTTCAGGGATGAGCTCAGGAAGCTGGCTGGGCAGCACAAGGATGGGGCCATTGCCATCACACACACCACCACCCTGAGCCTGGGAATGTGTGGCGCAATGTTCTGATGCCTAAGTGACACCTTCTGATGGGCCAGGGAGCATTCCCTCACAAGGTGTTCACATGCCTGTCATGGCCAGTTAGGGTGATATAGTGCCTCAGGACAAGTGGGCTGGCATGAAAAATGGGTCATGAAATATCTCTCTGTTCTATTTATTCCATTTCGGAAGGGACTTCTACAAATGTGGATACAATTTCAAGATTACAAAAAATGAAATTTATTTTATTTGAAACAAACTGTATTACAGATTGCATTTAAATATATAAGTGACATGCAGCAGGGACCCAATGAGTGGCATAAACAGAATGAGTATACTGTAGATAAATCATTTATCATACAAGGTCATCTCTGCATATTTCATTTATAGGTCATATGAGATAGATTGTTAGCTTTCTTTTAAAAAAAATATTACTTCGAAAAGTGCATGGGTTCATTGTCTGAACTAGTGGTATTATGCATTCCCCATCCTGTTTGCCATAACCATTGCCATGGATGTGGTATCAGGATGACAAGCGGATGCTGTGACATGGCAGTTCATTGGTGCCACAGAACATGTTCAGAAATTACAAACCACCACTGCAGAAGTTCTATGGCAAATGGTAATCCCACCACAGAACGTTGTCCTAAAGTGCCACAGAAAAATTGGGGCCATGGTCTTGCTACAGTGATATGTTCACTGACCCACAACCCCGTCCTGATATTATGCTTGGATACATATATTGTAATTATTTTTTTTACTTACTGTATCCCTCTGTACCACGCCTGCTCCTTCCCTCAGGGACTGTCATGGTGATTGATTGGGCTTTGCCGGGGATCATGGGGACTTCCTCTCTTCATGGGTCTTCCCTGCTTTAATCTCTCAGATAACCCCCCAAGAGGGGTTGAAGGGTGACCCACAGCCCTCCCAGTCTATGTCCAATGTTGGGTGGACTACACTGTGGGGCTTCTTCTCAGATCTCTGGTGCCAGGGCCCATCTCCAGGAGTCAACATGATTTTTTTCCATTTTTTCACCCCAACCCTGCAGACATGGGCATGCCTGGAAGGACCAAGGAGACAAAGGCACGATGACATGTGCATTCACTCTGGATCCTTGACCAACATCCACCCCCTCGATTACCTCTGCCCTCCCATCTGCACCTATACCTATGGTCACCCAGGTGGCGGTATTGCAGTGGGTATGCAGCCCACCCTCCCCGGAGAAGGAGAATGGCCCTCCGGGCACTCAATCCTTCTCTCCTCAGCCAGCCGTCCAGCATCCTGGTCTTGCTATCGAACCCAGGTCACTGGCATCTCAGGCGGTAGTGCTATCACTGCACCGGCAGGCCTCTTCATTATAATTCTTTACAAACAATTGCATCAGTGAACCAGTTAGGGTTCAACTTAATGCCACAAAAGTACGGAAATGTGGCATTAGGCTTTCCATTCCTAACTCCCCACCTCCCCAAGCAGCAAAAGGATAAGACCACACAAATGTAAACCCTTGGTGGCGCTATCCCAAGGGCTACTACCCCCCTGCCTGTGTGGCTAGTAGCAGGTTAAGGGGCGTGAGTTCTGAAATGGGTGCCTCCACCCGAAGGTCAGGGTTGGTAGTGGTCAAACTAACCTGGGCACAGCCCTCCAGGAAACTGTTACCCCCTTCCCTTCTAGTGGCCTGAGCAATATACAATAATCACTTTTGCAGTACCCCTTGTACACCATACCAGTACCCACACTGTTTGCACTTACCACCAGGGCTTGTTCCTCTAGCTTGACCCTGAGGATCCCCTGTAAAATAAGGTTATGCACAGTAAATAGCAACGGTACAGCACTCTTGGCACAAACTGGAACCACAGTCAGGTTAAATGCAGCAAAAAAGTCAGATCTGATTTATTCAGGGGACTTGAACAAGGAAGGGGCATAATCAGGTTGACTGGCTTAAAGGCTATATTAATCAAACAGTTATGCAGGTGCTTTAAGTCCCCACACAGTCACACCTCTGGGTACCCAGGTAGGGAGACAATGGGCTAGCCAGGAATGTTGCAGCTGGTTGGGGTCCTGTGATCTAAGAAAGCAACATGCACAACACACACTATTTGTAATCCAGAGCCAGAGGGCTCAGTTCATGAAAGAAAAAGCAACCAGACAATCAGATGACAACACTTTAGATTTAACTGTTGTTGCAGGGAGCTACCTTGATGTTTACTCATGATACCCAATACTGGACACAGGCAGGATGAAATCGAGACTGCAGATTGTTGAGGTAGAGTGCCCGGAGAAGCAGGGCCCACATGAATCACCGAGGCATCGTTCCTGTTCAAGTGTTGAGCATGGGGTTGATCCAGGTCTCTTTTTTGATGGTTTTCTCTGTGCAGTGGGTAGTTGGGCTGGGCCAGTGTGGCAAGGCCCAGACCCAATGGAGATGATTTTGGATTTAGTCTGTGGGGCTGGATGCAGCTTCCAGCAAGCAGAATACAGTTCAAACCACAGTGGGGAACCAAATCATGACCCACTAGCAGCACACAGCACATTTACACATAACAAAATTCTAATGCAGCTTCCAGCAAGCAGAACACAATTCAAACCACAGTGGGGAACCAAATCACGACCCACTATAAGCACACAACACATTCACATGTAAGGAAATTCCACTGCATCAGGCAAAAGGCTTTCCAATTGCAACTACAGAGTCTCTGCACAATCCGTGAATTCAGAGGTGGCTGGAAGTCCAGACAGGCTGATTGCATTTAGCAAATCTTCGGTCTTCTTCAGGTAGGAGTCTGGTCACAATTCAGTTGCTTACTTCGCTCTTCAAGTTCGGATTCAGTCCGAACAAGGCACAAGTTCCCTCTCAGGGACAGCAGGCAGGCATGCAGACCAAAACTCAGGCCTTTCCACAGTTCTCCCGCGTAAATCTATGCCGGGGCCACTGCTTGAATCATTCAAGCTGTTATCTTTTCACTTCCCAACTCGGAACAGAAAATAGCTGCAAGCAGCTTGGGAATTTCCCCAAGATCCAAAAGGTTTGGTTGGCTAATCTGTCTGTCAGTCACAATAAGGGCGCCCCCTCTAGGTTATTTTAGGCACCAAAATACAAAAACTACAATTCCTACAAGTTTTGACCCCACCAAGCCCATGTAGGCAGGCTCCATTTTACAGTCCCAACAGTACTGATTGGCCCATTCTGACAGTCCTGGGCCAAGTTGGTGGAGATAAACAGAACAGTCCTTGCTGCAAAGAAGGCAGGTTAAAACATACTGCAATATAAGTACTACTCTAACAAATGATCAGCAAACAAGCACATCTTCTAACAGAGCTCCATTTTAGATTGATTAAGACTGCAATCCAGGCAGCTCTTAAAGAGACAGTACACAGAGGCTATACAGGCACTCTCTGGCAATACATTTAATCTACTAAAACGCAGAACACCAGCCTGGCAGTGAGCATTTAGGCAAGCTCAAGGAAGACTTTTCGGGAACCTCCATTTGTAGGGGGGTTACAAAAGCAATCACAGACAGCCATCTTCAGGTAAAACAAGATATAACTGTTTCTGGACTACACAACTGCAGTAACATTGATGATGTTCCAACATCTGTCCCACAGAGGCAATGTAAACTACAGATTGATCATGTGACCAGCTGGTTTTGCTATGCAATCAAGCACATAAGCGTTACATTCAGAAAAAGGTGGCCATCCATAGAAGAAGGTGTGTTGAGTCACCTTCCTTCTCGCCCAAATGTGGTACTGCAGGTAGGGTGTGAAGTGCAAGGGGCAATCTATTATGGAGCTGCAAGATACTGAAAGTCAGCGGCTGGCCTTGCTGGGTGGGGGGCAGGTCAACAGTTACCTATCAGAGTTTTTTTTTTTTTTCAAAATAAAAATTAACTATCAAAATGTGGGTGCTGGGGGGATGATGGATGGGGTTCCAACTGAAGGTGGGGGCAGGGGGCTGAGATGGTTTAAACTGGATATGGGCTAGGGTGGGGGCTATTTTTTTTTCCTCTTTTGAGCTATTATTTTCTGAATAGGGACGAATAGTGGCACTATTCATTATTTGACTCCAGATAATGAATAGTGCATTATTCATGGTGTTCAGGATAACATTCATTACTCATACATCTCTAGTAATAACCTGAAAAATTACAAGTTTTCTATATCACTTTCCCTTGCATTGTAATTTACGTGATCACAGATTACTGACCTCTTTTCTGCTGTAGGTTATGTTTTCCCTAAGCTTCATCTGAGACATCTGGGTCAGGGTTTTGATGTTTGAGGTATACAGATTTTTACTTTTATTTATTTATTTTATAAATACTTACGCATCTCATAACAGAATGCAGTGCAGAACACAAACCATTTAAAACGTACTGTACTATTTCAGTTTAAAGAGAAAATGTATGAGCAGCATGTCACACTAGAGAAGAGATGTAAAGAAAATGGAGTCTGCATCAAAATAACTAACATACAAAACAAGTCTAGGAAGAAGGGTGGGAGTTATGTGGAAAAGAAAAAGTAGGAACAAAATAGGGTACCAGTATGTTGAAGTAGGGAGCTATAAGGCAGCAGCACAGATGGGAATCAATAGTATGTGACACTGGAAGCCGGAGGTAGCTGTTGGCAGAGTGGAAAGAATCAGGGATTGTTTCTATCCTGGCACAGATAAAGCTCTTTGTTTCTTACTGTGCATATCCTATGTTCATGGGGCTGAACAGCAGCACAGAAAGGAGGGGTTCTTCTATCATCTAACCTTTAATAGCTTGCATTTTGTACATTCAAGCCAAACTCTGCATTTTTGCAGTGTGGAATTAATCTGCAAAGAAAGCCGTGGCTACAACTGAGAGAGAGCACTAGATGGCCCTGCCTTACTGAAAGGATTAGAAATAAGCAGTAAGGCTGGAAGGAGAATAGGAACAGTGCTGGTAAGTGACTCTCCTTTGTACTTTAAACATATACCTCCTACTTCGTGTTAATAATCTCACCGAAAGATAGCTAAGATATAGGAATGGTCTTTTTAGGTCCTGGATTTTAGCAGAAAAATGGTGAAGAAAGTTGCTGCATCAGGCCTTAAGAAGTTTAGTAGTGCTGGGATCTATTAACACACCCTGGTAGAAATGGTTAAGCTGTTAAGTGCAGCTAAGTCTTTATAATACTCTTGGTGCTCTTAACACTGCAGTAGTACTCAAACTTCTATAAAACCAAGTTCCTTTCATTCTGTAAGGATTTGGGTCTTTGGGATATGCAGTTCAGATATTCCCACTGTTGAATTTAGGGTTTAAAGTAAATTGCATTGCTGAAATACTATTCATTGACTCCAGTTCATCCCACAAGTAGCCTCCCCTTAGGAGAAGCCTGTGTTCTACTAAAGTATTCCATCAGGGAACTAAAATTCTACTGTTCTGATCAACAGTCCCACAAGGCAAAAAACAATGTTTTCTGCAAGGATCCTTCTTTAGTTGTTGCTTAGCATTTTCTATTTTTAATTGTTTCAGAAATGTGTACTTAAATTTGCTGCTAAATTCTGCATATTTATTTGAACATTACAATTTCCATTAATTGCTGCATTTAGCAGAAAAGGGTTTTCAAATGTCCCAGTTGTCCCTCCATTATGAGGAAATGACTGTTCAAGTAGAATAAGCTGCTTGGCATAGCCAAATGTGTTTCCATTCATTAGGTTTGTTCAAATAGAATTTGGAAGCTCTTGAGCAAGGCTCATACACAAATACATCCCTTCGTATATTACGACTCCAAGCATTTGGCTCTGCATTTATTTGAAATGCTGGTTATTCTTTATTTCCTTGTTGTTCTCCCCATGCCCCCCACCCCAAAAAAAAATCACAGCAGGAAATGAGCCCTTCTAGCTTTGCTTTCTTACCTGGGAATGTATGTTACAAATAAAATAAAATAAAAGAAGTGCAGGTATGTGATAGATCATACTGCAAAGCATGCCTAGGCCATGCACGTGGCACTGCCACCATCTTTGGTGCAGTCCGGTAAATTGTGGTTCAGGTAAGTACTGGAGGCACACCAGTCGACTGAGCCCCAAGGGATTTGGCTCTTGATGGGCTTAATAAGGAAAAATTACTTCATTTCTCTACCACATGGGGAGTCAATAACCAGCCAAAGTTTAATGGAATAATGCAACTTTTATTAACAACCGACCACTTGCAAGAAAGATGGTTGGTGCTATTGTCCACTTTAACCATGACTCTGTTATGTGCTTTCCTAGGCAGGTCAGATCGCCCCTTCTCACCTGTCACCGGGTTTTAAATGGACCCAAAGGGGAGCTCCTTTAACT
This sequence comes from Neoceratodus forsteri, assembly GCA_016271365.2. Classification (NCBI taxonomy): domain Eukaryota; kingdom Metazoa; phylum Chordata; order Ceratodontiformes; family Ceratodontidae; genus Neoceratodus; species Neoceratodus forsteri. The sequence goes on along the minus strand of JADMNL010000026.1, from coordinate 280,131,884 downwards.
CAGTCCCTGGTACTGCAGGTATGGAATAGTTGCAGGCCCAGAGATGTTGCCATGGGTTGGCTGGTATTGCCGTATTTTAAACAGAGCAACATGCTCAATTTCCCAAACCCCACAGGCCATGCAATTGCTTAAATGGCAGAAGACCACTCAAAATGGAGTATTTGTAATCCAAATTGCCAAACATGACCATACCAGTAGATAAAAGTCTGCAGTCTATCTGGTCTGCTCAATTGTGCAGCTCCCTATGTATTTACAAAGGAAACTGCTCCCCTGTTTCCCTTTTGTCATCCCTTGACTTTCCCCACTCCCTTCGACTCATCCTCTTCTACCCATAACTGTTCCCTTTGCCCTGTCCCACCCCCTCTTGAAGCTGTCCACCATTTTTAGAGATACCACCTCCTCTGGCAGCTCATTCCACTTTGCCACCACCCCCTCAGGGAAAAAGCACCTCCTCATCTCCCTCCTGAACCTTTCCCTCCTCCACAGCTTTAGGCAGTGCATCCTAGTGATCTTGTTTTCGCTAAAGCTGAAGAGGCTGTCGGTGCTTATCCTGTTAATACCCTTAAGGTACTTGAAGGTTTTTGTCATGTCTCCCCTCTCCCTTCTTTGCTCAAGAGAGTACATGTTGAGCTCCCTGAGGCTCTCTGAATAGTTGTTGCCCTCCTGGCCCTGGATCTTATTGGCTGCCCTTCTCTGGACCATCTTTAGCAAGTTCATATCCTTCTGAAGATATGGGCACCAAAACTGCAAACTGTACTCCAGGTGTGGTCTTACAATTGACCTGTACAGTGGCAGAATGATCTCCTTCCTGATGGTAATTTCCCCAGCTATGCAGCTCAGCATACAGTTTGCTTTGGCTGCTGCACTCTTGCAATGTAAGCAAGCACTCCCTCACAGGCAAAGTACAAGCTCAAAGCAAGCAAAGATATGTCAAGATAAACCAAGCATTTGTCAATGCCGAGTATTGGCTTGCTGGCACTGGAAGCTGGCTGCTGCTGAGAGACTCATATTGGGTCTTCCCTTCCTCATAAGGAGGAGGAGGAGGAGGAAAAGAATATGCTGTACTCTTGTATGGGGGTGCAAGTGATCCGCGTACTCTAGCAACACAGAAACATGGAATCTAATGGGAGAAAAAAGAACCCCTAGGCCTAAGCCCATCAAGTGTGCCCTACTTCCCTGCTGGCTGCTACTCCCCTGAATTGAAGAATGCATGGGACAGACATAAGGCAGTTCTAGTTGGGGTAGGGGGAAGTAGGCTGTTGGTTAACTAGGATCTGAAGCTTATCCATTAGGCAGGGAAATGGGCAGACTAGGTGGGTCAAGCGGTCCTTATCTGCCGACAAAGTCTGTTTCTATGTTTCTTTTCAGCCTCAGGTGTCATTACCGCCTGTGTTTCCTCTACGTATCATGTCCATGTCTTTATCCCATGCATGTTTGAAGACCCTCACTGTCTTTGCCCCCACCACCTCCTGTGGCATGCTGTTACAGGCATCCATTATGCCTTTCTGAGAAGTATGACTTCCTCACATCACTTCTAAACTTCCCCTGTTCAAGTTTCTTTGCATGTGCCCTATTGTGGTGCTTCTCCTTCTCTGAAAGAGATTCCCCTCTTGTTCCTTGTGTACTCCTGTGACATACGTATGGCTCAACCATGTCCACTCAAGCTGTTCCCCGGGGGGTAAATGCTGAGTTCCTACAGTCCCTCCTTGTATGTTTTCTCATGCAGTTCCACGCATCATTTGGAAGCCCTCCTCCAGGTCACATCCACCCTGTCAATGTCCTTGAGAAGTTGTGGCCTTTAGAACTGACAGTGTACACAGTACTCTAGGTGTGGTCCCACTACTGAGTGATACAGGTGCAACACCATCTACCTTCTCTTGTTTAAACAACCTCTATATATGCACCCTAGCAATGCAATAACCTTATCAGCTGCCCTGTTGCACTGCCCTGCCACCTTGAGATCCTCAGATATGGTTTGCCCAATGTCCCTCTATTACTTGATGATAAGTACCCCATCATATACTCAGTGCCTGTGTTTCCCTGTACCCCATCATATACTCAGTGCCTATGTTTCCCTGTACCCCATCATATATTCAGTGCCTATGTTTCCCTGTACCAAATGCATAACTTTGCTCTTTTCAGCACTGAAACAAAGCGGCCACCCCTAGACCATTCCTTCAGTTTTCCCCATACCCCTTTGTATTCTCTACAACACCTCGAGTGCCCACCCTGTCACAGATTATTATGTCACTGCAAAGAGAAGCACCTTCCCCTGCAGTTTCTCAGCAATGACACTTATGAATACACTGAAGAGGACAGGACCTAATACAAATCCTTGTCATTCTGTTGGTCACTGTCCCATTCCCCAGAGAGACATCCATTTACCACCAGGTGTCATCTTGGCTCACTTGGTAGCACATCCACCTCTGGGACAGAAGGTTATTGGTTCTAGTCCCACACTGGGATTGGGCTGATACCATACATGCTGGCACCTGAGTGCAGTACTAGGGGGGTGCTGTACTGTGAAGATGTGCCATTCGTTGCATCAAACGCTAAACTGAGGTCCCTTCTACCCAACTCTGGTGCAGTCCTGATGGGTGTCACAGTGACAGTGACATAACCCAAGGTACTTTACAGAAAGAGTAGGGAACTTTCTCTGGTGTCCTGAACAACATTCCCCTTCCCTTCAAACTGGTGCATCCAATTGTCCAAGGCTGTGTGTGGGTGTTGATGTGCAAAATGGCTGCTACTACACATTCAGTCACTTCAGTTTAGTCTAGCAGTGCTTGTAAAGTGCTTTGGGATACAATGTGTATGAAAAGTGCTTTATAAATTCTGATTCTTCTCTGTCTCCTATTCTGCAACCTGTTTGATACCCACCATACTGCCTTATCCTCAAACCCAGGTTGCTACGTTTCTGTTTTAGCCTCCTGTGTGGCACAGTGGCAAAGGCATAACTGATGTCCAGATAGGTGTAACCCCTAGGGGCACTATCGCAAGGGCTACTACCCCTGCCTGTTCAGCTACTAACAGGTTGAGGGGTCTGGATCCATTGGTGGGTGCCTCCACCCAGAGGTCGGGGTTAAGACAGTCTGATATGACTTGGTCACTGCAACCCCACTTTCTTCCCACTAGTGGCCCACACAAATCAATCACAGTACCCTTGCAATATACACCTACCCCCAGGATTGGTTCAATTAGCTTGACTCTGGGGACCCCTTGTAAAGTAAGATGCAGCTATACAATAACCACTGTACAATAATTCAACATAGACACACAGTTTAAGCAGTGTAACCTTGCTAAACAACCAAATCTGATTTATTCAGGGGATAGTAACAAGGACAGAGGGAAATCAGGTTAATCGATTCAGTCACATTAATAATCACAGTACTGTGCACATATTTCAGAGTCCCAAATGTCTCAAATGTCACTCTTACTGGGTACCCAGGCAATAAGAGGCAATATTAACTGAACCTCTAGAAGCAATTCCTGGTGAAAACGGAGCAGTGTAAGGTATTTAAAATCGTTCTTAAAGTTGGAGCTCCAAGCTTGTTCATGCGCAGTAGAACCTAGTGCTACTGCGCATGCCCGAACTTGGAGCACTAGGTGCTACTGTGCATGACTGAGCTTGGAGCTCCAACTTTAAGAATGATTTTAAATACCTTACACTGCTCCATTTTCACCAGGAGTTGCTTCTAGAGGTTCAGTTAATAGACCTCTACATGGCACAGTGTTTCTTTTTATCCCATGTAAATGTGCCTCGCTCGTCATTTTTATGAGCATTCCGGCACAGGACCTGATGTCAGGGTCACACTCTGTCTTCTGGTGAGTCGGCATTTTTGAAATGGTGCATCGAGGAGCAACATTACAACAATAAATAACTCATAAAAAGGTTAGTTGCATACATTTTAAACTATATTGGTTGTTTAAATTGGGCGTTTTTGCAGCCCTGGTGATTGCCCCCACTGTTTTGGACAGTTTTCCTTTAAAGCACAGTACATGGAGGCATTATGCACTCTCACTAAATTATTTTTTCAATCTGCTGAACTACAGGATACCAGCCTGGCGGAGAGCATTTAGGCTCACCCAAGGAAGGCTTTTTAGTGACCCCCATTTGTAGGGGGGTCACATAGGCATAACTGAAGTCCAGATAGGCATAACTGAAGTCCAGATAGACAGCATCCAGTACCTTCACCTAATACACCTCCCTAGTCACCCAGTGAAAGAAATCTGTGAGATCTGTTTCACATGAGCTCCCATACGTTACACCATGATGGCCATGCAGCCCGTTTGCCTCCACATACTCCATCAGCCTCTCCTTTAGTACAGTCACCATTAATTTCCCCACCAGTAATAGGAGAGTGACTGGCATGTAATTTCTAGCCTCCATAAGCATCAAGGGAGGCGACAGACAGCACTATATTAAACTGAATAGAGAAAGAGAGGTAGATGGCGATAACGCCATCTTTCATGGTGTGGTCTTGGCAGGTGGGGGTGTAACCAGAGATGGAAATAGTGGAGTCAGGAATATTGGGGGAAAGCCAAGATTCCCAGACTATCAGGACATCAAGGAGGAGGGAAACCATGGGAGTTGTAGCTGATCAGTTTTGGGCAGGAAACTATGGATGGTGTTGTGGGTCACCTGGAGTCCTTTGGGGAGATTGGAGGGAAGGGGATGGGCAGCACCAGGGTTAGGCACAACATTACTGGCTATGAGGAGTAGTAGAGGTAAGGTAAGTTTAATGGGGGCGGGGGCGATGGCAATGCAGTGGAGATGAAGGGGATCGGGAGGCTGGAGGGGATAGTGGTTCTGATGGACACCAGGTGAAGCCAGGAGGAGACTGATGGGAGGAGGAACAGCCTGGGAGTGGGAAGGGGAGGAGCTGGAGGGAGGGAGGAAGCGCGGGGTTGGGAGGGGGCATAAAAAAAGGGTGGATCAGGGAAGCTTGCATGAGGGAGAGAGGTTGAAGACAACAGAAATGGTAGGAAGGAAAGGGCAATGGGAAGTATACTAGAGAGTTGCATGGTCGGGAGAGAGGGGTTGTTACTATGAGGAGGCAAGGGGAAGGGAGCTATGAGGAGCCACGAGAGTGAGCCAGAACCTAGAGGGACAATAATGGGAAAAGGGGAAGGTTCTCTGTGTCTCTCGGTGTCCTTTATGCCTTCTGTAACATATAAACACCCCCTCCCTGTCCTGTCATAACATGGTGTATCCTGAAATGGCCAAATCTGAGCTCTTGTTATCGGTGTACCATGAGATTCTGTTATGGTTACCAAATCCAGGCCTGCCACACACATGCATACACACACGCACACACAGACACAGACACCACACAGCCAAATTTTGGCATTCTCACATACACCCTCAGCACTCAATCACTCTCCACCGTCAAACTGTCAGCTATCAACAAACTGCTGTGTAGGCGTGTGAGAGGGATCAATAGTATCTTGGACCACACATACCAGTAGTACTTATAACACTCCCCCACCACAAGGCCCACCTCCCACCACGCAGACTTCTATCTCTTCCCCGCCTATTGCGGTAGGGGTACTAGCTCTTGCTACAACAGCTCAGCTCTTCTATGGTGGCTTCTTTCCAGTCCCTAAAAACATCAGATCTACTAGACGGGAGAAAGGCAGGAATTACAAGCTTATAATTAGTTGTAACCCCTAGATGGCGCTATCCCAGGGGCTACTACCCCTGCCTGATTTGCCACTAACAGGTTGAGGGGCCTGGATCCAATGGCGGGTGCCTCCACCCAGAGGTCAGAGTTTGCAATAGTTAAACTTACTTGGTCACAGCCCTCTGGGACACTGCAACCCCCCTTTCTTCCCACTAGTGGCCCACACAATATATCAGAATTACCTTCACCATATACACTTACCCCCAGGACTAGTTCCGGCACTGGGACCTCCTGTGGAATAAGATACAGTGCAACAATCACAGTACAGTACTTTAACATAGACAAATACCTCAGGCAGCATAACTTTGCCAAAACAAGCAGCTCTGATTTATTTAGGGGGATATAACAAGGACAGGGGAAATCAGGTTAATTAGCTTATCACTTTACTATCTACCTATGGCTCTGTGCAGGCCTATCCCTACCAGTTACTGTCCTGGGTACCCAAGCCCTAGTGGCTAGTCCAAACCGTGGCAGCTGGTGAGGGCCCTTTCACACAGAGAAAAGGAAAATTAAACAGTCAGCAGTACAGTAATTCCATTTGGATTTAATGTGGCAATTCAACAGGGAGCAACCCTGAATTAGTACTCACGACCTCCAAACAAAATAGGGTCCTTCAACGTTAGCAGGGCTACTTTTCAGCTCCACGAGACTCTTCACACATTTATATGGTAAAAAAAAAAGTACTATACCAGGCAGGCTGCTTCTCTATCCCGATCGCGATTACTGCACAATACCCGGGAGAACACACAGCAGATTCAGTTCCTGACAGACCGAGTGCAATTCAACAATTTCTTCAGTCTTCTACAGGGTGAGCCTGGTTTCTACTCTTCAGAGATCCTTTGATTCTTTTCACAGGACGGATTCAGTCCTAACAAGCAGTTACACAAGCTGCAGACCGGAACTCTGGGCCTTGCACACGTTTTTGACTGAAACTGTGCACTGAAGGAGCACAGGTTTCTTTCCCCTTCACTTCAGATCTCAAACTGAAAACTCCAACAGACAAAACGGGCACTTCCTTTGAGTTCCTCCCAGTTCTTGACTGGATTGGCTGTCACTCACAATAGACTGCTGCTGTTGGTCCAAAAAGGTGCTGAAGTCTAAACTACATCTCCCAGAGTCACTGCCCATACAATCCTCTTGTGGCTGGCTCAGATTATGAGTCCAAGTTCTGATTCGTCCAAGGCACCATTTTAGAGCTAGCTTACCCCACACTGATTGGTCCAGTTCAGCAGTTCAAAACCAGAATGGGGAACTAGGCAGACACAGTTCTGACTGCAAAGAAAGTAGGTTAGACAAACTGTAATTTCATTATTACTGTAAATGATTTCTGGCAAACAGTTACATCTTTCAGATAGGTTCCCTTTGCACTCTAGTGACTGCAAAATGGAGTGAACTGGCAGCAGCTCAGAGTGGTACTCAAACAGAGAAGCACACAGTCCCCCATATAAACTAATTATGTCTGCAAGCAGACAGCTCTTAAAGAGACAGTACCAGAGGCTCTAAAAACACTCACTGATAAATGGCTTAAATGCCAAACACCATTCAGGCTTGGAGCATTCAAGCAAGCTCCTGGAAGTCTTTTGGGAACCCCCATTTGCAGGGGGGTTACATAGTGCTTTTAGAAAAATCCTGCTTTTCCTCCTGCTATGTTCAGGCAACGTAGAATTCAACCCTGGTCCCCCAGAAGCTATTGCTTCACCAGCAGAACTAGCAAATTTAAAAGGAATAAGCTTCTTGCATATTAACATGTGTAGCCTCCTTAAAAAGATAACCTTAATACAAACCTGGGTAAATCGTACCTCTCCTGACATACTTGTGATTTCCGAAACTTGGCTTAGACCCAGCACCACTGATAGAGAAGTAAACATTCCCAACTGTGCCTTGTTCATAGCTGATAGGTATGCCAAAGGAGGAGGGGTAGCTATCTACATTAAAGACAAATTTTCTGCCTTCTACTTATCCTTGGAATCTGTCACCAGCAAATTCAAATGCCTAATTCTCAAAGTGGAAATTACACAGACTACTGCACTCTGCGTAGTAGGATGCTACAGACCACCGTCTGCTGGCCTACAGCTTGTGTCATATCTAAGTGACAAGTTGGGATAGGGGCTGCCAGAAACAGTTATTTTAGGAGACCACAACTTTGACTGGCTCTCTAACACAGCTGCCCCCCTTGCATCCTTCTGTGATGAACATGGGCTGACGCAACTTATTACTGAACCAACACGCCCAAACGTGTAGAACCCCAGTAAAAGTACACTTTTGGATGTGCTAATGGTGAGCAAACCTCATCTCTTCTCCCACGCTGATGTCTTCTTCTCAGACGCCAGCGACCATTGTTTTATTGTGGGAGTAAGATCCACCAACAACCCGGCACCCATCAGCAAGTTCTCTATGAAGAGATCCAGGCGCAACTTCAATGAACATGCCTACCTAAACGAGCTTAAGTACTCCCCTCAGTGGCAAGATTTCTACCTGGCCAAAACGATTACATCAGCTTACAGTATCTTCCACGACATTCTATCAAGGGCCTTTAATAAGTATGCTTCCCTGATTAAAGTTCGAACTAGGACCAAAACCTGTAAATGGTTCACCCCTCAGATCAAGTCCTTGCTTCCAGAAAGAGATAAGCTCTGGAAAAAAGCATGCAGACTGAACATTGCAGAGGATTGGAACCAGTTCAGGAGACTACAAAATTTATGTACCAAAATAATCAGAGAATCGAAGGCCACCTTCTTCAAATCCGAACTTGACTCTGCCACAAAGAGCCCAATCAAGCTGTGGAACACAATCAATGATCTGCTAGGCCACTCCCCAGGAAATTCACTCCCGACCAAGATTACCTCTGGCAACTCGACTATAACCGAAAAGATGGATGTACTTGACGCATTCAGTAACCACTTTGCTACTGCAGGCATGGCATTTGATAACTCCCCTGCAAACATACTTCGCTCCCAGACTGCCAGCCAACTGCCTGAAACTCCGATAGCTTCGCCGCCTTTCTCGCTTCAACCTGCCTCACTGAAAGAGGTAGAGGACCTCTTGCTTCAGTTAGATACTAGATAAAGTGCTGGGGCCGACACCCTTGACCCTTACTTCCTAAAAATTGCCTATCACATACTAGCAATACCCGTCACCCACCTTTTTAACTTATCCCTGTCTCAGAGCACCTTACCACCTATATGGATGACAGCACATGTCATACCACTGTTCAAATCAGGTGACCCTGGCAATCTCAATAACTGCAGGCCAATTTCTCTCCTTCTGGTCCTGTCCAAGCTCCTAGAGAAAATTGTAAATGCACAGCTGAGGACTTAACTTTGTCTAGGGAACCGCTAAACCCTATGCAGTCCAGATTCGGAGCTAAACATAGCACTATCTCAGCCCTCGCCAAAGTTACTAATGACTGGCAGCGTAATCTTGAGAGCAAAAACTTTATTTGTGCTGTTTTCCTTGATCTAAGCAAGGCTTTTGACACTGTCGACCATAGTCTGCTCCTCTCCTCCCTTCAAACCATAGGTGTGGACCCATCCTCTCTGCGCTGGTATACTGACTATCTTACAGGGCGCCTTCAATAAGTTAAAGCCGAAGGAGGCCTGTCCCCTTAAAAACTCTGCAAAGGCCGGTATCTCAAAGTTCTATATTAGGGCCCTTACTTTTGCAATCTACATTAATAACATCGACTACTGTATAAAAGAAGCCAACATCCATCTGTTTGCAGATATCAGTTCTCTCCGACTGCCCAACACCTGAAGCTGCCTGCAATGACCTACAGTCAGAATTCAACCTTTTACAAAGCCAACTCCTCCAAAAAAAGCTACTCCTTAATGCCAAAAAAACTAAAGCGATGGTCCTCTTCCCTTTCATCTGTACAGCTAACCCTGTGTCCAGTGGGACAGTTCCCCAAATTACCACGGTTCTAGGTGAAAAACTAGAATCTGTTACAAAATTCAAGTATCTGGGAGTTTGGATAGGCCAAAGACTCTCCTTCATTGACCATATAGAGGACTTGCTAAAACGACATCGACAAAGGCTTGGCCTGTTTTTAAGAATCATCCAATTTCTCACCAGAAATGCCAAGAAACAACTGGTCCAATCCATTTTCCTATCATTGGTTGATTACGCTGATTTCCTCTACAGCCAATGCCCCAACTCTTACATGGCTAAACTGGACACACTCTACCATCGAGCACTGAGGTTTATAACGGGACTTCCCTTCGACACGCATCACTGCACCCTATATGCAGCAGTGGGGTGGACATCACTTAAGTTCAGGCACCACAGAAACGCCGCTCTCTGGACCTATAGAGCCATCTCTGATAAGCTGCCTTACTATATCTCCTGCTCTCTTCCCCTGAGTATAATTGGGAAATACGCGTTAAGAAGTTACTCAGCTATTACACTTAAAGTACTCAAAGCAAAATCCCGCTTTGGCACGGCAGCCATAAGCTTCTTGCTACCTACCTTATGGAACAATCTACAAAAAACCCTCAAATTAAGCACTCTAATCGGTATAAATGCCTTCAAGACGCTTTATTTCCATACAGTCAGAGAAGTATGTAACTGCTTCACCCACTCAGACCCAGTACCGGTGTCTGCACTGGTATATAGCCATGCTTGGACCCAATTTTAAGTACTGATCACCCCCCCCCAGCTTGCTCCTCACAAGCCTAATTGTCCTCTCTCTTATTCCCCTGTCTTATCAACACTAGGCCCGTCCATCCCTTTATCCTTCCTTTCCCAACCTCGGATAGGAGCTCACTACCCCTGGGTTGTGACTTCCTACCATAGCCCCGTACTTTAAAGCATTCAATCCCGGAGCTCACACATACTCCTTTTCTCCATCCACCTTCTCTACATCCTGTTTTGCCAACTCCTCTCTGTGCACTGTGCCCTCCTAGCCTTTCTCCCCCTACCTCCCTCCCTTCCCCGCCACCTTCACCTCTACCTGGTGTGTGTGTGTGTGTGTGTATATATATATATTTTTTTTTTTTTCTTCTGTTGCTTCCTCCTGCAACCTTAGATAACCTGCTTTATCTTCCTAGAGACACTTCTATGTATGTAAATACCATGTAATCTGTACAATATCTGTATAATTCTATGTACATATGAACTTCTTTTTCTTCCTCTCTGTAAACAGTGTTATCTGTATTGCCTTGTAGATACCTGTGTTGACCTGTATATACAATTGTTCATGCTCCGCCTGGTCCATCTTGCAAATGAGCGTCTGCTCAACGATGAACGCCTGGTTAAATAAAGATTGATTGATTGATTGAAATACTACTAATAATGGAAAATGCACTATTTGTTATTGAGATATGAATAAAGAACAGTGGCACTACTAATTATGTTCATGAAATACTTTAAAATAAAGCTAAAAGTGGCATGCATAACCAAACTGTTTAAAAATCTACAACCTCCCATTCCCCACCCACCCTTTCACCCTGGCAGCACCCAACATTTATTGTTTTAACAATTATCTCACAATGGATGACTGGCACAACCTGCCCGCCTCCATAGCTGTCCGACCCCTCTTGTAGCACCCATATTTTTCTTACTGTGAAGAAGATACCCACAAGCACAGAAAGGCAATTGCCTCAACCTGCTCTCCTGCATGGCTGGTCACCTTCTTGTGACAGAAAGTGCTACCATGCATGCTCGTATAGTAAAAAAATCTGATCAGATGATCAGCTGGTTTACTATGCCAACAAGCATGGAAGCGCTTTCATTCTAAAAGCAACCAGCTATGGAGTGGAGCAGGTGCAGTCAAATACCTTTCCATGCCTGGAAGGCTTCCATACAGTAAGAAAATACAGTATTGATGAGGTTAGACACTGGGTGCTGCTGCTGGGGTGGAAGGGTGGGCTATTATTTAGCTTGCTACGAGAGACAGCATTCAGCCATGGAGGTGGGTGGGTTGTGCCAGTCACCTGTTGTGGCAGGGTTGAATAAACTGTAGATTTTGGTGATAGGAAGGGAGGGGAGGGTTAGGGGGCTGAGGTTGTAATCTTTAGATAGTTTTGCTCTGGAGGAGGGTGGGGGCCTGTTTTTATCTGTTTTCCCCCACAGGAACATGAACGACTATTGAATGCTGAACATTTTGGGACTCAAATGCAAATACTCAGCCAAATATTCCAAATAAGCTATTCACCCACCTGTACTACTGTGAAAACACACACACACACACACACACACCGCCTTCCATGGCTGGTACTGAAAATCGTACTCCCCCCACCCATCCTCACAGTTGCAATACTATTGGCAAGTTACAAAGCATTGCAGAATGTGCATCCTGCACACCGCGCCATCTGTGGCAACAAGTATAGGTAAACATAGAAACATAGAATTTGACGGCAGATAAGGACCGCTTGGCCCACCTAGTCTGCCCATGTTCCTACCTAACAGATAAGCTGCAGATCCTAGTTAACCAACAGCTTAATTCCTCCTACCCCCCACTAGGACTGCCTTATGCCTGTCCCATGCATTCTTGAAGTCCCCCACTGTTCTTGACTCCACAAGGGTATACATATTAAGCTCCTTTAGTCTTTCTTCATATGTCTTCTGGTGCAGACCCTGCACCATTTTGGTTGCCCTCCTCTGGACAGCCTCCACTCTGTCTATGTCTTAGCGGAGATGGGGTCTCCAGAACTGCACACAGTACTCCAGATGGGGTCTCACCAACTGTCTGTACAGAGGGATAACAACTTCCTGTTTTCTACTATTGATGCCTCTTCCTATACATCCCAGTATCCCCCAGCCTTCCTTACTGCCTTCTCATTGCTTGCCCACCTTTAGGTCATCTGATATAATTACCCCATCCCTTTCTGTTTTTACTGTTGTCAGTATCTTACCCCCATTGTGTACACTTCCCCAGGGTTTTTGTTCCCCATGTGCATTACCTTGCACTTCTTTGCATGAATCTGAGCTGCCATACATTTGACCATTCCTCCAACCTTGCAAGTCCCTTCTCATCCTTCCCACTCCATCTTGTGTATCAACCCTGTTGCAGATTTTTGTGTCATCTGCAAAAGACATACTTTTCCTTCCAGTTCCTCTGCAATGTCACTTATAAAGACAATAAAAAGGACCGGTCCCAGTACTGAACCCTGCGGTACCCCGCTAGTAACCCTCCTTTCATCACTGTGTACTCCATTTACTACTACCCTTTGAGTCCTAATATGTAATATGCTGATGATTTCGTACCTGTGTACTGTGGGGGAGGAGGGAAGATGTAGGAGTCTTGTAGAGCCAGCATCCATCAGACCTGTAAAATAAAATATAGGAAAGGGGTCACAAAGGATGCTTAGTACTTAGGGAGTAAACAAGAAGGATAAAGTCAGTTAGATGTAAAGTAATACTTATCTGATGGGGAAGGAATTACTGTCCTTTCAGACCTATTAAAATGAATAAGAAAAATAGGTAAATATGGAGAAAATATAGTACCAAGAGGTGAGCAGGGGCAGAGACTGAAGAGATATGAATGTGTACAGTATATGCGAGCATAGGAGTAAAGATAAAAGCAGCTTTAGATAAGTTACAGACAGGACCAAGTAGGAAGACAGAAATACAGGGAATGAAAATAATCAATGAAGAGTGGGGAAAGGAAAGAAAAAAACATGGTGCTTTGGGGGGATGGGGCGCAACAAAAACGCCACCAGTACTGGAATTGCATTTCATGAGAACTGTAGGAGCTAGGAGACCTATAAGGGTGCTATCTCTAAATGTAACCCCCCTGCCTTCCCATTATACATCCTACAGCAATGCATGTGCTACCAGGGCTCATTTCAGAGCTAGGTTAGCTGTGCCCTGGCACCTCCCCTCAACCCACCTATGGTTTATGTCTCAAGTGCCATGGTGGAGAGGAACTATATGACCGTCAGGAATACTGTTGTGGATGGGAACACCACCAGAGCTGTGTTCCTAAAAGGTAAGGGCGTGAAATTATGAAGAAGAGAGGCAGAGTGTGGCTCCGTGTCCCTTAAACTGTAGCATTGGGAGGCAGCGGGTGCTGCCAGATAAAGCCGCAGCATATTCAACTTGCTATCTACTGATATATACAGTGCACCAACTGCAGTGGAGCCTCTTCACACTGTAGATATCCAAGGGAGGACTGGGACTAGGGACTGAGTTATTTATTTCTTTAATAACTGTGGAAAATAAATGTATAACACATAAAGAAAATGGTGCTCCAAACCTATATTAACAACCTCCAGACAAAACTCCCAGTGCCACAGTTGTATTTCGAGGGAGGGAACAGGGTGATTTGTGCTGAGGGACTGGAGGGGTGCGGGTGGTACAGTGCACAGTGGGCAGTTGCAGGAGGGTTTACTTACACTCTCAATCTGCTTGCTGCATGATTTGGGAAGACAGGGCTGGGGCAGTACAGCCCACGGTGGGCGGTTGTTGGAGTGTTTCTTTAGGAAGGAATGTGGAGTCCCTTTATAAAAACATAGTAGTTGATCAGGGGCAACGGGAGGGGGTGGACTGGTGATGGATGGAGACAATCCATTTTTTCATTTTCTAATAAGGGAAAAAATGCACAGTCCTCACTGGGAATCTTCTAGATCTTATCCGTAAAATCAGTGTGCTGCTACACAGAACTGAACCAGGTTACGTAAAAATGTTCTGGCAGCACATTTGTAAATAGTCACAAATGTCCCTGAGAGTCCCCATACAATAAGATTGTACATTGTGGCCCCATGGCAGTCTAAAAAATATAAAAGTCTTGCCAGCAATACTGTAAAATTAAGGAGCATTTATTATCAGCAACCATAAAGTTCAGATAGCCAGCATATTAACCAAAAAGTCTTAGAACTGGTAGCAATAGTATTCAAAACTCGTCGCAGCACATTGAGTTAGTTACTGTAGACAGATGTTTAAACACATCTGGTTCTTGCTTCTCCCGAGGAAATCTGCTTGTTTTGCTCTGGGAAACAGTTTAATATAAAGTCATTACCGGCTGTGCACTATATGGCAATGCAGCACACCCATTTCTTCAGTTTAGGGTCGGGCTTTGAAGAGTGAAGACGTGTCAGCGGTCCAACCCCCGATGGGTAAGCAAGGACTGCGGGGGGGGGGTGCTCAGAGCGAGGGTCTGGTGGCCCAAAAGACATTGATGGACAGTTTTCTTGTCACAGTTTTAAAATAAATTAAAAAAAGAATGCCGATGCCAATTGTGAACCGGGTGATGTATGAAGGGCTGAGGGGGTGCTTAGAGGGAGGGTTTGGTAGCGCAAAAGACATCAGTGGAAAGTTTTCTTGTTACAGTTTTAAAATAAATAATAAAAAAGGAGGCCGATTGTGAACTAGATGATTTGTGAAGGGCTGTGGGGGTGCTCAGAGGGAGGGTCTTGTGGTGCAAAAGACATCGATGGACAGTTTTCTTGTTATAGTTTAACAATAAAAAAAGGATGCTGACGCCGATTGTGAACCGGGTGCTTGGTGCTAAGGGATTGGAGGGGTGGGGGCGGTACAGTGCACAGTGGGTTGCAGGAGGATTTACTTGCACTTTGCTTACCTGCATGAATTGGGAAGATGGGGCTTGGGTGGTACAGTGCACAATGGGTGGTTGCGGGAGGGTTTTGGAGAGAATGTGAGGTTCTCTTAATTAGGGACATTGAAATAGCCAGCAATGGAGTAAAAACAGGAACTCAAATCCACTAGCACTTTAAATGATTCACCAGCAAATGCTCGTCGGGAGGAGTGTCATTGGTGCCGCTGCATGAGGAGTATGCCTCTGATTGCAGCGGCACTTTTCTTAGAAGCTTTGTCCACTTTACATAATGTTGGTGTCAGTGCGTGTCAGCGATAGCATGCTGCCTTATTGGGGAATGCCGGACGCACCTACTAATGCGTGCCCTGCATTCGCACACACTGACGCACCTCTAAAATCTGCCACTACTGCAAGATGTTGACTTGCGTGCAGGCGCGGCAAGCCAACATAAAAAATGGCAAGGATTTACTTTCCCCAGCATAAGGTGTCTAATAATGCAAGTGGTTCCCCTAGTCTCAGTATCCCCCAGTGTCTGTGTAACTGTCTAGCGCAGACATCAAACCTCTGCCCCAGCACAGCGGTCCCCTCTGATCAGGTGAATGCAGTCACCTTTTAAGAGCCTCCTGTCCCAGAAGTCCCCCACAAAGTGGTAACCTTTCTCCTGATACCAATCCTTTAACCACCCACTTCCTTCCTGTCTCTTTTCCAACGAATCCAAAAGCAGGGCCATGAACAGCAATAAGGCAGTGGTGCAAGTAAAGGGCAGCCGGACCCAAAATAAGCAGGTGACACCCCCTAACAAACACTAACCGCCAAAGCGCTCGGGCAGTGGCACCAACAAAGTGCTGTGAACCAATAAATATCTACTTTTATCTGAATCAGCCTTGGTTCTTTATCTTACCAAGAGGACAGGTTCTCTGGGCCTTTTCTCTCTTTCCCATCCTTACTCTACCTCCCCCCCCCCAACCGCCACACAGTGAGGACCTCAGAAAAGGCCAGGGAGACAGGTATGCTACACATCTGTACCCCAGCCTCTAGATGTTCCACCTCACTTGTTCCACAGCCTGGTTAGCTAGATCATTGGCACTCTAGCGTACCAGCAATCTCATCCACCCCCTACTATCCTCATTCTGTCCTGGATGGGTGATGCCCCAAGATGGGTCCCTGATCATTCCTTGCCCCATTCTCTACTCTCCTGATCTCAGAATCCCCAATCATCAACTCTCCTACCTGCCTTCTTCTTACTCTTAACCACTGGGTGCTATAAGGTCACATTGCCATTTCTCCCAAATGACCCATCAGGTACCAGAGTCCCCTCCAGGGCTGCAAAGCAGCTTGCTGTTGGTATAGTATCATGCAGGGTTGGTTGCCCCTGCCACACTCCACACTTCCCCCTCTCGTCACTCTCCAACCCCTGGACCAATGTGCCTGTGGAGGAGTGGGGGTATGAGATCCATTGGAGCCAGTGCCGCAGTAGATTTCTCTTCCCTTGCTGCTACCAGCTGAGCATTCAGTTTTGCAAAGATTCTGCAAGCACAGTCAACCCTTCGCCAGGGTGTTACCCTGAAAAAGCACATCACACACCCTGCAACTGACTTGCTCCCTGCTGAGCACCTCAAGCTTTAACTGGCTCTATTCTTCTGCTCTGCCTAGTGCATGGTGTCTAAAATCAGAAACCGAATAGTTAGTGCAGCACCAACCATGAATAACAGCGTTCCAGGCGGGCCGTATTTAGAGGCCCCAACAGCACCACAATAACCTGGCGTCATTATTGTGTAAAATATACTGCTGTTCCTATGCAAATAAGGGATCCTTAATGCATCAGGGGCACAGCAGTATATTCACAGGTCTCACATGTCCTGAACAGCTGCCAGCGCATCACTGGTTACTGCCACCAAAACCATGACGTTAAGCAGGAGCTATGGGTAGTCTAGTGGCTCTCCAATCACCCATGTTTCTACAGAATAACTTTTTTTTCTTGGTAGTCTAGTCTAGTGGACCCCCCTCCTCCCAATCATCCATGATTACATGCAATTATTTTCTGTTAGTCTAGCAGCCCCCCACCCCGCATCACAGCCTATGCTCACCTCCTCAGTGGCCGGCATCTGACATGAGTGCGGCTGTTTCTTGTAATCCAGCTCTGCGACTGTCTGACAGTGGTCATCCAAGATGGTAAGCAGAGAGCTGTGATGGTTGCCACCGTTTGGAGAAGAACCTATGAGACAGGGTCCTAAGTGGGTGTGAGGGGGGGAGTAGCTGGCTTTCAATAGAGAATCCTATAATGGGGAAAAATTATTCCATACAAACATAAGAAATCTGTGGCAGGGAACAAAACTACCAGGGCCATATATGGAATGGTACAACTGGGGCATACTGGTGAGGGGTGAAGTCACTAGACACTAGAGATGTACTTTTGAGCCAAGTCAACGTGGGAGCTAGGGGGAATGCAAATGGCCCCTTAGCACCCTGAACACCTGAAAGACTCATTTGGGCGGTTGGGCTGAATATGGCCCATGAGAGACCTGGCACTATACCACTTTTGGCAGCCTAGCCACCAGTGGGCTTTCAAGGGCCATATTCAGCTATGGACCACATCAGCGCAGTGCAGTTACTCTGCGCTGCACTGGCATTACCCCTTATTCAGACACTTAGTGTGAGCTCCAAGGAAGTATGCTGACTGACTATAGCTCAGGGCCAGTTCTGCACTATGTGCCGCACAACACTGATTGCAGGGCACCACTGGGTCTGGTAGCCTCTGAATATAGCTGCCCTGTCTGGCCCTACTTGAAGAAATGAATGCAACCCAGATTATTACTGAGGCAAGTGTGACTTTTTTCTCGTGCAGCTCCAGATTTTATCCCTATCCTACATGTGGTAAAACATGGAAACAGACAACTCAGCAGGAACCCGCAAAATTTGCACGTTCCAACCATTTCATGTTTTATCCATTCTGGCAGGTCTGGCATTCACCTAAACCAAACATGAAGGTGTCATCCCTCACTCTGTTGAGACTTTGTGATTGCCACAGTTTTATTATTTGCATCATTTTACATGGTGCCACAAGTTGAATGTCTTTGTCTATGGCTTGCATTAACCCCGAATTCCAAAATGGGATTTCTAAGGATTTTGAAGCACAAATATAAAACCAGTTCTAGTGCACTATGGACAAAAGTGTTTGTAAGAGTATCACTAGACAAAAAAGTGTTAAATGATGCACTACAATGACGCCACCGGCAAATTTCAGACACTGAGATTTTCTGAGCTGGCCAACTTTTGAAGCAGAGTCAAACTGACCCCCACTTTTACCAGTGTTAATGTCAACCCCATTGTCACATATTTGACTCTCTTTTGCGAGTTTGAATCATCCAGGAAGAATGAGGTAAAGTGTGAAACTGCCTCCCAAAAAATGTAAATGTTTTAAAGGAAACATTACACATTGCCCCCGACGGTATGGCACCATGACCACAAACCACTCTTAGGTTCCCAGTTAGACAGCCTCCCTCAGTTGCTCGCTGCCCGTGGTGTTTCCCGACGCTAGCCCTGGTGTTCTCTCTCAACCCTGCCTCCCGACATTCCGCTTCTATTTCTTTCATTTGGCACCCTCCTATCACACCATTAACCCCCTTCTCGACCGGCCCAGGTGTTTCCCTCTCCGGTGCCTTCACTGTACTAGTGGTTCCCGCCTTCTTACCTGTCTCTTTTCGGTGCTGAAAATCGAGGCCAGAGTACTCTGACATGTGACCCGTCCATCTGTCTGGCGCTCGTTGCTGGTTTTGGAGCACGCAACCTTTCCAGAACCCTCCACGAAGGGGCCGAGTCTGCGTATTACACCATCCGAATGTGGAGCTGCTGGGCTTTGCAGTTAACCACAAAAAGTATGAGTTTTTCTGTTATTTTATCGTATCCTACATATATCCTGGTCCTGGTAATTAAGGCGCACCATGCACCTGTTAAAAATACTAGTGTTTCTTCTGCAGTTGTTTTGGGGATTACGGAACATACAACTCCTCACAGTACCGGTCTAGTGGTCTGGAACTACACCCGTAAATACTGACCACGTACTTGGAAACTACAGCTCCCGTCATGGGGTAATCAGCATCAGGGCATCAGTGTGCATGCTCCCTGAGCCCTGGTTATGAATGGCCAGCTCAAATGCAAAACCTACAACACTTTTACTAATAGTATTAAGTAACACGGTAGGGGATCTGGTAGTAAGGAGTGATTTTTGTCCCCCAAAACTAACCGATCGCGGTGGGGTAGAGACACAGCCTACAATATGTTTAGCCGGTCACATCATCAC
Organism: Neoceratodus forsteri; assembly: GCA_016271365.2. Classification (NCBI taxonomy): domain Eukaryota; kingdom Metazoa; phylum Chordata; order Ceratodontiformes; family Ceratodontidae; genus Neoceratodus; species Neoceratodus forsteri. The sequence goes on along the minus strand of JADMNL010000026.1, from coordinate 280,112,407 downwards.
CTGAAATTTCATCTACCATGTTTCCTGTCTGGCGGAATTGGACCAGCGCCTGTGTTTCTGCCCAATAACAACGTTTTGCGGCCACAGTAAGCTGGTAGGGGGATTGGGCACCCCAAAGTCGGCAGTTGGCCGCCCACTAAGTTGCCAATGTGGCGAGCACACAGGAAGGGTCCGCTGCGTCTGATGAGCTTTACTCAGATTGTGGACCTTTCTTGACTTGCCGCACATTTGTATACATCAGTGTGTCGGCCGGCGCAGGCTGATTGGGAGAATGAGGGAACGCACCTACTGATGCATGCCCTGCATTCGCCCAACAGCGAACAAGTCTCCAAATCTGCACTACTGCAAAATGATGACTTGTGCTCAAGCGCGGCAAGCCAACAGAAAAAATAGACTTGCATAGTGCTAAAAAGTGCAGGAGATAACACCAGAACCACAGAGGTACAGACATCCAGTTGGAGTCACGAACACCACCTGATGGCATTTTACGCCCATGCAGGTGCTTTTTTTGACCCATGAAAATGCACTCGCATGGGTGCAGAATGCCATTGGGTGGTGTCTGTGGCTTTTACTGGATGCCTGTACCTCTGTATCTTTGATGTTATGTACTGCACCTTTTAGAACTGTGTAAGTCTAAATAAATATATATTTTTTTATCTTGGCATGTCTGTTTGCTTTGCGTTTGTGCTTTGCCTGTGAGGGAGGCTAGTGTAAGGTCTCTTTGGCTTGCTTTGTATGAATTTTCTTTTTCTTCCTCATGCACAGTACTAGCCCGGGGTGGTTCCTGTTTGCCTAGGTTGCTTTCTTCTCTTGCAGTGTGCCGAGTGTTTCAGGCCACTTGTGACTGTTACTCCCATGTCCTTTTTTTCCTCTGACCTGGTTACCTGCATGCCACTCAACCAATATTTGGTCCCTGGATTCTCTGCTCGCATGTGCATAAGTTTACACTTTTTAGCATTGAACCCCTGCTGCCAAATGCCAGACCATGATTCAAGCCTAGCCAAGTCCTCCCTGAGTTCCTGTCTTCCCCCTTCCATGTCGGGGTACAAGGCACGGGGAGCACATATAAAGCACAAATTGGAATGAAACAAAAAAGGGGAAACTAGAAACACCCTGTCAGGGCTAAGGGTACAAAGGTATCTCCAGGTAACACAGGAAGAATAGAGGTTGACAATGCTGGGAGTGGTGCAGTGACTGTGGAGCAGCAGTTTTCAGGGAGATCTTCTGAAGACGGTGGTGCTGCCCCATCTGCACACACCTCTCTGGGTTGAGGGAGGAGGTCTCTAAATTCCAGGCTGAGTTGGCTAGGATTCAGGAGACTCCCCAAGCAGAGGCCACCAAGTCTGGCACCATTACCTCAGAGACTGCCAGTGAGGGGGAATGGCAGAACTATGGTGGGCTCTGGAAGGGTAGGGTGGTGGGACAGACAGACATTCCTCAACTGGTACAGGGGTTGAAACTGGCACCAGACCACTAACCAAATGCTGGTAGATTTGTTTTGGGCTAATGAGATTTTCCTTTACTTAGCCCTATGGGCTTGTAGTGGAGAAGGTAATGTTTCAAAAAGTACACCAGCTGGGCCAGTGGAAATGTCTGTGGGGCTAGTGGATTTTCCAAGTCACCAGCCCTGCTAACTAATGGCTGCAGAACTTAATTTCAGTCCTTGCTGGTACCACTACAAAATGCCTATGCCACTCTGCTGGGCAAGGACTTCAGGAGGAAGCACCCGCGGTAGTGACCGAGTGGAATGTGAGGGCCCTGCATAGTGGAGACCCCAAGGAGGGTGGTAGAGGACCCCAGATGAGGAGGAAGCAACATCTGGTGGGGGACTCAATTGTGAAGGGGATAGATTTAGGAATAGGAAAGGGGTGGGTGGAGGCAGGTTAGGTGCCTACCTGATGCCACATCCTGGAGTGATGGAAGCAGAGCCTGCAGATTGCTAGGGCAGCAGGACAAAAGGACGAACTGGATCTCATTGTCCACCTAGGGACCAATGACCTAGCTAGGGATAGGGCTGGGATAGTGCAGGGGGAGTTTTGGGAGCTGGGAAGGGGTCTTGGGTAGCTCACTCTGTAGTTTTCTCTGAGATGCTGCCTGTCTATGATGGGACAGGAGAGGGATCGCCACACCAGGAGCTTCAACTCATGACTGAAGGAATGGTGCAGAGAGGAAGGGTTCGACTACATTGGGGACAGGGGACTCACCTAGGAGGCTAACAGCCTATATAGGGGGATGGCTTGCATCCATTCAGGAGGGGAATGACAGTCCTCCATGGCCAGTTTAAATTTTATTTTTATTTATTTTATTTTTATTTTATTTAAACAGCAGTTTGGAAAACCTTTGAGCCATAGGCTCATTTACAAAGGTACCTTGTCACAGCAAGACAAACCAAAATACACAGTATAGCAGTACAACACATAAGTATAACAGTAAATTAAGACATAGATACAAACAAGCTGGTACAGGTAGGATGGATGCAAACAATACCAGAGTTATGTTATCCTTAGCAGCTTAGTAATAAGCTTTGTCATAAGTATTAGAGTAAACTTTGACTAGTGGCAGTTACAGCATCGAGTGTTAATAAGGTGGTTACGTGAGGAAGTTTTGAAACCACGATATAGTTGGAGCTTCAGAGATGGAGGGCAGTGTGTTGAACCAGGAGGGCCCTAAAGCTGAAGGCTCTTTGGCGTGAGAGGTCCTAGCTCTAGGGACAACAAGAGAGGTTTTCCGAGAGGTCCGTATGAACTAGTGGGACAGGAGCGTATGGTGGTGGTCAATCCTGGTGGGGATAGCCCAAGGAGGGTCTTTTTTGTAAGGGTACAGGTCAGATATTTGAGGCGCTCGTCGAGATCAAGTACCAGCGCTTTAGCATACAGTAGACAGGTGTGTGTCATCCTAGGTGCTCCAGTAATTAACCTGCTGGCCTTATTCAGAGTAGTGCGAATTTTATGGAGTGCAGTCTGATCAGCAGCACCATACACCGGCAGTCCATAGTCCACTAGGGACAGGATATAGGAGGTGAGTGCGAGTCGAAGAGCCTCCGGGGGCAGTGTTTATACCGATGTAAGATGCCCAATCGGATATTAGTGGCAGTGGCTAGGGCAGCGATGTGTCCATGGAAGAGAGGGAGGGGTCAAATGGATCCCTAGGTATTTATAGAGCAAACTTGTTCGAGTGGGAAAGAGGACCCAGAGTGAATGAGGAGTTTGAAGTTGCAGGACTTGTTTTGGGGATGAGTGAAGAACATGGTTTTGTTTTTTAAGATTTATCACCAATCTATGTTCTTTGAACCAGCCCTCGGCTTCAGTGAAGGACTTCTGCAGTGAGTCCTGGAGGGCAATAGGGGTTACGACTTGAGGCAAAGATGACTGCATCATCAGCGTACAATAGAATGTTCCCGAGCAAGCGTGGAAGGGTGTTAAGGTAAAGGGAGAATAGTAAGGGGCCCAGAATGGAGCCCTGGGAACCAGAAAGATGGGACAGATGTCTGGTAGGTCCCATTAATTTTTACAGCTGTGGCGAGTCAGTCAGATAACTGGTGCACCAGGAGATAGGCCCAGCAGTAAAACCAGAGACTAAGGGCATCAAGAAGAGGGGGTGGGAGCGGTGTCGAAAGCTTCGAGAGGTCAATGAAGACAGCACCAGCCGGAGAACCAGTGTCTAAGGAGGAGGAGAAAGTTGGAGAACTCTAGGAGGGGCTGTGTTGGCACTGTGGCCCGCTGGAAGCCATGCTGCTCAGGACAAAGGACATTGTAGGTGGAGGGTAGTCAAGATTTGAGAGGCCACCACTTTTTCCAAGGCCTTGGAGAGAGGAGAGAGAATGGAGATCGGTCGATAGTTTCCAGCCACAGTCCTATCACCACCTTTAAAGATAGGGGTGACAGTGGCGACTTTCCAGGCAGTTGGAACCTTCCCCAGGCAAAGAGAGTGGTTGATGAGGCATGTGATCGGGGTAAGGACTGTGTCTAAGACCAGCCGTAGGAAACATGGATCCAGGGTGTCACTGCCTGTACTATTACTCTTGAGGGCAGTGACAAGGTGCGGCCTAAGTTCTTGGGCAGAAACACGGCGGAGGAGAAAATAAGGGCGAGGAAGATTTACGGCAGGTGCTGGGGGAGGAGGGTCAAAAAAATTTGTAGGGAGGATAGGGCTAAGGTCAGTGAATGAGGTGTTGAGGTGGTTGGCTATGAGGGCTGGGTCTGAGGAGATCACACCATTAATGTTGATCTGGATGGGTGGGGGGGAGTGTGCACTCCCATTTAACTGTTTAATGTTATCCCAGAAGGTTCTGGGATTCCCCATGAGGCAGTGAGTGAGGACCGATGGTGCTCAGACTTGGCCTTTCTGATGGCCCAAGTGCACTTGTTTCGGCGGCATATAACCGCCTGTCATTGGGCGGCCAGTCTCAATGGCACGGTGCCATAGGTTGTCCCTATGTTTGAGCTGGTGGATCAAAGCTGGGGTAACCAGGGGCATTCTTCCTTTTGAGCGGCCGGGTCAACACTGGGGCAAAGATATCACAGGCATTATTAAAGTTTGGGTAAAGAAGGAGAGAGCTGTGTCGATGTCAGGAGTTGCCTGTATAGGAGACCAGTCAATTTGGGACAGAAGTTCCTTAAGTTTTATCAGTCCACCAGGTATGAGACGCCGCCAGCATGTGGACTGTGCTATGGGTTTGGGGACTGAGGATGACCAGTTGAATAGAATGGGGGAGTGATCGCTGAGAGAGTCTGGGAGGACTTGTACATTGGGGATCCGATTAGGGCGGTTGGTGAGTACCACATCAAGCAGGGTACTGGAGCCTCTCTTGGGGTTAGTCCTGGTAGGGTGGGTAACTAGTTGCGTTAGGTCTGTTGCAGAAAAGGAGTCTCGGGTAGAGGAGGAGGAGGGGCTGAGCCAGTTGACATTTAAGTCACCCACCAGAATTTGATCAGCGGAAGGAGGTAGAGAGGTAAGGTATTCTGTAAGAGAGGCAATGGCCTGCGTTTGGTCCCTGGGGGGCACGTATGCAGTAGTCAGATAAAGGGTCCTTTTAAGGGTCGGGGTTAGTTTCAGCGTGGCGCCTGGGCCCTAAGGTCAGGATGGGGGCGGGCAGGGCTAGTGCGGGAGAGATTCCTTGACATAAATGAAGCGAGCCGCCGCCCCGCCTCCCAACACGGGTCGGACTGGAAAAGGGTGAAACCAGGAAGGAGACTAGGAGTCAGGAGGATTTCGACAGCCAAGTCTCAACCAGAGGATGACATCAGGGTTAATTGATGTGACCAGGCATTGTAGTGAGTCAAACTTTTTAGGAGGCTACAGATATTCATGGAGACCATGCATGGCCTATAGTGCGAGTTGAGGAGCTCCTGGGAACCGGGCCAGGGTTTGGATGAATGTTCCCCGACAGGAGTAGTAGCATGACTAACACCCTAGCTGGGAGATGGTGAGAGGTTTTCCTCGATTGACATGGGGGAGGGAGGCTAAGGGAGCAGGGGTGGGCAGGGAGGTACAGGAGGAAAGCAAGAATAAGAAGACACCCAGATGTGCCTGAGGTGAAGAGAAAGCTAGGGGAGGGCAGGGAGGAAGGGACACACAGAGGTCCCAAGGGCAGGAGAGAGGTTCAGGAGCAAGGGGAGGGAGGGGTGCGGGGCACAGTGTGGACTAGCAGATGGGTAAGTGGGTAAGTGCACTGCTAGTGGGGATAGGCACAGGCAGGCGTGAGGCAGAGCCAATACATTGTGGTGAGCAAGATCTCAGGAAGTAGTGCTGTACAGGTAGGAGTAGGAAGTAGTGAGGAGCATAGGTCCCTCTAGTGGCCAACAGGTATAACCTGCAAATGGGAAAGTGGGAGATAGGTTCTGGGCAGCCAGATGTGATGTCATGAGGGTGGATCCTTAAATTGACAGCCGTCGAGGCTAGCACCCCTCTGCAGGCATCCAGGCGAAGAGGCTCTCTTTACCTCGAAAGTTATCAGGCTGGAGATTTGGCTTCCTCAGCTACTCAGGTGAGCTGCTTGTTGCTTCAGTTGCTTGATTGTCCCGAGTGCCTAGCTTGGGGGGGAGCTGCCTATGTAGTGGAGAAAACAAAGCCTCTCATTACTATGCAGCGGGAGAATATGTTGTGACTTACACAAAGGAGCTCCACTCTAAGCAAACAGGGCTATTCCAAAATGAGGTCACACTAGGACCCAGCTAACCTAATGCCTTCAGTTACAAGCACAATTAGCTCAATACCACCATATTAAACAAGTCTGATCTATATTAGCTGCTTGGTATATCTGGCTTTAAGATGTAATCAGCGAGGCAACTCTAGAAAAACCAGTGAGTCCCTAGCTTTACACTTCAGCATTAGTAGCACAAAGAGAAGCAAATAACAAGCCCACCCAGTGGTGAACAGGAACAAAGTTCATAAAATATAAGCGTTCATCAGGTAGCACCCCTCTGCAGGCGTCCAGACGAAGAGAAGAGGCTCTCTTTACCTCGAAAGTTATCAGGCTGGAGATTTGGCTTCCTCAGCTACTCAGGTGAGCTGCTTGTTGCTTCAGTTGCTTGATTGTCCCGAGTGCCTAGCTTGGGGGGGGAGGGGAGCTGCCTCGAAAGTTATCAGGCTGGAGATTTAAAATCCAGTTACTGTTACTTTGATGAACATTTAAACTAGCTGGCGGGTGCTAGAAGAAAGCGGGGAGTCAGAAACTGCCCCCCCCACAGGCTGAAGTAGAGAGTGAAGAGAACATGAGAAGACAGGAATCCAAGAGGGGGCAAATTAATAACGGGATCAGGGTGGTAGAGATAATGGAGGGAAGGAACAGGAGCATTAAGAAGAGAAGTTGGAGGTAGGGAGGCCAAAATGGAAAAAAGGTGAGCAGCAAGCAGAGTGGAATCAGAATCTGGAAGTCTATGTGTGTGAACACTAGAAACCTGGGAAATGAGATTCCAGACCTAAAGACCATTGTGACAGAGGCCGTCCTGGGTATTGTGGCCATTACTGAATCATGGTGCACTGAAAACTATGACTGGGGCATGGCCATACTGGGCTGTACTCTGTTCAGGAAGGACTGGGTGGGAAGAAAGGAGGAGGTGTGGTGCTTTATGTCCGCCGTTTGCAGCTAGTGCAGAATGCAGCAGGCAGGGTACTGACTGGGCTTTCTCGATCTAGCCATAGATCGTCCTGCATGTGCTGCACTGACTACCAGTGCAATGGCAGATCACCTTTAAGGTTAGCTTGCTGAACTACAGAGCCCTACATGGACAGGGTCCAAGTTACCTGCAAGAGCTCCTTTGACCCTACCACCCCCTCTGCCCCCTTGTTCCGCTGACGAGGGATTGCTAGAGGTTCCCAGGGTACAGCTGAAAACATCTGGTGCTTGTGCGTTTGCTTTCGTAGCACCTACCCTGTGGAATTCTCTACCTCTTTGGGTTTGAGCACGCCAGCCCGTGGAGAGCTTCAAAAAGGCACTAAAAACCCACCTGTTTAATCTTGCCTTTTTGTGAATGTTTGTGAATAATTAACTGGTTGTGTACATTGGATTTTAATTCTTGTTTTAGAACTTTTATCATTTATTTCTGTACAGCACTTTGATATTTGAATTGTGCTTGATAAATTAAATTTATTATTATTATTATTATTATTATGTGAGGGAAATCATAAAGGCCACGGAGATGCAGGGAATACAGGGTGAGGCAGAGGTACTGGAGGTCTCCCTGGAGATGAGGAATGGAGCTGCTGGTTGCATTGGGGTGATCTACAGACCTCCATTGCAGAGGGCGGAATTAGATAAGGTACTGGTGGAAGCCTCTGACAAGATGGCAGAAAGGGGGAGGTGCTGCTGATAGAGGACTTCAGCTTGCCAGATGTGGACTGGAGCCTTCCTGAAGTGGCTTCAACTTGAAGCACGGATATCCTGGACTGTTTGCAGGGGGCATTGCTCAAGCAACTAGTCAGTCAACCCACTTGTGATGGGGCACTACTGGACCCAGTACTCACTAACAGGGAGAGTGTTGCAGACGTCAAGGTAGGAGGCCACCTGGGAATCGGTGATCACCGTGCAGTGTGGTTCAATATAAGGACAGCTGCAGAATCAAACCACACAAGGGTGAGGGTCCTGGACCTCAGGAGGGCAGATTTTAAAAAGATGGGTGAATGCCTCAGAGATGACCTAGCAAGTGTGGGCGACGTGGGTGGGGTGGAGGATGTGGCTGGAGGAACAGCGGACAAAAAGTGTCAAACAAGTGAGCAAAAACAAGAGGAAAAAGAGACTATGGTTCTTGAAAGAGGTGGTTGAAAAGGCAACCGTTAAAAGGGTAGCATGCAGAAGGTATAAGGGGACTCGGAGGGAGGAGGAGAATAGGAAGGTGTATGGAGTGGGGCCAGAGGGAAGCAGGGAAAGCAGTAAGGAGTGCAAAGGCGGAAATCGAAGAGAGAGTAGCCCAGGAGGTATCGAAAGGGGACAAGACATTTTTAGATATGCGAGAGAAAAGAGGAAGACCAGGGGCAGGATTGTAAGATTAAAAAGGGAAGGGAGGGGGAGAGACTGTGCAGAGCGGGACCAGGAAAAGGCAGACATCGTGAACAAATACTTTTGTTCTATGTTCACAGAGGAAGGAGAAGGGGAGGGGCCACAAAAACAAAATTAAAGCTTTGGATGGAAGGAGGTGGACACTAATCCTTTTCTGGAGGAGAAAGACTGTCTTGAAGGGACTTGCTAATCAGACAAAGCAATGGGTTCAGTTGGGGTGCATCCAAGTGTTACCCCTAGGTGGCACTATCTCTAGGGTTGTTGTCCCTGCCTGTACTTCGGATAACAGGTTGAGGGGCCTTGGTTCAAACTTAACAAGTACTGGGGTTTCCCTGCCCTCAGAAACCACAATATTTTGGTGCCTTCACCCAGAGTAATATATGTGGGGTATCTACCTTATTTATTTATTTATTTTTAGTTTTTGTTGACCGGGTAAGTGCACTAGACAAATTCGGCCTATTTTCAGGCACAACCTGGGAGAGGGGGATATAGATGAATGCCAACTGGCTTTGAACCAGATTAAGCTGTTGGTGATATTTTAGTGAATCTGGTATAGCCCCCCTTGGGAAGCTATAACCACCCACAGGCCCGCCTGCTGACTGTGTACCTGGTAACGGGAAATAACTCTTTACAACAGTTGACACACAGTTGGCAATAAACATTAATAATATGCACACACCCCTTGCTGTTACCACGAGGGCCTGGTTTTCGGCATACACCCTGGAACCGCCTGTAAAATGGTATTAAAAACAGGTGTGCGCTTTTAAATACATTTCCCCCCAGACACATTAACTTTACCTCAGACAATGAGATATTCATGACGCAATGTAACGGCGAAAGAAACCAATCGATATAGTAAGCTAGATTTGAACAGGGAAAGGGACAGATCGAGATAAATGATTGCTATACTGGATTTAAATCAGGATTCTTTACATGCATGCATTCAGTCCCAAAATACAGTCTTGCTGCTGCTGGGTACCCAGACTGTTGGCGAGTAGCCTAAACGTTGCCCGGGGTTACAGCTGTTGTTGGGGCCCTTGATGGAAAGAAAGGCAGTTAAACATGCAGTGACAAAGATTTTGGGCTATTTGTATCCTTGACCAGTTGGCCTAGTCCACTGTAGCCCTGTAACACACTGGTCAGATGGTACCACAAAATGATTTAAAGAACTGTTGCATGGAGCGACCCTGAATTTACTTACAACACCATTTGGTGGAAGGTGGCCTGGCAAAATGGAGACCTGTTGCAGAGTACTGAAGATGCAGACAGTAATACAGCTCCACGGCCTTAGTGTGAGTATTAAATATAACAAGTTACCAAAGACAATAAAACACATTTCTCAGCCGAAAATGAAGTACAAGCCATGCTCAGAAAGCAATGTGCATATAAGACACACGCCTCGACAGGTTTCATACAACCTAGTACATTATTAGGAGGATAACAATTCCAGTTGATTGTTAGGCTTATGTAGTGAAGACTCTCTTAAAGTGACAGTGCATGGTCGGCTCGGTGGCGCTGAAGGTTGAGGCGCTGGACGCCACCGGCACACCAGCGACCGGGTTGAGAGCGAATCCGGGTTGTCGAGGAATCGAACAGGAGGAGAAGGATTGGCGTCGTGGGATTGCTCTCCTTCTCGCGGGAGGGTGCTGCTATTGGTGCACTGGTGGCTTCTAGTGTCAGCTAGAGGCGATGCAGTGGCACTAGCAGTCTAAAGGAGGAGGATGTGCTGGGGCAGGCAGCTGGGAAGAATGCGTAGCGGTAGCATGTGCACTTCTGTCAGGCGTCATTGCATGCTACATGCGTCGGTGGGGAAACCAGAACAAAGGAAATCAGGCACCTGGTTGTGGTGGCATGATGGCTGTATCGGAGGGGCTCCTGGTTCCTAGGGTATGCAACATTTACTGGATCCTGTTGAATTGGGTAGTATAGGGGGACTCTCTGCCACCCTGCGGGGGGTAGAAGCTACGGGGCCCAAATAGGAGTGGGGAGTTCCTCGGGACGGCGGCCGGAAGACCTAAGGGAGGAGCCAGGATGTGTATACGGTAAGGCAGACCAGGGGCCGAGGAGAAAAAGGATTAACCAAAAAAAAAAGTGACAGTGCTTACATTAAATACATCAGTGTAACATCTTGTGAGTTCTCAAATCATCATATATTAAAAATACATGAAAAATCTATAAAAAAAAAAAAAAAAAAAAATGCCAAGGTTTATTTTGTGACATGTGTGCCTGAAAAACCAACAAACTTGAACATATTAACAGCAGCAGTTGTGATCAATACAATTTATATGCAAGTAGCATTCATTTATACTGTATGTTAAGACAGAAATCCAAAATAATGAATACTAACTCCAGGGTCCATTTTATAGTGGCATTCCCATATTGGAGATGGACCCAAGACCTTTCTATCATCTGTAAATGAAACTAAATCAGAAATATTTAATCAGCATAGACAACGGGAACGCTAAAGAGAGTATAAATCAGGCAAATTGATATTATATTCTGGCATCAATCACTATAGGGTACCAAGTTATCTGTTCATTCTCTTTTTGATGCAGGGCATTGGGTCGATGCACTCATTAAGGTCTTGTGGTGTGAGGGCACCAAGTAAAGCTACCAACTTTCCGAGGCCTAAAACTGGGACGGTCCATCCTGACCATAACACCCCCACCACCCCGCCCCCCACTGCTGCAGACAATGCTGCACACATTCAATTAAATTTTGCTGCTTGCTCTGGCCATGCCACTGCACAGTAACACCTGTAGCAAGCATTCAGGTTAAAACAATACATCATTCTGCTGCATCAAGTTCCAAATCATGATGTACAGAAAGTTCATTAGAAGCAAACCTGAGTTACATTGTGTTCAGACATTCGAGCTGCATGTGTTGCTCCTCCTGACAGTCGCATCCAACCCGCTTACACTCACCTCATTTGCTGAGCAAACTTCACTTCAGTGACTCCCACCACCACACCAGATTGTTTTCACGCACTTCCCTACAGCTGATCCGGTTTGGGTACCTTAGTTCCCTGCTGCCAGTCTCTTCTCTGTCTGAAGTCCCTCTCAGCTGCTGTCAGGCAGACATCCACATGCACTTGTTTGCACTACTATCCAGTCTAATCTAACAGGAAGGAACATGCTTTATTGTGCTCCCACTGACATGCTTGCGGTGCAACACAGGCGCAGGGGTTGAAGTTGCAAACTGCTATTCAGCCCTAGCAGTGCCACAGTGGTGCTGAAATAACTGTCGCTCTCGGATTAACAGTCAGCAAAAAAAAAAAAGGGACAAAACTGGGACAAGTAAGCAAAAACCAGGACAAAAGTGACATTTTGCAAAACTTGTGGGGACACTGGTACATACTGCCTAAAATAAGGACAGTCCTGGGAAAATAGGGACTGTTGGTAGCTTTAGCACCAAGAGTGTGAATCCAGTATGATTGTCTCACTGTCAGCGAATCATTTACATTTCCACCTCGTGGTCCCAATTTAACCACCTCCAGGCCACAGAATTTGAAATTATAGAGCATATCCCTTTGTCTTGTGTTCCTAATGTGGTTAGACAGTGCACTACGGGCACCATTATTAGTAACAGACCATAGATGTTCCCAGATTCCCCCTATTGGGGGGGGGGGGTGGTATGCTGCTAGTGTTGTTGACAAAGCATAGAGAGATAGAGAGAGGTGAGCAGTATAGATGGGGCAGCCTCCTGGTAGAAAAAGAGAGAGGGGCCCCACGTAGTTGGATTTTGTGACCACTTTCACCAAACACTCCAGTGAGATACCAAGAATAATTAACACAAACTGGAGTATGCTAGAGGGAGATCCACAGCTGAGTGAAATTGTTTGCCACAAACCAAAAATGGTATATAAGAGGGGTTGAAACATCAAGGATAGGCTGGTTCATAGTCTTTTGCCAGTTCAGGGTATTATTCCTGGCAGCAGAAACCCCCTATCTAAAGGAATGTATCAGTGGGGTAGTTGCAAGTTCTGCACCTCAATTTTAACATGTTTGACATTCACAAGTTGCATTAGTGAAAAGGAACGTGAAATTAGGGATTTTATCAACCGAATGACTGAAAATGTAGTATATTTGTCCACGTGCCAGTGCAGGGCTTTCTATGTGGGTAAGACCACTAGAGCATTGCAACTAAGAATTGGGGAACATCTAAGGTCTGTTACTAATGATGCCCACAGTGCACTTTCTAACTGCGTTAGGAACACAAGACAAAGGGATGTGCTCTATAATTTCAAATTCTATGGCCTGGGGGTGGTTAGATTGGGACCACGAGGTGGAAATATAGATGATTCACTACCAGTGAGGGAATCATGCTGGATTCTCACACTTGGTGCCCTCACACCACCAGGACTTAGTGAGTGCATCGACCTGATGCCCTGCATCAAAAAGAGAATGAACAGATAACTTGGTACCATATAGTGATTGAAGCCAGAATATAATATTGATTTGCCTGATTTATACTCTTTAGTGTTCCTTTGTTGTCTGTGCTGAATAAACATTTTTGATTTAGGTAGGTAGGTAAAATTTATTTTTATACAGGTAATACATGTCATTTGGACATAATCCAGTTTACAAGACAGACCTGTGTAAATTCCTAACTAGTTACATACAAATAAGTTCCATGTTAAATACATATAAATACAAACACCACACTATACAAAAGTAACCCCCAGGGGGCGCTACCCTTAGGGCTACTACCCCTGTCTGCCCCCACAGCGGCAGGTTGAGGGGCCCAGATCCGTTGACAGGTGCCTCCACCCAGAGGTTGGGGTTAGCACAATTAAGACTATCACGGTTACAGCCCTCTGAGCTACTGCAACCCCCCTTTTGTCCCACTAGTGACTCACACTGGGTACCAACAATTCTGTTAACCCGTACACTTACCCCACGGAAAATATATTCCAGCTCCCTTCGGGGACCCCCTGTAAAGTAAGGTACAGTTATGTTGCAGTCACCAGGCAGCAGCTCACCAGTAATGTACACAATAGCCAGGATGTAGCTGTACAAAAAGCAATCTGATTGATTTATTCAAGGGGAAAACAACAAGGACAGGGGGAATGAAGTTGATTAGCTTATCACTATACTTGTCTACCTAAGGCTCTGTGCACAGGCCTAACCCTACAGGTTACTGTCCCTGGGTACCCAAGCCCTAGTGGCTAGTCCAAACCGTGGCAGCTGGTAGGGGCCCTTTCACACAGAGAGAGGAAAGGAAAAGTTAATTAGGCAGTAAACCATATGGAAATGCCCTTTTGGGACCACAGATGCAGTTCTAGCAGGGAGCTACCCTGAATTAGTACTCACGACCTCCAAATGGAACAAAGTCCCTCAATGCTAGCGACTGAGCCTGAACTCCACACCTCCTCACACATTTATATGGTAAGCAACACAGCAGAGGGGTACCGCACCAGGCAGCAGCAGTTGGAGTCTCCAGGCTTCTGTGTCATCAAGTACTGTAACGGCAGCTTCCTCTTCACTTTTCCCGCGGACTAAGCGCAATTCAGCAATCTTCTCCAGTCCTCCAAACAGGTCGAGCCTGGTGGGTAGCTGTACAGAGCACAGCCTCCTCTGACCACCAGCCGGCGGGTTTTCCGACTCCCTTCCTCAGGCAAAACGGCCGCTAGGCCCTCACGCGCTTCCCGCGAGAACACTCCCAGCGCAGAAGCATACAGCTCCTCTCTCTTCACTGGCCACTACGAATCTGAAGCTGGCAGGACCAAGCACTCCTTCCAGATCGGGCGCTACCCGTTGTCATTGGCTGGCTGATCCTGCCAGTCACTTCTCACGGCTCCCATTGGTGCAGAAAAAGCGCCATAGCCCATAATACCTTTCCCAAACAAGCAGCTCCTCTATTGGTCAGTCAGCTCTGCTGGGTCCCGAGGTACTGATTGGCCCACTTCAGCAGTTCGGGGGCAAAATGGAGGAGGCAATCAAACAGTCCTTGCTGCAACCAAAAACAGGTTAGAACAACTGCAATATCATTACTACTCTGATAGATAGTCAGCAGACAAGCACATCTTCTATGAAGCTCCCTCTGCACAATTAGCGATGGCAGAAGCGGGCGATTATTCTGCAACCCGGGTGGGAGTCGAGCATAGCAACACTCAAACCCCTTCCCATTTCAACTAACTCTGACTGCAACAGGCAGCCCTCAAAGGGACAGAATACGGAGGCCCTAAAGAGCACTCACCAGGTCCCCATTTAAACGGCTTTAGGCTGGTGACTAACCCTAGCACCAGGCATATTCGGAACCCCCATTTGCAAGGGGGTTACATACTAACATACTAAAATGCCAGCAGAATAGGCCTAACGGTCTTTCGTGTCTGCTCGTTTGGTCAGCCCCACCCTGGGTGCTGACCTTGCTGTCCCCTCGCCTTCTCTGGCTTCTCCTTCCAGTTCCGGATATTCTTGCTGCGTTGGATTTTGCTTCCAGAACCCTTCCCTGTACCTGTCCACCCTCTTGAACCCCTGCACTGTCTCTGCCTCCACCAGCCCCTAGGCAGTGCATTCCATAGCTCCACCACCCTCTCAGTGAAGTAGCACCTCCTCCTTTCTCCCTGAATCTTCCCTCCTCCAGCTTCCACCCATGCCTCTAGTGGCCCCCTCTTCCTTCCTTTGAAGCACCCTGACTGTTCCTCCCTATTTACCCTCTTCATGTACCTGAAGCCTCTATCATGTCTCCCGGTCCCTTCTCTCTTCCAATGAGTACATATTTAGCTCTTCGAGCCTCTCCTCATAGGTCCTGTCCCCAAGCCCCAAATCATTTTGCTTGCCTCCTCTGGACTCTCTCCAGGAGGTTAATGTCCCTCTTTAAGTGAGGCCTCCAAAACTGCCGCAGTACTCAAGGTGCGGCCTCACCAAGCAGTTATACAGAGGAGTATCACTTCCCTCCCTTCTGAGTGATCCCCAGCGATGCATCCCAGCATCCTGTTGGCCTTGGCTGCTGCCCTCCTACAAGTCTCAGAGTTGTTCATCTTGATATCCTCCACCACCCCAGGTCCCTCTCAGCCATCGAGACTTGAGCATTTCCCCCCAAGGGTGTACACTTGGCCTGGGTTTCTAGCCCCAGGTGGAGTACCTTGCATTTCCCTGCATTGAACCTCAGTTTACACTTTCTAGACCATCTTTCCAGAGCCTCCAGGTCCCCTGTGAGGCCCACCCTCCCCTCCTCCCCATCACCACACCCCCAGTTTGAGTCATCTGCAAGAGACTCATCTCCTACTGATTCCTGTCCTTATGTCAGATCGTGGCGTTGAACAGAAGGGGCCAAGGACTGATCCCTGTGGGACCCACTAATGACCTCCTTGGGATGAGACTATCCCACCAACTCCGACCCTCTGGGTCGGTCCTGGAGCCAGTGCCTATCCATCTGATCATCTGGTTCCCCCTCCCATTTCTCCCAGCTTATCCAACAGGCCCATGTGAGGAACAGAGTCAAATGCCTTGCTGAAGTCTAGAAAGAGGACATCCACTGGTCTACCCAGGTCCAAGGCACTTCACCCAGTCATAGAACTCCACCAGGTTTGTCTGACACGATTTCCCGGATGAATCCATGCTGTCTATCGTCCAGGCACCCTGACTTATCCAGGTCCCCCTAGCCTCTCCTTGACAATGCCCTCCATCACCTTGCCCACCACCGATGTCAGGCTGACAGGCCTGTAGTTTCCTGCCACCTCCTTGGTCCCCTTGTGGATAGGCACTATATCGCCACCTTCCAGTCTTGGGGCACCACCCTGTCCTCAGAGATGGTGAAAAGCTCTGCCAGGGTCTTGCCAGGACATCTGCAAGTTCCTTCAGCACTCTGGGATGTAATTTATCCGGCCCGGTGCTTTCTCCATCTTAAGGAGCTGAGGGCTTCCTCTCTCTCTCTGCTGTGATTTCCACTTCAGTACCTCTTCTCCCTGCTTAGCCCTCCCCCACCTGCCAGTGATGCCTCCCCTCTCCCCAGACCTGCCGATCGGTGAAGAGTCCCCCCTCCTCAGTATCTCTGTCTCCTCCCATATATGATGCAGCACCCCAATTTTCCCTGGTGAAAACTGAGGTGAAGTACTCATTTAGTACCTCAGCCTGCTCCCCCGGGTCTTGTGCCCATCTCTCCCCTGATTTAATCCTGCTAATCTGCCCCTTCACCCTTCGTTTTTCCCCAATGTAGCTAAAGAATCCCTTGTTCCCTCTCCTAATTTCCCTGGCCAGGTTCTGCTCCTTCCTTGCCTTAGCCACCCTCACCACTCTAGTGGCCCTTCTAGCCATCAGCTCGTACTCCCCTCGATCCCTTTCACTCCTTGAGCACTTGAATTGCTTATAGGCTGCTTTCTTTCCCGCGCCACCTCCTGGACCTCCTGGTCCACCAACAGAGTTTTTGGCCCTACAGCATTTTCGTCTTACTCTTGCACAGGTGCTGGTAGCATCCTGCACCCCTCTCCTGATGATTTCCCACCTACTATCAGCGTCCATGTCTGACCAATCCCATCAAATGCTCCTAAGGATCCTTCCATTTCCTTAAATCCGCCCCCTGAAGTGGTTACTTCGTCTTTGTGCAGCCTTCTACCCTCCTAGGTCCAGGCAGAACCAGACCTTGGCATGGTCACTCCCGTAATGGGTCCCTTACCTCCAGGCCCCAATCTGGTCACTGTGTGCCAGGACCACATCCAGTACCTGTGCCTCCTGGTGGTTCCCTCACCTGCTGAGTTAGGAGCAGCGTCTTGAAAGACATCCAACAACCTCTGTTCCCTGGTCACAGAGGATGTCATAATCTCCCAGTCTGTTCCTGGCATGTTTAAGTCCCCAACACCACCACCGTTCCTCTGCCCAGTCTGCAGTGTCTCCTAACATCTGCCACCAGACTGTCCTCCAGCTCCTCCGCCAGGAACAGGGGTCTATACATCACTCCTATTTTACTCTCTGCCCCCCCTTGTTATCAAGGTATTAAATCGCCTCCACAGTTCCCTCCGCCTCCTCTACTCCGCTATGCCAATGCAGTTTTGACTATCATTGCTACCCATCCTCCCTTCCTCCCCTGTCCTTCCTGAACATAGTGTAACCCTCAGGTTCAGGTCCCAGTCATGTCTTGCAGTGGCCCAAGTCTCAGTGACCGCTGCCACATCCACTGCTCCCTCAGTTAGCATCACCTGGAGCTCAGGCATTTTATTGCCCAAGCTCCTGGCATTTAGCAGGACTACCTTCCACCCTTTCCCTATAGTTCCATTTCTTCCACAAACAACATGGTATACCTAAAATACTTTTTTTATTTACAGATGATAAGTCCATCTCTAATATGGGAATGCCACTTCAAAATGGACCCTGGAGTTGGTATTTGTTATTTTGGATCTCTGTTTTAACGTACAGTATAAATTAATTATACCTGCATATAAATTGTATTAATCACGACTGCTGCTGCTAATGCTTTTAAGTAGGTCTATTTTTTAAGTTTACATGTCACAATATAAATCTTGGCGCATTTTTTGATGTATTTTTCATATATATTCTTTGTTTTTGTATTATCTATTTTCCCCTCCTACATTGCTCCACGCCCTGCCACTCCTTGGAGCTGCCTAGGCCCCCTATAACACCCCCCCAATTACTCCCTCCAGAGCCTCCAACCTCATATAGCAGCTGCCCCCTGGGTTACCCAGTGTAACCCTTCGCCGGATGGATCCCTCTCCTCTGAGGGGGAAGGTGCTGGTGGGAGAGACCAGTGCAGCTACTTGGCCCTGGGGTACCGCTGAGGTGGACATGACTCCTTCAGGGGCTTTAGTGGCGTCAGTGGACCTGCAGCCATCATCCGGCTGGTGGTAGAGTGATTTCCACTTTTCTGGTTGTTCCCCATTGCACCACTCATGCAGCGCCTCCCGATTTCCACCAGGGGCTGCTGCCGAGTGACGCTACCCTGCTACCCACCCCTGTAGAGAAGAGCAGTCCCACGGACTCTCAATCCTCTTCTTCCCCTGCCAGCCCCCGGTGTCCCAAATCCGTTCCTGAACTTGGGTCACTGGTGTGATGTGAGGTTTGGCATCCATTGCCTGTAACCCTCAGCGCCACCGGGCCGACTGCTTATATATTTTCAATATGTGATGATTTTAGTACTCACAAGTACTTTTTTTTTTTTTTTTGTTTGTTTGTTTGTTTTTTGTCAACTTTATTTCTTCTCCCTTCTCACTGGACTCTCTCCAGCATGGTCGTGGGGCTTATCTGGCTGATCCCATCTGCCTGAAGCCCAAGTGTTTCCCCCAGTGGGCCACTTCACACAGTCCGGCTCCATACCACCCTAGATCTACGTTCCCCGGGAGCAAGGACTGCCAACTCCAACTGACACTCTATCTGCAAGTGTCTGGTGGAGGACGAACACAGAGACCGGTAGAGCACCCAAGCTCGACATTGGATGTGGTACCTGGTGTCGCTAGACCCGCCTTCACCTTCCATTGGGAAGGGGTTATTTCAAGCTTTCCTTCCCCCCCATTGCCTTGGTGGTGCAGTGCACTTCAGTGTGGCGCATGCTTGCTCCAGAGCATGCCCACAGAAGTGCCATCAAAGCCAGTCCTCTGCAAGCTGGTTCCTCGCTGCTGAGTACCCCCTAGTCTCCACTAGAGGCCGCTAGTCGGCGAGGACAGAAACTCCCTCCCTCCTAGGAAAGAAGAGCTTTCTTCCAGATGCTCGATCCGATCCTTTCCTTTCCTCTCCTCCCCTGCCAACCCCCGATGACCCGAGTCCATTCACGAACCCAGGTCACCGGTGTGGTGCAAGGTGTGGCATCCTGTGCCTCAATCCTCAGCGCCACCGGGCCATCCGAGAACTCACAAGTTGTTACACTGATGTATTTAATGTATGCACTGTCACTTGAAGAGTCTTTACTGTATAAGCCTAACAATCGTCAGGAAATGTTATCCTCCTGATGACGTACTAGGTTGTATGGAACCAGTCATGGTGTGTGTCTTGTATGCACCTGCTTTCTGAGCATGGCTTTTTGAGTAATAAAGCATTTTCTGTACTTCTTTTTTGGCTGAGGAGTGCGGTTTTTGCCTTTGGTAACTAGAGTACTGAAAAGCATGGGGAAACTGGGCCTGCATGACTCTCCTCCGCTTCGTGGCCTTTCACTCTAGGTGGTTGCAACCTGCGATACCTTGCTGTGCAGGGGCCTGATCCCCAAGTGGGTCTCTCTCTGAGAAAATAGATTGACTGCAGTGTGGGGCAAATCAGGATGGTGCTGGCTGGTCATGAGCTTAGAGGCACTCGGACACATCCAGGACCATTTACTATATACACACCGGGCGGGATATTCAGACTGCACCAGGTAGGGGCACAAGCTTGGGCGCAGCCAACTGGGATGTGCCAGGGCATGGTCCGGGTGATATTCAACACAGCACCATTGAATATGGCACTATGGCCGCCCGCATTGTGCATGGCGCAGTGGCACTGCGCCAATGCAAGTGGCAAGAGAGGAGCAGGGGGATGCGCCAGCAAAAGTGCGGGTGCACTACTTGCAGCATCCGCGATATTCAGCGCTGGACATGCAAATGGAGCCATTATGCATGCAGGGCACAGATGGGGCCATTTGCATGTCATTATAGCCTCACGGGACCTTCGGGGGTCAGTGGGCCTACCCAGTTATCAAAATTGAATACATAAATAATTTGCATGCAGGTGCGCCGATCCCCAGCGATTTACGCCTGGCGCCCTGCCAGGCTGCAGCCATCGGGAACTGACGCCTCCTGCCCCTTGGTGGCAACGCACCCCAACAGCCGATTGCGGGCTTTGTACAAATGAACAATCCCTGGTGGTCCAGTGGACCTGCTCCACAGCCCGATCGCGGGCTTAGTAAAAATGTAAGAATCCCTGGTGGTCTAGTGGACCTGCATCCCAGCCCGGTCGTGGGCTTAAATAAACCTACGTATTCCCTGGTGGTCCAGTGGACCGAACCCCAGCCCGATCACTGGCTTTAGATAACATAACCTCCTTGGTGGTCCAGCGGTACCCCCACCCACCCTCAGACCCCCAGCCCGCTCCCCAGTCATCGGCGAGCGGCAGCTCTACCACGCCAAGCCGCCTGCCAACTGACAGCATACAGTATGTCTGTATACCCATTGGTCCACTGCATGGGCCAATGGGTGTGCAGACCATACTGCACGACACAGTCCCGAAATGTGAATGTTTCCTTCACATTTCGGGACGGTGTCATACAGTATGGTCAGCATGCCCATATGTAGGTTTAATTAAGCCCACGATCGGACTGGGATTCGGTCCACTGGACCACCAGGGAATATGTAGGTTTATTTAAGCCTGCGATCGGGCTGGGATTTGGTCCACTGGACCACCAGGATTCTTTATATTTACCAAGCCCACGATCAGGCTGGGGAGCAGGTCCACTGGACCTGCAGGGACTTTCTATATTACAAAGCCCGCTCAGGCATTGGGGTCCAACCTGTGTCTGGGGCGGTTGGGTGGCCACCCACAGCAGGCGGCTGCTGTGTTGCGCCCAGCAATACGGTGCCGGCCTGTGGATGTCCTCAACTTGGTTCTATTTTTGGGCACATCTTTCGTCCCCAGTGCAGTGCAAGATGAGTTATGCCTACCAAATCGCCCATACATCCTGGGTTGAATATCCGGGATGTGCCGCATATGCATGGGCGCCGTACTTGCCCGCAAACATTACTGGTGTGCCCCTGCCCACCGGGATTTGCGCAGCACAACATCCCCCTCTGACTGTCACGCCAGGGTGCATCAGTGGGTTGTGCATGGCACAACACTGTTGCGCCATGTGCAACTCCTTTGAATATATCCTGCCCACTAACTATGGCCTTAAAGGGATAGCACTGGAGCACATCATGGCACTCACGCAGGTCAACAGGATTACCAAATAACTATGGATTTACTATCTCTGCAGGACGTCTGCCTGGCAGTTGGCATTGCTGGAGCCATTGGAGACAATGTAAGCCCCAAATTGCTTGGGGGGGGCTACGCAAGGGTATTATAGGAGCTCAGGGACATCCTGGCTACACCTCTGGCACTTCTACTTAACAGCTCACTGGGAACAGGAGTAGTTCCAAAGGACTGGAGGAGGGTGGATGTAGTCCCACTGCCCAAAATCGGTAGCAGGGAGGAGTCTGGCAACTACAGGCCAGTCAGCCTGACATTGGTGCTGGGAAAGTTAATGGAATCACTGCTGAAGGAAAGGATTGTGGAATATCTTGAATCCAGTGAATTACAAGACCCAAGGCAGCATGATTCACAAGGGGGAGGTCATGTCAAATGAATCTGTTAGATTTATTTGACTGGGTGACCAAGGAATTAGATCATGGTGGAGTGGTGGATATAGCTTACTTGATTTCAGTAAGGCGTTCAACACCGTACCACATAGGAGACTAGTACGCAAGCTGGGTAGCTTAGGAGTGGGACCAAAGGCGGTAAACCAGATAAGAAATCGGTTAGGGTACAGGGGACAGAGTGTGCTGGTAATGGAGTTCACTTCAAGGAAGGGAGGGTGACCAGTGGGTTGCCTCATAGATCAGTCTTCTTTAATAAGTGACATTGCAGAGGAGTTGGAAAGGAAGGTCTGCCTCTTTGCAGATGACACCAAAAGCTGCAAAGGGTAGACACTCGAGAGGGAGGATGAGCAGAGACCTGAGAGAACTAGAGGAGCGGTCAAGGGAATGACAGCTGGGTTTCAATGTGAAAAAGTGCTGAATAATGTATTTAGGACACACAAACCCAGGGGCAGAGTACAAAACGGGGGGGGGGGGTATTGATGATCACCAAGCAGGAAAGAGACCTGGGATAGTCATATTGGATGGACCTAAAGGTGGCCAGGCAGTGCGGCAAGGCAGTAGGGAGGGCAAGTGGTATGCTGGGATGCGTAGGGAGGTATATCACCAACAGAAAGAGGGAGGTGGTGTTGCCTTTGTATAGATGGCTGGTAAGACCCCCCACCTAGAGTACTGTGTCCAGTTCTGGAGACCACAACTCTGGAAGGACATGAACAGAGTGGAGGTGTTACAGAGGACGACAGCAAAATTGGTGCAGGGTCTGCATCAAAAGTCCTATGAGGAGAGACTAAAGGACCTCAATGTGTACACCCTGGAGCAGAGGAAGGAGAGGCAGATCTGATAGAGACCTTTAAGTACCTCATGTGGGTAAATAAGGTACAGGAAGGGGGAGTATGTTTCAGAAGAAAAGGTGCTCAAGAACAAGGGTACATGCTATGAAGCTAGAGGATGGGGGTAGATTCAGGAGATATGTGAGATAGCACTTGTTTGCAGAAAGAGTGGTAGATTCCTGGAATAGCCTTCCAACAGAAGTGGTAGGGCAAAAACAGTGGTGGGGTTCAAAATGCATGGGATAAGCACAAAGGTATTATCGTGGAAAGGAAGGGGGAGGGAGAAAGCTATAGTTCAGGTATGGTCTGATGTAATGGCAGTGTAGCCTAGAGGTTAGAGGAATGAGATGTGAACAAGATTAATACATCCACCAGACCAGACCTCAGTTTGATTCTCACAACCTCCATTTGCATACTGTGTGATTCTGAGCAAGTCACTTAACCGCCTAGTGCTCCCAGGTTGCCCCTGAAGACGGGCACTTCTGCCTAGTGAGCCTTACCTGGTTACCAAAGACTAAAATAATAAAAAGTGAAGGTAGGGAGAAATGAGCAGACTGGATGGGCCAAGTGGTCCTTAATCTGCCATCAAATTATATATTTCTATGTTCACCCTCCCACAGAGCTTGGTGTCATATGTGAATAGGCAGATTTTACCCTTGATCACATCTGTGATGTTACTTATGAAGATATTAAAACACTGAACTGACCACTGAGCCCACCGGTAAAACAATAGGTGCTGTCCCATGAAACACTGTTGCACTGTGGTATACTCATGGTTCCTGAATAACTCTGGAGAGCTGTTGGGTGTTGTAACCTTTACTTTTCCATTCTGCCTTTTCTTGCTTGTAAAGATGTTCACGCTATTTTATTTATTTAAAATTTGGTGACCAGGAAAGGCACACTGAGCTGAGTCTCGTTTCCAGGTGTGATCCGGGTACAGAGCGTACAGTGAAGAGATAAAGAGTAACAAATGGTGAAGAATACAAACAGTATGTATAGACATTTTTACAAAGAATATAATACATTATCCATAATAATTAATTAGCGTGCAGAGTAAATGAGCAGAACGGGCAAGGTTACAGTCTGGGGCTAGGGTAAGTGAGTGGAGACTGTGAGGGGCCTCTGCTGTGTGCTGGGACTCTTAGTACATTTAGGGCAATGTGAGGTGGGTATGAGCCTAAGGAGTTGAGATAAGGTGGATTGAGAAGGGACCAGGCGGAGTTTGGAGGGGAGGTTGTTCCAGAGAAGGGGGAGACAGTGTGAAAAGGCAGCTTGGGAAGTGTGTGAGGTCAGGGCAGGTGGAAGGAGCGTGGATCCCTGTGGCGAAGAGGGTAGTTTAGAGAGGTGGCTGGTGTGAGGTGGGAAGTGAGGTGGGGGAAGGGAATCCAACCACAATTTTGCTATAAAGGAGGCGCTGTGGATGGGTCTCCTGTGGGAGAGCAGAGCAAGGGTGAGTGCGGTGTAGTATGCAATGGTGAGTGAGTGGGGGGAGGCAGTGGCAAGCAGCAGAAAGAGTTGAGAAGGATATCTAGTCTGGAGAGACAGGATGCTGGGGCCATTCTGTAGACTATGTTGGCATGTTCTATGACGGGCAACATTGTTTTACATACGAGCTTGCAACGGGTGGGGATAGCCAAGCTGGCTTTATGGTGATAGAGGATGGCAAGTTTGGGCTGGAGTTTGGAGCAGATGGCCTCCACGTGAGTGGAGAAGTTAAGATAGTTGTCCAGCCAAACACCCAGGTACTTGAAAGCAGGGACTAGCTCCAGAGGAGAGCCATCCAGGGTGGTGATCGCTTGGGGGGGGCAGGAGGGTAGCAAGCATTTGTCTGGAACCAAAGACCATGGTGACAGTTTTTTTTTTTTTTTTGCATTGAGCGTAAGCAGGTTGTCGAAACCAGGACTGGACTTTCTTGAAGTCATTTTGGGGGCTGGGGAGGACACAGTCGTAGGAGGGGCCCAAGGCAAAGATGATAGTGTCATCTGCGTATAGATGCACATTGGAGGAGAGACATGTGGAGGGAAGGTCGTTAATGAAGAGAGAGAAGAGGATGGGACCAAGTATAAAGCCTTGGGGGACACCTGATAAGATAGGGAGAGGAATGGAGATAACATTGCCTGTTTGAACAGAATGTTGTCTTATTATGGAGATACGAGTGGAACCAGGCGATGGCAGGTTGGGTGATGCCAAAAGAGCTAAGTTTGCAGAGTAGCAGCGGATGGGAGACAGAGTTGAAGGCTTTAGCCAGGTCTGTGAATATGGCATCTGCGGTTTGGCTGTTGTCCATGGCAGAGAAGATGGAGTCGGTTACGCATAGAAAGGTGGTGATGGTGGAGTGGTGTTTTCTGAAATCTGACTGTACGGGTGAGAGGGAGCTGTTGAAAGAGAGAAAGACTGACAGTTTGGACAATATGAGGGATTCCTGAACTTTGGCAAGGGCGAGGAGGAGCGAAATAGGCCTGTAATTTCCCGGGACGGAGGGATCACCGCCTTTGTACTGAGGGATGATTTTGGCCAGTTTCCAGGCTTTTGGGACAGTGGCTGTGTATAGAGAGAGATTTAGTATGTGAGTCAAGGTGGCCACAATAATGGAGGCAGAGATACGGAGTAGTCTGGGGTGAATACCGCCGGGGCTGGATTTGGTATGTTAAGGGAGGATAGTGCATTGTATACTTCCAGCGGTACGAGGGGTCGAAAGAGGAAGCCACAGGATGGAGAGGATGGTTCAGCCAAGTTGGGGGAGGTGGGGTTGGGGAGGAGTTGGGGAAGGCACAGGAGACGAAGAACTTATTGAAGAGCTGAGCCATGGAAGCAAGATCTGAGATGGTACTCCTGTCTATATTAAGGGCCAGGCATGCCTGTTTAGTAGGGTGGTCAAGAAGGGAGTTAATCTTCTTCCAGAAGGACATGTCGGGGTTTTGGTTCTGCGTGAATTGCACTTTAAAGTATGAAGCTTTAGATTGCCAAATGGCCTCAGTACATATATTTCTAAGATGTCTGTAGGATTGTAGATCCCGTGAGGCATGGGAGGTTTTGTACAGTCTCCATGCCTTGTCCCTGGAACGACACAGGGTGATAAGGTCGGGTGTGATCCAGGGGTGGTGGTAGCATTTTACCCTGACTTTCTTGAGGGGTGCATGTTGGTCCCAGATATGCTGGAAGATACTGCAGAACTGGGATAGAACGATGTCTTCATCAGAGGCGGAAAGGATTGGTAGCCAGTCTGCATTTGAGAGGTTATACTGCAGGGCATATTCATTTAGGAGGTGTAGTGGGCGAGACCAGATTAATTTGGGATGGGAGAGCGGGGAGTGGATTTTGCGGACGCAGTAAGTAACACAGTGATTGCTAAGGGCATCGGAGAAAATTCCTGAGGCAGAAAATAAAAAGTAAATCTTTTTTTCTCTGCAGGTTTAGGTGCCCAGGATTTGTTTATCGGCAGCACCTTACCAGGGGAAGAATCTTTTCTGCAAAAAATGAGGAGGACTGTATGTTCCCTATAAACATATGGACAGTTAAGCGCTGAACAGTTTGTAATGAGATACTGGAAGTGTTTATTTTATTGTATGCTGTACAGTCACTTTAAATGGTGCTGTATTTAAGGGTTGTGGTAGTACCTGTATTCACCTTTGAAAAAGCTGCTTTGAGCAGAACATGTCAGGTGATTGAGGAGTTGACGTTTTTACATCCTACCTTGCTGGTTACACGGAGCGGGAGGTAGTGGGCTTGTGCTTGCTTCTAATGTGGATTTTCTGGCTGCTGCTTTCATATTGATATGCTGGACTTGGATTTTGTGGATATTTATGGATGAGAAATAAAGTACATTTTGCACGATTGCACCTTGGTCTGGTGAGTGCCTGCATCTGTTTGTTTTGAAGCAAACATCATATACTGTCAGCATATGCTGGATTGGCTTGTGGTTTGGTGCCAGTCTCCACACTTTTTTTTTTTTTGCTTTATACATTGACCTGACATGCCTAGTCCCACGTGCAGCGGTTCCATTCCTTTTCCAATACTTATCAAGAAGTTTTAGCCATGTTTTAGTATTTCTTACTGTCATTGTAGCCCCAAAGAGGGTGGTGACAGAGGTCCTTAAAGCATTACATGACACCACCACTGGGGGACACTTGAGGGGCATAGGAGCTCACACAGAAAGTCCAAGCTATGTACTACTGGCCAGGATGGAGTCGCTCTCGCTTTTCAGACCTGGGATGGCACAGCTAGCACCCACACCCCGTACTGCAGACTGCTTCACCATGAGATATCCACCAGATCTGCCTTCCTCCAACACAGTCCTGCTTTTATAGGCCCTGCTCACAGTCTGTCTCTGTTTGTGCCTGGAGCTGTCACTTCAGAAACTCGCAGCCCACAAGACACAGAAGGTGCCAGAATCTGATGCCCCTCCTTTCGCGAGAAGCTTCCTGGAGTCCCTTCCCCTGTGAGGTTTTGCCCAAGCAGGTTTATTACATACTGATACTTACGTAGAAAGACACAACAGGGCATTGCTTGTCTGGGGTTAATGCCCTCCCAGCTGCATAGTGAGGCACAAGGTGCTTGTGCAGAGTGCCGGCAGCACCTGGATGTGCATGAAACCCAGCTAGCCGATGCCCTGGAGTGTCTTATTACACTTCTAAATGGATTCCTTTAAAAATGGTAAGACATTTAAGAATTTAAATACTATACAAAAATATTTAATTTTACTGAGTTTTTAAGTGAAAACAATATATCTTGTTCTGTGTTTGTGGCACTTTGTGGCTACATGTACTAGTGGCTGCTTTGGCATTATGTAATGGTATGATGTGGCAGTTGTGACCTGTTGTGTCTAGTTTTATGCATTTTTTTAAACATCACTTTCCATGAGAAGGAGCAGCAGTTTGCTGTGTATTGGGATGAGCAGTCATTGCTTCGAGTATGTGTATTAAATGGAAAAAAATGTGCATTTTATATATTGAAATAGTGAGAGCAAGCAGGAAGAATTGGAGGCACTGAGACAGAGCGGAAGCAAAACAGAGCGGGAAGTGAAGTTACGAGGAGTCAATGGTACTGCGATAAACTGAAGTGTTTTATTTTTTTTTAATTATAAAAGTGGCGGCTGGCAGAGTGGGGAGGAGGTACGGAAAGATGCTTTTAGAAATATAGCTGTTAGGAGGTCTGTGGTGGTGGCGGGGGGCAACATGCATGATGGAGACACTGGAAATTCATATTCTGTGGCTGTAGAGAGGATGAATTCATGATAGTGGATTACAGACCTGTAAAACTATTTTGCCCACCCCCCAAAAAAAAGAAAAGCGTGAGTAGATGACTACAGGTTTATTTACAAATAAGGTGATTATTACATGGGGTGGGGATAGGGAGTTAGGGCAGTACACTGCAGGAAAATGTTGTTTTTGGAGGCAGCGGCACATTAAGAATGTTGCTATATTTCACCTTGAAAAAATGGCTGCCAGAAATCTTTTTTTTTCCCTAGACATTTCTGTGAGACGCTGAAAATTTGGAAATATTGGAGTGCCGCTTTCTGGATTCCAGAAGGGTTCTCGGGTTGGTGGTTCTCTCCCTGTAAGGCACTAGGTTCTAAACCCTCTTCGCCAGTCAGGAAGCAGGAAATTTTCTGCCCATTTTATAAATGGGGCACAGTCAGTGTGTTTCAGTAGCTGAAGAGAAGCAGCAGATGCAAGAACAGTACAACACATTCAAGTATCAAAACCACTGGTAACATAGTAGGTCCTTTACTTAGTAGTTTGAGAGAGATGCTTGATTACTGAACCAGTGAGGTAAGAAGTGAGGCTGAGATGAAGAGGACACTGCTGGGGCACCAGGTGTTTGGCAGGAAGTTCCAGGCAGCTGGTATGGCAAATGAGACGTAATTACTTTTCCTACTAGAACTGCAAGCTCATGGCCAGGAGCAGACCTTAGCATAGAGTGAGTGGCCGTTATTGCAAGTAGGTTGCCCAGGTAAGGAGGGGTAGGGTTCTTTATTGTGTGCAAGCAGCAGTAGATGTAGGCATCTTTGGTCAGTTCCTCGGGAAAAGTGGTGTAAATGGAGCCAGTGTGTTATACTGGCCATCAGGTTTGTGCAGTAGAACTTTGACAGCCTGCCCAAAGAGGCATCCTCATGGTTGAAGATAAGAATAATCATGGCGTTTTCTATTTTCCAGCCTGGTGACTAGAGTGGCAATCTTTATTTTTAAACAGAAAACAGATTCTGGCTCTGTCTTTACTATTTTATTTATTTGTTTATTACATCTAGGATTACAAGTACCCTTGAGCCAAGCTCTTTTACAAAGGTTCCATGTCGAGGATAAACATACAACAAGGATACAACATTGAATTAACAGTAACACAATTCTTGTACAGCAGTGCTATTGTCTGTCTGAAGAGAGGAGAGAGGGTAGAGGCAGCCAGAGGCATTTGTTGAAAAAAAGTGGGAAGGAGAGACGGAAGAGAAGAGGGGGTAGGGTGAGGGGGAAGAATAAGTGTGGCAAAAGGGGCATGAAGAAGACCTGGGTTTTTATGTTGTCTCAGGAGTCTAGGTGAAGGAGACAGGGAGGGGGGGCCAAGGAGCTCAGCAGTAGGCTGGAGCTGTGTAGGTCATGGGCTAGGTGAGGCAGTCACAGGAGCTAGAGGCAGTGAGATGAGCCCGGAGCCTGGTTTTAAACAGACCTAGAGTAGCGGCTGAGGCGATGGTGTCGCTGAGACCATTCAGCCATAGAGGAGCCCTGAAGGAGAAGGAGCATTGGCCCTGAGTAGTACAACAGTGAGGGACATGTAGATTCTGAGTTATAGAACTCCTGGTGTTCTGCTGGTTAGTGGTCTGATGTATTAAGGCAGAAACACCAGGAGGAGTTTGCCAAGCTTGATTTTTCTCGCCATGGCACAGGTGAGATACTTAATCAGGTTGGAGAGTTGGAGCCAACCAGTTTGTGCATAGAGGGAACAGGTGTGACTGAGGCGGTGGGCACCAGTTGTGAGTTGGCAAGTTTTGTTTAGGGCAACTGTTATGCGTCGGAGGGTGGATGTCGCGGCAGAACCATAGATAATGAGGCCATAATCAATAATTGACACCACCGAGCTCTGGATGGCAATCTTCAGGCCTCTGGGGTGAGATGTTGCCTGTGCTTGTAGAGCAATCCAAGGTGTGTATTGGCAGCTTTGGCCATGCTGTCGATGTGAGCAGAGTAGGAGAGCTTGGGGTCAAGCAAAATTCCTAGATATTTGAAGAAGGATTCTTGTTCGAGAACGGATCACTGTTTGGTGGAGATGGCGAGGGGGTGATGCCTGTGACGGTTATGAGAACTACAGAATAGCATGGACTTGGTTTTCCTGTGATTCAGTACCAGTTTATGATTGTAGAACGAAGTTTCAACGGCACTGAATCCAAGCTGTAGGCTGAGTTGGAGTGGTACAGGGTCCTGGTGCATGGAGAAGACAACAGCGTCATCCGCGTACAGGATGATTTGTTCTGAGCTGGATTTAGGTAGGGAGTTTAAGAACAGACTGAAAAGGAGTGGGCCCAGTATGGATCCCTGGGGGACTCCAGAGCGTACAGGGAAGGTATGTGACAGAACATTGGTGATTTTTACTCTTTTGAGAGCAGCTTTCAAAGTAGCTTCTGAACCAGAGGGCTGAGTCAGATGCAAGGCCGGTAATGAGTAGCTGGTCAAACAGTAACTGATGATGGACCGTGTCGAAGGCCTTCGATAAGTCTAGGAAGACAGCCCCAGTGAGAAGACCTTTGTCAAGGGAGCTGTGCACTTAGCCAGTAAATTCGAGTAGAGCAGTGGTGGTACTATGCTCTTTTCTAAAACCATGTTGCTGGGGGCATAGAATGTTGTATTTGTCCAGTGAGCTGGTCTGCAACAATACGCTCAAGGGCCTTGGAGAGAGGTGGCAATATGGAGATCGGGCGATAGTTTGTGTGGCTGGTCTTATTCCAATTTTTGTGGACAGGGGTCACTGTGGCAGTTTTCCAGATTTCTGAGAATGTACTACTGTTGAGGGAGAGGTTAAGAATTTTAGTGAGGGGACAAAGGACCTCATCAAGTGAAGGTGATAGTAGCTTGAGGTCTAGGGTGTCACTGCTGGTTCTAGATTTAGAGATGGCCGAGGCAATGTGGCGGCAGGCTTCACTCATCTTAATCTCTCTGAAGTAGAAGTGTGTCTGGTTGAAAGAAGTGCAGGGAGTGCTTGAGGGGGTGTCATTAACCAAGAAGACATCAGGCAGAAGAACAGAGCTGAGGTCGGTAAAAGCCGTGTTGAAGGTGTTAGCAATGACTGCAGGATCAAGGGTTGTGGACCCATCTACAATTAGCGTTGCAGGAGGGGACTTTGTTTCCCAGTGGTGTCCTTGATATTGTCACAGAAAGCATGGCCTTCTCCCCAGGTGTTGGTGAGGACATCCTTAAAACTTTTCATGAGACAAATGGATTTGGTGCAGGCATTATGGGCATGTTTGTATTTTTGGATATCAAATTGTTTGCCTGTGGCTTTAGCCACCGCACTTAGTTGGTCCCTAGATTTCAGCTGTGAGAGGAGCGTTGCAGTTATCCAAGGGTTACAGGGGCCTTTTGCTTTCCACTTTTTAGTGGGAGCAAAGAGGTCACAGGCCTTGTTGAAGGTTGATTTATGAAGTAATCAAGGGCTATGTTAACATCCCACGCATTGTAACTAGGCAACCAGTCTTGGAGGGATAGGTGCTGTTTGAGATGGGTAAGTTTCCTCGTGGAAGGACTCTGCCAATTATAATTAAAGGGGGTGGTTTTTGAAATTTATTAGACCATTCAAGTAGAATTGGGGAGTGGTCACTGAGAGAGTCCGGGAGAACGGAGGGGCTGGAGATCCTGGAGGGGTGATTAGTGAGAATCCAGTCCAGCAGGGTGCTGGTGCTAGTTTTGTAATTAATCCTAGTAGGTGAAGTAACCAGTTGTGAGAGGTTGGCAGCTGTAATGGCATCCTTATGAATGCAGTCATCAGATGCTAGCCAGTTAATATTGAAGTCACCAAGAAGGATGTGTTCAGAGTCTGGGGGTTGTAAGCTGGCGAAGTTAAGGACTTCTTTGATGCCAAGATCTTGTTCCCGAGGTTGAATATAAACGGCGATGATGGTGAGGGCTTTTTGATTTGGACCAAGTAGGATTTTATGGGTAGGAGCTGAGCAGAGGAGACAGGCACAGGAGTTGACATCAGGTGACCCAAAAGAGTATCCTTAATGTAGATAGCGGAGCCACATCCCTTTTTGGAGATACAGTCCAGTCTGAAAATGTATTAGCCTGCAGAACATTAGCAGATCAGGACTTTATTTGTCAGCCATGTTTCGACAATTGCAAGGATGTCTGGGTTATGCTGGCTGGTGAAGGCTTGTAGTACATCATGCTTTGGCAGTAGGCTGCGGATGTTAAGGGTTCCAATGGTAAGAGTTCCTGCCTTTTTCAATGGGCTGGGACGGCTACGGCCAGGGGTCGGGTGGACGTTACCTGATATCAGTAGAAGGAGAAGCTTCAATGAGCAGAGGCGCAAGTCCAGTAATGTAGCCTTGTGTTTCTTTTTATTGTATGGGCAGCAGGTGGATTCCATATGGCAGTCCCGATGATATGCAGTGTGGTACAGTATGGATAGGTTGGCATAGAGACCAACCAAGGTGCTGTTATGAAGCAGCCAGGTATTGGTGAGTGGGGGCCCATGTGTAGGACTGTGCAAGTGTACCCAGGGTGCAACTGGTAGTGGCAAGGTAGATTGTGGGTATGGGGCGGGGCTGGCATGGGCATGGAAGAGAGAAAAAGGGAGGGAGGGCGAGGAGGGAAAGGACTAGGTAGGGGAGGGGGACACGTGTCCAGAGTTGAGCAAGGAAAAGCCGAGAGAGGTGTGAGTGGGTAGAAACAGCAGGACAGGATGTGCAGCAGTTGGGGAGCTAGAGTAGTAAGACAGGAGAGGTAGTGAAAGAGAGCTGAGAGTGGGTAGAAATAGCAAGGACTGGGTATGCAGCAGTTAGGGAGGTGAAGTAGAAACGTCTTAGGCTGGGCCGTAAGCCAACATGAGAGACCAGCAGTTGAGCTCGGGAGGAGAATGAGGGCAGTGAAGGAGAGAGAGAAGATAGTGAGGAGATGGTTCAGCGAGCAAAGGAAAAAAAAATATGTATTTTATAATATTATATTATATTTATTTATTTATTTTGAATTCTTGTAACCGGGTAAACCCACTGAGACAATGCAGTCACTTTTTCAGGAGTGACCCAGGTATAGGGTACAAGCATAAGGACATGTGCCAGCATCTGTAACAAGGAGGGTGAGAAGAAATAAATACAACATATATACGTTATAGTACAACGTAGGTATGATGATATATACAGCATATTTACATTAGTGCACTGTGACCAGAGTGAACAGTGCAAATCAATATACCATGCAAAATGTCTCAAAGCAGAATCTCAGTTGTACAGTAGAATGGCTGTCCAACTCTTGAGCATGCATACAACAATGGACCACAGATGATACATGGTTTATTAATACAGGTATTAGCAGCTGGTAGGCAAATTGCAAAGAACAGACTACAAAGTCCGATTCCATATGGGTCTCCCGCTTTAACTCATTGCCTCCACAGGAGCTCTCTGAAGTTACACTGCTTGTCTCCTGCATACTGTTAATAGTAAATCCTAGGCCTTTCTAAGCAAATCAAGCTATAGTCAGCATGCCACAAATAACTCCTAATAGCTCAAGAACCGTAAGTGCTAGTCAGAAAGTATGAGTGGCAAAGTTATTCAGCACAAAATTACCTTTCCAGTGGTGGCATGCAAAGCATAATATGTAATTTTGTTCTTTTTCTATGCTGGTTGAAACAGCAACATTTTTTTTTCCACTAGAACAGGCAACATAAGCCATACATACCATACCATAAACAAATACAAATAACTCCTAAAGTATACATGATATACACAGAATATCAGTGGCAAAGTTGTTCAGCACAAAATTACCTTTCCAACAGTGCTATGCAGTCAAATATATATTCTATTCTGTTACATTATATAATAAAATATGTGACTTCTCCAGAAGTTGCCAGGGCATATAGGAAGTCAGTAGCTGACTTCTGTAGGCATCCTCAGGACACACCAGTGTATTTTACTGACGCCTACAGGCGTCGGCTGTGAGACAGTGAGTTCAGCAGGAATCCAGCCAGACACCTTGGTAGTCACAGGATGGTAATTTTATTTCATTTATTTATTTAATTTAGTTTTTGTTTACCGAGTAGGGTGCGCTAGCCACAGAGGTGACTATTTCCAGGTACGACACAGGAGGTTGCAAAGTAGCATATGCAGTGACAAAAACGTGATACAGTCGTGCATGAAGCATGGAGTACAAAAATTACAGGCAAGTGGTAGGAACAGTACAATGCCAAAGCAAAAAATATTAGAGAACTATACAGTACTAGGGAAAAGGGCAAAGAGGCAAAAATATAATATTTTAACAATGTGGCAAATAATGTAACAGCAGGGCAAACAAGTGCATATTAGGACCGACTAGGTACCATCCAGGGTAGTCACAGTTTGATGACCTAGCTTTCTTCTAAGTATGCTGAGGAAGCGACACCATAAACTAGTTCTGTTTAGCATTAAGGACCAGCCTCTCTTGCTGTAAGAAGTGCTGAATCCTGGCAAAGTCATTCTGTAGGCTGCGTTTGATGCCACCCATGACTAAAGCGCTGCAGTACACAATAGTGTAGTCTGTGTATAAATGAACTTTTCATTGTACAGGTCGTTATCTAGATCATTAATATGTATCAAAAGTAGCTGGAGCACCAGAAAGTTTATCTTCAAAATGAATCTGATGGATGCTGTTTTGTATGAAGTATAAACGATTTTAAACTTTAGGCTTTCAATTTAAAAATTTGTTTTAACACCATTTTCACTATCTTTTCCAGGCAGTGTGCTGGGTTTGTTATCAAAAGTTTTGCAAAGGCGCTGGAGTTACTAATAAGTGAAACTGTAGTCACACACGAGAGATAATGGCGCTGGAGGTAAGATTTGAAATACAGTATCTGAAACTAGGGATGCCATGGCAGAGTGCTTTAATGGTGTGGTAACCATCACGTTATCATAATGCAGAAAGTATTACAGAAGTAATGGCTTTTGTACCAAAAGGAGTTTCTTCAAACTTGTGTGTCAGGAATAGTTGGACAGTCAAGGAATGCTCCCCCCCCCCCCAAAGATTAGCTGAATGGCCTGAAAACCATGGAATTCCATAAACCACAGTTATCACAATGTTGTAAATTTCCCACAGTATTCATTATGTGACTTATGTCACTGTTTGACTGTGGTATACCATGAAAGTGTGGTTGTGTAACATTCCTTCTTGAAATGTTAGGTAATGTAGGCAGACTG
The DNA here is from genome assembly GCA_016271365.2 of Neoceratodus forsteri. Classification (NCBI taxonomy): domain Eukaryota; kingdom Metazoa; phylum Chordata; order Ceratodontiformes; family Ceratodontidae; genus Neoceratodus; species Neoceratodus forsteri. Next base: position 280,077,449 of record JADMNL010000026.1, on the reverse strand, counting down.
ATGGGAACTGGAAGAGACTTTGCTACAAAAGGAGAGAATTGTGAAAGAGTCTCTGAGGAGATCATGATGGGAACTGTATAAGCCATCTTCTGGGGAAGGGGGTGAGATTTGCAGTCAGATAGGGGCTAGGATATCAAAGCCATTGATGTGCAGTTTGTAACATTTGGCAAAAGTGTAATCATTCCCCAAAACATTTTGTGTGTGTGTGGGGGGCTTATAGACATTGTGTTTCTTAGGGGCACAAAATTACCCCTTCAGTCATGAATAACGGAAACCATTTGTCTTGCATCTAGCATGTCCAGTGTTTGAAATGCCTTTGAGCACACTTGCAGTTCACCAGAGTGTTGTGAATTTCAGGCAGGGTGTTGTACATAGAGGGGATATGCAATGATCTGACTAAAAATATGCAATTTAAGTGTGAGGAAGCAAGACTCCAACCCAAGAGCTGTGGAGCCATAAGCTACTTTAAAAAAAAAAAAAAAAGTCTTGCCTTCTCATTGTGATGGTAAACTGCATATTTTGAGCCAGGCCCTCATATTTCTGGTTTACACAACATCAGTTTACTAGTCATAACTTTTTAAACTAGCTGTCTGTATGAAGAGGCAAGTATTTCTTTTTTATTAGAACTCCTGTCTTTGGTCCTGTACAGGGCTATTGTGATGCCATCAGTATTGTGAAAACTGCTCTGTGATTTTTTTTAGTAGTCTGTTCTGCTGTACCTAAACTTTAAGGTAGTGTTGGTGATGCATACCCAACATGCAAGCTAAGACATGATTTTGTTGTTAGGTATCAAGTCTATTGAACAATGTTCTGAGTTGTACGACTGAAATCCAATAGTCCATTTAAGTTTTTTATACTTTATTTTTTCTTAACTTCACACCATGTATTCAATTGGCAACAGTTTCATAGCTAAACGCCACTTCTTCAGGCCAGAAACATATTGCAGTGTTGATTCTAGATACAAACAAATGTAATAATCAGTTTTACATTCCTTCTTCTTCATATTTTCTTTAAAATACACTACAGTTGATTAAACCCACCAACTCTCTAAATAATCCAAGACCATAATAGTTAATGTGACTACATCATTAAAAAAAAAAAAAAAATATCAAATAAAGTTTCTATTTCTTTTTCTCAGTTTTATTACACTTAATTTTCAATGGTGCTATACCTTACTAAGTTAACCAAACCATAATTACTTTCTTAACCCACTGCATACCTGCTGTGTCTCCTTCTCAATAGAACTGTGGCATTTTTTTTGTGTGGTCCACCACTAAAAGACCCCTTACCTTCTCTGTCATCTGCCAGACCATTTGGTTGCTGCAGGAGCTGCTGGTGAGGACCCCATCTGGACCGTGCGAATAACTAGTCGGACGCATAAAATAAAGAATAAAGCAGGTTTATTTGCTGTACTGCAGATGTTCTCTTCACGAGGACAAGCCCCAGACAGACAAATCTCTGACTGACAGGTCAACATGGCACTGCCAGGCAGTGCAACAGTTAGATACATGCAGGTTCTAAGTGCTCTTAAAGGGGCGGCAGTTTAACATTAAGCCCCATGCTCAATGTATGCTTCACATCACCGCCAGAACACCACTCAAACAAGCAATAAATCTATAAACAGTGTCTAAGAAATAGTCTTAAGTACTTTTTAAAGGCAAAAAAAAACCCCAAAACATTTACATGCATTACAAGGCATTAGAGTTCAAAAACAGAACAGTACTCTGCTGTGGGGGCTGGACTACACTGGGGACCAGTCAGAGTAGCACCAGAGAGGAGGGAGACACAATAGTACTTGAGACTTGGTCATGCCAGAAGCGCTAAAGTGTGGGGGAAGGAAAAGGGAAGAGAGGGAAGGGTAGCAGCAGGAGGATACCCAGAATGCAGGCTCACACTTTCATAACAGTTGTATAATCAACAGGTAGACTGTCCATGTAAAAAGACATTCCTAATGGGGAAAAAGCATTAATGCAGGTAAGACATTCCTAAGGGGAAAAAGCATTAGTGCAGGTAAATAGTACCATGGCAACAGGTGCATAAGAGACAGGTACAACGAGATATTTACTGCAAACAGTTAAATCAGAAAATGAATTAGTCCCAACACATTGCAACTCGTCGGGTAAGTTCCAGCTGTTCCAGAAGAGGGATGATGAAAGAAGAAGCTGACTTAAGAACCTCGAGCAGCGAGAGATCCCTGTCCAGTGGAGTTCTTGGGTGACGTCCATGGACTAAGAAGAAGGGGGTGTATTCTGTGCTATCGACACAAGGGCTGGTATTGTATGCAGACTGCACAAAGGGAACAAACCGGTCCCAGGTGTCATGAGTCTCATCCAGATACTTGGAGAGTGTGCCGAGAATGGTGGACATAATTCTTTCACTCTGTCCGTTGCATTGTGGATGGTAACTTGTTGTATGTGTCTTTTTTATGTCGAGAAGTTTGCAAGTTTCTCGGACAATGGTGGACAGGTAGTTAATGCCTCTGTCTGAATGTAGGTATGATGGGGTACCATGATGACAAATGACTGTAGTGAGAAAGGCACTTGCCACAGTGGAGGCTTTAATGTCTCTTAGGGGAATGAGTTCCAAATACTTTGTCAGGTAGTCCACAAAGACAAGGATGTATTTGTTACCAGAGTCGGAGCATGTTCGTAAGGGCCCAAGAATGTCAGTGCTGACTCTTTGGAATGATTCAGTGGCTACAGGCATTGGGATGATGTGTGCCTTTGTCAGTTTAGCAGGAGGCTTTCTCTGTGAGCAAGGTTGGCAGGATTTTACGAGCTGGACAATATCCCTGTTCATGTATGGCCAGAAGTGAAGCCTTGTCTTTTCCAGAGATCTGTGTATTCCCATGTGACCTCCTGAAAGAGGAGAGAAGAACCTGAGGGATGAGAGAGGCTGGCACAGCTCGCTGTACCTGAGTTCTCTCCGTGCGATGACCCTTGCCTTCCTTGGTCCAAATGTGAAAGAGCTCACCGTCATTGAGGAAGTACTGCGAAGCAAGGAAAGTACATCTTGGCGATGTTTCTTTTGTTGCGGTAAGGTTCCAGACTCTAAGTAGGAGATTATGTCTGTAAATTACATAGATACATACATAGATACATAGACAGTGTCGGCAGATAAGGGCCTATGGCCCACCCAGTCTGCCCATTTAAGTTTGTAAGTTCAGTTTATGTTTTCCAGGAAGTCTATTGCCCCTCACCCCTGACCTCCAGAATTCCTTTATGTCTATCCCATGCATTCTTAAATCCCGTGATTGTTTCAGCCCCCACAACTTCATCTGGCAGGGTGTTCCACTTGTCCACCACCGTTCTGTGAGAAATTCTTCCTCACGTTTCCTCTGAATCGTCCTCCCTCCAACTTCATCCCATGCCCTCTAGTCCTGGAACATCTTTTCGTTTAAAAATAGTGTTTCCTGCACCCTGTTTCTCCTGTAAGATACTTGTATGTCTCTATCATATCCCTTTCTCCCTCCTCTCCTCCAGGGAGTACATGTTCAGTTCCTTCAACCTGTCTTCATAGGGTTGTGATGCAATCCATGCACCATCTTTGTTGCCCTCCTCTGAACCTTCTCTACCCTGTCTATGTCCTTACGTGAGGTAAGGTCTCCAGAACTACAGTGTACTCCAGGTGCGGGCCTCACTAGTGTCTTGTATAGTGGAATTATGACCTCCCTTTTCCTGCTGGTGATGCCCACCTATGCATCCCAGCATCCTATTTGCTTTACCTGCTGCCTTGTCACACTATTTCCCTGCCTTGAGGTCATCAGAGATGATAACTCCAAGATCCCTTTCCTGCTTGGTGCATGCTATATCCTCACCCCCCAACTGATATATTGTGCCAGGGTTTTTGTGCCCCATATGCATTATCTTGCACTTCCTTGCATTGAATTTCAACTGCCACACCCTGACCATTCTTCTAGTTTCTGCAGGTCCCTTCTCATTCTGTCTACACCCTCTGGTGTGTCTACTCTGTTACAGAGCTTTGTGTCATCAGCGAACAGTGAAATTCTGCCTTCTAGGTCCTGTGCAATGTCACTGATGAAGATATTGAATAGTACGGTCCCAGCACTGATCCCTGTGGTACCCCACTGGTCACTCTTCCCCTCTGTGGAGTGACAGCCATTTACCACCACCCTCTGTGTCCTGCTGCCCAGCCAGTTACCTACCCACCGCACTACTGTCCTGCCACACCCATATTCCCCAGTTTGTGCAATAGGTCTTCTATGTGGCACAGTGTCAAAGGCCTTGCTGAAGTCCAGATAGGCCATGTCCACTCCCTCCCTGATCCACCTCCTAGTCACCCAGTCAAAAATTCAATGAGGTTGGTCTGACGCGGCCTTCCCTGGTGAAACCATGCTGCCTTGGGTCCTGTAGTCCATTGACAACCAGATGTTCCACCAATCTCTCCTTCAGTAGTGCTTCCATGATCTTCCCCACTACCGAGGTGAGGCTGACTGGTCTGTAGTTCCCTTCCTCTTTGTTCCCACTTTTGTATAAGGGACTATATCTGCTATCCTCCAGTCTTTGGGTACCTCCCTGTTTCTAGTGATCGGCTAAACAGGATAGCAAGAGGTTCAGCCACCACCTCTCTTAGTTCTTTAAGGACCCTGGGTGCACCCATCTGGACCCATTGCTTTATCAACTCTCATTACTTCCAGTTCCTTCAGGACCCTTTCTCGTGTAAAGGGACTTGTGTCCATTTCTGCAACATTCTCACCCCTTTCACTCCATTCAGACCCATTACCCTCCTCCTCCTCAGTAAAGACTGAGCAGAAATACCTGTTCAATATGTCAGCTTTACTGTTGTCATCCTCCACACAGCCCCCATCCTCCCCCTTCAGTCTCACTATCCCTCCCTTTGCCTTTCTTTTTTCACTTATGTACCTGTAAAAGGTTTTATCCCCTCTACCCACTGATTTTGCAATGAGTGTCACTTCTTTGTTGCGTTTTAACAGTTGCCAGGGATAAATCATATGTAGAGGAGATGAGAAGCTTTTTGGCTGCTTGCAGTAACTGGGGATTTGTGTGTCTCTCTGTAGAAGCAGTAGGGAGCGGCAAAGCAAACTGAGGTGCTGTAGGAGTGTCCACAGAAAGCACATCCGTGGCATGGAAGGGAAGAGCTTGTAAGCAGGATTCTTCATCTGTTAAGGAGGATGCAGAGGGATATCATCTCTGGCTTACATCATCAGCATTTTAGTGAACTCGACCTGGTCTGTATTGAATGTCAGAGTTGTAGAATTGTAGCATGGTGATCCATCGGGCGAACTTGCCTACTGGCTCCTTCATTTCAAATAACCATCTGAGGGCAGAGTGATCAACGATAGCTGTAAAGGAGGAGTAGCGAAGGTAGCAGTCAAATTTCTTCACAGCAAATACCATGGCTAGACATTCTTTCTCTGTGATGCCATAGTTCTGCTTAGCTGAGGAAAGACCAGCGTAGGAGACAACTCGTTCTGTTCCATCTTGAATTTGACAGAGCACAGCGCCCACCGCAAAGGAACTAGCATCTAAGTAGAGCTTGAATGGTTGGTCAAACCTTGGGTAGGCCAATACTGGAGAAGAGTTTAGGTTTTGTTTTAAGGTGTCAAAGGCCTCTTTACATTCAGAAGTCCAAATATAGTCACATCCCCTTTTTGGTGAGGTTGAAGGTCTGCTGAGAGCTTGTCTGGATCTGGAGAGATGCCTTGAGAACTAACCACGTGTCCCAGGTAATGAATTTGATACTGTGCAAAACAACACTTTTCTGGGTGAAGCTTGAGATTGGCTTGTCTGAGACATTCAAACACTTCTGGAAGATGTTGGAGGTGCTGTGGCAAAGTTCTGCTGAAGACAGTCACATCATCCAGGTAGACTAGGCAAGACTTCCTCAACAACCGACGTAGTACGGCTTCCATAACACGTTGAAATGTGACTGGACTTTTCTGAAGACCCAGAGGTAGACGTTTGAACTGGAAAATCCCAAGTGGCAGCACCATGCTGTGTATAGACGAGGAGCTGGATCAATGAAAACTTGATAAAACCCACTCTGAAGGTCTAGAGTGGTGAAGTAAGCAGGATTGGCTGCACCAAGACTCTCTAAAGCATCTTCGGTTGTAGGTAAGGGATGAGCATCCTGCACCATGCAGGCATTGAGTTTTCTGTAGTCTACCACAAAACGATACCCTTTGTCCTTTTTTACGACCAGCAAGCAAGGTGCACCCCAGGGACATGTAGATTCTTCGACTATGTCTTGGTCAAGCATGTCTTTAATTATGTCCTCGAGGACTTGTTTCTGTTTATGTCCCACTTTGTAGGCTCGCTGACGGATTGGTTTCTGGTTGGGCTGTACTTTGATGGTGTGTTGCAGGATATCACAGCATCAGAGTTTGTTATCTGAACCAACAAAGACATCCGGGTAATTTTCCAGGAATTTCAAAAGTTGTTGCTTTTCTGTTGGAGATGCTGGAAGTTTGGAAGAGGATAGTTGCTGACTGAGGGGTAACTCTATTGAAGTTGGAGTGGTCGTGATAGTATTGACAGGAGTAGAGTTGGTGGAACCAGGCTGAGGTTTTTGCATGAGATGGAGCTGGTCCCCTGAAGACAAGCAGACAAACTTTCCAATGTTGGCACCCTTTGAAATGACCACTGGCTTATCTGTGAAGTTGCAGCATTGTTGGAAGACTACGCCATCATGCACCACCGATAAGGTAGTTCCCAGAAGGAGACCTGACAAATGCAGCATGGGAGATCCTGTGACGATGCCAACAACACCTTGTGGAAGTGGTTCTCCTCGAATCTTGGCAATCAAAACCATTTCTGACTGAGGAGGCACAGTGACTGAGTATATAGCTGCGAGTTGCCTCCGAGGATCTAGTGACAATTTGCTTGAGGCAAAGTCTGGGATGGCTTTGTGAGCTTTGAGAAAGTCCAGGCCTAGAATTATTGCAGGTTGAAGATCAGGCACTATGTAAAACTTGACAGTAGCTTGCTGTGAGCCAAACTGGAGCTTGAGATGGACCATGTCTGTGATAGGTATGGTAGCTGTACTGTATGTGCTGTGATAATGTATTTTATGTCAGCTGGAGAGACATTAGGTATGTGACGAATAGCTTGATTGTTTAAAATACTGCTGTTGATAACTGACATTTCTTTTCAATGTCGACCAAGATGTGCGTAGACCAATCTCCGATGGATACAGGTACATAGTTTGCTAGGAGGGGTGATCCGGATGACGGGTACCTTTGCTCTAGGAAGTGAGAGTGTGCCATAGTTCACAGTTGGAGGAAGAGTTTTGTTTGAATTGTGAGAGTCAGAGGGGCGGTCAGTTGCTGTGTTCCTCTGATCCTGGGAGTAGTTGCGGTTATCTTGCTGATTGTGCAGTGGTGGGCGCCTGTGGTTCTCTTGATTTCTGTAGTACTTTAGCTTTCGGCAGACAGCGGCAGTATGTTTACTGAATCCACACCACTGGCAAGTCACTGGTTCTTGTGAAGGTGGAAGTGGATGAGGTCGCTGTCGAAGTGGTCAAAGGATATTGACAGAGGTAGTAGCAGAAGAAGTTGAGCTGCGGTGCAGAGTGTTGATACTGGTAGTGAGCATCTCTATCACAGATTGCTGCTGCTGGACACATGTTGCGAGTGTGACTAACTGCGACGACGAGGTGCGAGGTGCTTGTACATTGGGAGCATGGGACATTGCTGTGGATTGTTGTGCAAGTCGTGCCACTTGGATTGTGTCCATCCAGGTTGCTGGTTTCTGTTGGATTACATAAAGACGGAGTTGAGGAAGCAGTCTCCGGACAAAGGTGGTGATTTGTTCTTTCTCAGCTTTCTGTAAGCGTTTGCAGTGAGACTAAATGTCCACTTTGAAGGCTTCAGGAGATTCGGTGGGTTGCGTTGTATGTTCCCACAGCTGTTGTTCCAATAACCAGGGTGGGTGTGCTTGGAGAAGATGGGCTTTGAAGGTTGTGTACAGTGTGGCAGTATCTCCTTTGACTTGGTCTGGAAGTGCGTTGAACCAGGAAACGGCAGTCCCTCTCAGAAGCAAGCGCAAGGCATTGGAGATGTGCGAGGGATCAGTCCAACCATTGAAGGAAATCCATGCTTGGAAGTGTTCCAGCCAGTTGACCGCGTCTTCGTGAGGCAAGGCTGAGAAGGGTACTGGTTGTAGGCTGGTACGGACCATGGACTGTGGTGCAGTGGCTTTAAGGTAGGCCAGGTCATCTTGAATAGCTTGCATAGCTGGTGCTCCTTAAGCAGAAATAGAAGACTGGATGTCATGGAGGATTGTTTCAGTTTTGTAGCCCCATGCCCTTGAGGTGGGTGAAGGTAGGACTCCGGACGCTCCGGCACCCATATCTGTGTCGTCGTCAGACATTGTGGTTGGAGATGAGCTTCGTTTCACTGAGCAACGGTTGTACGGGTGAGAAGGAGTTGCCGCCATGCAGGAGACAGGACGTTGTGTCGTAGATGAAGTGCCGAGCAAAAATTATTTTTGTAGATAAAAGTAAAAATTTTTTTTTTTTGGTAGCAAAGTTCCTCAATGACGTCATAATAAAGAACTTCCCACTCAATCCTGTGTTGTTTGTTATTTAAATAAAGGTTTTGTGGCAAAAATCAGCCTTTTGTTGCAGTGTCCATTCATTTAAATAGGAATCCCATTGATTTCAATGGAGTGAGGTCAATTTGTGCCCTTCCCAAGATGGCTGCCGAACTGTGACATGCAGTTCCTGTGGGATTTGACTGGCCTGACTGTAGCAAGATGGCCACCAGCAAGGAGGGTCAAGGTTCACTTCCTGTCTTGTTGTTTTGGCTGTGCTCAAGACAGAGGATTTCTTCCAGGAGCCTGAGGCTGCCTGGCTGCCTAACAATGTTCAAAATGGTGATTGCCGCCCTGCTGCTTTCTCCCCGGACTGAAATGGGGGGAGTTTTGTGGTGAGTGGCACAACTGGTGAAAATTCTGTATTTGACTGCTCATTTGCTTTCCGTTGTAAGTTGGCTTGTGCTTTTATTTTTATTTTCCTTAGGTCTGTACAGGAATTATTGTCCTTTATTGATTTATGCTGTGTCCCTGTGTTTGCTTATGCTGCTTAATAGCCTTTCGTTTTCTTGTTTTCCCTTGCCCCCATTTCTTTATTTACTCCACTTGGGCTCCTGCATTCTGTCTTTTACTTATGTGAGAAGCCCTTCTTGTAGCATGGCAAGTAGCAGCTTTATGCTGTGAGTGGGGAGTGGAGGCTCTGGTGCAGCCCTGATGTATTCTTTTTTTTCTTGCCCCTGTTTGTTTATGTGGCCGAGTGACAGTAGAGGCTCTGAGCAAGAGAAAGAGGCTGCTGATGTTGGAAGGGAACAACTGAGCAGCTTGGCGAGAGAAGCACTCCGTTTTTAGCTTCAGGAGCAAGCTGCGGTAGAGGGTAGTGTGCCGCGTTTGCTTGTGGAGCAGCTGCAAGTGGAACTGGCTGGCTGGCGAGCGAGGTGGAGAGCCGAGGAGTGGGCCTTCTGCCGATGCGGGAGGGAGCAGAGCTCCATGCGCTTGTGTGCCATAGCAATCGGTGAGGAGTGGAGCCACTGCAGGAGGGCCAAGGGACAGAAGCCGCGGTCTTCGTGGCTTGGCTGGGTGATTGGGCTGGTGTTGTGTGCTCCGATGGGAGCCAGAGAGCTGCAGTTGAGAGGAGGGATCGTGTGGCAGGGCTGAGCTGTGAGGAGGAGCAGGACTGACTTGCGGTCCTGAAGGGCAGCAGTTTGGAGAGGGTCTGGCTTAGGCGTAGCCACAGTTGGTTGCAGCTGAGAGGGGAAGGCCTTGATGTCATGCTGGTGGCTCTGGTGGCTCCTTGAGACACGCTACTGGGTTGAGTTGGGGAGCTTGCAAGATGGCCCTGAGCGATGATGTTCTGCTGGGAGGCAGATGCTGCAGTGTGGGGCTGCAGCAGAGAGGAGCTCTGTAGTGGCAGCAGTGTCCATATGAAGGAGGGTAGAGCAGGCAAGAGCGGGACAGTCTGTGGAGGAGCCGCATGGTATAGGAGTGGCAAGAAGGCCAAGCAGCTCGCAGTTTGCTTCTTTTCTTTTTTTTTTTATTGCTCCCGTATTTGTTGTTGCTGTGGCCTTTATTGCATGGCCAACTGGGGAGAGGGAACGCAGGGGTTTGCTGTGGCTGCCGGGCAGATCGAGTGAGTGGTATACAGGAGCCGAGCTGCCTCAGGGGGCAGTGCTAATCATGTCAGCTGCAGGAGGGCCACTGAATAAATAAGAGTACCTGGCTTGGGGCAGTATGTTTACTTTTTATTTATTTATGTGCTTTGCAGTTCTTGAGCAGCTGAGTTGATTTTTCTGTCGGAGCGACAGCTAAGGGTAATAGTCCTCACAAACAGTGGTTCAGGAAAAAGCCTTGCCATGAAGTTTGGGGGGTGGAGGTTGCAGTTTTGCAGAGGAGCGCAGTCTGTGCATAGGGCTGAATTTCAACTTTTGACAGTGCCATCATTGAGCAGTTGGCTTGAGATGTTAAACAGCATTACTTTTGATTTTCTTGTTGCAGTAAGAGGGTTGCAGGCTGCTATGCAAGAGGACAGTTCATTGTTTTTTTTTTTTTTTGTGCAGCCAAGGCTGTAGTGTTACTGATCATTCAGGCAGTTCAGGCATACTGGGGTAGATGACTTAGGGTAACCAGCGACACAGGCAAGCGAGATGGGGTCTGGACAGAAGAAGGGCCGCATTCTCCACCATGTGTGGCATTTTTATTTGTATGGTCCACCACTAAAAGACCCCTTACTTTCTCTGTTGTCTGCCAAACCCTTTGGTTGCTGCAGGAGCTGCTGGTGAGGACCCCATCTGGACCATACGAATAACTAGTCGGATGCATAAAATAAAGAATAAGGCAGGTTTATTTGCTGCACTGCAGATGGTCTCTTCATGAGGACTAGCCTCAGACTGACACGCCAACTTGGCACTGCCAGGCAGTGCAACAATTAGATACATGCAGGTTCTAAGTGATCTTAAAGGGGCAGCAGTTTAACATTAAGCCCCATGCTTAATGTGTGCTTCACAGAATTATATTCCCCCTTCATCATTCAGTAAATCGATTTCCACTTTACTATGTTCAGAATACATAAAACAATATAAAACTTTTATGAATATAATCAGATTTAGAAAAACCTTTTAATTGCTCTATAAATTATATTGTGTTCTTTTTTTCTTAAAAGAAGATTTATTGTTTCTTAGTTCTCCTTTTTATGATGTGTAGAGGTCATGTCTCACTCATCAGTTTATTCTAAGTTTTAAATTTATCATTTATAAAATTCATTACAGTTTATAATAGGTGGAAAGAAATCAGAATAAACTGATGATGAGTGAGACATGACTTCTACACATCATGAAAGGAGAAATAGGAAACAATAAATCATTTAAGAAAAGTCAATCATGTTAGTCTGGCAAGATCTCTTTACTGTATACCGATTCTTTCTCCTGTCCTGCAACTTATTTTCTTCCAATAATTCCACTATCTGTTCCTTGATGATTTTAAGCAGCATGAGGTTAGGCTGATCTGTCTGTACTGCAACTCCCTGTGTCCCCCATCTTGTGAAGCAGAACAACATTAGCTACACTCTAGTCTGTTAGATTCACACCTGTCTCCAGGGAACCACTAAACTGATTTGTTAAATGCACTGCTTATCGGGGCCAAAGCGCTTTATCTGCTTTTAGTGTTTTGAGGCCTTTGAGCACCCTTATACCACTATATTGGGAAGAACACAATTAAACATGGTACTTAATGTTTAGACAGTTGCCCCTTTAAGAGCACTTGGAACACACGTGTTGCCAGTTGTTGCACTTCTTGGCAGTGCCATTTATCCAGGAACAATCTGGGGAAACCTCTCAGTCTGAGTCATCGTCTCAGTGTACAGAAGTCTCTGGTGATGAATAAAACATTTTCTAATTTTATTTTATGCATCCGACTCAGTCATTTATTTGCATGGCCCAGCAAGACGACATCTGCTAGAGCAGCAAGAGTTGGGCACAGCAGACCTGAAGAGAAACTAAGTGTCCTGGAAGCAGACTAACACCAAAACACCACACATGGTGGCCCTTTTCCTGCCTGGCCATATCTTAACTGCCTGCACTGACCCCTTACCACTATATGTATCGCTGGGGACCCAGTCACCATCTGTAGTCCAGCATCCATATGTTCTGGACCTCCAGCACTTGCAACACAGTCCTGGCTGCAGAAAAGAAAAATAAATTACTGTTTCCTGTTTTACCAGTAGCCCTTTTACTGCACCGAGAGTGTGAAAGAAAACAATATGGAATATTGTTGGCAGCGGAAAATAAATGACTTTGCACTCAGCAAAACTGCAAGCCCTCCAATCCAGCAGCTCTCATCTCGTGGCTGGACTGGCCTGTAGGAATCCCCCTACCAGTTTCAAACTGCTCTATTTTGCCAAACAAGCTCCCTTTACACTTCGCAGCTGCAGCCACAAACCCAATGCCTCTCCCAGTGGGGATCACAGAGAGGGGAACCCTACCACTAACAAGAGCACTGCTCTTCCTTTTGCTGCAATGAGCAACATAGTTGCAACAAACCTTCCCTCCCACTCTGGCAGGCACTGCTCATGGGCCCCTGCTTCTGGCCTGGCCAGTATCCTGGATGGCCGATCACGGTTCTGCTGCCGCCACCCGCCACTCTAGATAATGCTACAGTGGCAGAAAAGGAAAAAAAAAAAGGAAGAGAGTTGGACACTGACCAACAGCCACTCCTCCTTCATTGTTCCCCCATACTGTAACTCCAATACAGCCTCTGCACAGTCAAACAGCCTGGCAAATGCATTGTGCAAGCGTTTACTCCTGGTGGCCAAAACCCCGCTGGCTTTCAAACAGCATCACACTCTAGCCACTCTGTATTCCAGTGGCTCACCACTCAGCCTCCACTCATAACTGCTACTGCACTTAGCTCTCCCAGTCACTCCCTGCATGGCCTTCTCCACTGCTGAACACTGCTGCTCCAGTCTAAGCTGCACACAACTTTCTCACCAGAACTGACAATACAGAGCCTCTGCTCCCTCTCAGCCATGCTACAAAGGGTCATACCATGAAAAATACATACATACATATAGGACTGCAGCATGGAGTGACCCTCTCTACGCTTGGCCATTCAAATAGATAGGGCCACAGCAGTACAGATTGGCATCCTGAATCAATGGGGCAGTAAACAAAATAAATGAAAGAGCCAAAAGGAAAAGGCAGAAAGAAAAAAACAGCACAATAAACTGGGAGCAATTAAATAAAATAACCCAGGTAACCGTGTCACTCACCCAAAAATGTAGCCAGCCATTTTTCCCTGGCATCTCAAGGAAGAGGAGAACTGCATGTGAATCGCCATTTTAAACTGGAGGAGCAGTTATACACAACCTGTTGACAAACAATAGCCATCATTGTTAGGGCACAACTACTGGCAGGAAATGACCCACTAACCATGTCATTGGCCGTCTTGGAAGGGGCACTCAAACAGGAAACTCCCAGCTTGTCAGAGTTCAGGCAGCCATCATAGTTAAGGGCCCCAGTTTGTTTAAAAGGGCTTCATTCCATAGGATTTAATGGTGGCCATCTTTAAAAAGGGAAAACCCTATTAAAATGAATAGACACTAACACAAAACTGAATTTCTTTTAATCACAAAACAACAAGGATTTGGACTGTACTTGTTTTTTAAGATGTTATTAGATGGACTTTACTCACAAATAACTGTATTTTTGTCTACAATAACATTTTCTCTACAGTACTCCTTCCCATTCATTACATCCCATCCTCTCTGTGATGGCAGCTCCTTCTTATCCTTACAACCTCTGTTCTGTCAAACAAAGATCTCCCACCATGACCATGTCTGAACAAGATGGAAATATGGGTGCAGGAGTATCTGGAGCCCAACCTTCATCCACTTCAAGGTCGTGAAGCCGTGGGGCTACAAAATAGAAACCCACCTGCAGGACATATAGTGTCCTCCATCTCATCACAGGGGACATCAGCTTTGCAATCCATTCAGAATTAACTTGCCTACATTAAAACTATCTCACCACACTTCATGGTGCATATCAGCCTACAACCAACATCCTTCTCAGCCTTGCCTCACAAAGATGCCTTCGACTTGCTCAAGAAATTCCAAGCCTGGATTGCCTTCAGTGGTTATACTGATCCCCTTGCATATCTCCAAAGCCTTATGCTTGCTTCTGATGATAGAAGTTGAGACGCAGCCAGAGGGAAGCAGAAAAGCTCCAGTAATCCGCTATGATGATGTAAATGATATTTGAAAGACAACCCCAGGGCCTACACTCCTTTCAAGCCAGAATTGGGGGGGAAACTAATCGGAAAAGCTCATTTTGGAAACTAAGAGGATACATACCATTGGAAAATCAACTCCAGAATCACAGATCTTGGTCCCTGAGGAAGTCTGATGTGGGTGAAACGTTGGACAAGCACAGGGGATAGTTGATTCTTAAGAATACTTTGAAAAATAAAAAAATCAGCTTTTAAGAAAAGATTGAGTGGCTGGCTTTCTTCATTTTCTGAACATTGGATTAGCTGTCCTCCAGCCCCACAACAAACTGTATAGCATACTAACAGGAAGGGGACCCAAAGACTCTCCTTTTGCTCTGAGAGAGACTGCCATTTCCTAGTTCAAACCAGAACAAGTTAAAGGAAATATTGTCACCTTGTTTGCAGCTTTTAAAGATCACTTTGTCCAAGCACATCCACCCTGTTACTGCAACATCAGCCATGGGAATGCATCATTCAGCCCTCCAAATATCTGGAAAGCTTCATAGTGGACAAGTGGAGATTGTCACACTGTAGATGTTTTGCAGAAAACATAGAAGGCTCAGCTCGGAGCTTTTGCCCAAGGTCAGCCCCCCCCCCCGTTTTGTCCTTGTATGGTCCCAGAGAAGCTGACAGACTGGAAGGACACTATCCAAGCTGCATGACTTGTGCTTTTGTGCTTGCAGGCCACCAGTTGCAAGGCCTTCAGTCATCACAACTGGTTAAACTAACAGCATCTGTCCAGCAGTAACACGCAGTGGTAGACCAGTTCATCACCTCTGTCAATAATTTACAGCTCAGCTTCTTCCTCAGTTACCTCTGTCTAAACTCTACAGCCATGAGCTCAACCACCACCTTTACAAGAGCCCATTATCTGCTAGTAGTTTGGATTCAGAGGACACACTGCCGCAGTTCGCAAAGCTAAAGTGTGACAAGGAGAATAATTGGAACCAAAGACACCCACTGTAGCAACATTAGCAAGATGAATGCAAGTACTCACAGTATCAAGGGAATGAGTACTGCTCAACAAACTAGTGGCTTTTGTTGGGCAGGGGAACACTTCAGCTGACAGCTACTCAGACTCTCTCAACTCACACAGGTAGCATCCGTCTAGTCCCAGAACCACCTCTGGCACAATTTTACTTTCAGGAGCAGCTGTACCTGTTATCAGAGAATGACTAATAGCAAATTACACCTCTGTGACCATTGGAGATTGGGCTATGCATGCTTTGATTGACACCGTGGCAGACATCTCAGTCATCAGAAGTAACATTCTGAACAGAACTTTTCGACAATCGCCTCATGTCTCTCTAGCTTAAGGTACATCATCACATCAAACACTGCTACAGTTCCTATCATAGGAGTCATCCATCTCTAGCTACAGTTTGGCTTACAGCAAACTACTGTCAAGTTCTACCAAATACCTGATCTACAACCAATTGATTCTTGGTATGGACTTTCTCAAATATCACAAAGCTATCCTGGACTTTGCTTCAGACAAATTGTCACTGGACTCCCAAAGGTAACTTGCAGATACAGGCTCGGTTTCTGTTAGATACATTTGTGAGATGGTTTGAATTGCCAGGATTTGAGGTGATCCACTCCTACAAGGTGTTGTTAGCATCACCATGGAAATAGCAATCCCAAAATGTAACTACCCAATCCATGGAATTATGTCTTCTGTCTTCTTGTAATCACCTCTGTACATTAATATTTAATTATTGTTGTTATTGTCCATTCGCCCTGACATGGAGCCTTTGCAAAGGAATCGCTGACTCAAAGGTTGTAATTCTGAAACTTTAAATAAATAAATAAATAAAATACCTGCTCTATATTCTTCAGGTCATCTCCTGGTACACACCTTGTCTGCTGACGGCAGAGTATTCCAGAAATTATGCAGCTTTACAGATGAGCCAGTTGTCATCTCCAAGGATACCATTGTTGGAGTGTTTGTCAGCCTGTCTACTGGGGACCATGTCAGTCTCATGCAAGAACCTCAGCCTGTCTCCACCAACCCTATTTCTGTCAGTGTTACTACCACTACCATTCTAGCTTCACCAATGTTATCACTCAGTAAATGACTATCCATCATTCAAGCACCCAGCACCTCCAACAAAAAAGCTTTTGGATTTCCTGGAGCACTACCCAGATGTTTATGTTGGTATAAACCATAAGCTTGGATGTTGTGATATCCTGCAAGACACTATTGAGGGTGCAGCCTAGTCAAAAACTCATCCATCAGTGAGCCTAAAAAATGGAACACAAACAGAAGCAAGTCCTAGAGGACATAATCAAAGACATGCTTGAACAAGACATCATTGAAAAATCTGCAAGTCCTTGGTGTGCATCATGTCTGCTGGTGGTAAAGAAAGACAAGGAGTATCGCTTTGTGTTGGACTACAGAAAGTTCAGTGCCTGCATGGTGTTGGATGCTCCTCCTTTTACGCACAACAGAGGATGCCTTAGAGAGTCTTGGCGTGGCCAGCCCAGCGTACTTTACCACTCTGAATCTTCAGTCAGGATTCACCATAGCCTGCAAATATAGGGCAGTGGTTGTGGTGATTGGGGCTGAGGGTGTATTCCTTGGGCCTCCTATATAGACTGTACATGTACATAAGTTGTTTTTAAGTAAGGTTTAGAATACTGGTAGCAAAACAAATATAGTAGAGCAACAAAGAATGATGGTAATAGCCAATTTTGGAGGACTTTATAAAAACAAATTAGACTGATGGATGCAAATATATGGTGGTGGTAAAAAAAGGTATAGAGCAGTGGTAAAACAAATACAGGGTGGTGGCCCACCGTGCTAACATAATGAATGGGGGACACTGGAAAGTGGATTTTATCATATCCACTGATCCAGCTTCTTGTTTATACACAGTTTGGTGTTGTCAGTTGGGACTTTTCTAATTCAGATGACTGCCTATGAGACTTAGGAACAGTCCAGCCTCATTCCAGCATGTCATGGAGACCATACTACATGAGTTGTCTTGGCAATCTTGCTTATTCCACCTGGTCAGTGTTACTGTCTTCAGCAACTTTTCCAGAACACCTCCAACACCTCAAAGGAGTGTCTGAACACCTCCAACAAGCCAGCCTCAAGCTTTACTCAGAGAAATGTTGTTTTGCACTGCATCAAATTTATTACCAAGGACATATTGTTAGTTCTCAAGGCATCTCTCCAAACCTAGACAAGCTCTCAGCAGTCAAAGACTATCCAGAACCTAAAAATCTCAAAGATCTGAGTTTTCCTAGACCCGTCAGGATGCTAGTGAACGTTTCATCAGTAACTGCTCCAAGATTGCAACTCCATGTGGATGTGACTACATGGACGTTTGACTGTAAAGAGGTCTTTGGTACCTTTAAAGACAAACTGATCTCTGCTCCAGCATTGGTCTATCAAAGGTTGAACCAACCCTTCAAAGTGTAGACAGATGCTACTTCTTTTGCAGTGGGCATTGTGTGCCATGTCATTTTCAAGATGGGACAGAATGAGTTGATTCCAACACTAAGTGTCCCCTTTCCTCAGCTGAGCACAGCTATGACATCACAGGGAAAAAAAAAAGTCTAGCCATGGTAATTGTGTAAAGCAATTTGACTGCTATCCTTGTTACTCCTCATTCACAGCTGTTGTTGATCACTCTGCACTCAGATGGTTGTTTGAAATGAAGGAATCGGTATGGATGTTTGCCCAATGGATTGCTATGCTCCAATCCTTTAGCTTCGAACTTCAATACAGACCAGGTTGAGTTCACTTCAATGCTGATAGAGTTAACTGACAACAGTATCGCTCTGCATCACCCTCAACAGAGGAGATATACTGCTTAGTGACTCTTTCTGTGCCACAGATGTAATTCTTGTGGACGCTCCTACAACACCTCAAGTTGCTTTGCTGCTCCCAACTGTTTCTTCAGAAAGCAACTGCAATTCATCAAAGAGCTTCTCTCCTCTTCTGAAGCTGTACTTTCCATGGCAACTGTCAAAATGTAACAAAGAACAGATCCTCAGTTCCTAGATATAATCATTTAGAGTCAGGAAATCTTCCACAACAGAAGCAACATCACCAGGATGTTCTTTTCCTAGCTTCACAATACCTCCTCAATGACTGTGTGCTTTTTCACATCTGGTCCAAGATGGTAATGGCAAGGGCCATTGCATGGACAGAACTTGTTTACAGTTGTGCCTGCCTCTCTGATCAACAAAGTTCTTCTCTTCACTTTCTGGAGGTCATATAGGAATTCACAGAACTCTCTAAAAGACAAGGCTACACTTGTTCTAGCCTCGTATGAATAAGGGTATTGTCAAATCCTCCCAGCCCTGCTCCCAAAGGAAGCCTCCTGCCAGACTGACGAATGCACTCCTCATTCCAGTGCCTGTAGCCACAGCCACATTCGCGTCAACAAGTCAGTACAGACATTGTTGGACTTTGCCAACATGCACTGACTCTGGCAACAAATACATTCTTGTTTTCATGGGCTACCTTACAAAATACTTACAGCTTGTCCCACTAAAGGTCATCAAAGCAGCAGCAGTAGCAAGTGCCTTCCTCAATACAGTTATTTGTCATCACAGTACCCCCTTGTACCTGAATTCAGACAAAGGCACTATTTTTCAACCATTGTTCAAAAAACTTGTAAACTCCTCGACATAAAAAAGACTTGCACAACAAGCTGTCATCTGCCATGCAACAGGCTAAGCAAAAGAATAATTGTCTACCATTCTAAACATGCTCTCCAGGTACCTGAATGAAGTTTGCTTACAGCACAAACCCTTGTGTTGACTAGGAGAGTGCACTCCATTTTTGGTGGGTCCATGGATGCCATCCAAGAACTCTGTTCGATATGGATCTCTCACTGCTAGAGGTTCCAAAATCTGTTTCCTCATGCATTATCCCGATACTGAAACGGCTCTGAACTTGCCAGAAGTGTTGCAGTAACACATTGGGAAGAGAAGATCAGCCATGCAGAAAATGTCAGCAGCCAAGTCGCCGAACCTTTGTTTTCTGTGGGACACTGTTCATATCTGCCTGTCTTAGTTCTGTGCACCACAGAGAAACTGCTCTGCCCTTGGAATAATCCTTTGTACATTGTGGAAAAGCTTTGTCCAGTTCATGTCCATACAAAACAAAAAGATCCAGTGCGCCCCCCCCCCAAAAAAAAAAACAATTGACAAGTTAAATGTGCTTTCTGCCTCAAAAGGCTACTTACTTATTCCATCCCATGTGGGGAGTGGGAGTCTCTTGGTCTTTCATCTCAGAGGTGTGAAATTAAGCTCAGCCACCAGACTGTAAGGTGGACCTCCAGTCAGCTGAGGCCCTGTTCTAAAATGCTAACTGCCAAAGCTGGCTGCCTTTTAAAATATACTACACTGCCTGATTGGCTCACTTTGAATGGGTGCAGACCTCAACCAATATACTAGTGGTCACTGGGGAGCCAGCTAATGGAGACAGCTATGAATCTCCTATACAAACAAATTCCAAATTAGCTGCTCAATCCATGCAGTATCACACACATTAGATAGCTTTTCTCATTGTGGTGCTACTGGTTCTTGTAAACAGTCAACACAAAACAAAAAGATACAGTGCACCCCCCTCCCGAACTGAAAGATTAAATGTGCTTTCTGCCACAAATGGCTACTTACTTATTTCATCCCACACGGGGAGTTCAGGTTTATTGCAGGAAGACTCCGTTGAGCAAGCACATTCACAAGGAGGTCCTGAAGCATGTACACAGAGACCTCACATAGGAAAATGCATCTTATACAATAAAACAAAGTACAGTTAAAGTTCATGTGAACTATCACATAGAAAAGTACATCATAATCAAATAAAGTCCAGTTAAGGTTCATATGATACCTAATGTTCAAAACACAAGGTGGGTGGGGATTATAAACATATGCTGAAGAGAAGCAGTAAATGTGGAAAGTATAAAGAAAAACCAGGAGAGAGTAGTTAGATTAGAATGGGGAGTTGAAGGTTAGTGGCGAGCAGAGCGGGGAGAGGGCTAGCAAGAGTAAGAGGGAGTAAGATGTAGATAAGGACGACGGGGTAGAGGAGGGTCATGAGAACAGCTGGAGGGATTATTTAGTATAACCGCATCAGATATTTAGGGGTCATAGTTGGTATTAAAAGCTAGATAGCATCAGTATTGAATGGAGCTTATTCTATGTAAATAGGAGGGTGAAGAGGGAGCATAAGAGTGGAGAAGAGAATTCAAAACAGTTGCAGATATCTTTTATTTTAGATGCAGCTAACACTTTGTAGAAGTTGACAGAGATAATTCTCGATAGTTTCAGAGTGGATTGCAGTCGGTTCCAGATTGTTGGAAGAGCATATAATACGGCACGTTTGCCAAAGGTGGTGCAAGTCCTAGGCACGTCGAGGATGATAAAGTCGGTTTTCCTAAGTGCATATGCACTATAGGAGATGCAGATTAGATACCTCGGGAGTTTGTTCAGAAGTAACTTAAGAGTCCATATACCAGCATGAAGCAGATGTCTAGTGGTAAATGATGTCCAACTAACAGTTGCATATAGATCACAGTGATGGGTTCGGTATGGGGAGTTGGTAATGAACTGCAGAGCACGGTGATAGATGACGTCCAATCTGCTTAGGCTTGAGAGTGCAGCAGAAGTGTAGATTAGATCCCTATAATCAAGTAGGGGAAGGAATGTGGCCTATACAAGCCTGGTTAGAGTCTCTAGTGGGAAGAGAGATGCATTCTGAAAAAGAACCCTAGCCTGACTTTTAGCTTCCTGGGTAGGTCCTCAATATAGTCATTGAAAGAGAGCTTGCTATCTATCCAGATAAAATCCAAAAACAAATACCACGAACTGCAGTGGACCAAAACCAGCCATGCAGCACTTAAAGAAAAGGCAGCTGACCTTTGCAAATGTAGAATCCACAAGAAATGAAGTGCACAACAAAGCCTTACCCACCAATACATTTATAATTCCAAAAGGTGGAAGAAAGAACACAGTCCACGAGTAGTTGTATACAAAACAGTGTAAGGGACTGCAATTTATTCCATTTAGGTATTCCACAACAGATTAATTAACTTCACATTTGGTAGGTAAATGGGGACCTCTGCAACATGAACAAACACCCCTAGCACCTCAACTCTCGTGAGTCTTCAAAGGGGGTGGAGCATACAGAGGGGCAGTGATGAAAGGTGATTCCGCGCAGTGAGCGCAAAATCACCTTTCAGGGCCGATTAATGCCATGACAGTGTCAGAACTCATGAGGAGGGGTTCCAAAAACCGCATGTTGAAAATTTGGTGCCAAAATTCCAAAAAATGCCTGAGATATGCATCAAAGTTGAAAAAACCCTATTTATTCCATTATACAGCTAACCGGCATTTCCTCAATTCGCGGTCGGCTTTGAAGAGTGCAAACATGTTCCTGGTCCACCGAAGATCATTGTGCCAGCCTCTGGAGTAAGTATGGCATGAGGTGGGGGTGTGGGGAGGCAGGGTGCGCAGTGGGAGGGGTAGGGAGACCATGAGGACCGTTTTTTTGTGAGGGTTAAAAAAATTGCAGGACCATTTTTTTTTTTTTTTATAACCAGGACGTGTTACATGCTGGGGTGGGCTCCCAGCATGCCAACAGCCACTTTTTGTGGGAAGCAGTAGCCCACAGGGGATTAGCACCCCCCGCTGGACACACAACAAAAGGGGGCTACATTATGCCGATGGGGGGTAAAGCGGGGGTGATATGCCGGCGAGTTGGGAACCCCTGTTAGCACACAACAAAAGTGGGGGCGGTTACATAATGTCAACAGGGTGGGCTCCCCATCTGCCGCAACATCACTCGGGCACTGAAGCCGATGGAGACTGGGGCCCCTGTCGACAAACAAACACGGAGGGCACATGCTGCGAGGGGATTGTGCATCCCCACAGCGGGGGGGGTGCTTAATATTGTTTGTGAATATGGTGGCAAGCCGCCGCCATGTTCACAAACAATATCACTGTTACAAGGTTCGGCCCAGCAATGACGGGTCACTTCTTCATTGCAGTCAATGGCTTACGCTGCACTGACGAGGTGGCCCCTGATTGCAGCGGCTGAAACTTTACAAGGTTGTGGCACACCGGCTGAACTAGTGTCAGCAGCAGTGTGCCACGGCATTCAGGAAAGCAGGCCGAGCCTTTAAAGGCTGTGGAGGCATTGGCCCCAACAGTGCCGTGCCTGCACAGCCTGCTTCTGGCAACCTGCCGCAATATGTTTCTTGTGCATGCGTGCAATCATACCTCATACATGGTCTATGCCCTGTGGTGTACCTGTAATCTTTTGTATGTTGGGAAGACAGTAAGACCTCTAAAACAGGATCCAGGAGCACGTGAGATCCATAATTAATAATCGACAGGATACACCAGTGGGCACACCCTTTACTATTTGCCACAGTTCATCTCCCAATGATTTTAAATGTATAGGCTTAGAACATGTTTCATCACTGCCCTTGGGAGGTGATAGATCGATTTAAACTGCTCAAACAAGAAAGTATGTGGATTTTTAAAATGAGCAGTGTGAGACCTAATAGGTTAAATGAGAAATGGGATGTGAAGCCATTCCTTAAAAAGTAATGAATTTTGTAGAGTAATGGACCTTTTTATGTAGAAACTTTATTCAAAACAATGTCACTTGGCTGTGAAAATAGTATTTGTGTTCACATAACATAACTAATTTTGTTTTTTACTTGAATTCAGATCCTGAGATTGCTTCCTTCCTGGATCATATAAATGTACAATAGATGTGCTGGAGTAATGATAGGATTTTCCATGACTTAAGCATTAGAGCTGTACTTTTGATATATAGTTACACTTTGTGGTTATAAGATAAAATTGATTTTGTAGTAATGTGAAGTTAGTTATATGAGATTCACTGGTGCACTTTAAATTTTGGGTTAAACACCTCGTGCATATTAATGAGTCAGGAATTTAAATGTACTTGAATGTCTGTAGGCTTCACCCCCTTTGAAGACTCATGAGAGTCGAGGTGCTAGGGGTGTTTGTTCATGTTGCAGAGGTTCCTGTTTACCCACCAAATGTGAAGTTCATTAATCTGTTGTGGAATACCTAAATGGAATAAATTGCAGTCCCTTACACTGTTTTGTATACAACTACTCATGGACTGTGTTCTTTCTTCCACTTTTTGGAATTATTAATGTATTTGTTGCGCACTTAATTTCTTGTGGATTCTATCTATCCAGATACCAAGATATATAAATTTGGAGATGACTTCCAAGGGTTCGCCTAGGGAGGTAGCAACAAAATGTTTATGTGAATGGGGTGGTGGTGGTAGAGAAGGTGCTAAGAGTGAAGATCATTGCCTTGGTTTTCATGGCATTGAGGAGAAGCTTAGCATTGGTAAGATTAAGTTCGAGCTGAGCAAAGTCAGCTTGTAGTACATCCCTAACTTCAGTCAAAGTTGAGCCCGAGGTGTACAGTGCTGGATCATCTGCAAAGAAATGCAGTTTGGAATTGGTTATGTGAGTATCCAGATAATTGATGTGCAGGGAAAAGAGGATAGGGCCTAGGATGGAGACTTGCGTTACTCCCCTGACAATTTGGCAAGAACGCTGAGAAAAGCCATCAGCTTTAACTTTCTGGATCCTCCCAGTTAGGTAACTGGTAAATCACCGAGCGATGGAAGTGGTGGCATCTAATTTAGTAAGGTTTGAGACAAGTAGATTGTGATCAACTGTATTGAACACTTTACTAAGGTCTAAGAAGACTGCGCCAGTAATCTTCTTGGCATCCACAGCAGAAACCCAGTCATTAGTAACTTTAGCTAGTGCTGTGGTTAGGCTGGAATCCGGATTGTGCTGGGTTAAGAAGAGAGAAGGTTTTGATATGGAGTTTTAATTGTGTGTAAATCAATTTTTAAGACTTTAGAGAGAGGCCTATAGTTATTTAGATTGCATGGGTCCCCTGCTTTGAATAAGGGCAGGATGTGGGGGGGTTTCCAACAAGACAGACCTGAGGCAGTGGTGATGGAGAGATTGAACATGTGAAGAATAGGGGCAGTGAGATGGGGGTAGCCTAGTTTTAAGAAAAAAAGGTTCCAGTCCATCATCCCTGGTGCTTTTCTTGGTGTCTAGGTTAAGGAGCAAATCTTCAACTTCTTTGTAATTAAGTGTATGCAGCTGGAAGGGACAAGTTGAAGTATGGGAAGTGGGAATAGTACTGGCCTGAATATTCCCATGGCCTGCTTAAGGTCAGGAGTCAAAGGCTAAGCCACCAGTGATAAAATACGTATTAAGTTCATCAAGGATCTGGCAATTACTTTCAACACCCCTACCATTGGTGAGGCTCTTAGCTGGGATGGAGGGAGCAGCAGGCCGACCTTAGATAGATTTAAGTGTCCTCCAAATTTTGTGAGAATTCCCATTTGCCTGTTCTAGGGTGGAAACATAGAAGTTTGCTTTTACAGATCAAATGCGTTTTATGCAAGCATTCCTGGCTGCTGTAAAATTCTGCCAATCTGCAGGGCTCTTAGTATGCCTGGCCTTGGCCCAGATCTTATCACGGTTTGTAAGTGCGGCCTTAAGATCAGGGGTGAATCAGGGTTGAGAGGTGTTGCACACCCTAGCCTTAATAAAGGGGGCATGCTTGTTTGCCAGGGTGACCAGGTTGTCGTTGAGGACAGTGACCGCTTTCGTGGCTGTTTTGGCGAGATAGAGATCTTGCCATCTTACCTTGCCTAGGTCAGACAAGTGATTTGCTGTGCTAAACTTACGAAAATACCATTTTATTATAAGCTTTGGCTGGAAATGAGCTTTGACTTGAGATCTTATGCATACTACAACTCTGTGGTCGCTCATGTCATTGTGGAAAACTGCAGAATGTAAACTTTTGTGAGGGTGAGTGGTTAAAATAACATCTAGGAGTGAACTATTGGCCATTTTCGATGCATTACTCCTTGTGGGTTCACTAACTAGCTGTATGAGACCAAGCTCGTCACAGAGAGATTTCAGGCTGTGTGATTTAGTGGTAAGCCAGTCCATATTGAAATCCCCAAGGATTATTGTGGCAGCAGTGGTTAAAGATTTAAACATATTGAGGATCTCAGTGCCACGAGCTGTGGGCCTATAACCAAAGATGACAGTAAGGTGACGCTTCAGCGATACAATATCATATTCCTTTGGTTTGGATTTACAGTAGATATCACTAACTGTGTACTTGGTTTTAGAATAAACAGCCCCGGACTCCCTATCTGCCCTTTGCAGTTTATAGCCAGGAAGAGTAATTTGTTGGTCAGTATTGACCTTTTTGAGCCACAACTAATAATAATAATAATAATATCATCTGGTTCAGTGTGAGCAGCCCACAATTGTAACTGGTGGAATTTTTTTGGTCAAGCTTAAGAAATTGACCAGCATCATTTCAAATCCTGGGGCAGCTGCAAATTCCGTATGTGAGGTAAGCAGTAATGGATGCCCAGGATTTAACTCCACATTGCCCGAGCAGAAGAGGAGTAGAAGTAGCAGTTTCTTTAATGAGTTCATCAAGGATGTAAACACTTTTTATGTTTGCTTGCGCACATGCGCAAGAAACAATATGCAGCAGCTTAGAAGAGAAGTGGGTTGTGGAGGTGCGGCACTGTGGCAGCCAACGGAGGCACTGCATTTGGGGGCTTGGCACTGGTGGACCAATGCAGGCACACTGTGCTGATGACACTGGTTTCCAAAAGTGCCACCTAGTTGAAATGATTTTGCTGCTGCAATGAGGGGCTGCCCAGTCTTTGCAGCGTCAGCCAATTTGCTGCAATGAGGGAGCGACCCGTCATTGCAGGGCAGTACCTTGCCTAGTGTAACATTTTTTGTAAACATGGCGGCACTTGCTGCCACCTCACAGCCCCATGAAAGCTGACGGGGGTGGCCAATCCCCCTATCGATATGCCCCTGACCCAGTTCATTTGCTGACGGAGGAGCCCATTCCCCATAAGCATAATGCTCCCCATTTGTTGTGTGTCGAGGTGCCCAATCCCCCGCACTATGCACCTCTAAACAGTCTTTCTTTGCCGAAGGGTGCCCAATCCCGTCGCCTTCAGTCCCCCTTCCCAGTTTAATTTGCCGATGGGGGAGCCCAATCCCTGTCAGCATAATGTCCCCACAGTCAAGTTTTGCTTGTGCCGAGGGGGTGCCCAATTCCCCTTGGCATTATGAGTCCCCTTCCCATTTTTGTGTCGACCAGGTGGGCCCAATCCCCATCTGCTGCGGTCCCCCTCCCCACAAATGCTGTTGGCACACTGGGAGCTCACCCCAGTGTGCCAAACATACCTGTAAAAAAAGAAAACCGATCCACATTGTCTGTTTTTTCTTTTTTTTTTCACCTGTAAAACAAGAAAACGGTCCCTCGAAGTGTCCGGTGCCCCTCCTCCAACCCACGCCCACTCTCTGTGTTCTCTACCTCCCCACACCCCCCTCACCTCATACTTTCCTCTGGAGCCTGGCGTGATGATCTTTGGTGAACTGAGAACACGTCTGCACTCTTCAAAGCGACCGCGAACTGAAGAAATGCTGGTAAGCTGTATAATGGCATAACTAGTTTTTTTTTTTTCAACTTTGGTGCATATCTCAGGCATTGTTGGGAATTTTGGCACCAGATTTTCAACATGGGGTTATTGTGACCCCTCCTCATGAATTCAGTTACTGTCATGGCGTCATTTGGTCCCAAAAGGTGATTTTGCGGTCACTGTGCAGAATTACCTTTCGGGACCGATTAAAGAAATGACAGTGCCACTGTTCATAAGGTGGGCTCTCAAAAAGCCTGTGTTCCTATATTGCAAATTTGGTGAAAAAAACAACCAAAAATGACTTTTACGAGTGTGTGTTGCGCAGTTGTCACGCATGCTCGTAAGTTTGCGAATTTGCAATATTTTCACTCCAGATTTTCAATATTGCCATTTTTCTGCACCTCCTTATGAACAGTACAGTTGTCATTTTGCACATTTTGGCCGAAATGTGTTTTCACACTTCCAGTGCAGAATATCATGGTCGCTGTGGGAAATCGGTTTTCGGGACACATTAAGAAACTGACAGTGACACTGTTCATGAGCAGAGGTCCTAAAATGCCTATGTTGAAAATTTGGTGATGAAAGTCCATAAAATGACTGTGTTACAAGTGTGCGTTGCGCAGCTTCCACGCACCCTTGCAACTTCACAAATCTGTAATATTTTCATGCTAGATTTTCAACACTGGCATTTTTTCCACACTTCCTTATGAACAGTACAGCTGTAATTTTTCACATCCTGGCCAAAATGTGTTTTCGCACTTCCGGCACAGAATAACGCGGTTGCTGTGGGAAATCAGTGTTTGGGACAGATTACGATCGAGCGAGGGGGAGAGTGAGCTCAACCGAGCTCTGTTGGGACTGCTGAAGATTTCTTTGTGTGCAGAAAAAGACACCAATGCAGGCAGGAGCCCAGTACAAAAGGGCAGCCTGCAGCACCAGGAGAAACAGAATGAGCAAGTGAGAGACGGGGAGTGAGCAAGCTCAGTGGAGCTCTGCCGCGACATTAGAGTTGCCCACCCTCCCACCATGGTCCGCTGTGGTCCTATATTACAGCAGGGTCTCTGGGGTGGAGACAAATCAATGATTGGGTACTTTGAGGATTGCTGTAATAATACAGATTTAGTTGTTCTGCATATTTCTCTAACTGAGCTAAGTACTGAGCTATACTGTTAGAATTGCTGTAATAATACATATTTATTTGTTCTGTTTCTTTTTGCAACTGAGCTGAGTAATACTTGGAGTGCAATAGAATTTTTAACTGGGCTAAGTGAAACTGTATGAGAGCTGAGAAGAAAAAGTATGGTAGCTGAGGGGTGAAAACAGACAAGGAGGCTTTAGGATTGCTACAGTAATACAGTATCTAATGGATGAGATTTGAGACTGAATTAACCCAGTCGGCAAGGGGGCAGTAGGGGGACTAGTGTGGGGGGGGACATGAACTTGAGTAAATAGGGGCCTAACAGTTGTAATAGGACACAGAAACCGGGAGTAAGAGCCCATAACTTAAGATGGGAGCCAAAATGGGGCAGGTCCTACTTGTCAGTTGGGCTGGCATCTTTGGAAGGGTGGTGAGGTGTACAGGGTGTGGGTCTGCCATGATCCTAGACTGGACTTGGAGGATGGGGGGTGTATGGTCTTTAGACAACTGGCTAGTTTGAGGGAGGAACTGTGGAGGTTAGGGAGGAATCTTAAGTGGCAGGGCAGATGAGTATGTTAGGCATCCTGGCTGGTGGGGGGGGGGGGGGGGATAGGGGATGGCAAAGTGGGACAGAGGAAGAACAACTAGGGTCTGAAACCGACTCCAGTATCAGAGGCACTAGCAGAAAAGAGAGGAGAAGGGAGGGGGTGCCTGAGGCGAGGGTGGGGATCCTGATTGGGAAGGAAGAGACCACGAGGAGTACCGGGGAGAGAGCAAAATGGCTGTTGGTATGGAGGGACCAGGGGTGGCACAGAGGGGAACAAGTAGGAGGGGATAACAGATAGGGGGAAGAGATGTAGGAAGGGTTTCGACTAGGAGTAGATTCGAGTCTCTGCTATGGGGAGAGAGTGGGAGGAGGAAAATACTGAAGGGGGAAGACAAACTGGGCATGAAAGGGATCGCAAAAGGTAGGGGAAGAGATAGCGAGGCAGAAAGGGTAGAAGGGGGCTAGTAAGGAAGGAGGGGTGGTGACTGGAGGAGAGATGGCTACGGAAGGGAAGGGTTGGGAGGGCATCACTATCATGGTAGAAGGGAATGGGGGCTCTAAATCGACATCAACAGGGATAGGAGAGGGGTTGGAAATCAGCAGGGAAGGGGGGGAGGTCACCATGGGAAGCCCAGTAGGAAGTAGTCAGGCTGGGAAGGGGTTCGTTCAAGAGGGATGGGAGGAATAAGGCAGAGAAAAGGGGTGAGGTGGAAGTAGGGGATGCAGATACAGAAATCACAGAAGGTGCAGCTGGCAGGGGTAAGGAGCAGGGAAGAACGAATACTGGACTGGTGGATAGGGCATTAGAAGGGAAAGGGGGGTAAGGGATGGGGATACTCGTTCTGGGGGATTCTATACTGAAAGGGATGAGATGGGGTGGAAGGGGGAAAAAACACAGCCATATTTGGGTTGAAGCTATCCCCAGGTTGACTACAGGAGGAGCAGGGCAGGCAGTGCTCAAGTGTGCAATGAGGGGGAGGAAGAAACCTCATTTAGTGCTGCATGTGGGTACAAACGACGTGGTGGGGGAGGTTCGAGTAGTTGGGCAGACAGAGTGAGGGGTTGGGGGAGTCGGTGGCATTGTCGGAGGTACATCCGGTACCGTGTGCAAGCATGGGGAGGAAGGGTAGGATTGAGGAGCTCAAGTGGCTGAGGGATTGGTGCCACATCAAAAATGATGGGTTAGTGACTAACTGGAGTAGGGTCTAGGGGAATAGTGTGGGGGACAGGCTACACTTGAGCAGGAAGGGGAGGGGAGTATTAAAGGCAGGATTAGAGAGATATATCTCTATTAAGGTGAATTTAAACTAGTGTGGGGGGTGGCCAAAAGACTGAGGTTCGTAGAAAAGTCCGGACAGGGGAGCCTAATGAGCTCACCCCCCCTAGATATAAGTAAAGGCAGAAGCGTAGTAACCCTGGAAGGGGGTGGGCAAAGTGGTCTGAGTGTAATACAGAAGGCACCACCACCCGGTAAGAATAAGGAGAAGAAAGTGTGCAGACTACTGGGAGGAGGGACACAGGCCAAGGAGGAGAAGAGTAAGGAGAAGGAGGGGTATGGGTGGAAGGTGGTCTCTCTCAATGCAAGAAGCCTGGGGAACAAAATTGAAGAGCTTCAGGCGCTCCTTTCAGAGGGGAAGGTGGACATTAATGCAGTGACAGAGACTTGGCCACAGAGTACCCTGATTGGGACTTGGCAGTCCCGGGATACAGGAGGGACTGGGGAGTTGGAAGGGGGGGTTGCACTCTATGTGAGGGAAGGAATTAAATGCATAAGGGATGAGGAAGAAGAGGAGAGGACAGAGGCGCTTTGAGTGCAGCTCCTGGACTCGAGGGGCAGAAAGCTGAGGCTTGAAGTGGTGTGCAGACCACCAGCCTACTCCGGGGAACTGGATGGGGGGTTGGCAGAGCAGATAAGGAGTGTGTGTAGAAGGGAGAGTGTGGTGATAGTGGGGGATTTTAACCTACCACAGGTTGACTGGAGCACCCCGGCCACTAGCAGTACCTGAGAGCAGGTGCTCATTGATGCATTCCAGGATGGCATTCTGATGCAATTGATAAGTAGGCCGACAATGCTTAGTAGCACTCTGGACTTAGTACTGGCAAATGGGGAGGTGGTGAGGGAGGTAAGGGTGGAGGACCCACTAGCAGGTTGTGACCACCAAACAGTGTGGCTTGTTCTCACGCTGGGCAGGGAGACAGGGGGCACGGGCACTAAGGTGGTGGACTTTATTAGGGTGGACTTTGGTGGGATGGGAGCAGTACTGCAAGGGAGACTGTAGGATATAAGGCTGGGGATGGATGCAGAACAGAAGTGGGGAGTCATAGAGACTGGGCAAACGGAGGCCACAGTAGCCTGCACCAGGTGACCAGGGCCAGGAGTAAGAAGAGCAGAGCCAAGAAACCATGCTGGCTGAACAAGGAAGTGTTGAAAGGGGTGAGGGCAAAGAGGGCTGCATACCGGAAGTACAGGAGAACAGGGAAGGGAGAGGATAAGGAGGCTTTCAGGAGTTGGTCAAGGGAGGTGGCCAGGAGGGTGAAAAAAGCAAAGGCCTCCAGGGAATTAAGGTCCACACAGGGCATAAAGGGAGGGAAAATTGACTTTTTTAGGTATGTCAGGGAAAAGAGGAAGTGCAAG
The DNA here is from genome assembly GCA_016271365.2 of Neoceratodus forsteri. Taxonomy (NCBI): domain Eukaryota; kingdom Metazoa; phylum Chordata; order Ceratodontiformes; family Ceratodontidae; genus Neoceratodus; species Neoceratodus forsteri. Next base: position 280,046,351 of record JADMNL010000026.1, on the reverse strand, counting down.
GAACATATTGTGAGGATTAAGCGGGAAGGGGATTGGGTAAAAAGGGGGAGGAGCAAGTGGAAATTCTAAATGAGTACTTCTACTCCGTTTTCACTAAGGAGAGGGATGGTCCACTGCCAGAATGGACTGGGGGTATGGGGAAAGGCGGGAGGTGGTGACGGACAAAGTAATAACAGGGAGTAGGGTGTTAGAGGGACTGAGGGCAGTAAGGATGGACAAGGCACCAAGTCCCAATGGCATCAACCCCATGGTGCTGAGGGAGATGGTGGAGCTGTTGGCTGACCTGCTGGCAGATCTGTTCAACATCTCCCTGGAAACACGGTGTGTGCCCCAGGACTGGAGGGTAGCCCATGTGGTGCCCATACAATAGTGGGCCTAGGGAGGTGCCTGGAAATTATTGGCCTGTAAGTCTCACGTCCATAGTGGGTACGCTTATGGAGGTGATACTGGTGGTATTCTTAGAGAGTAATGGCCTCCAAGATGAGCAGCAACATGGGTTTGTCTCAGGGACGTCTTGTTTTGACAACCTAATAAAGTATTACGACTGGGTGACAAGGGAGTTGGACAGGGGCCATGCGGTACATGTCCTGTACTTGGACTTCAGTAAGGCCTTTTTATACAGTGCCTCATGGGAGACTGGGGGGGGAAGCTGACGGCAGTGGGGTGGGAAAAAGCTGACTAAATGGATAGAGAACTGGTTACAGGGAAGGGTGCACAGGGTGGTGGTGGTGGGGGAGCTCTCAGCACCCAGAGCAGTGACAAGTGGGGTGCCACGGGGATCATTGCTGGGCCTGGTACTATTTGCGCTTTTTATCTCTGATATAGCACACTGAATGGGGAGCAGGGTTAGTCTGTGCACAGATTATACCAAATTGGGGGTGGTGGTGGATGAAGAGGATGAATGGGAAAAACTGCGATGGACCTAACCAAACTAGAGACATGGTCAGTGGCGTGGCAGCTAGGATTCAACACAAAGAAGTGTAAGGTGATGCACTTCGGGGCTAAGAATCAGAAGAGGGACTACTGGTTGGGGATCACAGAGGAGGAGAAGGACCTAGGGGTGTTGGCAACTGGGAGCATGAACAACTCGGCCCAGTGCAGAAGAGCAGCAGCGAAGACAAACAGGATGCTGGGGTGCATCGCAAGGGGGTTCTCATCTAGATGTAGGGATGTGATCCTACCTCTGTACAGATCATTGGTCAGACCACACCTGGAGTACTGTGTTCAATACTGGAGGCCATACCTGAGGAGAGATGTAAAGTTACTGGAGGGGGCACAAAGGAGGGTAACAAAAATGTTAAAGTGGATGGAAGGAAAGGAATATGAAGTTAGGCTGAAGGAGCTGAACATGTACACACTGGCGGAGAAGAGGAATAGGGTGGATATGATTGAAGCATTTGAATACCTGAGGGGCATAAGTAAACCTAGCACCGAGGGGGTGTTTAAACTGAGGAGTGGAAGAGGGACGAGGGGGCATGGGTTAAGGTTGGAAGGGGGACTTTCAAGAGGGAAATGAGGAGGCACTACTTCACTGAGAGGGTGGTGTCTAGTTGGAATGCACTGCCAGAGGGGGTGGTAACATGTCAGACAGTCAATAGCTTTAAGGAGGAGTGGGATCAAGTAAGAGGAAGAGTCGGGGGGGGCAAGGGCTGGGATAAGCGGTGGAGGAACTGAGGGGAAGGAGGCTGGGGCAGCTGCAATCTAGGGTGCTAGCTGCACTCTCTGGCAGACTTAGATAGACCGATTGGTGTGTTCTTCTGGCAGATTCTTATGTTTGTATGTAAAATCACAGTGACTCTGTTCGTGAGCAGAGGTCCTAAGATGCCTATGTTGAAAATTTGGTGACAAATGTCCATAAAATGACTGTGTTACAAGCGTACGTTGTGTAGTTTCCACACACCCTTGTAACTTCAGAAATTTGTGGTATTTTCACTCCAGATTTTCAACATTGGCATTTTTTTCAGACCTTCTTATGAACAGTACTGCTGTCATTTTTCACATCCTGCCTGAAATATGCGTATATTCATCTGGCGCAGAATAGCGCAGTTTCTGTGGGAGATTAATGTTCGGGATAGATTAAGAAAATCATACTGACAGTGTTCATGAACAGAGGTCACAAAATGCCTATGTTGAAAGTTTGCTGAGATAATTCCACTAAATGACTGTGTTACGCGCAAGCGTTGCTCAGTTTCCACGTACGCTCGGAACTTTGAGCATTTTTAATATTTTCACTACAGATTTTCAACATTGCCATCTCATCACACCTCCCTATGAATGGTACAGCTGTCATTCTTCACATCCTGCCCGATCAGTGTTTTCATACATCTGGCGCACAATGGCACAGTCGCTGTGGGAACTCAAAGTTCGGAACACATTGGCAAAATCACAGTACCACTGTTCATGAGAAGAGGTCCCAAATGCTTTCATGAGGTAGAGATCACAAAAAGGCCATGTTGAACATTTGTAGTGCAGATACCAACAAATGCCCGGGGCGTTAGGGTTTCTAACCATAATGTCCCACCCTGTACAGACTAACAGGCATCAGGGGTGTGCTTTTAGATTGCCGACTGTAATGCTCATGCTGTTGCACCCCACTCCCCCACCCTGCAGCCAGTGACAGGCATCGAGGTGTACCTTGGACTTTTCGGCCCCACACTTCACCCCATTCTCCTATATTGCACCTGTTTCATCATATGTCCTTATAGAGTGGGGTGGCTCTAAAGCCGAACACCCCAAGGTACACCTCAACACTTGTCAGTGTCTGCAGGATAGGGATGAGGTGAAATGGCATGACCATTGTGAACGAAAACCCAAATGCATACCCAGTGCCTGTCCATCTCTGCAGGGTTGAAGTGGGGTTGGCATGAAGTTCAATACTTCACTGCCATTCCTACTCTACATCTGTCTAACTCCTGTATTTCCATTGCTAATACCAGCAAGCAAACATTCAGCATTTACAAATGCTTGTTTCCTTTGTGACCACCTGCTATTCATTGACAGGGACATAGGTTTAGTGCTAGGTAAGGTGAGGCTGATTTGACAGTTCATTGATAGGAGGGAAAGTGCTTGGATAGACATAGACGAAGGGAGTAGAAAGTGGTGGGGGGAGGAATGGGGTGTGTGGGTAAAGGGAAGTTGGTGTGCTACTTAGAGGGAGGTACAGCGTAAAAGTAGCAGCATGGGTTGGACTAAGGAGTTCCAGGACTGGACCAGGGCCTGCTGCTTTGTATTGAATTGATACACTGGGTATGTTATTTGCTACAATCAAAAGTACAAAGATGATGCAAGCCATGACTTCAAGATAGTGTGGTCTGTGGGATAGAAAGGGTGAGAAGCCTTTGCTCTATGGGAGCCAGGAGCACAGCCTAAAACCCTTTAAGAATATAGAGGAAAATGTGGGAGATTGCCTAGGCAGGAAGGGAAATGGCAGGGGGAAGTTTGCAGGGGAGCAGTAGCAGAATGTGATTTACGGAGCAGCTATATGAAGTAATAGCAAGAAGGCACTGCTACTCTTAGCAAGGGTTTGAACATGTCCAAGTTAAACCAGTAGAATGGCAGAACAAGAGAAGCGGAGCAAGACTGTATTTAAAGGTGGCCTGGGGTGGGGTGGGAGAAAAAAGTGAATAGAAATTAGGAACCGAGCTGGGAGCAGAGTTCAAAATTACTGTTTTAGTCAATGGCGAAAGGTACACCAGTCAGATTGGAGCAGGGAATAAGGCAGACCAATCGTGTCTGCCTGCAAGAGTGCCACACCAATCGGGTTCTGCCGATTGGGGCAGCTCTAAGTTGAGTTCAGCGGCTGTACCTGTGGGGCTGCATCTGCTTCCTGCGACCCTTGCTTCAGAGGAAGCTATTGGAGGTAGTCTGGTGGTGGTTGCAAAGATGTCTAAAATGCTCTGCCCCACGGAGAGGAATGCTGCTCAGGCGCGAGTCCCTGAGGGGTGAGGGAAAGAAGGCGAATTAAGTATAGAGCCAAGCAAAGGATTCAGGGGTGTGAGGCTGGTGGCAGACCAACAGGGGTTGGGGATGAAGGAGATTAGAACAAAAGACCAGCAATTAGTTAGTCAAGGGTGGGGTGAGTTAGGGAGGGCAGTCGAAAACAAAAGAAAACGTGTAAGCGAGGAGCAGAATGGGAAGGGATTCCAATGAGGGAGAGGTGCAGGGTTTTACAAATTGAGAGAAAAGGCAGATAAATAGTACAGAGCTTAGCAAGGGTTTTTTTTTTTTTTGAGGATTCTCAGTAAGGAGAAAAGTTCAGTAAAAGCAGACAATGTGGGTGAAGTGAAACAGTCGGACAGGCTCAATCTTGTACAAGATAATATGCTAAACAGGCTATACTGAAGGTGAGATTTAACAGTGCAGTCACACAATTTCTATAACTGAACTCTAAGCAGTAATTTAAAATTCAGGCAGTTTCACTTTTAAGCCTAAAGAAATGTAGTTTGAGAAACGAGCATTTTTTAACAAAAAGCAGTAAAAAAAAAAGCAGTGAGTAGAAATTAGGAAGCGAGCTAGGAGCAGAGTTCAAAATTACTGTTTTAGTCAATGGCAAAAAGCTCACCAATCTGTGTCCACCTGCAGGAGTGCCACACCAGTCATATTCTGTTGATCGTGGTGGCTCCAAATTGAGTGCAGCGGCCGTACCTGTGGGGCTAGATCTGCTTCCTGGGACCCTGGCTTCAGAGCAGGCTTGTGGAGATAGTCTGGCAGCGGCCAGGGAGGTGGCTAAAGTGCACCACCCTATGGAGAGGAACACCACTCTGGCACGAGTCCCTGTGGGGCTGGATCCGCTTTCCAGGACTCTTGCTTCAGAGGAGGCTGGTGGAGGTAGTCAGGTGGCGGTTGCAGAGATGGCTAAAGTACATCGCCCTACTGAGAGGAATGCCGCTCAGGCGCGAGTCCCTGTGGGGCTGGATCCGCTTCCCGGGACTTTTGCTTCAGAGGAGACTGGTGGAGGTAGTTGGGTGGCCACCGCAGAGTTGGCTTAAGTGCACCATGCTACAGAGAGGAATGCCACTCAGGTGGAGTGGGGGTCTGTTGGTTTTTGAAATCGGATAAATCGAATCAAAAAGACAGGTTTGCCTGGAAGATACCTACATTCATACATTAAATGGATAACAAAGTGGTTATCTGACAATAAACAACGTGTAATAATAGATGGTCATACATCAACTTGGCAAAGGGTCAGAAGCGGAGTTCCACAGGGATTTGTTTTGGCCCCTATAATATTCCAGATTTTTATATCAGACTTAACAAATGACATTCATAGTAAAATTACAAAACATGGAGATGATTGCAAGCTAGGAAACGTCTGCACGAATTTTAGATGAACACAAACTTATTCAAGATGACTTATACAAACTAGAAGCCTGGTCTTTGAAATGGAATCTCCATTTCAACACATCTAAATGTAGTGTTATTCATTTTGGTAAAAACAAAAATACTATCTTTATAATAATCTATTAATAAACCCTGTGAAAAAGATCTAGGGATTGCTGTTGATTCAGGTCTCACTTTTGATGTACACATTACTAACATTATTAGTAAAGCTAACAAAATCTGGTGGGCAGTTCGTAATAACATCTCTTCAAGAAACCCAACCATTTTACTACCTTTATATAGAGCTTATGTAAGACCTATCTTTGAATTTGTATCACAGTTATGGAGCCCATTCAGACAGAAAGATAGTTTTAGAATCGAGAGAATACAAAGAAGAATCACAAAATCCGTAGTATTTAATAAATCGCTTTCCTATGAGGAAATATTGTGTAAATGTCATATGTTTTCCCTAGAGGAATGGTGACTTAGAGGTGATATCCTATTTGTATGATTATATTATCCAAGATCAAAACCTCTTAACAGAATGTGGTCTGGATTTTAAACAGATGCACAAAAACACTCAAGGTCACCCGCTGCAACTTATTAGAAATAAATGCAACTCTAAAAAAAGGGCATATCGTTTCTCTCAAAGAGTTGTTAGACCATGGAATATGCTTCCTTTAAACATCATTATTAGTAATAACAGGACCGCTTTTAAGAACAGACTATATGAGATCAACAAATCAACTTAAATACTGTATGTAAATTAAGAAGCTGTATTGGGCTTTATAGCCTTTTGCTCCTATAAGATCTTAGTATTCATGTTCAAAAGTCTCAGCAACCTCCTCCCACACAGTCTCCTCTCTTCGTTAGATCAGACCCTGCTCATTCCATTAGGAACGCGTCCTCCTCCCTCTTTTGGTCCCGTTTTTCAATACCTCTTTGGGTCAGAAACTGCCCTTTTTTAGGGGCCCCAAAGTATTCAACATCCTTCCACCCAACCTTGCGGTTTGCGCTCCCATTGATTTTTTAAAGGCCAATCTCAAAAAGCACTTGCTCGGTAACACCCCCCGCAACTGTTTATAGTTACTCCTTTCCAGGATACGTGAACCACACTCTCTCCCACTCCACTTTCTTTTCTCACTTACCCCCTAACCCTAATCTCTACTCTCCCCTGTTTCACCCCTCCCCTACCAGTCAGTTTCTGCTTTCTGTACATATGTGCAGCAAATGCAGTGCTTATTCAGCATTATCCTTTGACAAACAATGCTTGAATGTTGTTTTTGTTTTGTCTGCTATCAGTTTGTTCAACATGTTTACAACCTAGTTCACTAGGTTCCCTAGGTACTAACAGAGCAAAAAGGCATAGGCCCATAACAGCTCCAAATTCAAGACAAATTTTAATAATTAAATGTCCCTTTATTAGAAATATATCTATCAAGATTATTCTTGAACTTTTCCTTTGAGCTACTTAAAATAATTTTTAATGGCAACTTATTCCAAAGCTGTCATTAATGTACTTCTGTAAAGCTGCATTTTCTTTGTGTGTGTGTGTGTGTGTATGTATATACATATATGTACCTGTATAATTAGTTTATCCCTAAAAACCGTCATTTTTGCCCACATGACTTTCCTGTATAAAATAAGAATGAAATGAATGAATTTGGAGCTCTGGTGTGAAATTAAACTCAGCTACAATTGGCAAGGTGGACCTCCCATTGGCTGAGGCCCTATTCTAAAATGCTAAATGCTAACTGCTAAAGCTGGTTGCCCTTTAAAATATAGTGCACTACCCAATTGTCTGGGGCCTGCATCTTATTTAAAGTGAGACAATGTACTGATCATTAATGCACTGCCTATTTGGCTCACTTTAGATAAGGTGCAGAACCCAGCCAGTATACTGGTGGTCAGTGGGGAGCCAGCTAATGGAGACAACCATGAATCTCCTAAACCTAAACAAAACCAAAATTAGCCCCTTAAAGAGCAGATTTCTTCATATGACCACCCTCTCCCCATTTAGCTGGATTAGTAGCTTACCCTCCGGTTTAGCCATCCTTCTGATGGTGTAATTTTCTAAGCAGTATTTTTTTTTGTGTTGTTTCAATCCTTGTAAAATTGGATCGCCAGACCCGCAGCCAAAATGTACCAACTTCCTATATTGGAGGCTCGCCTCCCCACACTGCTACGTTTCATGGTGTCAGTATTAGAATTGTGCGGTGGCACGTTCCATAGACTGTATAGGGACTTTTTTTTTTGATATTAAACACTTTTATGTCGTTATTAAAGTTAGGTTACTCCATCAATTCAACAAGGGTCCTTGTTAATTGATCGGTGTCTTCTTTTTTATCAAACTGGTACTTAAAAGTGTTTAATAATTCATGTAAAAACTGGCCCCTATTCAGGCTATGGACGTGCCCCCACACAGTTCTAGTACTGACGTCATCATGAAATGTGGCAGCATGGGGGTGTGCCTTCAGCATAGGAAGTCAGGATGTTTTGGCTGCTGGTCTGGCGATCCAATTTTGTGAGGATTAAAACAAAAAAAATACTGCTTAGAAAATTACACCATCAGAAGGATGGCTAAACTGGAGGGTAAGCTACTAAACCAGCTAAGTGGGGAGAGGGTGGTCATATGCAGAAACCTGCTCTTTAACCACGCAGTATCACACACATTAAATAGAATTTCTCATTGGGGTTCTAGTTCATATCCACTTGTGATGCAAGTCAGATGGAAAGCGTACACTTAACAAAGTCCGCATCAGTCCTCTGAATCTCAGGTACCTGCTCAACACCCTCCCAAATGATCCCAGTCCCCTAGTAATGAAGCCGCACTTGAACCTTCTGTCTTATCAGAATCAGAAATTCCTTCTGATATTCACACTCCTAACTCTGTCCAGCTGGATTCTGTGGCACCAGCCTTTCACTCAGATAAACTTCCAAGGTCTTCATGACTCTCTTCTGCATGCCCTCGTGTACCAGATTGAGAAGATTCTTTGCAAGACATTTGTCAATGGATCCTGGACTTACAGAGTCAAATGGTGAGATTTTGACAGTTCACAAAATTCTTGGGTTGCTTGTGAGGACCTTACCCTGTCCCGTCAAGAACTAGATCAAGCAACTCATTAAACTGTTCCTACTGACTGGAAAAGTTGGTGCAAGTCTTGGACTTCTGTGCCTCTGGAATCGGATTGCTTGTTCTGTTGCCCATGGCATTTCTTACTGTCTGTGCTTAATTGTTCTTCTGCAGAAAATGTTCTATTGTACCTGTTTCTCTGCATAAATGTTTTGCTACTGGTACTGAATACTGTAGTAACTGCATTAGCCTTTCTTCCCCCCCTACAGGAATGTTTTCTTCACAAGGACGTTGCCATGTTATGTTCTGAAGAAGTTTATTGAAAGTTTGTGTATTATAGTTTTGGATAATCTCCAACTGCTTTCCCTTCTCTATGCTGTGGCACTTGTCACTCTGACCAAGTTTCTGGTCTCTAGTTTGTTTCCCTTCTCCTGGTACTAATCTGACTGGCCGCCATTGTAGCCCAGATCCTTTTGCCCCTCTCCAGCAGCAGAGTACGAGTGCTCCTATGGTTGGGTTGTGTCATGTAAATCCTTAATATTTTTCAACTGTTCTCATGTTTTGTACTGTTACATTATTGATTGTTCGAGTGGTACTTGCTTTCATGGCCCCGGGGGGGGGGGGAGGTGAAGTATACAATTCAGCATGTGGCTTAATGTTTAGGCAGCCACTCCTTTAACAGCACTTAGAATATGTATGTTCACAATTGTTGCACTGCCTGGCAGTTCTGTGTTATAAAGGGACACTACAGGTCAATCAGTCTTGCCTCCATTATGAGTAAGCTAGTGGAGACACTAGTTACAGAAGACCTAGTGTACTACTGGGAGAGAGATGGGCCCTGGGATAGTAAGCAACACGGGTGTGTTGCAGGGAGGTCTTGTCATTCCAACCTGACAGTGTTTTTTTTTTTTGACTGGGTAGCAAGGGCAGTGGATATGAGCAAGTGCAAGCAGTAGATTCACTCCAACTTCAGTTTGGCATTAGTATCATACAGAAGGTTGCTGAAGAAATTGGAGGATCTGGGTGCAGGGAAGGACCTATTTAGATGGGTGGGCAACTGGTGGGAGGACAGCAATGGATTGGTAAATGGGTAAACATCAGTGGAGAGGGAGGTCATGAGTGGGGTCCACAGACTTCAGTGCTGTCTCTGATCCATTTCAGTGTGCTCATCAGTGACACAGGAGAAGGAATCAAGCAAGATGTGTCTCTTGTTAGATAATACTGTGCAGGGCAAACGGCACAGAAAGAGTAAGGGAGTTGCCTAGAGACCTGGAAAGGTTAGAGAGGTGGTCCAAGTTTTTACTCTTGAAATTCAATGTCAAGAAGTGCAAGGTGATGCACACAGGGAACATAAACCTCAGGATGGAATATTGGATGGAAGGGGTTAAGTTGGACACAGTGTCTGAGGAAAGAAACTTGGTAGTCATCATAAGTGACTCCCTAAAACAATCTAGCCAGTGCAACAAGGCCTACAGTAAGGTTATCAGAATGTTGGGGTGTATTGGGAGGGGTTTTGACAGCAGGAGGAAAGAAGGATTCTCCACATGATGAAAGACAAAAGTAGTCTGGAGATGGTGCTACAAAGGATAAACAAAATAAGTCGGGGCCAACAGAGCAGATTCTATGTGGATCGGCTTAAAGCTCTGAAATTGTACTTGCTGGAGACCAGAGTAGAGGGCTGATATGATAGAAACCTTCAAGTTCCTGAGAGGAATGAACAAGGTAGATTGTGCCTGAATAAGGTAGATTGTGCCTGAGAGGAATGAACAAGGTAGACTGCGAGGAAATAATCAGCAGGAATGGAAAATCAAAATCATGGGGACATGGATGAGTAGCAGCTGTGGTGAGAGGGCACACCTAAAAGGAAAGCTTTTAATTTTACTTCATAGAGACTTCAGTTTAAAAAAAAAAAAAAAACTGCTTCAGTTGTAATCTTGTATTTTAAAACATTAAATCATCCACAAACTTCAAACTGGCTTTGATTGCATCTCAAACATTCCGCTCAGGCACCGTCTACCTGCTAAATTCTGGCAGGTCCTCAAATCACTTTTTCCCCCCAACGTCTACCCTAAACATAGGCACAATCATGGTTACCGACCCTGTGGCTGTAGCCACAGCTTTCAACTCCTTCTTCACTAACTGCACTGCTGTCCTCTCCCATCCCCTCGCACCCCCTCGCACCCCACCAAGCCTCTGCTACGCACCTACTACTTCTCCTCCCTCCCAGTTATACCACTAGAGGTGTAGAGTGCCCCCCTTGCTCTCAATCCTACCACAGGCAAATGCCCCTTCGGCCTCAATGCCAAAATGTTGTACCTATCGGCCCCTGCCATTGCTGCCCCTAGCAGCATTTTTAAATTTATCCTTCTCTCTAGCATCAGTACCAGCTGAGTGGAAACCCGCCATGGTCATAACACTCCTCAAAGGAGGCAATCCCGCTGCCCCTGGAAACTACCACCCTATTTCCCTCCTTCTCATACTGGCTAAACTCCAAGAAAAACTTGTCCTTTCTCAACTCTCCTCCTTCCTAGACTCCTCGTCCTTCAACACCCCTTACCAATCTGGTTTCAGGAAGTCCCATTCCACCACCTCCCTGCTGAGGCTCACGGACTCCATCCTCTCTGCCATGGATAAAGGGCACATCACCTCTGCTATCTTTGTCGACCTTGCAAAGGCGTTCAACACAGTACCCCACTCTCTTCTCCTGAAAGAGCTAGCCAGTGCAGGGTTCTCTAGTTCGGCCACTGACTGGTTCCACTCCTACCTGGTTGGCCAGACACAGATCAGTAACTTCACCTCCGATCCCTTCTCTTCCCTGTCATGTTGAGAGTGCTGCAGTATGGTGTCCTGGGGCCATTCCTGTTCTCCATCTTCGTAAATGACCTGCCCTCTGCCTGCCCACACACCTCCATTCACATGTATGCAGGTGACACTGTGTTGTATACATCCGGCCGCTCCGCTACTGATGTGGCAACCAGACTGCAGCAGAACTTCAACAGTGTCCAGCTCTGGTTTTATTCCAGTCAGCTTCACCTCAACACCAAGAAGACCATCTCAGTGACCTTCGGCACGAGGTAGAGACCATCATGGCTGCCCGCTCCCTGACCTTCCACACTCTGGATGGGACTTTACTGGAGGCCTGCCCCTCCTTCAGATATCTCGGGGTCTGGCTTGACCAGCACCTTGACTTTTCTGTACACATCGATGACATCCACAAAAAACTCCACCTCAGACTGGGTGCCCTTTACTGCAATTGTGGTTGCATCCCGTTGCAGGCTCACCAAGCCATTGTACAGAAAATGATTATGCCAGTTTTTACTACGGAGATGTGGTCTACAGTGCTGCCTGTAAATCTGCCCTGACCAGTCTGGACTCACTCTTTCATTCCTTCAGTTATTTTGCTCTTGACTGTCCCTACACCACCCATCATTGTACCCTCTATCAGTCCCTGGGCCTACCCTCCCTACAGGACTGCAGATCATCACATTGTACACGCTTCATTGCCAAGTGCTGGTCCCAGTCCTAGCCCTGTACCTCTCTTCAGTCCTGTCTGCTCACTCCTCCGCCATCCTATGAGCTCAGACAAAACAACACTAGACTCTTACATATTCCCCACAGGTCCATCCTGACAGGTCAAGCAGCTTTCAGCTACCACATGCCCAAGCTGTGGAACTCCCTCCCTCCAGGCATTTGACACACCTCTCCCTCCCAACACCTCAACGATCTCCTCTCAGAGCATTTTTCCCCCACCTGCTCATGCACCTAACACATCCTCAGCCCCAGGACCAGTTACCTCTTGCTGGGTTTACTCTGTGCCACTATTTGTATCAATCTAATGTTGCCAAGTCCTCATCTCATGCCTCACCTTTTCTCTGTTTATGAGCATCAGTGTAGTGTCTGCTCTACTTGCATGTCTCATCCTGCCATTGTCCTAATTTGCACAGATGCACTTGTATTATTGTTACCGTGTTTTTACCATTGCTGTACTATTATTGTTATTGTTGTTGCTCTCTATTTTTGTACTGCCCCAGGATGCATCTGGAATCGAGCGGTACTCTACTCAGCATGCCTGCCTGGTAAAACTTTTAGATAAATAAATAACCACATAACATCCATTTGAATGATTCTCAATTTATACCTTCGCATACCCTTCGAAACTGCAAAAAATGCTAATTAGCCTTTAAACCAAAAACTAAAATGCTGGTCAATAACTGGCATGAAAAGGCGCTTCAGTTTTGCTTGTAATACTAATACCCTTTGTTTTTTAATCATTCAAGTTGTCATTAAATATAAGTAAATGACCTATTTAAAAAGCCAGTAGTGCCAAAAAGCAGTTCTTATGAAATACCCCAAGGGGTAACTGTTATAAAATAGTGTATCTGTACTTTACATATAAAGGATAATGTATGGTTCTGTATCTGCAACAGGCTTGTGTAGCCACCGACAGGGTGCCATGGCGTTGTATCTAGATATAAAACTTAAAACGGGGCACCAAGTTTGCATGTAAGCATAGCACAACCCCCCCCCCCCCACACACACACACATATGCATAGCTCAAGAGAAAGAAAATTCAACACTCACTGTGGGACAAGGTCTTTTTACTTGGAAAGGCTGGCAGCATGTACAGGAACAACAGTTGCACTGGCATAACATTTAACATTACTACTAAACTAACTCAGTTGATTGCTGAGAAAAAAAACGGCTATTTTAAAACACATGGAAGTCTTTAAAATTATTCTGCAAGGGCGGAAGTGTGATGCCACATTCTGTCCACATGACAGCCTCTGACTCTGCGGAATGAAAACCAAAGAGAACAGAAATATTTGAAGCACTGTGGACTGGGAGTCTTTTCTATGCTCTGCTAAAACTGACACTCACCTTATTCAGACTCTGAGCTACTCAAGTCATGGATAACTGCAACTCTTCTCCTTGGACTGCTGAGGTACTTGACTATTTTTACATTGAAACCTTGTTGGAATATACACTTCGCACCAAAAGAGAAGTTAGGCAGGTCACCATACCACACTTTTTTGGGGCTTGGGAGGTTGAATTTCAGTGTCTGTGGATAGGCATTCAGAAGCGGACGATGTTGATGGCTAAACATTTTGAAAATAACACTGTTTCTTTTCTGTTTCTCATTGGACAAGACACTGTAATTATTTATTGATTGAATGGTGCCCGGATACTTGTTGCACCTCTGTGGGTGGCACATCACTATCTATTAGTCTCTGTATTGCAGTTTTCTGTGTTGAATGATTTGTGATCCTTTTGTCTTCTGGCAAACTGACTTGTTTTTTAGTGGAATGCAACATACCTCTTATGTTATTCTCCAGAGCCATTGCTGCAAACCACGTGGACATTCCCTGTTTGTGGAATAGGTTGGGCACCAGATAAAATGGTGCGTCAGGGTGCTGCATGTTTAACAGTCTCTCTGAGGCATATTTTATGAATGCTGCTACAGGGTATCTGTCGGCGTTGTATTTGTTGGCAGACATCCTCGATTTTATGGCATGAATGTCTCTCGGGTTTTCACCTGTTCTTGTTTTGGTCTGTCTCTTGTTACACTGGATGAACTGTGTGCCATCTGTGCCTGTCAGAAGCTGCAGGTCCCCCCATCTTAGACCATACTGCTCAGCTGTACTGAGAGCAAAGTATACGGCATTACAAAAAAAAAAAACTTGTTTAGCAATGATGTGGTATTGTGGAGACCAAATATACTTGTGCTGTACAGCATATCAGTATCAGGGAAAGTGCTTCTGATCAGTGGGGTTTGTTATCTTTCCCCATTTTTGAGAGAGATTTCTGCTTTGCTGCTAGTGTTGTTAAGGTTTCACGGAAGTCTGATGTGTTTCTGTGAAATATTGAATGACCATATCTCTCTCTCACTAGGTAGCGGTCTGTGCTGGCAGTTATGCCACAGATTGTACTTGGCTCATATTGCCCACCATCTATGCACTCCACTTTAAATATACACTCGACATCTAGGTTTGTCTAGATCTTTTACTAGTATGTCTGTGATTCTGTGGATTTCTCCAGCTGCTGCTAGGAAACGTTTGACCACGTTCATGTCCGATTCAGTCTTTTTTTTTTTAAATGTGTGGCCGTTTTCCTGGTCTTGCACTATCTTTTCTCTTTCTGATAGCTCCTTCGAAAATACCACAGCTACCATTGTCTCAATATGTAGTGCTGTGTGAATTGTCAGATTGCCATTTGAATTCCACAGTGCTACTGACTACAGCCACGTTTGTCTCGAGATTGCATTCTTAATGTTCCTTTGCTGTTGTGCTGCAGTAGATATGTAGCTGATGCAGCACAACAACAGAATGAAGCACCGACTGCAGCACAACAGCTGTGTTGCAGGTATGAATTTCTATGTGTAAAAGCATTCCACCATACACTATGATGTGTTTATACTGGTTGTAGTGTTTATCAATCTGCAAACCATGTCCGTCGAAAGCTCTATCAAGTGGCTTAAGTGATATCAACCAAATCTTCTTCTTATTACAGAGCTCTGTAATAACCAGGTAACCAGTTAATATCTCTGGAACTCTCTTTCATTAGAATATAATTTAGCAACTTTACAGTAGTTTTACCTGTATTTCTCTGTTACAAAAATACAATTTTCACAACTCAGAACATCATGGCTGACTTCATACTCTTTCACACAGTAGATAACCCCAACCCCCTTG
This sequence comes from Neoceratodus forsteri, assembly GCA_016271365.2. NCBI lineage: Eukaryota > Metazoa > Chordata > Ceratodontiformes > Ceratodontidae > Neoceratodus > Neoceratodus forsteri. Next base: position 280,031,270 of record JADMNL010000026.1, on the reverse strand, counting down.
CTCGACACAGGCCAGCAGTTTACCTCAAGTCTGTCAAGTCTCCAGCTGTTTGCATGTCTCTCCCCCTTTCATTTTCAGTAGATCATGCTTTACAATGACCATTTATGATGAGCCAAGAACTGTGTACCTTTGGTGAGAAGATAGACTATTAAAAAATTTACTTTACAGCTCAAGTTTTCTAAATAGAATATCTGATTTCTTCAGTTGATGTTTTTGTTTCGTTTTATACATACTAACATACTATTTGCCAGCAGATTAGGCCTTACGGTCTATCGAGTCTGCTCGAACCTTGATCCTTAGTTGGGTGCCGAGACCCTCCCATCCCTTGTTCTCTAGAAACCCCTATCATCCATCCCCACCCCCCCGGGACAGGCCATCATCTGATACATCCACTTTCTGTGTCTGTCCCACCTCTTGAAGCCTCTACAGTGGATCTCTGAACCAGCTCACCAGGCAGTGCATTCCAAGGGTCCACCACCCTCTCAGTGAAAACCTCCTCTTCTCCCCTCACCCTTCCACCTTCTAACTTCAAACCATGCCTCTGGTGATACCTCCATGCTTTAGTCTAAAGATCCTCCATGTTTACCCTATTTATTCCCTTGAGGTACTTGAAGACCTCAATCATGTCCCCCTGCCTCCTCTCCTCCAATGAAAACAGGCAGAGCTCCTCAAGTCTGTCCTCATAAGTCAAATCCCTAGCCCTCATCATCTTTTGTTGCCCTCCTCTGTACCCTCTCCAGGAGCTGTATGTCCTCTTCAAATGTGGTCTCCAGTACTGCACACAGTACTCAAGGTGTGGTCTAATCCAGTCCATTGTACAGTGGCAGAATCACTTCCTTGCTCCTAGAGGTGATCCCCTTACGATGCATCCCAACATCCTGTTTGCCTTGCTAGCTGCTCTCCTGCACTGCTCAGAGTTATTCATACATGTATCCACCATGACCCCTAGGTCTTTTTCCCCTATTGAGGCCTCCAGCACCTCCCCTCCCAGGGTGTACCTGTGTTTAGGGTTTCCCTGACCAAGATGCAACACCTTGCACTTGGTGATATTGAAATTTAATTTCCATGCGTGAGCCCAGCTTTCCAGGGTGTCCAGGTCCCCTTGCAGGGCCACCCTCCCCTCTTTCTCCCTCAACTACTGCTCCCATCTTGGAGTCATCCGCCAAGAGACTCATTTCACACCCTATACCCCTCCCTAATGTCCGATTTGTATGCATTAAACAGGATCGGACCCGGACCGAGTCCTGTGGTACCCCAATACCAACCTCTAGGGTCTTAGAGCTCCCCACAGACCACTACTCTGAGTGCATCCAGCTAGCCAGTTTTCAATCCATCTGACCATCAAAGGGCCTACCCTAACCCCATCAGTTTCTCCACCAGACCATTGTGGGACAGAGTCAAACACTTGCCAGTCCAAGAATAATCATCCACAGGCTTACCCTCGTCCAGTTCTGATGTTACCCATTCATAGAACTCCACAAGTTGGTTTGACATGATCTACCCGGCACAAACCCATGTTGCCGCATCATCCAGACCTCCCACCTCCTCCAAGTACACCACCAATCGCTCTTTAGTATACTCTCCATTAATTTTCCCACCACCGAGGTCAAACTGATGGGTCTATAGTTACCTGGTACTTCCCTCAGCCCCTTTATGGATTGGTACCACATGTGCCTCTCGCCAATCACTAGGGTACCTCCCTGTCTCAAGTGACCTGCTGAAAAGCTCCGCCAGGGGTGCAGCCAGTATGTCCGCCAATTCCCATAGTACTCTCGGATGAATGCCATCCGGCCCTGGAGATTTGTTTTTCTTTAGGGCCTTGAGGGCTAACCACACCCTTTTGGTGGAGATAGCATCATCCGTCCCCTCCCCCTTACTGGTCTTTTTATCCTTATCCTTATCCAGATGTGACACCCCTGGGGTACCTTTCCTTCCCTCTTGCTCCATTTCTGTTGCTCCCCTGATCCCACTCCCTGCCGCTTCTATCCCCTTCATGCCTTGCTTTGTAGATATCCCATCCCCCTCCCTAGTGAACACAGAGGCAAAGTACTCGTAAATACCTCTGCCTGGTCCCTCGCCTCTTCCACCCACCCTCCTTCTGATCTCAATCTGCTGAGATGGCTCTTAGTTTTTCTCCGTCCCCAATGTACCGGAAGAACCCCTTTTCCTCCCATGTATCCCCTGTGCCAGCCGCTGCTCTACTGGACTTTGCCCCCACCATACGGGTGACTTTCTAGATGCAAGCTGGTACATTTCCTATCCCTATCCCTCTTGTTGTTTTATATTTTTGTAGGCCGCCTTCTTTTCTCTGACTGCTACCTGTACCTCACTGGACCACCAGCATGGTTTATGTGACCTTGCTCCCTTACGCTTCAACTTAGCGCAGATCCTGACTGCCCCATGAAGTCCCCTGCTTTATGACCTCCCATCTCCTTTCCACACTTGTCGTTGAGGTAATCCCCTCAAGTGATCCTTGAGAATATTTCCCATGCCCATAAAGTCTGCCCCTGAAGTCCACTGCCAGTGTCCTAGATCTCACCCCCACCCCCATGCTTATTTGAAACCAGACAGTATTGTGGTCACTCCCAGTCAGGGGTCCTGTACAACTATGTCCTTTACCAGATCCCCATCTGCCAGAACCACATCCAGGACATGCCCTCCCTTGTGGGCTCCATCACATGCTGTGTTAAGAACACATCCTGGAAGCCATCCAGCAGCCTCTGCTCCTTGGCCACCCTAGAGGACATGGTTCCCAGTTTGTACCTGGCATATTAAGGTCCCCATCAACACCACTCCTTCCCTTTTGACCACACTGGGCAATGATGTTGTCCAGCAAACCATCCTCTAGAACCTCACTCATCCCGGGGACCTATATGCTACTCCCAGCTTGACCTTATCTCCTGCTGGGATCGTGAAGGTGACCCATAAGGCCTCCACGCTTTCCTCTGCCTCTACCATAGCAATTTCTATATCATCTCTAATGAACATAGCCACTCCACCCTCTGACCTCCTTTCTATCCTTCCTAAGCATAGTGTACCCCTGTACATTTAGGTCCCAGTCATGGTTTTTGTTGGCCCACGCCTCCGGACCGCGCCACATCCACCCCTCGAACAGCATGGCCTGGAACTCCGCAACTTGTTTCCCAGGCTCCTGGCATTTACTAACACCAACCCCACCCCTTATCCCTGATCCTCTTTGTCGAACCTCACCCAGATTCCTTGTACTCATCCTCCCCTGCTCCTCCTGAAACCTCCACCTCCAGTCTGTTTCCTCCCTCATGGGCATGACGGCTACCCCTCATCTGGAGGAGAGGGCTTCTGTCAGCCCTCCCTCATCCTTCCCCCACAAGTTTAAACCCCACCTTTCTTGTATGTAGTCAGCCATCCCTGTTTAAGGACTTCCTTCCCTAATGGGGCAAGATGAACCTGTCCTTGGATATAGTCCCTTATCCTCCCAAACCCATTCCAGTTCCCAACACCCCAACCCATTCTCTTCACCCCACTTCCTGAGCCAGTCATTAACCTCTGTAAGCTTTTTTTTGTCCACTGAGGCCTTGGTACTGGCAATATCTCAAAAGGAAATGCTGCATCCATTATCCCGACAGACTCTGGCAAGTTCTTGGAACCTTGCTTGGATTTCCAAATGCTATTTCCTCTAGATCATTAGTTCCCAAATGCACCAGGAAATCTGGTTTCCTCCACAATCCCTAACGATTTATACACCATGAACTTTGCTCTGTGCACTGTCAGCCCAGAGATACTCACTACCTTCACCTGGCTATGGCATCCACCCCCTGTCCCTCCCAATGGATACCCCTAATCATCGAGTCTCCCAGTAACAGAACCTTAACACCGCCATCATCCTTATGGTTACCTCCACTATGCCCTCTCAGCCCCCCTTCCCCCTTTATTCATGATCTCAATTTCATGGGAGTCTTCCTGCCTTATTAGAGACCCTTGTCACCTCCCTTTCTGCCTCCCTTGCTATTTTGCCCACTTAACTCAATCCCTCTGAATAGGTGTCCCTTTAACCCTCTCTTATCTGAACCATTTATCCTGGCCCTGATGGTTTCCCTCTCCCCCACACCACCATCCTCCCCCTTGTAATAGTACTCAAGCTTCCAGAGGCTCTCTGTGGGTCCCTTTAGCTAGGGCCCCTCCTTGGTACTGACCTTCCCAGCAGAAGGTGGGCTCCTTCCCACCTCCTTGTCTCCCAGTTTCTCCAATCATGCTCTCCTCCCTCATGTCTGGAATATGTTGCATCTCCCCCATTTGCTTAACATATATGTTTCCCCTTCTCCCTCTAGGACTATGTCTATCCTTTCCATAGCTGGTCTATGATGCTCTATGGGTATCCGACTCCCTCCCCCGGCCTCTGTATAAGTTTCCTCATTTCCACCAACCCCTTCCTCCCCCTCTAGGTTGCTTAGTAGCTCAAATTTATTGTGACACTCTATGTCAGCCTCCATCAAGTAACCCGAGTTTCCTGACTGCATCTCTAAACTGACCTCTTCTTCCTCTCTTGCACTGTTCACCTTAGGAGCTTCCTTCCCACAGTCTGCTGTTTTAGGCTTCCGCACAACAGCCCCTCCTGACTCTTCCCTCCAGTTTCTTTTGTATTCAGAATGTTCACCCGCACGCTTTCCCTTAGCATCAACTTCCCTATCTAAGGGTCCTCTGTCCCTAATATCCTCCTGCTTGCTGTAACATAACGCCTTGTAATTTCAGAGGCTGCCCCAGCCTCCCTCAGCCCCACCCTCTGCTGCCCATATCCACACCTTATCCTTGACACCCCCAGCTCCCCACAGCTTACTCCTTAACCAATATACCTCACTCCTGATACAAGATAGTTGTCTACAGAGCGGGCAGCCTCCCTCTCTCCAGGCCCAATTTAGAATTATTGCCATCCCACAGCCTGTGCAGCCTACAACCCTTCCAAGATGCTCGCCATGGTGGAATATGGCCACCCTGATTATCCCCTCTGTTTATAATAGCACACCCCTTTTCTCAGTCCCTTTCCTGGAGTACAGTTTCTCTAAACTGACTGTAGTTATTTACAAACCCAATTTCAACCCCACCAATAACGTTCCCAAGTCTCACAAACACATACAGTCCAGTGTGTTCGGTCACACTAACAGTGTATGTAAGCAGACATCAGGTACCATACGATGTCACAGGCCCACTCAGTCTGTTGCTTCAATTTCAGTCCCAAACAGAAATACTCAGCCCTTCAATCCCAACCCCCAGTGGCTTTTCAGTATTTAAGAAGGCATTCAAAACAGGGTGGGTGAGAGGGCTCTTACCAAACACCAGGCAAACAACACATTTAAATTTCCCTCGAAGTATCCCTGCCAAACAACTATCCCCAAGCCACCAAAGTTACAATGTAACAGTTCTAATTCAAGGTAATAATTTTTAACACATAAAACTAATTTCACTTACAAACTTTTAAAATATTTCAGTTAAAACAGAATATAACTCCAGCCCTCTTTCCTACCTACCTGCTGCTTAAGCTCCCAAGTGAACAATGAAAACCAAGTTAATTCCTGTTTAGAGACAAGGTATTGCAGCTAATGTCCCCTCCCCCCAAACACCAGGCAAACAACACATTTAAATTTCCCTCGAAGTATCCCTGCCAAACAACTATCCCCAAGCCACCAAAGTTACAATGTAACAGTTCTAATTCAAGGTAATAATTTTTAACACATAAAACTAATTTCACTTACAAACGTTTAAAATATTTCAGTTAAAACAGAATATAACTCCAGCCCTCTTTCCTACCTACCTGCTGCTTAAGCTCCCAAGTGAACAATGAATCTGTTAGATGTTCCTGTTCAGATGATCCTGTTAACAGCATATACTTGTTCCTCCTGATGCCTGATAAGCAGCAAACTAAAAAATGTCTTGCAGTGTTGATATTTGAATGCTTTAGTGTTTGTTTGAATAAATTCATGTTCACCTCAAAAGCAGTTCTGCGCTTTTCAGAAAATGAAAATTTTGCAGTGCTGATAAACACTGCAAACCAGTAAAGCTTATAAAATAATACATGTGCAGATGTGTATCATTTATTTTTTCCACACATTCTTGGTGTATGATGCCTTTTCAAACCCCTTGAGCTTTGCCCAGGAGGGGGGTAATTTAAGTGGTACTACACACCTTAGGTGTGTGGAAGAACAAACCTCTTAAACACGCATCTGCACATGTATTATACCATATGCACCTTTACATTTTTATCTTTATTTTCCCATAAAATGTTTTTAATGCATTCAGTTTACAAACAAACATAATTTAAAAAAAAACAGACAAAACAGTTCTAAAGAGTAGCCAGTAGTTAGTTTTTGTTTCTAATTTATGTTTCCTTTCTGTTTAGCTAAGTAGATGGTTTTCTACCCCGTGGATATCAGTGCTATGTATAGAACAGCACTCTTCCTAGAGGCTGACATTTCTAGTGCTATACGGCTTCACACCTCTTATCACTTAAGCAATAAGGCATGACAGGGTGTGGGTTATTGGGGGATTTACCCATGCCTTGTGTGATGTGTGCCGAGTGACTTAACCACACAAGAAGTGGGTAAATCCCCTAATAACCCACACCCTGGAGTGCCTTATTGTGATTATACAATGGACCCATGTGTAAAATAAATTTTAAATGTGTTTAAGTATGTTTTTTATGAATGCCATTTCTCAGCCTTGGGTTATTACAGGATATACCACAGGCATGTGATGTGTTTTGACCAATGTGGTTGCAGGATTTTCATACCCCATTGTATAATGTAACTTCATTCATTGTGATGTCACTCACTTGTGTCCATCTGTCAGAATGTGAGTGGCTCTTCAGCTGTGATGTCACTGAGGTCATAATGTAATAACCTAGAGATTTTATATATAAAACTAGAGGGGACATCACATGGAAATCCAGTGACTTTCATGCACCATATGCAAGTGGCCTATTCTTTGTCTATCGGTCTATTATACACATGATTGAAGGGAATCACGAGATGCCCACCTAGTTTTTATACATACGACCTCAGTGTCTGATAAGGTATGATGAGTGCTGCTAGTAAGCATCGTAACCTAGTATTGTCAGGTAGAAAATCTATCTAGTAAAAAGCAAATGTACGTCTGATATGAAAAGTAACATTTTACATTTAAAAGGTAAGTCAAACAGTGTATATTTTGTTGAAAATGTACAGTTCCTGCTGGCCAAGTAGCACAGTGGTTGTGATATAGTCCACTATGCCAGTGACCCAGAGTTGGTAGCAGAACTATGATGCCCAGGTGCCAGCCAGGTAAGGAAGATCGCGCATTCAGCTGTCCTGTCTCCGGGAGGAGGGATGCAGTGTCCTGCTGCTTGACTGCTACATGGTGAAGGCCTGGTGGCAGCAAATAGAAGGGGAGAGGAGCAATCACCATCCACCAGGCATGCAAGCATGCTGCAGCCATGTCACTGCATGCCTACATCCTCAGTCTAACAGGAGCTAGAAGAAAAGCCCTGGTTTGTCATTGTACCAACAGTAGGCCCATGCATGATGATATGTAAGGTCACCCACTGCTATCATGATCCTGAGTAAATGGTGTATTAATTAAGTCCATGAGAAGGTCAGTGATGGGGCCAGAAGTGCCATCTAGTTAGCGGGCCGGGGTGGGCTGAGAAAAAGCAGAATGAAAAAGTACACTTCAAAACAGTGATGAGTGAATAAGGCTGTTACTTAGTTGTAACTGCATTTCTGCAGATCATCATTTGACACTTGCACTGTGAAGCAGAAAGGAATATGTCTTGAGTGAACTGCTTCTTGGTGCTGCATGGGGTTTGCCACTCCTTGGGCTTCTGTGAGGGAGGTGCACATGTTGTACTGCTAATGGGGTGCAATGCCCCGTGGTGCTGCTGGTGATGTGTGGTACTTCTCAGTTCTGCTGGTGGGGCGTGCCATTCCTTTGTGCTGCCTCAAGGTTGTGCAGCTGCAATCCCTGGTCCTGCTGGTAGGTTGTGTCTCCATGTTGCTTTAGTTGGAGTGCACTGCTTTGTGGTGCTGCAGCTTATCTGATAAACTAAAAGAATACTCCAAGCCTGCAAAAGAAAATCAAAGTATTTTATTTTTATTGAAATCTTGGATAACACCTGTGAGCGGATGCTCATTGAGAGGTTCCATGTCAGTTACATTAGAACAAGGCACAAAAAAACGAGTCCAATATACAAGTAATATACATGGAGGGTACGGCATACAGATAATGTGAATAATATATTAAGTGGGTACATTAAATCCAGCCGAGGAACAGGTAAGCTGAGGCTTTGTACAGAGTATGCCTGTGTGATGAGGAAAAGCAAGAGAAAGGAAGGTAGAGTAAAGTGGGACAGTGAGGGAAGAAGGTAGAAGTAGGGCAAGGTCAAGGTTCATAGCCCAGGGGGGTGGGGGGACGAAGTGCTGAGGTTTGACTATCCTGTCAGGATAGTGCCAGGGAAGTGCTAGAGGTAGTCTGTAGCTGTGTGGATGGACTTAGCAGGGGCAATTGCAGTTACTCATATCAATGAGGTTCTGGTGCAGTCTGTGTTTAATGGAACCAAGCGTTATAATACCATAGATGTCAGGCAGTAGTGCGTTTGTCCAGAGCGGGGCACGGAGTGAGCATGCAACTGAGCCATGGTTGTGCGCCATCTGGGCACATGGATGGCTGCGATACTCCGGCTTTCAGAACAATCTGGAATCAGGGTCCTCCTTTTCCATGGTTCCGTCCTTTTTGGGCAGGAGGTGGAGGCTTTGATCTCTCGTCTCCAAGAGTTGGTTAAGTCTGTTTGGTCCATCTGCCAGATGTACAAGGGGGACCAAAGATGCTTCTGAAAGTGGCCATTTCGCAAATCCTCAGGACAGTAAGCCTGTGGCAGCAACCAGGGACAGAAAAGTGGCTTCAAAAGGAAGGCCAGCAGCCTGGTGGTGTACCTTTTTGAGGCCCCAAGTCCTCCCACACCTCTCTCCCCACTTTCGGCTTCACCCAATGACTTGCCACTGACCCACCCCCCCTCCAGTGGATGCTTCAGGGGAGGCAGTAGGGGGTCACTTCTCCCTCCATCTGGAGGGATGGAGCACTATCACGTCAGACCAGTGGGTGTTAGACATCATAAGGAGAGGTCACATGCTGGAGTTCGCCCAGATTCCTCCAGAAATTCCACCAAGGTCCTAGCGATACCCTTCTTCTCACATTTCTCTGATAGAAGGAGAAATCAATGCCGTCTTGTGAAAAAAGGCAACAGAGCCAGTTCCTCTGCGACAGCAGAGAAAGGGATATTACTCGCATTTTTTCCTGGTTCCAAAGAAGACGCAAGATCTTCGGCCCATCCTGCACCTCAGCTCTCCAAACATTTATATATGATATATGTAACAACATAACGCTGACGTGCTTTTTTCCCCCACCCATTCCCTCGCTATTTTATTTGATAAATTGCATGTAGAATTACATCCATGTAAAAAGGAATAAAAAATGTGATCATCCGAGGGAGTGGAGAGTGTATATATTGCATTGTGGTTAGATATTACTGATTAAGAAAGTGGTATTTTGTTTGATTAATGCAGCATTGGCTTATGAGCTATCCCTGGAAAGCCTCTTGCTACATTTCATGTGGCAGAGTCCAGGAGCATCTGCAGAGCCTCAGTGAGGTGTGCGCATGCTCAGGCACATCAGTGTTCTGTCATTACGCCCGCTGACAGGTGCATTTCAGGGAGAGATCGAGAGGGAAGGAGCTCACAGCATTCTGCCATTATAGTTAGACGTCAAACCATGGGGCAGTGTAATGCACATGCAGCACCTGTTTGAAAGGTAAAAAAAAAACTCTGCTTAACTTTTAAAAAAGCTTATTAGGCATCAGAAGTTGTTCCTTATGATTGGTGAACAGAGGAATCTGAAACGTTTGAAATTTGGTGTTTTTCAGAAGGGGCTTTGGTCTCCACAGACATTTAAAAACGCCACAAACAAGGAAGCAGTGCTTGCAATTGTAGCCCACGTTTTAAGGTAAATTGTTATTAGTCTCGGAGAAGATGTAATATGCAGTATTTGAGCAAACAGTATTTGAATCTGGACAAAAGTTAAATTAAAACATTGGCAAACTTATGTTTTCCAGAGAGAGCTTCAGTTTTTACTTACACAATCTGCTTAAGATTTAAAAAGCACTTACAGGTGTGCTGAAGAGGCTTGGGTATAAAGGGGAAGACACCCATTTGGGGACATGAATATATCCAGTGCTGCACGATGAATAAAAACCTTACTTTTGTTTTTATTTTTGTTTTATGTCTAGAAATGATGTGCGATTTGAAATATCCTTACAAGGAAAGGAAACTTAACAAAGAGATTAGGTAGGCTGAAAGTATACTTTGAGTGAACAAGAATTAATTGCCCTTGTTAAAGGATAGTGAAGGAACTTTATGTGAGAAACTAAATTGAGATGTTTTGTATCATTTACAGATTTTATACAAAAAAATGTCTTCCAACAAGAAGTATGCACCCCGGGAACAAGCTCTATGAACAGGGTGAAACGTAGGGGGAATGAATAAAAGAATTTGAAATACACCTACAAGTGTTTTCGCGTCTTTATAAAGAGCTTCAAAGGGCTTTACCCCACCTCCAGTTTGTTTCCTCTTCTGGTACAGACAGACAACACAGCGGTTGTCTTTTTACATCAACAAGAAAGGGGGAACTCACTCTTACCCCGGTGCAGGGAGGCGACTAGAGTCTGGTATTGAGTGCTGGAGCATTGCATTCTGCTGTCCGCCATCCATGTTCCAGGTGCCCAAAATGACTTGGCAGACAGACTCAGCAGGTGTCTGTCCAAGGTGCACGAGTGGGAGCTGCTACAGTCTGTAGCGGACCAGCCGTTCGACACATGGGGTTGTCCAGAGCTGGACCTCTTTGCGTCTGCACGCAATGCCGAAATACAGGTTACTCACCTGTAACAGGAGTTCTAGGAATGGTATATGTTGTTCATCCACACTGCCTGGCAGGTTTCTTGCCGCTTTAAATCTTGCCAGAAGGTCTTCAAGCTGACTTCTTCCACCCACCCGGGTGGTAAAACTCTCGGCTCCACTCCATGATGCCAGATCTAGCCCGCTGGAAGCCAGGTTGTGCGTCGAAGCCGGGGAGGTTGGGTGGGTCGTGTGGATGAACAGCATATACCATTCTTTGAACTCCTGTTACAGGTGAGTAACCTGTATTTCTAGGGACATGGATATGTTGTTCATCCACACTGTCTGGCAGACTCCTAGCAGTTCTCCGGGAGGAGGGAGGCAAGGTGCACACCCCCTACTTGGGAAATAAAGACTGGAGAACCGAGGCCCCAAAACCAGCATCCCGGCATGACTCAAGGTCGATGTGGTAGTGGGTGATGAAAGTGTGTGCTGACTTCCAGGCAGCAGCCCTGCAGATTTCCTGGATAGGGACGTCCCTGGAAGCAGCCATCAGTGCAGTGGTATAGCAGGTAGAATGAGCTCTTATCCCTCTGGGAGGCTCCATGCCCGCCAACCTATAGCAGAGATCTATGCAGGAGGTGACCCACCTGCCTATCGTCCGCTTGGCTACAGGTCTGCCAGGTGCGGTTTCAACGTAGGTGACAAACACCTGGCGAACCTCTCCTCGAACTTCGGCTGTCCACTCCTTATAACAATTAAGCGCTCTTCTAGGGTCCAAAGTATGGAGCCTATATTCGACCTCCAAGGTGTGATTGGGGTAGAACATTGGCAGAGTCAACACCTGGTTAAGGTGAAACTCCGACACCACCTTCGGAAGGAATTTCGGGTGGGGGCGCAGGACAGCCTTGTCCCTGTGGAAGACCAGATAAGGAAACTCGATGGAAAGCACCTGGAGCTCTTCCATCCTACTGGCTGACATGATAGCCACCAAGAAGGCGGTCTTCCACGACAGGTGAGAGATGTCACACCTGTGCATCAGTTCAAATGGCCTGCCCATGAGCTTAGCCAATACCAGCAGTAGATCCCATGGAGGTGGAGGTTCTCGCGCCAGAGGGGATATGAGATCTAGGCCTTTGAGGAAGTGCCGACCACCTTCTCCTGTGCCACCGACTGCTTCCCGGCCCACGCCTGGTAAGAAGAGATGGCTGCTAGGGGCACCTTAAGGGTCGTCGACCGGAGCCCTTGCTGAGAAAGGGACCACAGGTAGTCCAGAATGTTTGCCTAGGAACAGGAGGAAGGGTTCAGGCCCTTGCCCTGACACCAAATGGAGAATCTCTTCCATTTGAAGGCGTAGCATTTTCTGATCGACTCCTTATGGGACACCTCAACGACGTTGAGGACCTCGTCGGAAAGACCCAAGGCCTGGCACTCTAGCCGCTCAGAAACCAGGCCGTCAGGTGCAGGGATTGAAGTTCCAGATGGGATACCTTCCCCTGATTGACTGAGATCAGGTCCAGGCGGGCTGGAAGCCGCCTCGGGAGCCTGGAGCTAAGACTAAGGAGATCTGGCTACCAGAATCACCTGCACCTTGTCCCTCCTTGCCTTGAGAAGCACCTTGTGGATCAAGGGAAATGGCGGAAGGGCGTAGAAGAGGCCAGGGGTCCTCGGCCTCGAGAAGGCATCCCCCTGCAGTGAGCCCTGCTGAGGGGGGTGGGCATGAAACAGTCTCAGCTTCGCATTCTTCCTGGAGGCAAACAGGTCTGCCTGAGGCGTGCCCCAGAGGGAGAACAGATCTTGTACTACCTCCGGCAGGAGAGACCACTCGTGGGATGCAGCCTCTATCCGGCTTAGGGCATCGGCCAGGGTGTTGTAGGCTCCTGCCACATGAATGGCGAGGAGATCCGCCTCCAGGCTGCGCTCGAGTCACCAAATGCGGAGAGCATCCCTGCACAGAGGCGTGGAGCGCGTCCCGCCCTAGTGGTTTAGGTAGTACATGGTCATGGTATTGTCCATCTGGACCTGAACCACTTGACCCCGTAGAAATGGAGCGAAGGTGGTGAGGGCTAGATGAACCGCTTGAAGCTCCAGCAGGTTGATATGGCATCGGGACTCCCGAGGGGACCAGAAGCTGTGCGCTCTGTGCTCCCCCAGATGGGCACCCCAATCCATCAGAGAGGCATTGGTCGATAGAGAGACCATTGGCTTGGGGCGGACAAATGGGATGCCCTCCTGCAGATGTGCTGGAACAGTCCACCACTGGAGAGCATTCCACATCCCCTGGGTCACTGTCACTAGCTGATCTAGCGGATTGAAGTGCTGTGACCATTGGCTGACCAGTCCCCATTGAAGGGGACGCATGTACCAGCGGGCCCAACGGACCATGCTGGTGCAGGCTGCCAGGAGGCGCAGGAAGTCCTGAGCAGGGCATGATTACCCAACCTGAAATGATTGGGCAAAGGGGGAAAGAGCCTCAGCCCTGTCTGCCGGGAGCCGTGCTATGGCTCATAGAGAGTCAAGCTCTGCCCCGATGAATTGTATCACCTGCTTTGGCACAAGTTCCGACTTGGCCTCATTGATGAGGAGGCCAACCTGAGAGCAAACCTGGAGGGCCAGATCTCTGGACCGCTCCACCTCTGCTCTGGAGGGGTCTGCAATCAGCCAATCGTCCAGGTAGGGGTACACTCGGACCATTCGGCGCCGCAAGAATGCTGTCACCACTGCCATGCATTTGGTGAAGACCCTGGGAGCTAGGGAAAGGCCGAAGGGCATGGCCTGGAACTCGTAAAGGGATCCCTCCGCTCTGAAGTGGAGGAATCTCTGGTGGGACGGACGGATTGGGACGTGAAAGAACGCGTCCTGAAGGTCCAGGGAACAGAACCATACCCCTCGTTCCAAGGATGGGATTATCTAAGCCAGAGTAACCATCCTGAAGGTCCGAGACCTTAGGAACCTGTACAGGTCATGCAGGTTGAGAATGGGGCGCCAGCCCCCCATCCGTTTTGGGACCAGGAAGTACCTGGACACAAACTCCGGATCTGCCACCTTTCTGATCACCTCTTTTTCAAGGAGCAGGGCACTATCGGCTCGGCAGGCCGACAGAGAGGCTGCGGAGCCCATGGCCCCCCGAGGGGCGACGGCTCGGAAGGGTGGGGCCTGCTCAAACTCCAGAGGCAGACCCTTTCCTACCACCTCCAACACCCAGTGGTCCGTGGTGATAGCGGACCAGGTGGAAAGGAAGTGGCGGAGCCATCGCCCCATGGGGGGAACCCAGGGGGGAGTGACGAGGCTGGGGGCGACACCCTTCAACCCCTCACTGGGCAGGCTTGGAGGTGGGACAGGCCGAGGGACCTCCTGGTCCTTTACCTCCCTTCTTCCTATTGGAGGAAGCCGTGGGCTTGTGTTTGGGATGCCAAGTGTGAGCCTGCTGGCCCTGGTACTGGTGCTGTTGGGCCAGACATGCCGCAGGGGCAGAAGGGTGAAAGGACTTGTGCTGCTGCTGTCGGCGGCCTTTGTCCTTCTGGGTGGAGGTGACCAAGTCCAGAGTGGCATTGGACTTCTCAATCCGCTGGAGGTGACCTTCCAATCCAGGGCCGAAGAGGTTGGTCCCCAAATAGGGGACGTCCGCCAATTTGTGCTGGGTATCTGCCGTGAAGGTGGATATCTTCAGCCATGCTCTGCGGCGCATGGCCACCATGGCCCAACCAATCTGGCACAGGAGTCTCCTTTGTCCAGAGCAGTTTGGAGCTGCTGCTTAGCCACTGCCCTACACTTGTCCTGAACCTGCCGGACTGTGGTCTGTTGGTCGGCTGGGAGATGAGGGATCACCTCATCCAGGGAGCCCATGAAGGCGTGGGAGAAGTGTGCCATCAGCACGGCCAAGCTGGCCTGGCGGAGGCCAAGGGAGGACACAGCATACACCTTGTGCCCCGTGTAGTCCAGCTTTTTGGACTCCTTGTCGGGGGGGCTTGTCCACATCCCTAGCATTCCCAGAACGCCGGAAAAACGCTGTCGGTGACAAACCCCTCGGCAGAGGGGTGTTCCAAAGACCCAGGCAAAGAGCCGGTAGGGACCGCATACTTCTGGCCATCCTGGCCGAAGGCGCAGGGCAGGAAGCAGGCCACTGCCAAAGCTCCAAGGCTGGGCCAACAGTGGCCTCAGCCACCAGAAAGGCCTCCGTGGGGGAATCCCCTTGGTCCAGTACCTCCATCGGGATACTTGGCCTGTTTGGATATGGGCTCGAGCTGCTTCCTGGTGGACTGTGAGATTAGCCGAAGCAGTCCCATGAAGGACGATGGGCTTTCATCCAACGACTGGCCCCCGGAGGACTCCAGGCCAACCGGCCTGGAGAACAAGAAGAAGTCGTCGTCGGACTCTGAGGAGTCCGCAGAAAGCTGCCTGGGGCCTCAGCCACCCTCCACCTGCCGAGGACGGTCGGGAGTGAGGGTGACCGACAACCTGTGGGGCAGGCCTTGACCTGACAGAGAGTCCTTGGTCGGTGCCCCTGATTTCGGTTGTGGAGGTGGAGGTTCCACCACAATTGCAGGCAGCAGGTTTCGCTGAACAACCGCCCAGGCTCGGCATCTCGACTCACGGTGAGGGTTGTTTCGCCGCCGGGTGACAGCCACTTAATGGCCGGGAAGGTGTCGACGCCGACTTGCTCCTGGACAGAAGTAACTGCTGCCACATCAGGTCCTCGAGTGTCAACGCAATTTGCGCCGAAGCCTCTCCTCTTCCGAGGAGGAAGACGAGGATAAGTGGCGGCGCCGCTTACCTCGGTGCCGAGACCGAGACCGAGACCGCTGATGTTGGTGGAATCGGCTAGACCGAGAAGAAGTCAGAGACCGAAACCGAGATCCTCGGTGCTTCCGAGGACGGGTCTGGGAAGGACCTTGGCTCGGATGCCTTAATCAGGGACTGCTGCACCGGGGGTGCAGGCAGATCCTCTGTCTCCACCGGGGGAACCGTTGAAGAAGGGTTGTCGGCTTCACCAGTCAACAGTCCATCCGACGGGTCGAGAAAAATCTCGACCGCGTCGACGGGTGTCTTGGCCGGCTGGCCTGACGGGAACGCCGTGAAGCCAACGGGCTTAACTGCAACCTCGACCGAAGTAGATAGTCGGCTGTCCGGGGAAGGAGACCTCTCTTGCTCCCACGAATGCCAACGATGGGACTTACCCTTAGAGTCCTTCTTTTTGGACTGAGAGGAATGTCCTGATGGCCCCTCTCCCTTTGTGGAAAGGGATTGGCAAAGCTCCTTGAATGAAGCTGAATACGAGTTACCCAGAGAGAGCAGGATAAATGCTGCGACTGAGGAAGAGGATGATGCGGCCTGGGCTGCCTCCTCCTCGAAGGCGATCATCTGCCCGAGCTGCTCAGCCAAGCCAGCCACTGCGGTAATCACCCAATGGGCCTCCTTCGACTTAACTGGCGGGTAGTGCTCCTCGGGGCACCCCAGCTGTAACTGGGCAGCGCGGTCCTCCAGGACGTTGGCGGAAAACGAACGGCATGACTCGCAGGCTTACGGGTCATGTTCTAGACCGAGGCAGTAGACGCACGTGGAGTGCGGGTCCGTCCTGGACATCTTCTGCCCACAAGGGCACCGCTGAAATCTGGGAGTCGATTTGTCCATCACAGCCGCGAGGGAGAAAGTTGACCAAAGTCTTGAAAATTTTAAAAATGAGTTTCGGGTGAACCGAAGAATTAGGATCCAGTCTGTCACGCAGAGCGTTAAGGAGGGAACCTGAGCTTCCAAGCGGTAAGGAAGATCTGGCATCATGGGGCGGAGCTGAGAGTTTTATCACCTGGGTGGGTGTGAGGAGCCAGCTTGAAGGCCTTTCGGCAAGATTTAAAGCGGCAAGGAACCTGCCGGACAGTGTGGATGAACAACATATCCATGTCCCTAGAACTGTCAGTTTTCTGCTCGTGAGAGCACACACCTAGTGTTTTCTGGTCCCTTTGTTGGGCAGAGAGGCTTCTTTATGCCTTCCCCTCCCTTCTCTCTCCTGAGTGTTGCTGAAGGTACAGGCCGAGGAGGCTCAAATGATTCTGATCGCCCTGCTGTGGCCCTGGCAGATTTGGTTCCCACTACTTCAGCGGTTGTCCTCAGAACCTCCAACTCCACTGCAGATTTGCTTGCAACTTCTATCCCAGGATCAGGGCAGGCTGGTGCACCCAGATCTCAGGTCCCTACACTGTAATACTTGACTTCTGCAGACGTAGCCAAATCCAGGTATGGGGTTACACAAGAGCCCTCGACCCACTCCACCTGTGCCATGAAGTGGAAGCGATTCTGCCTTTGGGCTTTGTCCCACCATCTAGATCCCCTTTCCTGCCCGGTGAACTTAGCATTACAATATCTCCTCTCCTTATATCAGCAAGGCCTGAGTTATTCATCCATAAAGGTGCACATGTGGGCCATCTGTGCTTTAATTTCATTTTTATTTTTCATCCTTGTAGACCAGATGAGCAAAACTGCCTGTTTTCACAGGTGACAATGCTTATGATGTCCTGTTCGGAGACAGGACCCTGGCTCAGTTGGTTATGGCCCACACCTTTTTACGGGGCATTTTGCACCTACAACCTCCCGTTAGGGACCCCATCCCTCCCTATGATCTCCTCTTTGTGCTGGAGAAACTGACTCTCCCCCCTGTTGAACCCGCAGCAGATTGTGAGCTGTGTTTCCTTTCCTGGAAGGTTTCCTTTTTAGTTGCTGTTAGTTCAGCTTGAAGAATTTCTGAGCTACAGGCCCTGATGTGTAAGGAGCTTTATATTTTTCATTGGGAAAGAGTTTCCCTTAGGATTTGTTCTAAGTTCTTATCTAAAGTGGTCTCGGAGTTGACCTTCAACCAGTCGGTTGACCTTCCGGTTTATTTTCCTGCCCCTACTAATCAGGGAGAGTCTCTCTTGCACACATTAGATGTCCACAGGGTGCTGAGGTATTACCTTAAGTGGACAGTGGCAGAACGCAAATCGGAGCAATTGTTTGTGGCTTTTGCACCTCAACATCTGGACAGACTGGAGTCAAAACAGACTATTTCCCGGTGGCTAGTACACTGTATAGTGTACTGTTGTAACAGGTACAGCAAACCTCTGCTGGGCTTGGTCAGAGGTCATTCTACTAGAGGAGTCTCTACCTCCTTCGCCTCCTTAAAAAATGTCCCTCTTCGAGACATCTGTGCAGCTGCTACTTGGAATTCAGTGCACACCTTCGTGAGGCATTACAGTGTGAACATTGCTTCCAGCTGGTTTCGGCCTGGCTGTTCTTCAAGGACTCTTGTCCTAGTTTGCTGATTCCAGCCATAGGCTTTACCATCTTTTATCTGTCATCCTACCTCCTGGGACTAGTCACCTGCTTGGTGCAGGACTACTTGGAATTCTGTCCTAATAGTAATAGCCTGCTACAAGAGCTCCCACTCGAAGTAAGATAGTACAGTTATGTAAGAAGTTACTGCAACCGTAGATCTTCAAGAGGAGGTCTTGCAGCAGGCACTGCTTTCCCGCCCTCCGTCCCCCAAGAGAATTTTTCAGCATGTCTAGGGCAGGCTTTGCCCGGTTTTCTCATTAAGCTCTGTTCGCAGGTCTTTGCAGGGGGAACTGAGGTGGAGCCAGGGTCCGCCCCTTTTGTAGCATGACCAACAGGGCAGAGCCGCTGTCGGGGTTGGGGGGTTCCCTGCTGGGTGCTGCAAGCTATGTTTTTTCTGGTGGGTCGTTAGGCCTGCGGCAGTAGTCCTAATAGTAATAGCCTGCTGCAAGAGCTCCTCTCGAAGATCTTCTGTTATAGTAAGTACTTATGTAACTGTACTTTACCTTGCAACACTTGCAACCAAAACCACTGAACTGCTGGTATTTATTTTTATTTATTATGGTCTAGGTCTTATTTTGAAACTTTCTTTTTGTTATACAGTAGACACAGTTATTTCTCCAGAGGCAGTACATGAGGAGATACACATGAAGAATATCTGCTTGATGGCGCCACCTCTCTTTAATACAAGCAGGTTAAAGCTTAACATACTGCTTCAATTAGATGCATCATATGGGTGGAGGAGGGGCAGTAGAGAAAACATTTCACTCCAGAAATAAATTTAGACAGTTGCTGCTGCTTAAATAAGCCCATGAGCTGTATGATAATGTAGTCCATAATGTCAATAAGCTTTCGAATACTGTCTTATATAGGATCTATACAGTAACTATTATACATACTTACATACATACATACATGCATACTAAAAGCCAGCAGAATAGGCCTGATGGTCTGATATGTCTGCTTGGTAGTCAACCTCCTAATGGGTGCTCACTTTTCCACCCCTCCCCCAGCCCCAGAGATGGTCATCTTTGGCTTCAGTTTTCCCTTGTACCTGTCCCACCCCTTCTTGAAGCCCTCCACTGTGCCCTCTATCACCAGACTCCTGGGCAATGCATTCCATGGCTCCACCACCCTCTCAGTGAAGTAATGTCTCCTGCGTTCTCCCCTGTAATATCCCCCCATCTAGCTTCCACTCATGCCCCCTGGTTGTTCTCCCCCTTCTTTAGTCTGAACATCTCTTTGGCTCCGCCCTTGTTTATTCCTTTACATATTTGAAGACCCCTATCATATCCCCGCCGTCTCTCCTCTCCTCCAGCGAGTACAGCCCAAGCTCTTCCAGCCTTTCCCCATAGAGCCTCCCTCCTATGCCCTGAATCATCCTGGTTGCCCTCCTCTGGACCCTTTCCAGCAGGGCTATTTCCTTCTTGAGGTGAGATCTCCAGAATTGCACATAGTATTCAAGATGTGGTCTGATGAAGGCACTGTACAGAGGGAGGATCATCTCCCTCCTCCTGGACATAATCCCCCTGGCTATGCAGCCCAGTATCTTGTTTGCTTTTGCTGCAGTTATTTTGCAGTTTTCACTGTTATTCATTTTGACGTCTATCACCACCCCTAGATCCCTCTCGATTAATGTAGTTTGCAGTGTGACCCCCAAGGGAGTATACATGGCCTGGGTTTCTGACCCCCAGATGCAGCACCCTACACTTCCTTGCATTAAACCTCAGTCCCCACCTCCTTGACCACCTCTGCAGAGTTTCCAGGTCCCTCTGGACTGTCTTGCTCGCTTCATCCTTGTCCACCAGTGCTCCCAGTTTTGAGTCATCTGCAAAGAGACTACTCCTAACCCCCTTCCCCATATCCGAGACATAGGCATTGAACAGGAGTGGCCCCAATCCCGAACTTTGGGGGACCCCACTGATGACCATCCTGGGGAGGAGACTATCCCACCAACCACTGCCCTCTGTATTTGCCATGTTAGCCAATTTTCTACCCATCTGAGTAACTGCCCTCCACCCCATACCCCCAGCTTTGTTACCAGCCCTCTGTCAGGTACCGAATCAAGTGCCTTACTGAAGTCCAGGTATAGGACATCCACTGGCCTACATCGTTCCAGGGCCCCAGTCACCCAGTCATAAACATCTATGAGGTTGGTCTGACACGATCTCCTCTGGAAATTGTACTGTTTGTCATCCAGGTGCCCCAACCTTTCCAGCTGCCTACCGAGCCTCTCCTTGATAATGCCCTCCATTTACTTTGCCTACCACAGACGTTAGGCTGACAGGCCTATAATTCCCCATCTCTTCCCTAGACCCCCTTTGTGGATAGGCACCACATGAGCCACCCTCCAGTCTTGAGGCACCCATCCTGTCTGCAGAGAGGTGTTAAAAGAGTGCAGCCAGAGGAGCTGCTAGCTCATCCGCCAGTTCCTTCATAACACTCAGATGCAGCCCATCCGGCCCCGGTGCCTTATCAGTTTTTTGCGTCCGAAGGACCTCCTTCTCATGCTAAACTATTTTTAGAACCTTACCAGTATCCCATTGAATTATATTTAAAGATCCCCATTTATTGACTTTTAATATTGCTTTGCAAAGAGATAGAACAGCCACATCCTGCGATAACCAGTATTCTTTTTTTAGAGAGGCCTCCTGAGTATTCAGTAATGTATGTCTCAAACTCCCACTTATATTTAGTTTGTCTAATACATCCTAACATTTGTTCAAAGGTACCTACAAGTAAGATATAATTCTAAAGAAATATTTTGAAACTGTAAAACGTTCCCCTACATGGGGCATAACAATTAACAGCTCAACACTCCCAGTACATTACAATACTATTATTTTTTATTTAAATACAAATACCTTCAGTCTCTGGCCTAGGCTATGAAATCTGGCATGTGTAGAGCAAACCTGGAGCCAGACATGGTGACACCAAAATCAGGTCTCCCCTTCATCTGATTCCTCCTGGTCCGTCTGGTCTGGGGAATCCATCCATTCGTGTAGACGGCACTGCATGGCATTGGGCCCACTTCAGAGCCTCGCTGGAGTCAGAAAAAATGTAGACCTTGCCGGCATGAAGGATCCGAAGACTGGCAGGGAAAAGCATATTATGGGGTATTCCTGATTCGCGCAAAATGGCCCTAACGCCATCTAAGCATTTTTTCTTTTGCCTGATGGCATAGCTTACATCCAGGTAAATTCTTACTTGGATGCCATCATGATGCAGCATTCTTTTCTGGCTCACTAACACTAGAATGAAGTCCCTTGATCCCACACTGTCCAGGACCGCAACTATAGCTCGGGATGCCTTGGGGTTGCCTGGTCTTTCCCTGAAAGCTACTGGTAAGGCTTTCTGTATTTTAATTTGGTGGTCAGAAAAGGGTTTACCCAATTGCTGCTCCATCCAGTCATACACAAACTAACCTAGATGGTCTACCTTGCTCCGCTCAGGCTTACCAACAATGCGTAAATTGACCACCCGGACTTGATTTTCTAAAGCCTCAAGCCTCCCTGGAGCGGAGGTGTGAGTTTTCATTCAACAGTGTTGTAGCAGTGCCCAGGGCTGCCTCCGAACTCTTGCAGGTCTCTGTAGCTTCCAGTTTTATCAAAGTCACTTCTCTTTCCAAGTGTGTTACCCTGTTGTCATGGTTTAAAATTTTTCTGCCAGTCCCAACACTGTAAAAATGAGGTGATTGCTTTTTAATGCCTAAAGATTGTGGTGTTTCTTCTACAGTGCCCAGATCTTCAGGTGCATTGTGGCCTTGATTCGACCGCGTAGCAGGGGGACCCAGAACATTTTTACTTTTTGCTCCTTCCTGCTGATATGCCTTTGTTTGGGTTGCCCATATTTGTTGTCCTGCTATTCCGATTGCTGTTTCTGGTCATGGATTTCTTCTAATGGTCAATAAAGTGTTTTAATTTTGCTTAATTTACTGATTTTGATGAGAGCTTTATTTTTTAGCTACCGCTTAACATGGACGCAACAACGCCCCCCCCCCCCAGGATTAACACCTTGGAGCGCAGGTGCTCAGTAACAAAGGTTCCACGTCAGTGGGATGGGTAACATACATACACAGGAAGATTAACAAGAGCTAAAAATGAGAGTAACAACAGTTTTTTTTAAATCTATATAATAAAAGGATACGGTCACAAATAGATATGTACAAATTGATTGTGAAAAAGGTAATAAGGCTAGAGATGAGAGGTAAGAAAGAAGTACCAGGGAAAAGAAATCAGAAAGGTGGAGGGGAGCAGCCAAAGGCCTTGTCATGCTTTGTTCTAGAGAGGTGGGGGGAAGTAACAGGGAAGGAGAACAGGGGAGCGGAAAAAAGAGGGAAGGGGGACAACAAGAGGGAGAAAGGGATTGAGGAAAAGAAGGGTAACACGGGAAAATCTAGGGAATAGGGAAATAGGCAGTAAGCGTGGTAGATGACAGGAGGACACAGCAAATAACAGGGGTCCTGAAAAAGGGTACGTGGGGCACTCATTAGACAAAGCAGTCACAGAAGGTATTAACCACAAGGTACTGTTTGAGTTGAGCCTTGAAAACACCCAGTTTTTGTGAGGTTGAACCTTCTAAGTCCAGGGAATTGAACCATAAAGGAGCTCTGTAGGTGAAGGATCACTGACCTTGCGATATCCGGCATCTGGGAACAAGGAGAGACTGGTTAACAGATGCATGAGTGAGCTTAGTTGTGCAGGAGGGGGTCAGCAACGTCAAAGTTCCTGGTGGAAGTCGGACAAGCAGCACTTTTCTGGCTAGTAGGCAAGTTTGATATTTGATCCTATTTCCTAGTTGTAGCCAACCCATCTGCTCATATAGCTCACAGGTATGTGTAATGTGATTTTAGCCTGTAAGGAACATGCAGGCCTCATTTAGAGGCACAATTATTCTTTGAAAAGAGGAGAGGGTAGCTGATCTGTAGATTACAAGTCCATAATTGATGGTTGAGAGAATGGAGTTATATACTGCCAATCTGAGGACTTGTGGGGTTAAATTATGCCAAAGATAATATAGAAATCCAATTTTTATATTTATAACCTTAGTTATTGACTCAATGTGATGTGAAAATGAGAGGTGATTATCCAAGGTAATCCCCAGATACTTGAAATGCTCCACTACTTCAAGGGAGACACCCAGTTGTTTTTGATATTGAGGGCATGGGATTCAAACTTGTTTCGAGTGCAGCTGAACATCATTACTTTCGTTTTTTTGTAATGCAGAACAAGCTTTTGGTCAGATAACCATTTTTCAGTTTATTTTAAACCACTTTGATGATGATCCTTGAGAAGAGCGGAGTTGGGCTGGCTTGAGAAAATGATGGCATCGTCTGCATACAACAACATACGCTAGTAGCAGTGGAGCGGAAGGTTGTTTACAAAGATACTGAAAAAGAGAGTGCCAAGGATGGATCCTTGTGGCATGCCAGAATGGACACTCCACTAGTCAGAGAGGGCATTTGAGAGTTTTACACATTGAGAGTGGTCCTCCAGATAGTTTCTGAACCAGAGCATCGCATCATTTGACATGCCAGTGTAGGTTAATTGTTATAGCAGCAGGGGGTGATTAACAGTATCAAATGCCTTTGCTAAGTCTATGAAGGCAGCACCAACAAGATTTTCTTGATCAAGTGCCTGCTGAATGAGCCCAGTAAATTCCAGGAGGGCAATGGTGGTGCTGTGCCCTTTCCTAAAGTCATGCTGTTGTGGGCATTGAGTGGAGTATTTTTAAATGTATTCAGTTCATTGATTCACAACTGTGCACAACAGAACTTTATATGGGGGAGGGGGGATTGAGATAGGTCTGCAGTTGGTACGCGAAGTCCGATCACCAGATTTGTGGATGGGGTAACTTGTGCTGATTTACAGAGAAGAGAGAATTGAGATAGCCTCAGATAAAGGTTGAAAATACTTGTGATAGGAGCAATAACTTCATCAAGGGTAAGAGCAAGGAGTTTTAAGTCAAGAGAGTCACCACTATGCCGTGATTTACCCAGGACCTTGCACATGTGTCTTTTAATGAGGGGAACGGTTACTTTCTTAAAGTAGAAAGATGGAATCGAGTTGCAGTTTCCACAAGGTTCATGAAAGACCTCATCTGTTGAATGAACAAGGGCGGGAGTGGATTGACTAAAGAAGTCCAGCAGGAGGCTATTACTTAGGTCAGAAAAGGCATTGTTGAAAATATTTGCAGTAGTGAGGGGGTCCATAGTTGGAACTCCATCTGTGTTTATCATTGAGGGGGCAACCTTTGGGACTTTACCTGTAACATATTTTATGTTTGACCAAAATTTTTTACTACCACCTCACAATCTGGCAAGCATTTCTCTGTGATGTTTGTTTTTTTCCCTGCCATATGTCCTGGGTACAGGAGTTCCTAGCAGTTTTATATGCTTGGATATCAGCAGGGTTCCCAGAGGCTTTAGCTGGGAGTCGCAGATGATCATGCAACTTCATCTTGGATAGATGTTCTGCCATAATCCAGGAATTAGACGTGCCACAAGCTTTCCTATTTTTCACTGGTGCATGAATGTCATATGCCTCATTGAAGCGTGAGATGAAGTGCTGTAGAGCATGGTTTACATCCATGGAGGAGTCGATGGCAGACCAGTCAGTGGGGCGCAGGTGTAACTTTAGGAGTTCAAGGCGCCCATGATTTAGAACTCTGTTATTTACAGTTTGAGGAGGCGGCTTAGTGAATTTATTTGTCTAGGAGCATGAGACAGGGGAGTGATCACTAAGGGAATTACAGTATACTACAGCATTAGCAATATGTTCAGGGTGGTTTGATAGGATCCAGTCTAATAAGGTACTTGTCCCCATTCCATAGCTATGTCTGGTCAACAAATTTACCAGCTGCGTGAGGAGGAGAGTAGATAGGGCATCTTTGGTTGAGCTGTGTGCAGGTGCAAGAAAGTTTTGATGAAATCGCCCAAAAGTATAACCTCCGATATGAAAGTATAACCTCCGATGTGAAACGGTTCCTGCGGATATATTCCGGTAGGCTATGTAGGCCATCTTCATGCCTTTTAGGTGGCACATAAATTGAAAAACAGTGTCAGTTATTTGTTATGGGCCTCAAGAAGTATTTTATTGGCTAATGCCTGTGCATGGTGCTCAAGATAAGACTTTGTATGACACAGTACATCTGTAGAAATGGTGAATGAGGACAAAAGTTATAATACAGGGGTCAGTTTTATGGATAATAAGAGTTGAGACAGTGCATGTCTCTGAAACATGCATTTTTTGCATTTCGGCATTTGGAGGCCAGCAGAAGAATATGTTTCTGCTGGTCCCCAAATGCCGAAATGTAAACATAGAGTGTTGCAGGGACTTGTGCTCTCTCACTTTTATGACTCCACTTTCAGCATTTCTACAGATCTGTTGCTGTATACAGAAGCACTCCATGCACAGGTAGTGTTGCTTGAGGCATCAAAAAATGTGACTGTTCTGCTGGGAGCAGTAGAATAGGCTCACTCAGCAGTATAGCATAGGACAGAGGCCTAGATGGATTAGTGGGACCTATTTCTGCTTCTTTGGGTCAGCATTTCCAGGTTGGCACAGTGATCTCACCCATGCCCAGTAATATGTTTTGCATGGTCCATCAACTTAGCGCACAGATAGGAGGGATACAAGGCAAGTAAAAGCCATACCAGGCATGGATTCATTAAAGCGTGAGGCACATTCAGTGAAGGGAGGACAGCCAAAATAGGTTTACATTTTCATTTTCATTTCATTTTTCTTTTATGTTATATTGAAAAGGTCTGTGGGCAAAGCCCATTTTCACAGACGTCCAGTTTCATACATTATACATATAAAGACATTACAAAAAACAAATTAAAATATTAAAGACTTAGCCAGAACAGTATAAAACAATTACATTATAATTGAAACTAAGGAAAACGCCTACAAACAGAATTTGAGAACATATTTCTTTTAAGTGCTGTTTTAAATGTAGAAATTTTTTGACAACTAACAACATTACAGGGTAAATCATTGCAAAGCTTTGGAGCTACAAAGGTCACAGACATTTGAGCAAAAACAGTACAACAAAATGGAATTTGAAGAGAGTATTTACTTTGAAAACGAGTATTTAATATCTTGGGAACAACTGGAAACAGACTTAAAATACTGCTAGGGAAGAAGACCCAGCCTAATTTTATGCAAAAAAGTAAGGGACCTACTATTAAATCTCTCAATAAGTGAGAGACACGTAAATGAATTGTATAATGTACAGTGATGAGTCATACTCAACTGTCCAGTTACAAAATGTATCGCTGAATGATAAGTAGCCTCGAGTTTATTTAACAATCTCCCTGAAGTATTGGAATAAACTATTGACATAGAAAAAAGATGACTATGGGTAAGCATGGTTCTAATCTCTACAGTAAGATCTTTTCTTATCCGAAAAAGAAGGCCTAGTCTTTTATGAAGTCTGTTAATTAGGTCCACAATATGGGTTTCAAATGAAAAATAAGGATCCAAAATTATCCCCAGATATTTAAACTCTTTAACATACTCAATTAAGAAGCCATCTTTATCAAGAATTTTAAATTTGGAACCGGGGGTTTCTTGTTAGTAGTAAAAACCATAATTTTAGTCTTAACAGACTGTATTACCATTTTATGTAGATCAAACCAATGATGCAGTAGAATAAAATCTATTTGCAAGGATTCCTTGAGAGCTAATAAATTGGCCCCTGAACAAAATAATACCACATCATCTGCGTAAAGAATTAATTCTGTATTAGTAAAAATAGTTGGCAAAGAATTAACAAAACAGAAAATAAAAATGGTCCAAGTAAGGAGCCCTGGGGGACTCCACACAGTATCTGTGCCTGTTATGAGTAAACTCCATTAACCATTGTTTTTTGACTTCTGTGAGACAAATAGTCCTTAAACCAAGCAATCACCTCCCTAGAAAAAAAGAACACTGGATAGACTGTTAAGGAGTTCAGTATGATCCACAAAGTTGAATGCCTTGGTAAGGTCCACAAAAGCCATTGCCACATATTTCCCTTCATCAGTAGCTCTAGTGGCTTGGCTTGTGAACCTCACCAAGGCAGTCTCAGTATTGTAAGAGTTGAAATCCATGTTGTGAATCAGTCCATAAATCGTACTTTTCCAAATAATCAATAATTTGATCTAATATAGTTTTCTCCAGTATTTTTGAAAGAGGGGCTAAAAGAGGAATCGGAAGATAGTTATTGATATTGGACCTGGGACCGGTTTTAAAAATAGGTTTAATAGTGGAATTTTTCCAAATCTCAGGGAAAACACCATTACAAAGAGAGTAATTGAATAGAGTAGTCAAAGGTTCTGCTATAGAATATATAACCATTTTTAGAATCCTAAAGTCCAGTAGAGCAGGACCAAAAACTGGCTTAGGATTCATTTTAAGGACATAACTAACAAGATCGATAGGTTGTAATTACTGAAAATAAAAATTAGACACTATTTTATTTACTATATTTGCTTTGAATTTCTGACAGAAAGTGTCAGGGATATTCTCTAGCCTATCCTTACTATTAAACCTTTCTCCATAATGATCAAGATTAGAAAAATGTAAATTAAAAGCTTCAGCAACTTTTTTAGCATCATTAACTAATAGGCCATCAAGGTCAAGGGCAAAATTATCCTCTGCTTGTCTTTCTCATAAGAGAATTTTAAATTTTTCAAGTGGAATGTGAATTCTCATTGTTTTTATAAGTTTTTACTTATAAAATTCAGTTTTTGTTTCTCTAACGGCTATCTTACATTTATTCCTTAATTCCTTAAACTTCAATTGATGTTAAGTAATTTTGTTTTCCTAAATGTTTTCCAAGCCTTATTTCTAACCCTAATCAATTTTAGTAGGCCCAGAGTTGTCCAAACTTTATTGTCCTTTCTAACTCTAATTTTCTTAACCGGAAGAAGTCTGTCACTGATACTAAGAAAATCACAAAACTTTTATTAGGCTACATCAGTATCCACAATATTGTCCAAAAAGGACTAGTCACATGACTGAATTTCTTCATCAAATTTCATCTCATCCAGATCTTTTGTTTTTCGGAAGGTCACAATTTTATATGGCTTCTTAAATACTTTACCTAACCAATTGGAAAATACCGGATAATGGTCACCAATATCATCTGAGAAAACCCCAGAACTAACAATTCGAGATGGGTAATTAGTAATAACCCAATCCAAAGTTGACTCATAACCTGTCTTGTAATTAAATCTTGTAGTTTCTATGATAAATTGATGAAACCCTAAATCAGTGACCAAATTCTGAACTTCTAAATTATTAGATGAAGACCAATTGAGATTAAAGTCACAGACTATAATTAATTCTATAATAATTAAACATCAGGGCAGGGTCCATGGAGGGTGGGGCAGGCAAGACATAACGTCACTCCAAGATCCATGTGGGTTGGGGGCTGGCAGTACAGAATCTGTTGGGGAAGCAGGCAGGTCAGGCTCCATGGGGGGGCAAGCGCGGATCCATTGTGGGGGCAGGCTAGGATCAGGAGTCATGGAGAGGACTGGGATGAAAGTAGAGGACTAAGGACCCCGCTATGGGGTGTTCCAAAATACTGAATGCAGGGGACAAAACAGGCTACCGTGCTAGTTTCCTAGTGCAACGCTCTGGTAGAAGATGTAAAACTGAAAAATAATGGGAGGTGGAGGGGAAGGCAGAGCCCACCATATAACAAAAACCTAAGTAGCTGGTTTTAGAAGGTTTCATCCTCCAACCACAGTGGGTAGCATATTTGTTTGTGCGGCATCACTACTGCTATAGCACAGCATGTGCAATGGCCCCATAGAACAGCCATATAGATTGTGTATCATTACACTTCATAACAAAGGGGCCCCTTAATCCTCTATGTACACCACCTGCCTGCTCTGGGATAAGTAGAGACCCTTAGTTCTCTACTTACTCCAGAGCAGGCAGGACATGTCCTCATAAGGCCCGGAGCCTTGGGGCAGCAGGATTCATTGGGGAGGGGGGCCAGACATGACATGGCCACGTAAGGCCCGATCAATAAGCAAGCCAGGACCTAGGTCCATGGAGGAGGGCAGGCAGTAAAGTCCCATGTCAGGGCATCAGTCATGCCAGGATCCAGGGGACCCAGGTAGGATGTGAAATTCACATCAGGATAGGAGCAGCCCAGGGTCTAGAAAAATAAAAAAGAGATACTAGCATTTATTTTTGTCACATGTGTGTATTTCTGGGTTTAACACAACAATCAGTGCACTTTTAATGTTCTACCTGTAAACCTATTAAAACCTAGGAAAATTGGGTGGAATACCAAAATTCTAATCCTGGTATTCTGCCAAGACTATCACTTTTCACCCTTAAATTCTACCCTTGGGTAATAACTGGAGCAGTACTACAGACCATAGCTTCCTAAGTCTCACTGCTATTTGAGTTGTTTCCAAATCAGATTCCACCACCATTCCTGTTCTGCCTTCACCACTGTTGTGCTAAGTTGGGGTCCCAAGAACCCCATGTTGAAAATCTGGGCCAAAAATTCAAAAAAGTGGCCTCGATATCAGCATAAGTTGAAAATACCATTGAATGACTGTATAGTATGTTTACCTTTAATTCTTCAGTTTGTGGTTGGGTTTTGAAGAGTGCAGACATGTCCAGAGAAGGTGACAGTGCCAACCTCCAGAGGCAAGTATGGGGTAAGGTGGGGTATGGGGAGGTGGGTGCTCAGTGGGAGGGGGACTGAAGCGACAATGAGGGACTGTTTTTCAGTTTTACAGGAATGAAAAAAAACGCAATGAGGGACTGTTTTCTAATTTACAGGAGATAAAAAGAAACATTTCAGCACACTGGGGTGGGCTACCAGTGTGCCGCAGGAATGGGGAAGGAGGTTGCACAGCATGCCAACATGAGGAATGGGCACCCCAATGTCGGACACGGGGGTGGAACTGTTTTCAAATTTTCAGAAATTAACAAAAATAACTTAACACATTTCGGCACTCTGGGGTGGGCTCCCATTGTGCCACATGAATGGAGAAGGGGGTGTACAGGATGCCAACATGTGGATTAGGCACCTCGATGTTGAGCATAATGTGGCCCCCTCCCATTCCCCTGACAAATGCTGAATTGAAGGGGTTGTAGTACAGGGAATGGCATAGTGCTATTCCCAACATGGCAGCACCAACAGAACTGCATGTCGTGCGCATACGCAGTTCATGGAATGCGGAAGTAACAGCCGAAATAGTGTGGTTGTTATTCCGTATCCTGATTGTGGCAGCTGAGGGATTTAAGCTCCATTGGGCTTTCAGAAGGCTACTTCTAAAAGTCCAATGGGAGCTTTTTGTGAAATCAGCTGTTGCACCCAACGGAGCAGTAGCAGCACAGCGGTCGCAGGGAGCGCATCGACCGGTGTGCAGTTTCAGAAGGATCATTCAACTCCACTGGAAGCATTCCAAGGTCTGTTCTGGTAGCTCTTTTTTCTGAGCTGTCGCAGAACGCCTGTAGGCTTCGCCTATGCAGCCATGAAAAAATGACAGAGTTGGCTCCGGTGCTTGCATTTCCGGAATGCTCAGATGCATGGTACTGTACTGTAGGACATGTCGGAAGGTGGTTTTGTAATGTAGCACTGAACGATGGCACAGAATGTCAAGGTGGTGCACAATTTTAAAATGTTGGGGCCATGCAATCTCAGAATGTGACAGGGATACTAACGTACTAAAATACCAGCAGAATAGGCCTAATGGTCTTTCTTGTCTGCTCATTTGGTCAGCCCCCACCCTAGGAGCTGACCTTGCTGCCCCCTTCGCCTTCTCTGGCTTTTCCCTTCCCAGTTCCAGATATTCTCACTGCACTGGATTTTGCTTCCAGAACCCTTCCCCTGTACCTGTCCCACCCTGTCTTGAACCCCTCCACCGTCTCTGCCTCCACCAGCCCCCTGGGCAGCGCATTCCATGGCTCCACCACCCTCTCAGTGAAGTAGCACCTCCTCCTTTTTCCCTGAATCTTCCCCTCTCTAGCTTCCACCCATGCCCTCTAGTTGCCCCCTCTGCCTTCTTCCTTCGAAGAACCCTGACTGCTCCTCCCTATTTACCCCATTTATGTACCTGAAGACCTCTATCATGTCCCACTGGTCCCTTCTCTCTTCCAATGTGTACATATTTATCTCTTCGAGTCTCTCCCCATAGGTCCTGTCCCCCAAGCCCCAAATCATTTTGGTTGCCCTCCTCTGGACCCTCTCCAGGAGTTTAGTGGCCCTCTTTAAGTGTGGCCTCCAAAACTGCTTGCAGTACTCGAGGTGTGGCCTCACCAAGCAGTTATACAGAGAGAGTATCACTTCTCTCCTTCTGGAGGTGATCCCCCTAGTGATGCATCCCAGAATCCTGTTGGCCTTGGCTGCTGCCCTCCTACAAAGTCTCCGAGCTGTTCATCTTGACATCCACCACCACCCCCAGGTCCCTCTCGGCCATCGAGACTTGTAGCATCCCCCCCGGTGTACACTTGACCTGGGTTTCTGGCCCCCAGGTGCAGTACCTTGCATTTCCCTGCATTGAACCTCAGCTTCTACTTTCTAGACCATCTTTCCAGAGCCTCCAGGTCCCCCTGTAGGGCCACCTTCCCCATCTCCCCATCCACCACCGCCCCCAGTTTTGAGTCATCCGCAAAGAGACTCATCTCACTCCTGATACCTGTCCTTATGTCAGAGATGTAAGCGTTGAATAGGAGGGGCCCAAGGACTGATCTCTGTGGGACCCCATTAATGACCCTTCTTGGGGATGAGACTATCCCGCCAACTATGACCCTCTGGGTCTGGTCCTGGAGCCAATTGTCTATCCATCTGATCATCTGGTTCCCCACCCCCATTTCTCCCAGCTTATCCAACGTGCCCTTGAGGAACAGAATCAAATGCCTTGCGGAAGTCAAGAAAGAGGACATCCACTGGTCTACCCAGGTCCAAGGCACTCGTCACCCAATCATAGAACTCCACAAGGTTTGTCTGACACGACTTCCCTGGGACAAATCCATGCTGTCTATCATCCAGGCACCCGGACTTTTCTAGGTCCCCCCCAGCCTCTCCTTGACAATGCCCTCCATCACCTTGCCCACCACTGATGTCAGGCTGATAGGCCTGTAGTTCCCTGCCACTTCCCTTGATCCCCTTCTTGTGGATAGGCACTATATGTGCCACCTTCCAGTCCTGGGGCACCCACCCTGTCCTCAGAGAGAGAGATAATGAAAAGCTCCGCCAGGGGTCTCGCCAGGACATCCGCAAGTTCCTTTAGCACTCTAGGATGTAATTTATTCGGCCCCGGTGCTTTCTCCATCTTAAGGGACCTGAGGGTTCCCTCACTCTCTCTGCTGTGATTTCCACCTCCCCTACCTCTTCTCCCTGCTTAGCCTTCCCCCCTCCTGCCAGTGATGCCTCCCCCTTTTCCCAGACCTGCCGATCGGTAAGGGTCCCCCCCTCCTCAGTATCACTGTTTCCTCCCATTTATGATGCAGCACCCCCATTTTCCTTGGTGAAAACTGAGGTGAAGTACTCATGTAGTACCTCAGCCTGCTCCCTCGGGTCTTGTGCCCATCTCTCCCTTGTTTTAATCCTGCTAATCTGCCCCTTCACCCTTCATTTTTCCCCAATGTATCTAAAGAACCCTTGTTCCCTCTCCTAATTTCCCTTGCCAGGTTCTGCTCCTTCCTTGCCTTAGCTGCCCTCACCACCCTAGTGGCCCTTCTAGCCATCAATTCCTACTCCCCTCAATCCCTTTCACTCTTTGAGCACTTGAATTGCCTATAGGCTGCCTTCTTTCTCCACACCACCTCCTGGACCTCCAGCAGGGTTTTCGAGCCCTACTGCATTTTCGTCTTACTCTGGCACAGGTGCTGGTAGCATCCTGCACCCCTCTCCTGATTATTTCCCACCTACTGTCAGCATCCATGTCTGACCCAATCACATCCAAATGCTCCTTAAGGATCCTTCCCATTTCCTTAAAATCCACTCCCCTGAAGTCAGTTATCTCCGTCTTTGTGCAGCCTTCTACCCCTGTTAGGTCCAGCCAGAACCAGACTGTGCCATGGTCACTCCTCACCAATGGGTCCCTTACCTCCAGGCCCCTAATCTGGTCACTGTCTGCCAGGACCACATCCAGTACCCACGCCTCCCTGGTTGGTTCCCCCACTTTCTGAGTTAGGAACGTGTCTTGAAGGACATCCAACAACCAATGATCTTACTTCGAGAAACAGCTCTTGCAGCAGGTTACACCATTAAGACTGAAGCCGGCAGGCGTCAGGACCCCACGGAAAAATTTTAGCTAGCTATCTTCAGCAGGGACCGCCCCCGACGTCGGTCCCGCCCCCGACGTCAGACGTGGTACATAAGGGCGGTCCGCCAGATTCCCCAGTTCTTTCCGCCCGTCGACTTGCATGTCTCGATCAGCCGGTTATAGTTTATGCGTGGCCGTGGTTAAATTCTTTCCTTAGGAAATTTGGATTTCTTCTAGCAAGATTTTAGCTGATGTCCTCTCCGACCTCCGGTCCTCCTCCAAGTGTGCTTGCGGAAACAGATCCCTTCAAGGATCCCCATATGGCCTCGTTCGGTTGCCTGGGCCCAGACCACAATACCGGGCCTGCTCCTTCTGCAGGGGTTTAACAGTCGTACCGGATCCAAGCGTCAGAAGGCCCTTCAAGCCTTCTTACTGGAAGAGAAGCTGAAGACCATGTCTTTCAAGGGAGAATCTTCAAAAAAGACCCACAAGCACACGGAGTAACGAAGGGAGAAGGCCCCTTCCAGGTCCCCCTCCAGGGCTTCGGACTCACGCAGCTCCGGTTCCAGGTCCGACCGCTCCCCCTCCAGGGCCAGCTCTCAGCCTCCCCCGGCTGCGGTAAGGAAGCCTTTTTCTCAGGCCAAGTCCGCCAGGCCATTCTCGTCTTCATCCTCCAGGGCCTTGGCGAAGTCTGGGGATCGCCATCATCACCATCACAAGTCGGGTTCCGCCCCTCGAACCGGCGTCACAAGTCGACCTCTTTGCCTCCTCACAAGGCGTTGAGCTCACCTCATAAAGAGACCTCTGGATCCGGCGCCCGGTCGTCCGTCGTCGGCCTTGCGTCATGCATCCCTGGAGCGCCGTCGGCCAGGCGACCATGCGCCGATAAGCCAGCTCCTCAGCGGACGCCCGGTAGGGGACCGGCCACCCCCTGAGAGAGGGCCCCTGACGCCTCCGACCGACGTCGGTCAGGAGACCGTGACTGAGGAGGATCTTACACAGCCCGAGGACCAGACGGGCGACCCCGGTCTCGTTGAGACTCCCAGGGAACCCTCGCCGTTACCCGAGCCCCCTGTGGAGCCGACGCCGGGACCCGACGACCGTCCACCAGCGCCCGGACCGTCGGGCCTTTCCTTAGCGGAAGTGAAGGACCTCTTCACTTACTGGTGGGACACCATAAAGAAGGACATGGTTCCCACTCTTCCTCCTCCTCCGGTTCTTGCACCCCCCTCGCCATCGGGGTCGGCAGGCTGCTTACCTCCTCCCCGGGAATTCGGAACCCTCCCAGGGGGAGACCAGAAAAACGGAGACCTCCGTCTAAATCCTCTTCTAGGTCATCCAGCCCCGAGAGACCCAGGAGACACCGACGATCGCCGTCGACGGAGGACACGGGATCTGAGTACTCTTCATCTAGATCCCCATCTCCCCTCTCCATCCCTTCTCCGGACCCACGTGAGATGCCAAAATCTCCTCCGGACGACCCTTCATTCTCGGATATTATGAGACACATCCAAGAGAACATGGGATGGGATGCAGAAGAGCTAGACCCGGAAAGGATACGACTCGCCATATATCTTCGGCAAAAAGACCCCAAGCCTGTGGTGGTGCCACCCTTGGTTGACACTTTCGTGGACGTCACCAAGGCAGCATGGAAGCGTCCACATTCGCTCCCGGCGATGCCAAAGAAAGCTGATCTTTTGTACAAGGCTCCTAAAGAAGACCAGTACTTGGTTCAGCAGCCTCAGGCCGACTCTCTGGTCATCACAGCCTCACATGACCGGTCACAGGGCCGCAACATCTGAGCACCCTGCCACCGGACCCAGAGTCCAAGCAGTTGGACGCGTTGGGTAGGTGCACGTATGCTTCCGCTACCTGCGCCATCAGATCCTTGAACTATTTGACCCACATGGTTCAGTTCCAGAACGCCTTGTGGGAACAGGGTCTGGAAACGGCTGCAAAACTGCCGGAAGGTGAGCAAAAGGAGGAGATGCTTCAGCTCCTCTGTACGGGTTCGGACGTGGGAACCCAAGTGCTACGAGCTGCGTACGACTCCGCGGACTCATCGGCCCGAGCAGCAGCTTCTGGCGTATGCCTCCGGAGGCACTCTTGTTCTGGCGTCTCGGCTTTACCCCGGACGTCCAGAAGAATATCATGGACGCTCCATTCGAGGGAGAAGTCTTGTTTGGTAATCCTTCGGAGAAGATTATTACCAGACTTCAAGAGGCCGGGAAGGCGGTAAGGTCGGTTCAGGCCATGTACCGACCCAGGCTTAGTTCCTTTCGTAGGTACCAAAGCCGGATTCGTGGGCGGATGCAGAGGCAGCAGCCCCGCTCCGCTACACAACAGAGGGGCTCCGGCTTCCATAGAGCCCAGCGGAAACAGCCCGCCAGCCGAAGCCAGCATACTTCTAAGCTGGCCCAGCCAGCAGGACCCTCTGCCGCCACAGCCTGACTCCTTTCCAGCCCCCGCCCCTCAGGATCAACGGGCAATCATGGTCGGGGGTCGCTTGGCGAACTTCCTGCCGGGATGGCAGGCTATAACCACCGACAGGTGGGTTCTTCAGTTGGTCAGAAGAGACCACTATATAGAATTCGCAGAAAAGCCACCCTCGAGGCCTCCTTTGCTCTCCCGGTATCCGGGTCAGCACAAATCTCTGATCTGGCAGGAAGTACTCACGCTCCTGCAAAAGGGAGCGATAGAGTACGTGCCGGAGAACCAGAGAGGACAAGGATATTATTCCCACTTCTTCCTGGTTCCAAAGAAAACAGGGGACCTCCGTCCGATTCTGGACCTCAGCGACCTCAACGTGTCAGTCGCCTACAAGAGATTTCGCATGGTGACTCTTCCGGGTCTTATTCCCATGCTGAAACAAGATGCCTTCTTAGCGTCTCTAGACATGCAGGACGCATAGCTGCATATCCCTATAGCTCAGACGCACAAGAGGTTCCTGCACTTCGAGTTCCTCGACCACCACCTTCAATTCCGAGCCCTTCCATTTGGACTGTCATTCGCACCCAGGGTCTTTACCAAGTGCATGGCAGTCGTGGCAGCATCTCTGAGGAGACAGGGCCATTATGTGTTCCCGTACCTGGACGATTGGCTTCTCATGGCCGCCTCCAGAGAGGCGTTGTTACTTTCGGTCCAGAGCACCCAGGACCTGTTCCGATCTCTGGGAATCCTAATAAACTACGAG
This sequence comes from Neoceratodus forsteri, assembly GCA_016271365.2. NCBI lineage: Eukaryota > Metazoa > Chordata > Ceratodontiformes > Ceratodontidae > Neoceratodus > Neoceratodus forsteri. The sequence continues at coordinate 279,994,657 of JADMNL010000026.1, read as the reverse complement.
AAGTCCCTCCTGGTACCGTCACAGAAACTGCAGTTTATAGGGGCAGTACTGGACACTGTTCAGGGAAGAGCTTTTCTTCCAGACGACAGAGCGGAACACATCAGATCCCTCATTAGGGAGTTATCGTCGAACAAGACCGTCTCTGCCAGGTCGGTCCTTCGCTTGCTCGGACACATGGCTGCGGCCATTCCTACCATCCCTTTCGCAAGGCTCCGCATGCGGGTAACTCAGTGGATGCTCAAAGTGCAATGGGACCAAAGGCAAGACCACTTGCAGCATCCGGTCAGGATCACGAACACTGTGATTCGAGACTGGCAGTGGTGGCTAGTCCCAGGGTCACTCTCCTTGGGCGTCCCGTTAGTAGTGCCGTCCCCAGAGGTAACCCTCACCACAGATGCCTCGGGTCTAGGGTGAGGGGCACACCTAGACAGGGTAAAGTCCCAGGGTACGTGGACCCCGATGGAAGCTCATCTCCATATCAACGTTCTAGAGATGAGGGCGGTTCTCTATGCCCTGCAGGCCTTTCAGTCAGTAATCCCACCATGTACTCTTCTGCTTCAGACAGACAACACGGCGGTGATGTATTACCTCAACAAACAAGGAGGCGCACACTCTTACCCCCTTTGCAGGGAGATCATGAGGGTGTGGGATTGGGTAATTGGACACGGTGCAAATCTGATCACTGTGCATGTTCCCGGGGTGGACAACACGATTGCAGGCGGTCTGAGTCGCTCCCAGGCCAGAGTCCACGAGTGGGAACTTCTTCAAGAGGTAGCAGAGGATCTGTTTCTTCGATGGGGAACTCCAGAGCTAGACTTGTTCGCATCCCCATCCAACGCAAAACTGCCCAATTTTTGCTCACTAGATCCAGGGCCTGGTGTTTTCTGGCGAGACGCATTGTCCCTCTCCTGGGCGGACAGATTCCTCTATGCTTTCCCTCCTTTCCCATTGATCCAGAGAGTTCTTCTCAAACTGCGCAGGGAGCATGCAACCATGATCCTGGTGGCCCCGTTCTGGACCAGACAGATCTGGTTCCCTTTGCTGATGCAGCTATCCCGGGAACCCCTGCTCCCGTTGCTGTTCAGCTCCCATCTCCTGTCTCAGGAGAAAGGTTCACTAGTCCACCTGGACTTACGCTCACTGAACCTGCATGCATGGCTCCTAGAGACATAGCCATCTTGCGTTACGGGGTCTCGCAAGAGGTTGCAGAAGTTCTTTCTGCAGCCAGAAAGCTGGCAACGCATGCAACGTACGCCATGAAATGGCGCCGTTTTTGTTTATGGTCGCGAGCACGCGATTTTTCCCCTTTAGGTTGCCCAGTGGGAGTGGTGTTGGACTACCTGCTCTCCTTCTTTCATTCGGGTCTAGCCTACTCCTCTATCAAGGTGCACCTTTGTGCCATTTCTGCCTACCACCTTCCGGTGGGACATCGTACAGTGGCACAATTGGACGCTTCTCGGGAGTTTCTGAGAGGGGTGTTACACCTTAGGCCACCCATTAGGGACCCTGTGCCTCCATAGGATTTGCTCTATGTCCTGGAACAGCTCACGCTCCCCCCCCTTCGAACCTGCCGTGGATTGCGAGCTACGTTTTCTGTCGTGGAAAACGTTATTTTTGGTTGCTGTTACTTCAGTGAGAAGAATTTCTGAGCTTCATGCTCTCATGTGCATAGAGCCTTATTTAGTTTTCCACCGGGACAGAGTATCCCTGAGGACGAACCCTAAATTTTTGCCTAAGGTGGTCTCTTCACTCACTCACTCTAAATCAGGCCATTGACCTACCAGTCTACTTCCTGAATTACTCGAATAGAGGAGAGGCTCTGTTTCACACCCGGATGTTCACCGCAGCCTGAGGTATTACCTCAACAGAACTAAACCTTTTCGTAGTTCTGAGCAACTTTTCGTTTCCTTCTCTGAGAGGATGATGGGCCAATCTGTATCCAAACAGTCCTTGTCTCGCTGGCTTGTCCAGTGTATTTCATACTGTAATGATATCAAACAAAAGCCCCTCCCGAGAACAGTCCGGGGTCATTCTACTAGGGGTGTGGCCACCTCCTTTGCAGCACTCAGAAACGTCTCCACCTCTGCTATATGTGCTGCAGCCACTTGGAGCTCTGTGCATACCTTTATCAGGCATTATAGCCTGGGCATCGCCTCTCGGCGAAGAGCCGGTTTCGGCCTGGCGGTGCTACAGGGTCTCCTGTCCTAGGTTCAGGACCTGGAATGTACTTCCTATTTCCTCCTCCGAATTTCTGGCAGCGTTACTGCTTAGGAATCAGTCCTAATGGTGTAACCTGCTGCAAGAGCTGTGTCTCAGTAAGATAGTACAGTTATGTAAGAACTTACGTAACAGTAGATCTTCGAGAACAGCTCTTGGCAAACTATCCGTCCACCTTCCCCTTGGAGGCGGCTTAAGCATTTTTAACAGGGATTTATACCTTTTGTCTTCTGACGGTGGATCCTCAGTCTCCCCATCTCGATGTCAGCCTGCGGCGGAGTCTCGGCCAGGAGAACTAGGGGAATCTGGCGGGACCGCCCCTTAGCCACCCGCCTGGCGTCGGGCGGGACCGATGTCGAAGCGGTCCCCGCTGAAGATAGCTAGCTAGAATTTTTCCTAGGTCTTGACGCCTGCGGCTTCAGTCCTAATGGTGTAACCTGCTGCAAGAGCTGTTCTCGAAGATCTACTGTTACGGTAAGTTCTTACGTAACTGTACTTCCCTGGCCACTGAGGATGTCATAGTCTCCCAGCCTGTTCCTGGCATGTTTGTCCCCAACACCACCACCCTTCCCTGCCCAATCTGCAGTGTCTCCCAACATCTGCCACCAGCTCTCTCCTGCAGCTCCTTCGCCCAGCGCAGGGGTCTACTACACCACTTCTATTTTTACTCTCTTGCCCCCCCTTGTTATCAAGGTGACCCAAATCGCCTCCACGGTTCCCTCTGCCTCCTCTGCTCCCCCTATGCCAGTGCAGTTTTTGACTATTATTGCTACCCCTCCTTCCCTTCCCTCCTGAACATAGTGTAACCCTCCAGGTTCAGGTCCCAGTTGTGTCCTGCAGCGGCCCAGGTCTCGGTGACTGCTGCCACATCCACCCCTTCCTCAGTTAGCATCACCTGGAGCTCAGGCATTTTATTGCCTGAGCTCCTGGCATTTCACAGGACTACCTTCTTCCCTTTCCCTATACTTCCGTTTCCCCTGCTCATGTTCCCATGCGGATTTCATTTACCCCTCGTCTGCACTTTACCAGTCAGCCTTTTCCTGGATTCCTCCAGCTCCCTAGGGGGGCGGAGACAGAGTCCCACCTTTATCGGACCCCCCTCGACAACCTTTTCTCCCATCCCCCCCCTTCACAAGTTTAAGCCCCACTTTTCACCAATGAACCCCTCTATTTTCAACTTAAGGATTCCCCTCCTCCAAATTGAGATGGAGTCTATCTCTAGCATACAGCTCCTTATCCTGCCAGGTCTCCCCCCAATTCCCCATCAACCCATACCCTCTGGCCTCACACCACTCCCTGAGCCACTGGTTTATCTCCCTAATCTTCCTTTTGTGTTCTCCACTAGCCTTTGGCACCGGCTGGATTTCCGAGAAGGAAATTTTGCATCCTATGTCATGACAGACCCTGGCAAGCTCCTTGAACCTTGCCTGTATCTCTAGCTCACGATTTCCCTCAATGTCATTTGTACCCAGGTGGACCAGTATGTCCAAGGAGCCCCCACAACCCTTTGCCAAGTGGTATACCTCATGCTTGGCCCTGTGCACCGTTAGTCCAGGGAAGCATTTTGTTTTAACTGGCCAGGCTTCCCCCTTCCTATCCCATTTGATACCCCTGATCATAGAATCCCCCAACAGTTGCACTCTGACCACTCCTTTTTCTCCATTTCCCCCCTTCCATGTCCCTTGTCCTTTCTACCGGCCCCTCCACCCAGTCAGCTCCTTGTTCCTCCCCCTATCTGGGTGCCACATGCCGCCCCCTCCTCTACCCTGGCCACCCCCTCCTCTCTGATCCTATGCCTCTCCTTCTCCCGAGTATCCTTCTGTGCCTTGCTAACTCCCCCCTCACTGCTCGCGACTGGTCCTTCTCCCCCATCCGCTAAACTAGCCTGGCTTGTCCTCCCTTCCTTCCTGTCTCCGTTGAGTCCCTTCTTGCTTGTCATGCTTCCCTGGCCTAAACCCTCAGCTCCCTTTACTGTATCCTCCTTGTACTTTTGGTCCTTCTCCTTGCCCTTTCCTCGCTACTGGTCCTTCTCCTTGTGCTTTCCTCCCTCTTCCCCGTGCCCCTCCTGCTCTGATCCACTGCTCCCCCCTTTCTTGCATTCCAGGTTTCCCCCATTCCTCCTGCTATCCGGCCCCCACCTGCTGCCTCCCACTCCCTTTCCATCTCTAACCACCACTATCATGGCTACATCACCCCCCTCATCCTCAAGCAGAAGAGGAGAATTGAAGTGGTTACTGAGCATAAGGTCCGATCCACCTTCCCACCTTGCTTCCTTCTGTCCAGCCCCAGCCATCTGCCTACTTCCCTGAGAACGTTGTCCCTCTGGCCCCCCTTTATGAGGGTCTCCAGTTACCTGCCTGCTTCCTTGGTAGTGTCCTCCTTTGGGCCCACTCTGCCAGGGTCCCTGTGTGATCCCAGAGTATTCTCCTGCACTCCTTTCCCTATGCCCCCTTCCCTAGTGCTTGGTGCAACCCCGTGGGAGATCCCCTGCCCTCTTCCCCAACCATACCTCCCCCCAGCTGTCTCCTACTTCCCGCAACCTCCTCCCTAAGCTGTGCCAGCTGGTAGCACACTAGGCAATCACCGAACTTCCAAGCCCAGTCCAGTATCATGGCTGCCCCACACCCTGTGCACCCCACCGCCTTCCCAGAGATGCTGTCCCTAATGATGTGTTGTCCCATCCCCCTCCAAGTAGGTTTCCTTGGGTGAGCCACCATTCCTGACTATTCCAAGATACACCCCTACTGACTAATCAGGTCACCCACTAATCCTAGATACAGTCCCACAGTAAACTGGTAACCCTGTTACTAGGTGCAGTTCAACACAGTAAACTTACAAGGGAAGCGAACAACTCCCTAAGCTCCTCCTTCCCAGCCTTTAAATCCAACCCCCAGTGGCTAGAACTACATGAGCGCACCCTCAGCCTTTTCCTCCAGTTGCAGGGCAGGTGTTCCCCTATAAATAAGCAGAGCTCTGGGGAGGGAAGGGTGGGATTATGGCCTACACCCGACTCTCGAGAGAGTGTATCAGCCCTGTGTCTGCCCCTCCAGGCCCTGCAACCAAAGAATCAGCCCCAAGCAAATCCCACCAAATAGGTTTTGAATCAGAAGAAATAGGCCGCCACCAGCGCAGCCTTTTACACGGTGAAACATCCAACAAATGAGCCCACTTACAGCCACCAAACAGTTTTTAAACTTCCAACAGCCCCAAAAACAATACCCTGCTAGCCCCTTAGAAGTAGTAAGAAAGAAAAGAAATAACCTTCTACCAAGTAAAATCCACAAGAAACTCTGTAAAAACAAGAAGCAGCAGCTTCTGTACTGAAACACATCCGGTCCTGTCCCCTTCTAGTTCCTTCTGAGAAGCCAAAGCAACTAATACCACAAACCTGATTCAGCTCTGCTTCCGGTCAATTAGCTGAGTGAGACACGGCCAGACCATTAACACCCTTCCCTCACTATGCACTAACCTTTGCAGCTAGTGAAGTCAGCAAAAAGGAATCAAAATTCAACTCAAAGCCCCCAAAATATGTTTGCTACCAAAGGAAACAGGTCTCCAATTCAATCAGCTTCACTAACAACGCATCAAAATAGGCTTGGGATTAACAGATATAAGTCTCCAATTCAAATAACCAGGCCCAAGCAAATCCCACCAAATAGGTTTTAAATCAGAAGAAATAGGCCTCCACCAGCACAGCCTGTTACACAGTGAAACATCCAACAAATGAGCCCACTTACAGCCACCAAACTAGTTTTCAAACTTCCAGCAGCCCCAAAAACAGTACCCTGCTAGCCCCTTAGAAGTAGTAAGAAAAAAAGAAATAACCTTCTACCAAGTAAAATTCACAAGAAACCCTGTAAAAACAAGAAGCAGCTACTGTACTGAAACACATCTGATCCTGTCCTCTTCTAGTTCCTTCTGAGATGTGCCATCTCAAAATGCAGTGAAATCTCGGAATGCGACAGGGGGACACATCAAGGAATTTGGTGGGGACTGGCAGTTTCAGAATATAGTGGGGGCTGCACACTGTCTGAATGTGACAGGATGCATCATTTATTCTGAATTGTACGCACCCACCTTATTGCAATATTGTGCATCACATCCCCACCACATTCCAACATTATGCGTTCCAGCCACATTCTAAAATTATGCATTCCTTCCACACTTATAAATTGTGCATCCCTGTCACATTCTGAAATGTAGCATCCCCGCCAAATACAATAATTTCACATCTACGCCAAGTTATGCTTCGGTGCCACATTCCAAAATTGTCACAGCAATGTTCTCAAATTGTGCATCATGTCACATTAGAAATATATTGTGCATCACCACCAGATTCCAAAATTGTGTGTCACCGCCACATTCCAATATTGTGCATCACCGCCACATTTCAAAACTGTCACCGCCGCATTCCAAAACTGCGTCACTGTTGCATCCGGAAACTGTGTCACTGTTGCATCCGGAAACTGTGTCACTGCTGCATTCGGAAACTGTGTCACTGCCACATTCGGAAACTGTGAGTCACCGCCACATTCAGAAACTGTGCGTCACTGCCACATTTGGAAACTGTGCGTCACTGATGCATTCTGAAATTGTGCATCACCGCCACATTCTGAAATTGTGCATCCCCGCCACATCCTGAAATTGAGCGTCACCACCACATTCTGAAATTGAGCGCCACCACCACATTCCAAAACTGTCACTGGCACATTCCGAAACTCTGCGTCACCACTGCATTCTGAAACTGTGAGTCACCGCAGCATTCTGAAACTGTGCATCACCACATTTTGAAATTGTGCGACACCACAACATTTTGAAATTGTCACCACCACATTTCAAAATTGTGTGTCATCACTCTATTCTGAAATTGTGCATCGCCGCCCATTCTGAAATTGCAAGTCACCACCCCATTCTGAAATTGCACATCACCGTCACATTCCAAAATTGCATGTCACCATCACATTTCGACATTGTGTCACTGCCCCATTCCAAAATTGTGCATCACCACCACATTTCTAAACTGTGCATTTCAAAATTGCTTGTCACCACCACATTCTGAAATTGTCCATCACCGATGTATTCCAAAATTGCTTGTCACCGCTGCATTCTGAAATTGTCACCACCACATTTCGAAATTGTGTGTCACCGCCAGATTCTAAAATTATGCATCCTGGCTACATTCAGAAATTGCACATCCCTTCCCCACTCAGGAATTGTACATCCCTGCCACATTCTGAAATGGAGCATCCCCGCCAAATACACATCCCCGCATAGTTGCACATCCCCGCGTAGTTGCGTTTCAGTGCCACATTCCAAAATTGTCACAGCCATGTTCCCAAATTGTGCATCATGCCACATTCTGAAATTATGTCACTACCACATTCTGAAATTGAGCATCACCACCACTTTCTGAAACTGTACATCACCACCACATTCTAAAATTGTGTGTCACTGCCACATTCCAAAATTATGTGTCACTGCCATATTCCAAAACTGCACCAACTTCCACACATTCCGAAATCAGCGTCACTGGAAGATATTCAAATTGTGCGCTACTACCACATTCTGAATTGTATCACCGCCACCTTCCAAAAATTGTGCATCACCGCCTACATTCTGAAGTTGTACGTCACCATCCCATTCTGAAATTAGCATCACCGCCTCATCTTCGATGCATTCTGAAATTGTATGTCATCACCGCATTCTGAAATTGTCTGTTGCCACCACATTCTTAAGATGTACGTCACCGCCACATTCTGAAATTTTGTATTTCAAAATGACTTGTCACCACCGCATTCTGAAATAGTATGTCACCGCCACATTGCAAAATTGTGCGTCACTGCCTCATTTACAAATTGTGCACCACTGCCACAAGTCTTTCGGATGAGACGTTAAACCGAGGTCCCATCTGCCTGGATTGGTGGTAGTTCAGGTGGATGTTAAAGATCCCATGGCACTTATCGAAAAGAGTAGGGGAATTTCCCTGGTGTCCTGGCCAAATTTCCCTCATTCACTAAAAATACCACCAACAGCTTAATCTGGTTCAAGGTCAGTTGGCATTCATCTGTATCCCCCTCCCCCGGGTCGTGCCTGAAAATAGGCAAGATTTGTCTAGTGCACTTACCCGGTCAACAAAAGCTAAAAAAATTCCGAAATTGTGTGTCACTGCCACATTTTGAAATTATGTGTTGCAGTTACTTTCTGAGACTGTCATTGCTACATTCCACAGTTGCAACCTGGTGACATTTTGAAATATCATACCTGCAGTATTTAAAAACTGCACACAACTTTTTCATTCCAATGCCATGTTTGCTATTGCATTCCAACCCCTATCACATTATGAAGTGCAGTACCTTGCACTTACACATTATGGAAGTGCATGTGCTGACCCCATGTCAGTTTTCCTTTTTCGGATGTTTACTGCACTTGCAGTTTTAAGTAACATAGGAGAAATAAGTCGTATAAGGTAGCTTGCAGAGAGAATTGGGTTGTGAGTTCTGTAGATGAAGCTGGCTTTTTTTGAACAGGCAGTGAATTAAGGGTTATAAAATGATGTGTAACTTACAGTTCTGATTTTTGGCATGAGGCTGACTGAGAGTATGCTTATCCAGATTCTGAATTGATTGATGCCAAAAATGTTGGCCTCATTCCCTCTCTAAGGACTTACATTAAAGCAGACCACCTTACAGAGCCACACAAACAGAAGTGCCTTCCTTAATGTGTCAGTGGAGGAGGGAAAGCAAGGTGAGCAAACTATTCTGCAGTTCATCCAATCATTGCTAGACATCTGAAGATATCCTTATGATCTGAAGGTGGGAATTTTCATGGCACAGTGCCACGACATGCTGAAGATAATGAATGAATGATGGAGATTTCCCCATGCACTGTGTTTAGCGCATTCACTAAATTTATAGTCACATGCTTGAAAAACATGTAAAGTTGAACACTTGACTCTGTAGGCAAGATCACTACTAACTACATGATTTTAGTTCACTATTCACACTTACGCAGGTCCACTTGGTTATGCTCAGTTATTGGACATCTTTAGCTTGACTCCTCCTATCACCTGGGGTGTAGTCCTCCAGCCCTGCCCCACTTGATGTCATATCTTTCATCCCAAAAGATGTGTCTCCTCCATCACCACTCCATGCAGTGAGAGGATGCTTAGTTTTCAAGTGCTGATTTTGCTTAAATTTTTGATTAGTTTGTTTTTAACTCATGTCTCTTATCTTCAGTTACTGTTCCATTGATGAGCTCTGAAATGGAATACAATTAGCTGTGGTTCAAGAGATGTCTCCTTTTCGGTTAGAAAATGTCTGCCATAGACAGCCATGACAAATGTGTTTTGGTGCCTGGGGGTGCAGTATGGCATGGGAAACTGTCCATGGTGTCAAGCCGTGCACCCAGAATTCCTAGATGAGCACATGGTTTTCTTCTTCCAAGCCAGATCTCAAGAACATAAGGCCTCAGTGGTAACATTTCAGGCCATGAAGGATGAGGTGGCAGCAGCAGGGGCCTCCTCCTCCCAAGCTTTAGTGCCAGTGTGGTCAGCATTGCAGTGTGCCACCCTCCAAACACATCTGGAGTTTCAAGAGTTTTTTACGGCTATGCATTCCTGCCTTGAAAGAAGATAGCCCACCTATACATGAGAAGTGCTGCCATCATCGATCGTGGAAGGGGGAATGTTCCAACTCCTGTCTGTTGTTTGGTTCCCTTGAGAGCTCTGCTTTGGTCAAGTTCATTCCTACTGGGGAATTGATCAACCCTCCAATGGTACCCCCCCCAGTGGAGCTGATGACAGAGACAGCTGTGGTCAAGGACATAGTAAAGATCACCCTGTTGGCCTGCAGTTGCAGAAGGATGAAGCTTTATCCCTCAGTTGAACACTGTTGCTGCTGGAGGTCCATTAAGTGAATGATTTGGGTAAGTCCAAGCTCTCTCTTATCCTTGATTTAGACTCAGAGGCTTCCTTGATGGCTTCCCCAGTGTCACATGGCTGTTGACTCCTCTGACAGTCACTCCACTTTGATTGACTCTACTTCCTTTGTGTCACTTTTACAGTACATCTCTGCCTCCTTGGACATTCCATTGGAGGAGGTCCAGAAGTGGGAGTCATACCACCTCATTTAACATCCTGGTGCAGGATTCCTGAGTGTAGGTGATGTTCACAGTCACCCAGGTCATTCTGGGCCTTGCACTTAGTATGAGGCATACTCAGCCTTGTGTCAGGGACCTCTGTGCCTTATGGACTGTAAGTATACAGTTCCAGTGAAAGGGTTGTCTGGGTTCACAGAACATCCATTCTCAGAGAGCCTGATGGCAGTGACTCTAGGCTCAGATGCAGGACAAGTCACAGTGCTGCTCACAAAGAGTCTAAATAACAGGACTCCTTTGAATGAAAGGTGTATGCAGTTGCCTTACTAGGGATCCAGCAGGCCAGTTATGCAGCTTTGATGGCCAGGTTCAGCCTTGAACCTTTTGATAAACTCACTGACATAGCTCCTCTTCTTCCCACAGATAACCAGCCCAAAACACAGGAGCTTCAGGGTCTAGGCCTTTCTGTCTCAAATGATCATCTGCAGATGGCTGTGGACTCATCGGATTCCTTGGCCCATGAAGGACCAGCATCAGTATGCATGTGCAGGAGGGCATGGCTGTGTGTGTGTGTCCATTTATACCAGCTGAAACTGATAGATTTGCCCTTCCTGGGCACCACTGTATTTGGCCTGGAGTGAAGGAGTACCTCACCCAGATCGAAATGTCCAATGTCACTTTGAATTTCATGACAGCTGTCTATCTCCAAGCAGCAGGGCTCCTTTTGACGTGTCTTTTGTGTGCATGGGTACCAGCAGCAGAGGAAGCAGCAGTGACATCAGTACCGGCAGTGCCATCTAAGTAGGTCCTCCAAAGCCAGTGGCCATGGTCAAAAAAGGGGTGGTAGTGGTTCTGTAACTCAGCAAAAAATAATAAAAGTATACATATTATTGTTCAACATTAGTTTTGGATTCTACATTACACCTGGGTCAGCTCCGTACAATAAGACTTGATCTTATGGTGATTTCCTGCTGCACTAAGTTGTTTTATACACTCCCAAACTACCATAATCAGGAACTTCATGTGTGGGGAAAAGACCAACATGTCCAAGGGGAAAACTAGATATGGCGGCTCCGCAGAAAGTACCTGGCGCTCAAACACCCATCTGGATAGGGTTATGGTGACCAAAAAAAGCAGTTTCATAAGAACTTATCATAACAGTATATCTTCGAGAAGAGCTCTTGCAGCAGGTATGCTTTGTTTTCCATGACAGGTGTGACATCACAGATATGCTGGACGTTGGAGCTCACCACTGTTACATCATTGCAGAAATGGGACAATTAATCACTGACTGGGAGTTATAGCAGGATTCACGCAGTTGGGGAATTGCTTTTCACAACCCATCAATTCTTAACGTTGGAAGGGGCTCCAAAGGACTGGCTCCCAGAACCGTAAGTGGAAACTGCACTGCTGTGTGGGTATGCTAGCAATTCCACACACTGTTTAAAACAACCAGTTTTGCATCACGTATTACACAATATATTACATGTCACCTTTTCCTTTCTATACGTATGTAACCCCTAGGTAGCACTATCCCAAGGGCTACTACCCCTGCCTGAAGGACCAAATGCAGGTTGAGGGACCTTGGTACTGAAAATGGGTACCTCCACCCAGAGGACAGGGTTGGTGGAAGCGTAGCTGACCTGGGTACAGCCCTGCAGGACACTGTTGCCCCCCTCTTTACCCTCTAGTGGCCTAAACAATGCTCTGAACACACAATTACCACAACTCCCCAAACAGCAGGAGTACCCTCACACTTGTTGCACTTATCACCAGGGCTGGTTCCACCAGCTTGGCCCTGGTGACCTCTTGTAAAATAAGGTTAGACACAGCAAGTAATAGAAATCCAGTGCTATTAGTACAGAGATGTATCACAAACAGTTTAAGTGTAAAACAATTCAGATCTGATTTATTCAGAGGGAATGAACAAGGAAGAGGTATAATCAGGTTGATTGGTTTAAGTGCTGATTCAGTCAGGCTACAAGGCATGCACTTTAGAGTTCCTCAACACAATCAGACACACTGGGTACCCAGTTGGTGAGGTAGGCTAGCCTGATGTGTTGCCTGGGGTAGGCTGGTGTTGGAGCTGGTGGGGGCCCTATAGGTGGAAAGAAATAGCCATACACAGTAGCCCACAACTTGTAATCTGGAGCCAGATGGCTCAGTTCATGATAATCAAACAAAACAAATCAGATGACACACTTTGACTGAGCTGTTGTTGCAGGGAGCTACCCTGGTGTTTACTCATGCTACCCAGTACAAAACACAGGATGGGTGATACAGAGACTGCAGGAAGGCTCGCTGGTTAGCCAGGAGAAGCAGGGCCCACACGATTCACCGTGGTTTTGTTCCTATCTATGATGTTGAGTGGGGTGGGGGTTGATCCCCAGGCAGGTCTCTCATCCATCTTCTTCTCTGTGGCATGCACAGCTGGCTGGGCCAAGATGGCAGGGCCCAGGCCAGGTGAACAATTTGGATGGCAGTCCAGTAGTGCTGGATGCAGCTTCCAGCAAGTGTGACACAATCAGGCAGTGAGGAACCAAATTGCGACCCACTAACAGCATTCAGCACACTTATAATAAAGAAAAGAAACAGTATCTCAGTTTGGATGGCAGTCTGGTTGCAATATACAGTGTGTCTGCACAAACTGACACTCCGTGGTAATCTCGGGTCCTGATAGGCCGATCGCACAGAGGCAAATTTCCAGTCCCCGTCAGGAAGATTCAATTCATCTCCTACTAGCTGCTCAAATCACTTGAGCTGTTCACTGTCTCAGCTTCAACTCCAGACTGACTTTACTCGCTGTACCCATTAAGCAGGGTACAGCGAAATGGCTCGGAGACGTGGTCCATAATAAAGCATCTCTAATCTTTCCATGCGGGAGAGCTGAAGGCAGGCAGGCCAGACTCTGCCTTTCTGCCAGATTCCCATGCTACCCCATGGGGCAGCAGCATGAGCTGCTCACTCCTCCAGCTCCAACTCACTTCACCCTCTCTGCTGCAGGCAGCTCTGGGATTTCCCTCTGATCCAAAAGGTTCAATTGGTTGATCCATCAGTCTGTCAAAGTAAGGGCTACTCCTCCAGTTCTGTCTTGGTGCCAAAATGTAAAAACTACAATTCCTGCAGAAATTTGCTCATACAAGACCTCTGGGGACAGGCTCCATTTTAGAGTCCCCAAAGGTACTGATTGGTGCTGACTGGCAGTCCAAAACCAAAATGGTGATGCAATACAGAAAGTCCATGCTGCAAAAGAAGGCAGGTTAGACAAACTACAATATCTTTACTGTTGAAGCAGATACTCAGTGAACAATCACAGCTCTAAATAAAGCTCCCACTGCGCAATTAGCGATGGCAGAATGGAGCGATAACACTGCAGCCCGGGCGGGACTCGAGCCTGAAACTATCGGCCCCTACCCAGATTAATTGTAAACCTCAAAATAGGCAGCTCTTAAAGAGACTGGCACGGAAGCTAACAGGGCACTCACATGCAAACACTGTTAAATCGCTAGAATACAGAACACCAGCCTGGCAGTGGGCATTTAGGCACACCAAAAAAGGTTTTAGGAACCCCTTCCCCCATTTGTAGAGGGGGTTACACCTTTCCCCGTCTGGAAAAAACTTTGTGTCCCGTCCAAGTCTATACTCACAATATATTTGCAGAACGTTATACTATACAAGATATACATGATACTACTACACAAGACAAAGATAATGACTGATGCTTTGCTAAAATGTAACCTTATTACATCACTGTACTTATTCAGGATACTCTCTCTCTCTCTATATATATATATATATATATATATATATAGTGCAGTAACAACAATTATATATTTTCCATACACTTAACTTCACTATGATTCACATAAAAATATTACCATATTTATTTACATTACTAATTTGTATATGCTAAATACAGATGGGGCCCATCCCTATGATCCGTGCAAGTGGCGGGAACCCAGTTGGCACCGAATCTTTCAGCAAAATCAGACACTGGTCCACCTGGCCACTAGGGGGTGCTAATCCCAGTGGTGCCTCCAAAATGTTACCCCTAGGTGGCACTATCCCAAGGGCTACTACCCCTGCCTGCAGGACCAAATACAGGTTGAGGAGCCTGGGTACTGAAGACTGTGCCCCCGCCCAGAGGACAGGGTTGGTGGTAGCGTAGCTGACCTGGGTACAGCCCTTTGGGACACTGTTACCCCTTTTACCCTCTAGTAACCTAAACAATGATCTTACTTCGAGAGGGCTCTTGCAGTAGGTAATACGTATAGGACTGACGCCGTCCGGCATCAGGACTCCATGGAAAAATTTCTAGTTAGCAGTCCCTGGCGAGGGACTGCCCCCAAGTCAGGTGACTGGCGTCATACGATGTCAGTATAAAGGGGCGGTCCCGGATGCCCACCTTCCAGTTGTTTCCTGCTGTTAGCTCGTGTAGCACCTCGCGGAAGAGTTTGTGCTTCGTCAGCCCTAACTTTTCGTCGGTTTTACTGAAAATTAAAGTTATTCTTTTCTTCTATCGTCAGGTCATCGTCGGTATATGTCGTCCCCTACACCCTCCGAGCACAAAAACAAGTGCGACTCGTGCGGTGCCCAACTACCACATGAAGACGGCCATTCCCTCAGTCTTTTCTGCCTAGGCCCCGACCACCCGGTCGACTACTGCCAACTTTGCCTCAACTTCAACACGGCTACCCGCAAACGGCTCCAACAGTCCCTGGAAGCCCATCTTCTCAAGAAAAAGATGTCTTCAATGTAGAAAGAGTTGAAGAAGCTGAGGCGGTGTCCACTTCTCCGGAAGGACATCGCAAAAAGCGGGACAAGGAGAGGCACTGGGAGAAGGCCTGCTCTTCTGCGACTCAGCGGTCGCTGGCACAATAACATCCTCTGGGGACTCGTCCGGCAGCCTCCAAGGGTTTGGAGGGCGTCGGCCTGCCGTCTGGCTCACGCTCAGGCCTTGCAGGTGCCTCTGGGCCAAGGAGGCCCCCAGTTGACCGCGGAAGCTTGTGGCCCACTGGCGTGGGCAACTCCCATAAGTCTGATGTCGGCTCCTCCGACATCTGCCAGGAGAGGGTCGAGAAGACACCCAACCCTTGCGGGTGGCGCGACCACAACATCCCCTTCGGACTGGGCCACTCCTCCACCTCGGCACACCTCCGATGAGGACCCCATAAGATGGACACGGCTCCCCAGGCGCCCACCAGGGAGACTAGCCCCTAAGGCGCGCGACCGGCTCCCCGGCGTGTGCGGGCGATGGAGACCTATAGCGGACCCTCCACGCCCGTCGTACCCGTTTCGCGCAGCTTTCACTGCCGTCTGGGAGCCGAGTCACCCCAGCCTGACTCCGGGGATTTCTCCCCCCCCCAATCCCCGGGCAATGTGGGGGATCTTCCACCTCTGTCAGACCCTCCTCTGAAGGAACCGGATCTGATGCCGCCCCCGATGCTGGCCCCGCTGACGCCATCAGGGGATATTCCCCTTCCATCGGGCCCTGCACCCTCTGGGCCTCTCACTGTTGATCCGCCCATGGGGCCACCATCCGGGCCGTCTGCTCTGGCTGTTCCCCTGGCTGCTCCCCTGGCGCCCGGGTACCCGCCATCTTATCCAACGCTGTCATACCCGGGACTGCAGTATCCAGTGCCGCAGTACCAGATGCCGCTCCCTCCGACGCCACAGTACCCGGCGCCCCAATACCGGCGCGGTTTTCCATAACCGGGTTTCGGATACTCTCATACGGGTACAACCCGTCGCCTTCCCCTCCTCCTCCTTCCACTGCCCCACGGCGCCGGTGGATCTGCAGGAGACTCTGGCTTCCTGGTGGGCTGAGGCCAAGGCTCAGCTCACAAAGGAGGTAGAGAGCCGCTTTATGGCAATGGTACCATCCCCGGCTCCCGTACATCCGAGGTGGCACACTCTCTCACTGCCTCCAGACTCCAGGGCCCTTCCATCTGGATCCCGAGAGGGGCAGGACACGCGTCCACTGGTGCCCCCCAAGAAACCCATTCCTGCCCCTAGCCGTGTTAGGGAGTCTTATTCTGCTTCTGATTCTTCTTGCTTCTCGGATTCCTCGGATTCTTCTGAAGGATGCTCTGAGAGAGACGACGAGCCTCACTCTCTGTCTAAGCCCCGGCCGAGGACTCCTCCGAAGTCTCCTCCGGAGGATCCTTCCTTCATGGAGTTGCTCAGAAAAATCCAGGAAGTTCATCAGTGGTGCCCCTTGGAACCAGATCCTCAGCGACTCAAACTCGCCAAACATCTGGACCTACCCCTGACAGCTCCAACTTTAGTGCCACCCTGGATCGAGCCTCACGCCCACCTTGTTTCCACTAGTTGGAAACAACCGTCTGCGTTAGCCCCACTTCCTAGGAAGCCTAACAGGCTATACCAGGCTCCCGAGGGTGTGGACTATCTGGACTCCCATCCTCGTGCAGATTCGGTCGTGATTAGCTCTGCTCACGGCCGGTCAGCGCACCCCAAACATCTAAGTTAATCTCCTCCGGATAGGGAGTCTTGCCTCCTGGACCAGTATGGAAGAAAGATTTACGCCTCTTCCACACTGGGAATTCGGGCTCTGAATTACGTCGCCCATATGAGGGATTACCAGAAGGCCATCCTTACCCAGGCGGAATCTAAGATAGACTCCTTACCTGACTCTTAACTCAAGCAGGAGTTGGTCAATCTAGTCCGTTCTGCTGGTTCGGCCAGTCGCCACATTCTGCGGATGACATACGATGCAGTGGACATTGCTGGGTGGAGCTCCACTTTCACCGTAAGTCTACGACATCATGCCTGGCTCAGCGTGTCAGGTTTGGTCCCGGAGGTGCAATCTGCTATCCAGGAAGCACCTTTCAGGGGGTCGGTGCTTTTAGGTGGTGATGTCAAGGACATTGTCACCGACTTGCAGGAGAAGGGGCGGCTCACCAAAATCTGTGATTCCATGTGCCGTCTCCAGCACCCGCAGCGCCGTCAGCACCGCGAGCAGATCGACCCTGCAGTGAAACCCAAGGAAGGCAGGCCACTAAACGCCGGGGCCCCCGCAGCTGCCAGGCCCCCACCCAAAAGCAGCGGGTGCCCCAGCTGCGCGCGCCCACACCACCTGACTCCTCCCTTTCCCACCGCCTCCCGGACACTCAGAGGAACCGGAAGGAGGGAGGTTCTCCCTCCACCTTCCGGGTTGGGAGAGGATAGCACCGGATTCTTGGGTGCTCCAGCTTATAGCGGAAGGGCACTCCATAGAGTTTCTACAGAAACCACCCCGCCTCCCACCTCTAAAGTCATCCTACACAAGGGATCATTTTCCTTTGGTCCGGGAAGAAATCTCTGCCCTCCTCGTGAAGAGGGCCATAGAACCCATTCCCCTTCATCTTCAAGGGACGGGTTACTATTCACATTTCTTCCTAGTTCCAAAGAACACAGGAGATCTCAGACCCATTCTCGATCTAAGCTCCTTGAACCTTTACGTGGAATACAAAAGGTTCAGGATGCTCTCTCTCTGCAGACCCTTCTGCCCCTCCTTCGGCTGGGTCAATGACTTTGTGCGCTGGATATGCAGGATGCATATCTGCACATTCCCATTCGCCCTTCTCACCTCAAGTATCTTCAGTTTGCGTTTCAGGGGGACCATTACCAATTCCAGACGCTCCCGTTTGGACTTTCCTCAACGCCCTGAGTGTTTACCAAATGCCTGGCTGTGGTAGCAGCCCACCTGCATACGATGGGAGCACAGGTGTTCCCTTACCTGGACGACTGGCTCCTGGTGGCCTCGTCCAGGGAGGAGCTCCTGCATTTTCTCTCCCTCACCTAGCAGATTTTTACTTGCCTGGGTATTACCATCAACCATTCCAAGTCTCATCTGGTTCCCTCCCGGAGACTACAGTTCATCGGGGCTATGCATCAGAGTGCAGGAGGATTCCGGTGAGGTCGGTTCTCCATCTCCTGGGGCTTATGGCAGCCACTATTCCCGACGGTCCTCCAAGCTCGACTCCACATGAGGATCTCTCAGTGGACTCTTTGCTCCCAGTGGGATCAACTTGTAGACAACCTAGATCATCTAGTTATGATCTCCTCGCCGATGGCGCGAGACTTGCAGTGGTGGATGGTTTGAGAGAACCTGTTTTGGGGGGTCCCCTTCTGTTATCCTCCCCCCTCCCAGACTCTGACCACAGATGCATCAGGCGAAGGTTGGGGAGCCCATCTGGGTCCTCACCGAACCCAGGGCTTATGGTCCAGATTGGAACTAGCTATCCACATCAATGTGCTCGAGCTTCGAGCAGTATTATATGCTCTCCAAGCCCTTCACCAATACATTCTCCCCGGTCACCTAGCCGTCCAGATGGACAACATATGCGTGGTGTGGTACATCAACAAGCAGGGAGGGACTCGATCCTACCTTCTATGCAGGGAAGCAATGAGGGTTTGGGACTGGGCAACACAACACAACCTTCACCTCACTGCAGTTCATGTTCCAGGAGTTGACAATACCCTGGCAGACAAGCTAAGCCGCTCCTCTGCCCTACCACATGAGTGGGAATTGGACCAAAAGGTACTAGATGATATCTTTCAGCTTTGGGGGACTCCGCAGACAGACCTGTTCGCCTCCCCCCAAAACGCAAAACTTCCCACCTTTTGCTCGCTCGTTCCAGAGTGAGGCACTTTCTGGAGCGAAGCTTTGTCTCTAGACTGGAAGGAAAGATTCGTCTGTGCTTTTCCCCTAATTCCTCTGGTCCCTCGTGTATTGCAGAAACTAATCACAGGAGGAGCAAGAATGATTCTGATCGCTCCTTTCTGGCCCAGGCAAATCTGGTTCTCTCTTCTACAACAATACTCAGAGGTTCCTCCTCTTCCTCTTCCTTTGTCTCGAGGTTTGCTGACCCAGGATCAGTGGACCCTGGTCCATCTGGGCCTCAAGTCCCTGCAACTTCAAGCATGGCTCCTGCAGACCTAGCTCAATCTCGTTTTGGTGTCTCTCCAAAAGTGGCGGAGATTCTGGTGGAGGCTAGAAAACCCTCCACTAGGTCCACTTATGCCATGAAATGGAAGAGATTTTCTATTTGGGCCGCCTCTAGGGACGTGGATCCTTTCTCCTGTTCAGTGGCCGTTCTGCTGGAATATTTACGTCATCTCTTCGACCTGGGCCTCAGTCATTCCTTCTTGAAAGTGCACATGGCTGCTATTTCAGCCTACCATGTTCCTTTCGCAGATGAAGCATTTGCCCAATTAGAGGCCCCCCATCCGAACTCCTGCTCCCCCTTGAGACTTGAACTTTGTTCTCGAGAAACTTACCCTTCCTCCCTTCGAACCTACGGCATCCGCAGATCTGAAGTAGCTCTTCTTGGTGGCCATTACTTCCGCTTGAAGAATCTCCGAGCTCCAGGCCCTTATGTGTAAGATCCCCTATTTGATTTTTCACAAAGAACGAGTGGTTCTTCGCACGAACCCTAAGTTTTTACCTAAAGTGGTAGCAGAGTCTACCTTAAATCAGTCCATAGAGTTACCTGCCTTTTTCACGCAGTACTCCAACCAAGGAGAATATTTACTCCATACCATGGATGTTCACCAGATTCTGAGATACTACACCAACAGGACAAAGGATCTCAGAAAGACTGATCAGTTGTTCGTCTCTTTTGCTCACAAAAGGGAAGGAAATGCTGTTTCCAAGCAATGCCTGTCGAAGTGGTTGGCTCATTGCATCACTTATTGTTATGACAAGTACAACAAGACCGTTCCGGGTCAAGTCAGAGGTCACTTCACTCGTGGAGTAGTGGCCTCTGCAGCTAGTTTCAAGAATGTGTCTTCGGCAGACATCTGTGCTTCTGCCACCTGGACTTCCATCCATACCTTTACGAAACACAAGAGTTTGAACATTGTCTCTCGCCGTAAAGCAGGCTTCGGGCTATTGTTTTTGCAAGGCCTGTCTTGAGGTCAGGCTACTGCTACTTTCTGGAGTAGTTTCTCCTCCTGGTGCCTTTATTTGTTCCAGACTGCTTGAGATTCAGTCCTATATGTAATTACCTACTGCAAGAGCCCTCTCAAGTAAGATAGTAAGTACAGTTATGTAAGAACTTATCATAACAGTAGATCTTGAGGAAACTTCTTGCAGTGATAACCTATCCATCTCCATCCCCTAGGCTTTTTCAGCTCTTTTCAGGAATGGAAACATCTGCTTCTCTGTCGTCCGGACCTTCGGGCCTGTGGTGGAAAAAGAACTGGAAGGCGGGCGTCGGGACCGCCCTTTATACGGCGATGTATGATGCGGTCGGTCCCTGTGGACACTAGCTAGAAAATTTCCGTGGGGTCCTGCCGCGCCAGTGTCAGTCCTATACATATTATCTACTGCAAGAGCCTCTCTCAAAGATCTACTGTTATGGTAAGTTCTTACGTAACTTTACTTTCTGAACACACAATCACCACAACCCCCAAATAGCAGGTGTGCCCCCACACTTGTTGCACATACCACCAGGGCTGGTTCCACCAGCTTGGTCCTGGAGACCCCCTGTAAAATAAGGTTAGACACAGCAAGCAGTAGAAATCCAGTGCTATTAGTACAGAGATGTACCACAACCAGTGTAAGTGCAAACAGATTCAGATCTGATTTTATTCAGGGGGAATGAACTAAGGCCGCAAGTTCGGTTCACCCTATCCCATTACATGCTCGAACTCTCCGAGTTAGCGCTTGTGCACAGGTCGTGAACATTTTTAATAAAAATGTGAACTTTGGTTCGCAGTTCGCCAATTCCCAAAAAGTTTTTTTTTTTTCATACCTTGCGGTTTCTTATTCTTTCTGCAGTGCATGCTCTGTATTTCTCACAGAGTCCTCCCCACATGGTATACAGAGAGGAGAGTCATGAGACAGTGAAGCTTTTCTGTCTGTCATCCAGCCTTCCTTCAGTAAGAAATTCTTTGATTGGAGGAAGAAAGATTTCACACACCACCCACTCTTCAGACAGGGAAGCAAGTAAAGTAATCATTGATGGAGCAGGTCACACAAACATGGTTGAACACCATGATGCTTTGGCTTAGACCTGCTCTACATTTTCCCTGTCATAGTGTTGAGTGTGGTGATATGAGCAGGATGCTTTCAAGCTTGCATAGCTTTCCTTTGGAATCGTTCGTCGCAGTAGAACCCAAACAAATCTCTGATCACCAGACAAAAAGAGAATCTAATCATTAGTAGTTCATTTTGTTTGTCTTTTAGAAAAAATAATCACTATAAAAAAGTACACTGGATTGAGTGGACTGAGAGACTGAGTATGTAGTTAGTGACTGAGTGACTGATGATCAGGAGGAGGAGGATACTGCGAGGAGCACATTTTATTGAAACTGAAATGTCAGCTCTCTGCTCTGGTTCTTCATTGAAAGATCCTTGCTTTAGTTGGGAAGCAATCGTCTTTGGAATTGGATAATATGTATTTTTTATTTAAAATAAAAACAAGTCAGGGCTGAGGCAAAAAACCTAAAAAAGTAACGTTCATCACACAGTAAGTACTACTACTATTAACTACTTGTTCCCCCCCCCCAACATCCTATAATGTACTTAGCAGTACTACTATTAACAATTTGAATCATTCTGAATCTGTACAAGTAGTACGGGGGGGTGGCATCAGTCTTTGCAGTCTTCTTTACTAAAAAAAAGTATGAGACAAAAAATTAAAAAGTAAGGTTTTATTTGGTGCAGTGCTTGCTAAATGTGAAAACTAAAGTGATCTGATCTTTGTCTCTAACTGACTTCTCTCTCATCCTTGCAGTCATCCCAGCAGTAAGTTCTTTCTGACTGAGTCCTCCAGTCAAACTCTCCTTCTGCCTTAAAAGTTTTCACTGCTGTACTGCTGACCTGTTAGGGAAAAATCCTGTGTTCCCAAGTACAGACAACACACCTATTTTAATTAGTGCAGTGCTAGTCCGTGTTAGATATTCACAGGAGAGGAGCTGTGAGGGATCGGGGCAAGCAACAGATATGCCCCGTAGAACGCTCATTTCTGTTTTGGAAAAGCACTTGTGTGTGTTTTATTTGAGCCCTACTACCTGACAATCAGGAAGTAAGTAGGGAGCGTTGTAGTCCAGTAGAGCTGAGATGGACTGCAAATTCACTGGCAGAGTGATTTTTAAATATTTGAGACCATATAGCCCTGTGCCTCAGCTTTCGGATGAGAGATTAACATACATCGTGGCAGTTTTTCAGTACATTTGGGGCAAATAACTGTTTTAATTGAGCGAGTGTCCCGTGGAGCTCTTGACCCCTAATAAACACTTCTGGGGCATATCTCCTGTTAACTAGCCAGCCTGCTGTGAGCAGGGCAAGCGCAAACAGGGTGCACATAGCCACGTACAGAGACACGCGCATTCGGCGCATGTAGGCTGTGTCAGCTGGGGAAGATGGGAAAAGCAGGCCCGATATTTACATCAGTAGCAGGAAAGCCAAATTCTAAAAGGTAGGCCCTAATTATCCCACTGTGTAAAGCACAAAACACCACATAAAATAAATGGAAACCATGATTGTGTGTACTAAATGTTTCATGTTTACTGAGGGGAGCCATCTAAGAGGACTTTATCTGTGATAAATGCGCCCTAATAGAGGTCCTACAAGAGGAAATAGAGTCCCTACAAAATAGAATGCAAATTCAGCAGGATATCGCAAAAGTAGAAAGATTTATTGAGACTGCCGAGCTAAATACTGTGGGAAAGTCTTTGTCTATTGTCACAGACTTGGAAGACACTGAAACTATAGCTTTACCAGGAACCAGTGGCACAAACAATAGTTCAGTAAGGGAACACGCATGGATGGTGAATGGTGCAAAGTGCAGGAAGACATCAAAAAAGGCAGGTGAAATATAGGAGGCACTTTTTCATTAGATTTGCAGAACAAATTTGAACCACTGAAGGAGGATAAACAACCTGAGACAGAACATGAAGCTTTAGCTCATACCCAGCACACAGGCAGTATCCTAACAGAGATAGTGGAGCCTCCTCGCGAGTTACTGATTGTAGGGTATTCTTTGGTGCGAAATATGGATCGTATCATTTCGTATCATATGTAAGAACAGGAATGAGTACACTAAAGTTAGCACTCTCCCGAGAGCAGGAATTGGGGATATTTGGGGGCTACTACCAGGACTACTGCAAAACTGCGCTAAACCCACCACAGTCATTCATGTAGGGGTAAATGACCTAGGTAAAAGGAATTCAGTTGAGATAGAAAGGGATTTTGAGGAAGTAGGAAAAATCCTTAAGGGTTTAGGATGTGAGGTTCTTATTTCTGAGGTTCTTCCTGTCCCAAGAGCCAGCCCAGCTAAAATGAGAAACATCAGACAATTAAATGGATGGTTAGGAAAGTGGTGCTCCAAGGCGGGCCTGACACTAACTGAACATTGGAACACCTTTTCCAGCCCCAGCTTGTTTTGCAATGATGGACTGCATGTTAACAGACAGGGGACAAGAATCCTGGCATAGGACATCTTGAATGCAGTACAAAAATATTTAAACTAAAAAATGTGGGGGCAATTGGGAGGTAAGGCTAACTTCCACGAGCATAGGAGAACTAAAACTGATTGGAATAAGGACTCCAACTAGAAATGTTTAAACATCAGTGCTAGAAGTATAGTACGAAAGTTTGATGAATTAATACAGTTATTAATAAAGGAAAAAGTGCAGATATGTGCAATTACAGAAATATGGTAGGACACCGATGTTCTCTGGGATAGGCAGATAACAGACTACCAGCTAAATTAGTGCAACAGAATTGGTCGCAGGGGAGTGGGAGTGGCAATCAATGTCGCTAATAACATAATATGTGAGGAACAGGAGGTACAGGTGATAGAGGGTATTGAACAAATTTGGATTAGGGTCTCTTCAGATGGCAACGACAAAATTACTATTGGAGTAATATATAGACCCCCTGACTCCCCATAGATATAGATAACCAGCTAATAGATGAGCTAGAAAAAATGGAGGTGCCTGATAAATTTATAATATTGGGAGACTTAAATCTACCTGGCATAATCTGGGATAATTGTACAACAGCAAAGGCAGTAGCGTCACAGTATCTGGACATTTTCAGTCTAATGGGCATGGAACAATATGTACAGGGAGCATAAACTTATTAGACCTGGTACTCAGCAACATGGGGAACAATATCCAGCAGTGTATGGTCACTTCCCCTCTTGGCACTAGTGACCATGATAAGGTAGAATTTACCATTAAAAAGCAATGTACTAGGGTTAAGGGTGAAACCCTGGTAAGAAATTATGGCAGTGCCAGCTATAGCATGGTTAGAGATGATTTTGGCAAATGGAACTGGAAACATGGCATGTAGTATAGGTCAGTTCCTTTTATATGGAATACTCTGGCTAGAAAATTAAACCAAATAGTAGATAAGCTCATCCCACTTAAAAAGAAATATATCAGTTCTAGGAAGATTCCGCTCTGGATGAATAGTAAAATTAAGAAGCTAATTAATAGAAGGAACAGAGCCTATGTTAGAGCAAAGAAAAGTGGGCATTTAAAGAACTGGGGTATATATATAGACATCGCCTTAGAAAATGTAAGAAAAGCATTTTAGTTGCCAAAAGGGATTACAAATTCAAACTGGCCATTAAAGTTAAGGACAACTACAAAACCTTCTACAACTATGTTAGTTGTAAAAAGGGAGGCCCACAAGGGATTGGTCCACTTAAGCAAATAGATGAAAGTTTAACACAGGAGAATGAACGGATGGCTAGACAATATAATAGCTACTTCTCATCAATTAATAATATAAAAACCAAGGGTATGAAACAGCATCTTGTAACACATTGTAAACTAAAAATTAACAAGGAAGATATCCAAAAGAGATTGCTTAGCCTAAACCCTGGTAAATCCATGGGACCTGACGAAATTCATCCTAGGTTAATAATAGAACTAGCTGACCTATTAGTCGAACCACTAACATACCTGTTCCTAGCTTCCATTGATCAGGGAATAGTAGTAGGTGCCTGGAAACAAGCAAATGTCATCCCAATTTTTAAGATGGGCTCCAGGCAGGATGTTGGTAATAATCGACTGATTAGCCTAACATCAATAATTGGCAAGGTATTGGAGGGGATAATAAAAGAGCATATAGAATTGGATATGCAGCAGAGAGGAGATATTGATGAGGCTCAGCACAGATTTGAACATGGAAGATCATGTCAGACCCACCTTTTGAAATTTTATGAAAAGGTTAGTAATGCCCTGGATGAAGGAAGTTCAGTGGATGTCATCTTTCTTGACTTCTCCAAGGCCTTTGATGATAAAGTGCGACATGGAGAACTTGTTGACTCCCTAATAGAACACGGCATCCATGGGTACATAACAAGATGGATTGGCTCCTGGCTATCAGATAGAAAACAAAGGGTGACAGTAAGGGGATGCAGCTCAGGATGGTCGGAGGTGACGAGTGGGGTTCCACAGGGGTCTGTCATGGGCCCTTGTCTTTTCAGTGTATACATACAGTCTATGACAACCGGGGTGGGGTGGGGGATGTATGGGAAGCAAAATTTGCTGACGATATAAGAATTGGCTATAAAGTAAATAACAACATGGAAACTGCTAAATTACAAGATACCCTAATAAAACTGCAGGGCTGGGCACATGATTCAGAAATTACCTTTAATGTGGATAAGTGCACGGTTATGCACTTTGGAAGGATCAACCTAGAGGCCACTTACAAGCTAAATGGACAATCACTGAGGGAAGTCAAAGATGAGAGATCTGGGAATTAGGGTCTCTAATGACTTAAAATGTAAGCAACATTGTAGTCTGGTGGTCAAAAAGGCTGGCGGTATTCTGAGCTGTATATTCAGGCACATGAAGAGCAGAGTGAGGGAGGCCTTTCTTCCCCTATATGGGTCACTGGTACGACCGCATATGGAGTATTGTGCACAGTTCTGGTGTCCTGGTTATAAAGGGGAGGATTGCGGCATTGGAGAGAGTTCAGAAAAGAGCTACAAGAACGATTGATGTCATACAGGGAGAGGAATATCAGGACAGGTTGGCAAAGCTTGGGATGTACACTTTGGAATACCGTAGGTTAAGGGGAGACATGTGCATGGTATTCAAGGCTCTCACCGATACCAACTTGAGGGAGCAGCTGGGTCTAAAGCTATGAGAGCAGAAGTATCAGATAAGAGCACATAAATGGCAGTTCACTAGGGAAAGGTATCGAACCACAAAAAGAAAGCATTGGTTCAGTATCAGAGCGGTAACAATCTGGAATAGATTTTCACCTGAGGTGGTATTAAGTAGCTCCATGCAAGCCTTCAAAACAAATTTGGACAGATATTTGAGAGGAAGTAATATTATGGGATATCAGTAATATTGTAAAGTGAGCTATATGGACATTAAAGTCTCCTGAGCTCTGAACAAACCTATGTAACCTATGTACTGACCTGTTTGGGATAATAATACCCTGTGTTTTTTCACAACTACTAGATGCAGCCAGCAGTGTTGTATTTACTTGTTAGGGTACAAGTATCCCTGTGTCTTACCACTTAAAGTACTTGATTCGATGCAGCCAGCAGTGCTGTATTTTCCTGTTTGGGAGAAAATATCCTTGTGTCTTACCACTTAAAGTACTTGACGACACAGCTAGCAGTGCTGTATTTAGCTGTTTGGGAAAAATTATCCCTCTGTCTTACTAAACATACTTGACTCGACGCAGCCATGAGTGGTAAAAATAAAACAGTAGCACTTCTCTGGCAATCCAGGCAACAGTCATAACAGTACAGAAAATTCAGGATGTTGCAGGAGTAACCCGTCGTGGTACTCAGAGGATGTGCACAAGGGCCATAATAGTGTGGCTGCCAGTTTTAATACACAGAGCGATGGATGATGTTGATGAGGAGAAGACTGATGAGAGTGAGGTGGAAATCAGTGGAACAGATCCTGAGTTTGTAGTAGATAAAGCAGCAGTCAGTATTTCAAGTAACAGTAGCTCAGGGGAGTGGGATGAAGATGAGGAATACAAGTGTAGAAAAAGAACAAAAAGAGTTCTTGGAAGGATGATTGTGATGTTAAAAAAAACATTAATGATATTACGGCATAACCTGGAGAGTCAGACACCCACACATGCAGAGGAACAACAGAGAACAGAAGATGATCAGGCTTCATGAGGGGAAGAAAGAGATGCAGTTCAACCAGTCAGAGAGATTGTTCATCTTCAAAATTACATGCAGATGGGCATGGAAAGACCTCAGAGAAATAGTGGAAGTAGTAGTGGCTGTGGTGGTGGCAGTGGTAATAATGAACATATCCTCCCCATAAGCAGCAGTGCAACAAAATCTGTGAAATCCATTGTGCAGGATTTTTACACACAAGATCATCTGGCAGCCATGTGGTTTGCAAATTATGCAAAACAAAATTAAGTTGTGGTAAAGTAGGTACTCAACTGGGAACATCAACAATAAGACATGTGAACAAGTCTCACATTTATCAGTATCAAAAAGCACAAAAGGAGCACACACAAGTTGTTGCACTTCTGCACTCAGCTGAGAAGGATGAAGTAATGGATGTTTAACAAGGTGATGAAGTAACTGATGCGGAGGTGGAGGATGGCGAGTCTCCCTTCCAGTCAAAGCATAGCATCCTCAATTTCTTGTTTCTTTACATACTAAAATGCCAGCAGAATAGGCCTAACGGTCTTTCGCGTCTGCTCGTTTGGTCAGCCTCCACCCTGGGAGCTGACCTTGCTGCCCCCCTCGCTTTCTGTGGCTTCTTCCTTCTCAGTTCCGGATATTCTCACTGCATTGGATTTTGCTTCCAGAACCCTTCCCCGGTACCTGTACCACCCCCTCTTGAATCCCCTCCCTGTCTCTGCCTCCACCAGCCCCCTAGGCAGTGCATTCCATGGCTCCACCACCATCTCAGTGAAGTACCACCTCCTCCTTTCTCCCCTGAATCTTCTCCTCTCCAGCTTCCACCCATGCCCTCTAGTGGCCCCCTCCTCCTTCCTTCAAAGCACCTTGACTGTTGCTCCCCTATTTACCACCTTCATGTACCTGAAGACCTCTATCATGTCCCCCCGGTCCCTTCTCTCTTCCAATGTGTACGTATTTAGCTCTTCAAGCCTCTCCTCCTAGGTCCTGTCCCCCAAGTCCCAAATCATTTTGGTTGCCCTCCTCTGGACCTTCTCCAGGAGTTTAATGTCCCTCTTTAAGTGTGGCCTCCAAAACTGCATGCAGTACTCGAGGTGTGGCCTCACCAAGCAGTTATACAGAGGGAGTATCACTTCCCTCCTTCTGGAGGTGATCTCCCTAGTGATGCATCCCAGCATCCCGTTGGTCTTGGCTGCTGCCCTCCTACAAGTCTCTGAGTTGTTCATCTTGACATCCACCACCACCCCCAGGTCCCTGTCAGCCATGGAGACTTGTAGCATTCCCACCCCCCCAGCGTTTACACTTGGCCCGGGTTTCTGGCCCCCAGCTGCAGTACCTTGCATTTCCCATTGAACCTCAGCTTCCACTTTCTAGACCATCTTTCCAGAGCCTCAGGTCCCCTGTGAGGCCACCTCCCCCATCCACTACCGCCCCCAGTTTTGAGTCGTCCATTTTGAGTTTACCCCGAGTCCTCCACCACAGCCCAACCGAGTCATATACCATCCATGGCCACGACATCCACCCCTCATGGCGGTAAAGGTCAAGGGAAACAGCCCAGAAAATCAGGTGATAGCAACAAGCATAGCGGGCATCAAATTTCTTTGAAAGACTGCTTTGAGCAGTTACAGAAATATAAGCCCAGCAGGCCTGAAGCAAGGCGATTGACAAAGGCAATTGGAGAGATGATAGCCACTGACTTGCTCCCATTCTCATTTGTGGCTAACCCAGGTTTAAAAGCACTCATGGAAATCACTGTGCCAAAGTATCAGGTACCCAGCGGGACCTATATCTCGAGTGTTACCATTCCAGACTTGTATGACGCAGTTTGGAAAAGCATGTCTGATGCTCTGAAAGGGTCAGTGGACAGAAACGTTCATGTCATGACAAGTATGTGGACCAGTGGTCAGATGACTGACTATATGGCTGTGACTGGCCATTGGGTAAACTTTCCTCCCTACCTCTTCCTCAACATCATCATTATCGTTATCGTCAGTTCATGGCATTAGCGGTGGCAGCAGTAGCAAGAAGCAAGGGACTTTCACAGTTCGAAGGCAGGCAGCTTTATGTATTTATGGTTTTGAAAAAGTCCACAAAGCGGAACATCTTCTGGAGGGTCTTGAAGAAAAGTTTGCTGAGTGGCTGACTCCAAAGTCCTTGCAACCAGGGTTTATAGTGTCTGACAATGCTTCAAATATTGTGAAAGGGGGTAAGACTTGGTAAGTTTACACATGTACCATGCTTTGCACACACTGCTAACTTGGTGGTAAAAGACTTTATCAGTGAGGACCGAAATGTTCAGAATTTGATTGCAGCTGCCCGCACTGTGTGCACCCACTTTAGCCATTCTGTGAAAACCTGAAAGTTGTTGCGGCAGATTCAGATTGAAAACAGCCCCCCCTCCACCAGATGATACAGAAGTTACAACCTGGTGGAATTCCGCTTTACTATATGATGCAGAGAATGCTTCAACAACAGAAAGTCATCCATCAATATGTAGTCCAACATGGCATTGGGAAAGGAGATGTGAATATCAGCCCCAATCAGTGGCATCTGATAGAGAATCTTTGTTGTATCCTTAAATCCTTTGAGGAGGCTACGCGAGTGGTGAGCTCTGGTGCTGGACTAAGTCAGATCCTACCCTTAATTTCACTCATCAGGATGAGACTGCAGCATCTCGAGTCACAGTTGTTTGACAATGATGACATAAGTGCTGCATCGCTTGTTGGAAACATGATACAAACCTTCCTGGCTGATGAGCGCATTGTAAATATGTGCAAAGCAGAACATTACATTTTGGCCACACTTCTGGACCCTCGGTTTAAGGATACAATTGAGACATTCTTCAAACCACATGACTTTAAAGACCTGGAACACTGTCGTGAACTGTTAATTGAGAAAGTGTTAGCATGTATAATTGAGAAAAGTAGTACCTCATCAGTGCCCTTTGGCAACATTCAAATTCTGAACAAAATCTGGTGGAGAGGAAGGGAACACAGTCTGCCATTGCTGCTGCTGCTTGTGTCACCACTACTGATGTTTTGGGTCATCAAACAAAATCCAGAACTACTGCTATACCACAGGAGGCCAAACCACTGTGGGACATGCTGTCAGACTTTGGTCTAATAAAGACAGCTCGGAAGGCTCAGTCGGCTATAGTGGTACCAGAAGTTCCTGCAGCAAAAATGGTTAAGAATTATATGGAGGAGACTGTACCTCTCACCGCAGATGATGATGAACCATCGCTTTAATGGCAACAGAAAAAATTGATCTGGCCTTCTTTAACTGAGATCACGGTTGAATACCTCAGTTGCCCACCTGCCAGCACATATTCAGAGAGAATTTGTAGTACTGCTGGGGCAATAGTGAATGACAAAAAAGGTGTCTTTCCATGAAGAATGCAGAGAGGCTCATGTTTTTAAAAATGAACCTGCCTCAATTCAAAAACATTTACTGTCCCAAATTTATGCAGGTTGACAGCACACAAATCGCATCATGCCATGCTGATGACGACAATGATGATGGTGAAGGATTCTGTTGCCACTAGTAATATAGAAACATAAAATCTGATGGCAGATGAGGACTGCTTGGCCCACCTAGTCTGCCCATTTCCCTACCTAACGGATAAGATGCAGATCCTAGTTAACCAACAGCCTACTTCCTCCTACCCCCCCACTAGAATTGCCTTATGTCTGTCCCATGCATTCTTGAATTCCCCACTGTTTTTGACTCTACAACCTCCTCAGGAAGGCTGTTCCATGTATCTACAACCCTCTTTGTGAAGAAATACTTCCTCACATTACCTCTGAGCCGTCCCCCCTCCATCTTCAAACTGTGCCTCCTTGTTCTTGCACATCTCTTTTTCTGAAAGATGCTACCCTCTTGGACCTTGTTGATTCCCCTGAGGTATTTGAAGAGTTTCTATCATGCCCCCCCCTTCTTTCCTCAACGCTATACATCTTAAGCTCCTTTAGTCTTTCTTTATATGTCTTCTGGTGCAGACCCTGCACCATTTTGGTTGCCCTCCTCTGGACAGCCTCCATCCTGTCTATGTCTTTACGGAGATGGGGTCTTCAGAACTGTACACAGTACTCCAGATGTGGTGTTACCAACTGTCTGTACAGAGGGCCAACAACTTCCTGTTTTCTACTGATGATGCCTCTCCCTATGCATTCCAGTATCTCCGCAGCCCTCCTTACTGCTTTCTCACATTGCCGGCCCACCTTTAGGTCATCTGATATGACTACCCCCAGGTTCCCTTTTTTCATTTTTGTTGTTGTCAGTATCTCACCCCCCCCATTGTGTACTCTTCCCTTGGGTTTTTGTTTCCAAGGTGCATTACTTTGCACTTCTTTGCATTGAATCTAAGCTGCCATACATTTTACCATTCGTCCAGCCTTGCCAAGTCCCTTTTCATCCTTTCCACCTCACCTTGCGTATCAACCCTGTTGCAGATCTTTGTGTCATCTGCAGCTTTTCCTTCCAGTCCCTCTGCAGTACTAAGAATCATACTAAGAAAGGAATGAAGCTGAAAGGCACAAGGCCCATAGTGCTACATTTCTACATAAAGTAGAGGTGGGAGCTCATAAAGCTGGGGATAGTGGAGGCAACCAAAACCTGCTGCAAGGCCCAGAGCAAGAAGGCTAGGGCTAAGAAACTGAGCTGGTTGAGCAAGGAGGTAATGGAAAAGGTAAGAAGGAAAAGAGCTGCCTTTAGGAAGTACAAGAAAACAGGGAGGGGGAGGACAGGGAGGAGTACTTGACAGAATTGAAGGAGGTGACAAGGGCAGTAAGGGGAGCCAAAGCATCTACAGAACTCAGGCTGGCACAAGGCATTAAGAAGGAAGAGAAGGACTGCTTTAGGTATATCAGGGAGAAAAGGAGCTGTAAGGACCACATAGTGAGGATTAGGAAGGAGGGGGGTTGGGTGGAAGCAGGGTGCAATACGGCAGAAGCACTAAATGAGTACTTCGCTCAGTATTTGCTCAAAGAGAAGGGGGGGGTGACACCCAAGGGGGGAGAAATGGCAGAAACGGGGGGGGGGATGGGTGACATATGGGGAAATCATGTAGGGAAGAGTTCAGGAGGGTTTGAAGGCACTGAGGGTGGACAAGGCACCATCCTCAGATGGCATCCACCCCAGGGTACTGAAGGAGCTGGCAGAGGTCCTTGCAGGACCTTTGGCAGACATATTTAATGCCTCACTACATTTGGGGTGTGTACCTCAGGACTGGAGGATGGCTCATGTGGTGCCCCTCCACAAGAGTGGCCCAAAGTATGAACCGGGAAACTACAGACCAGTGAGCCTCACATCCATCGTGGGTAAGCTAATGGAGACTATCCTGAACGAGAGGCTGGTGGCCCTCCTAGAGGCCAGAGGACTACAGGACAGCAGATAGCATGGCTTCATACGGGGCAGATTCTGCCAAACCAACCTGGTGGAGTTCTATGACTGGGTAACTAGGCAACTGTACAGGGCCATGCAGTAGATGTCCTGTATCTGGACCTCAGTAAGGCATTCGACTCGGTGCTGCATGGAAGGCTGGGAAGTAAGTTAGTAGGACAGGGGCGGGTGCAAAGCTGATGAGATGGGTAGGAAACTGGCTTCAGGGAAGGCAACAGAAGGTGGTGGTGGTGGTGGGTGGGGAGCTCTCACACCCAAGGGTAGTGATGAGCGGTGCTCCACAGGGCTCGGTGTTGAGACCAGTGTTGTTTGGGATATTCATTGCACACATATAATGGGACATCAAGAGCAAGATCAGTCTGTTTGCAGATGATACCAAGGTAGGAGCGATGGTAGATGACCTAGAGGGATGGCAGGAGTTGCAGAATGATCTGGCAAAGCTTAAAACCTGGTCAGACACCTGGCAACTGGGGTTTAATGCTAAAAAGTACAAGGTACTACATTTTGGGATGAAGAACCCAAGGAGGAGTTACCAGCTGGGGAGGGAGTGCAGCTAGCCCAGACAGAGAAGGAGAAGGATCTGGGGGTGCTCATTACAGGGTCAATGAACAACTCTGCACAATGTAGGAAGGCAGCTACAAAGGCCAACAAAATGCTGGGTTGTATTGCAAGGGGTATCTCCTCGAGGAGGGAGGAGGTGATTCTGCCACTGTATAGGATATTAGTTAGACCGCACCTGGAATACTGCATGCAGTACTGGCGCCCATGTCTGAAGAGGGACATTAAGTTACTGGAGGGGGCGCAGCGCAGGGTGACAAAGATGATCAATGGGCTGGGGGACTTATCATACGAGAGGAGGTTGAGAGAGTTGAACATGTACTCACTGGAGGAGAGGAGGGACGAGGGGACATGATTGAAACCTTTAAATACATGAAAGGAATAAACAAGACAAGTACAGAGGGGCTGTTCAGAGTAAGGGAGGAGAGGGACACCAGGGGCCTTGATATGAGACTGGAGGGATGAAGGTTCAGGAGGGAGAGGAGGAGACACTTTTTTACAGAGAGGGTGGTGGCTGGGTGGAATGCATTACCTGCAGAAGTGGTATCCAGTAGAACAGAGGACTGCTTCAAAAGGGGATGGGACAGGACAAGGGGGAGGGTTAATGAAGGGGAAGGGTGGAAAGGAGGGGCAGCTGCAGAATAAGGGGTGCTAGCAGCACATTCGAGCAGACTTGATAGACCTCTAGGCCTTTATCTGCTGGCAAATTTCCTATATTTGTAGTATTTTAAAATGGAACCAGATTTCTTATGCCTGTCTAGTCTATTTTTAAATGTAGACTTATTTTCACTGACAACAATGTTTACGGGCAGTTTGTTCCAAGGCCCTACTGCTCTTTGTGAGAAATAGTGGGCTTTTTTTTTGTTTTGCATTTGCACCTGGCAAGTTGTAATGTATGATCCCTAGTATTTACATGAACCTGCTTGAGTTCCAGGCCACATATGCCAGTTAAATAGGGATCTTGTATATGGCACTTATAAAGGCATTAAAAAGGACCGGCCCCAGTACTGAACCCTGCTATACCCCACTAGTAACCACCATTTCTTCACTGTGGACTCCATTTACTGTTACCCTCTGTGTCCTATTATCCAGCCAGTGTTTAACCCAGGCTACCACCCTGGGACCCATTCCCAGGCTGGCTAATTTATTTATTAATCTTTTGTGCGGGACTGTGTCAAATGCCTTGCTAAAGTCTAGGTAGGCCATGTCCACAGCCCCTCCCTGGTCTATTACTTTGGTCACTCTCATAGGTCGGTACAGAGCTTTAATAGACAAAAGTCCTTTTGCTCTTAAATGTGTTCATGCTATTACTAGCCACTACCTCCAGTGGGAGCACGTTCCAAATATTAGTTATTCTCAGAGTTAGCCAAGATTTCCTTTTCCATAATCTTGGACATTCCACTTCTAGTTGGATGGGCCCTTGTGCTGTGTGTTAATTTCCTAAAGTTTAGCCCCAGTAGTTCCCATAACCCAGGATCTATAAGGGGTTTAAAAGTCAAGCACATATCACCCCTTAGTCGCCTATATTCCAATGAATAAAGGCACAAAATATTTAATCTAGTTTTGTAGTCCTGTCCTTTTGCCTCCACTATAAAGTCAAAGAAATCAATTAGATTTGTCTGACATGAGCTTCCTGCTGTGAATCTGTGCTGCCTTGGGTCCTGTGCCCCACTGACCTCTAGGTACTCAACAGTTCTTTCCTTCAGAAGTGATTCCATAATTTTCCCTACCACTGAGGTCAAACTGACAGGTCTGTAGTTTCCTGCCTCTGTCTTACTACCACTTTTGTGATGGGAAATCACATCCACCCTCCTCCAGTCCTTAGGTACCACCATCCTCCCATGATTTATTGAAAAGGGTAGTCAGTGGTGTTACTGTTTCTTCCCTTAGTTCTTTTAGAATTCTGGGGTGAATCCCATCAGGCCCCATTTCTTTATCTACCTTCAGTTTTAAGAATTCTTTCAGAACCCTTTCTTCTGTGAAAAGACAAATATCACCTCCCCTATCCAGAGTGCTTCTATTGACTGGATTAGGTATCTCCCCGTGCTCTTCCATTGTGAATACTGAGCAGAAGTATTCATTCAGTATTTCTGCTTTTTCACTGTCACTCTCTGCCCAACCACCTTCCTCTTTATTCAGCCTCTGTATCCCTGTCTTAGTCTTCCTTTGCTCCCTAATGTACCTATAAAAGGTTTTATTCCCCTTCTTAACTGAGTTGGCTACCTTTTCCTCAGTTTGGGCCTTTGCTTTTCTGACTGCCTTCCCCGCTTCCTTCTGCTTTAACTTTTACAGTTCTCTGTCCTGCTCCTTCTGTGTTTCCTTATACTTCCTGAATGCTATCTTTTTCCCCCAACATTCCCTGCCACTTCTTTTGAGAACCATAGTGTTTTTTTCTTTCTTTTTGATTTTATTTACGTCACACAAAGACTTGTTGCCTCTGTGATGTCGGTTTTGATGTTTCCCTATTGTTGATCCACCCCACCTTCTTGCTTGTGTAACCCCTTTGTTACCCGGGGTTACTAGAATCCCAGTAAGACCTAGTGGTAGGCAGGGAAGGCAGCTTGTGAAACTTCAGTTAAATGGGTTTCACACTGTCTCACTCTGTTCTCAGTCTCAGCTGAGAATGAGGGATGACATCGCCAATAGAACTTTTGCAGCTGCATAAGCCACATTGGAATCTGCAGCAGAGGGAGTTAGATAGAACGTTGGGAGTTTTCAAAGGGAAGTGGTCAGTGTCCAGTTTGTTTTCAGTAAGTGAAGGTGTGCTCAAGTGGTGGAGACCGCTGATCGGGTCTCAGTGCCCCTCCCTCCAAGGAGGGGGGATGTAAAGATCCCCTTGCAGATTCCTGGGACAATCCCCTTAATTCTGCCAAGAGGAAGAAAAGCTGCCAGCTCAGTTCAGCAATGATTTTGAAAGTTGGAAGATTTATGATTCGCCTGTGGGGCACCTGCAACTAAAGGGTAAGTGTCTGCTCTAACATGAGAGGTCAAAAATGTTTTCTTCACCCTGGTGCATGTGTGGAAATCTAGGAATTGAGCTACATTTTGGGAAGCCTATAGGCTGGGTCAAACAAGTAAAGTAGTGTCAAATGCTAGAGTGCTGTGTGATTCAAGTAATATGTAGAGGAGATGCACCCAGGTCATCTACTCTTTAATCTACATTTAGAAGCTCAGAAAAGAAATGGTTCAGTTTTCCCAGGGAAATGGCAGAGTATGGGCTGTGGGAGCTGGACGTGGGCAAATCCCCCATCTTTAGTAACTAGGTCCACCTCTATGGATTTCTGCTGTGGTTGCTACTTTGCCTCATGCACTTGGCCAGTGATAAGGGAAATACCCAGACGTGAGGTTGCAAAAAAGGCAAAATCTCTCTAGGAGTCGTGGACTCCAAGTGGTGTGGGGAGCCACAACAAGTATAAAGAAAAATTCTGTTTGTGAGATGGGGAGTCATAACAAGTAAGGAAGAATTCTGTCTAGGAGTCGCAGACTCTTAAGTGGTGTGGGGAGCCACAACAGGATAATTGGTTCATTCTTCCAATGGACCATGGATCAAGTGGCCGTCGGGGGAGTCGGGCCAGTCGGGCTGTGTACCCAAAGCACGTGCAAGTCCGGGCTGTATGCCTGGTGGGTCCAGAGCCTGAAAATAGTATAATTGGTTATTTCCTCAAATGGACCGTGTTGTAGTCTCTAATCTGCATTACCAGGAAATGTAGCACCATGGGGGGTCCGTCTATGCTTTGTTTTGTTCAGCTAGTATGTGAATATAAGCCACATTGAAGAATCCCATTCCTGGTTCTGGACATTACAGTTATTGCTTCCTGTGTTCGGATTTACTTGGGTGCCCCTGTGCAGAGTAGTCAAATCTAGGTCCCCCTGTGCCGAGTTACCTCATCCTCCCCGAACCCAGGTCCCCACCAGGTACTGCTGTCAACTTCAACTGCATGCCACCTGTCGTTATGGCAAAAAGGCAGGGGTGAGGGGTTACAAAAATGGAGGCACCGCTTTGGATTTTGTTCTGGGAGAAAGGTGCTCGGGCAAGGGGGCTAGCATTTTGGCAATCTGGCAGTGGGTAGCACAAAAAGCTGAAGCAATTTCCCCTAGTGTGTTGCTGTATGCTGTGAATCTTGTGCTGCTGTTTAGAAATGCCAACTGTTTACCAAGGAGCTGTAAAGCCAAAGAGTGTGCCCTTGTCCTGCATCATCAAAATTGTTTATAGCGTTTTTGCCTGCTTTAAAAATGAACTGTGGTAAATAAAAGTGTGGAAGACTAGGGGTAGCAACAGGAAAATTGTGCCCTGGACATTTGAAATGCTTTTAAAATAAACTGTTGTGAAGAAAAGTGCGGAAGACTAGGGGTATCAACAGGAAAATTGTGCCCTGGACATTTGAAATGCTTTTAAAATGAATTGTTGTGAAGGAAAGTGTGGAAGACTAGGGGTAGCAAAAGGAAAATTATGCCCTGGACGTTGGAAATGCTTTCTGAAATGTCTGAGAGACTGCAGAGTAAATGGCTATGTTAAATGGCTGAAATGGGCTCCCGCCATGGAGTCAGTTGAAGAAAAAAAAAAAAAAGTTGCATTCTGCAGTTTAAATTTGCCTGCTCGACGATCGACGTGAGGAGAAGAGCCCTTGCGAGGAAGAAGAGGCTCATTTGCATGGCGTCGTGTGGTTGGTCAGGCTGCAGTCAGTCCCGCCCCTCAGCCAGCTCTACAGAGACTGCCCCAGCATTCGAGAGGGAGTGAGAGTGGAGTGCGTGTACTGGCAGTGGAGGAGCGTCACGGAGTGTTCAAAGCATTGTAAACAGTGTAAAAATAGACTATATAGTTTAAAATCGAGCTCAACCCGTTAATCGATGATCCAGATTACAAGTTTGGTGTTTAAAACGACGATCGCTAGGACTGCCCACCCATTTGTGTACCAAGGCCTTCAAGAACTGGCTGCAGGCCGTTTTTCCCCATCGCAGCAAATTGCTACTGATAACAGTAAGTAAACATCCAAGAAACTGCTCAAACAGTGATTTTTCAGCCTATGCCATATAAAATGTGTGTGCAGCAGTGTAGTCGCTTTGCAAATAAAGAATGTGTAATGTCCTGCCAGCAAATGCAAGTCTGTAAAGCCATTGAATGTGTGCATAGAAGTGAATTTAGCCTCAGTTTAAAGTTTGCAGGCAGAGAGAGACTGTGGGTTGTAGCAAAGTGCAGCACCAGAAATGCAGGCAATCCTGTGCTAAAAACCTGAAGCTTTAAGGGACTGTGGATAAAATAAATGTTACTAGCATGTAAAAAGTTCAAGGAAAATCCTGTAAATGTGTTTAAAGTCAGATCAGAGCAAGTTGTGCAGTTTGAACAAAAGTTGTCAGTAGCTTGTATAAATCGGGTGCGCAGTGGCTTGACCCAGATTCTGAATGTTGATGCACAGGAGCGCTGCCACCGCCATTACAGGGTGGGGTAGTAAAGTAAACACAGCAGCAGAGGAGCCATTTTACAGCTAAAGAGTGTGTTCAGTAAAGTGGGACTTTCAGTTACAGTGAACTTTTGTTTATTTTTCTGCAGTTGTGGCCTCAGGACCAGCTCATTACCCAGATCATGCCTGGGTTGCAGTAACAGCAGCAGTAAATAGACTGAGAGATATTGAAAAGTGGTGCTATGGAGGGCAACTGCCTCCTTATGTGGCGATTCCTAATTATCCAGTGTGAGTATGCCAAATATGCCTGGGAGCTGGAAGGGACGTCTTCATGATTCCTCACTGTGCTGGATGCCTACAAAAATATGGCTTGTATAAAGCACCTCCAATTCGTTGGGCCCCTACATGGACAAAAATTCAGGAATCTGCAGTTGGCAGCACACAGCACCAGGTGGAGCCTGTGGAGGAAAGCCCCTCGGGGGAGTGTGGCACAAAGCTAGAGGGTGCAGAGTTAGAGACAGAACCCAAAGTTGAAGTTTCGGATGCTGGATCCCAGAAAGAAAGTTCGGATAAAGCATCAATAGACCCCTGAAGGGGGGGCCCTAGCCCAAGTCTCTTAGGTGAAGATGAGATGCGGGAGGCCTTTGAGTGGGAGGTGTCGCCCTCTGCGCCTAGTGATGAGTGGATAGTCTCAGGGGTGAGAACGACTGCTCACTTCTAGGCTCAGATCCTCAGTGAAGAGGAAGTTGAGGGGGAAACTATGTGGTCTTGTGAAAAAGGAACAGGTACACAGCCTCAAGATCTTGCCTCGGAGGAATGTATGGAAGAAAGTGGTGATGCCACTACCCTGACTTTACAGGAGGAAGAAGTCAGGGATCCGTTTCTAATTTCCTTAAGGATGCGTAGCTGGCAGAACCAGGACTGGCTACCCCCAAGCCAGGCCAGCGGTCTCAGATTGACCAAAGCAAGTAAAGAGGAGAGACTGGTTTGTAGAAAGGCAAATGAGATCTATGGTATGACCTTTCCTACCTTTCCTCGAAAGGTCTGGGAGGAGATTGAGAACTGCAGGAAATCCTGGATCTGGGATGAAGCAATGAAAAGTGTGCATCCTGGGGCCAACAAGCATGTAAAGAATAGACTGTTCCATGAAAAGTATACCCAGTGGAAGAGAGGCAGGACACTGTTCATAGACAGAGTGAGAGTGGTGGATGGAGAGGGATGTGAAATCTCCCACTGTGTGAATTATGTGTGCCCAGACGGGGTAATAATTCAAGCCCCTGATCCCCGGTACTGTTGGCCTCAGTGCAAGGACCTCCCAGCAAATAAGCCCGTGCCTACAAAATGGAGAGCCGAGCAGTGGTAGTCAATACTGCCACACCAGACTGTGAAGTGCCTTATTGATCTGCCAATATGAATATCCAGGACTCAGGTGCCCCACATTCATCAGTCTACAGTGTACTGTACTGTCCAGAAACCATCGACTGGCCCACCGGATGACTTCAGATCCAGAGAGGACACCAGCCCAGCTGTATCCTGTTCATCGCCTGGTGATCGGATGATGTCGGACCAGCTATTTTCTTTTTGTTCCTGTTCAAAGGTTCTGTCTCCAGAGATGACATCAGCTGAGCTGTTTCCAGATGTGCCCTCCTGTGGTTCCTGGAAGATGTCCGCCCAGCTGTATCAAAAGAAATGCTGCCAGGGAGAGTCTTTGGCTGAGGTGCAGGTTGGTGCCAAGTCTTGTACTACAAGTGGCTGGTAAGTCCGAAGTTTTCTATCTTTATGACTTTGCAGTACCCACCCTACACTAACAGACTTCAAAATGTGTGAACTGTCCTCAAAGGCTCTCCCCTTCAGGACTTTGGCCTGTTAGAGCTGTGCTTCATCCGGGCTCCGGCCCAGGAGAGAGACTCTATTGGTCTAGCCTTCGGGCCTTGTGGTCATTAGTTGGTACTTTTAGGGCACTCCATCCCCCCAAATGTGTATTGTAAGTAATGTCATTGTTTTCTAATGTAAATACTGTTTTTTACCTTATTTTCTAAAAAAATATTTTTGGGATTCTGCAGTGTTTTGATGGTAGGGGTCTAGGTAGACTGTGTATGCAGATTAGGAGCGTATGTTTGTCTTTCTTTTTCTTCCAGGTGTTCCTGGGAAGACAGAAGAAAAGACAAGAAGAGGAGGAGGGGCTCATCGGAGTTCCTCGTCAGTACTTTATTGTGTAGAAATTTAAAGTACTGTGGTGTTATTGTTATAGTTATTGCTGTATTAACCCTTTCTTTCCACAGGTGTGGTTATGGGGGTAGGGAGGAGGCAGTAATGTGGTATTTTAATGGTGTGATTGCAGGTTGCCAAAGGTCGGGGAGGTCCCCGGGTTGTTTTTGTTTTTGGAATATTATGTTAGAGGCAGATAGGTTTTCCCTAGAGGGTTAGGGGGGATAGACAGGCTGTGGTCCTGAACGGCCATAGGGACTGCAGTGCTGATCTATCAGGGCTATGCTCCGGATGGTTCTACCAGTGCCACTAGGTGTCCATAGTAAGTAGATAGTGTAGAGGCTGATATGTCAGCTACAGGCTTCTAGGCCATTAGTGTTGCCTGCCTGTGCTTGCACATGGTAGGAGGGGGCCTGATCACCCCCCTCCGCAGGTAGTACATAGGGTGGAATGGCCTAAGGCCGGGTAAATAATGACTGCAGACAGTCATTTTCCTGGTTAAGGGCAAGTGTAACCCCTTTGTTACCCGGGGTTACTAGAATCCCAGTAAGACCTAGTGGTAGACAGGGAAGGCAGCTTGTGAAACTGTCTCACTCTGTTCTCAGTCTCAGCTGAGACTGAGGGATGACATCATCAATAGAACTTTCGTAGCTGCATAAGCCACATTAGAATCTGCAGCAGAGGGAGTTAGATAGAACATTGGGAGTTTTCAAAGGGAAGTGGTCAGTGTCCAGTTTGTTTTCAGTAAGTGAAGGTGTGCTCAAGTGGTGGAGACCACTGTTCGGGTCTCCGTGCCCCTCTCTCTGGGGGGGGATGTAAAGATCCCCATGCAGATTCCTGGGGCAATCCCCTTATTTCTGCCAAGAGGAAGAAAAGCTGCCAGCTCAGTTCAGCAATTATTTTGAAAATTGGAAGATTTGTGATTCACCTGTGGGGCACCTGCAACTAAAGGGTGAGTGTCTGCTCAAACATGTGAGGGCAAAAATGTTTTCTTCATCTTGGTACATGTGTGGAAATCTAGGAATTGAGCTACATTTTGGGAAGCCTATAGGACTGGGCCAAACAAGTAAAGTAGTGTCAAATGCTAGAGTGCTGTGTGATTCAAGTAATATGTAGATGAGATGCACCCAGATCATCTACCCTTTAATCTACATTTAGAAGCTCAGAAAAGAAATGGTTCAGTTTTCCCAGGGAAATGGCCGGGTATGGGCTGTGGGAGCTGGAGGTGGGCAAACCCCCCATCTTTAGTAACCGGCTCCACCTCTATGGAT
Organism: Neoceratodus forsteri; assembly: GCA_016271365.2. Taxonomy (NCBI): domain Eukaryota; kingdom Metazoa; phylum Chordata; order Ceratodontiformes; family Ceratodontidae; genus Neoceratodus; species Neoceratodus forsteri. The sequence continues at coordinate 279,952,405 of JADMNL010000026.1, read as the reverse complement.
TTCTGCTGTGGTTGCTACTTTGCCTCATGCACTTGGCCAGTGATGAGGGAAGTACCCAGACATGGGTTGCAAAAAGGGAAAATCTCTCTAGGAGTCGTGGACTCTAAGTGGTGTGGGGAGCCATAACAAGTGTAAAGAAAATTTCTCTTTGTGAGATGGGGAGTCATAACAAGTAAGGAAGAATTCTCTCTAGGAGTTGCAGACTCTAAGTGGTGTGGGGAGCCACAACAGGATAATTGGTTCATTCTTCCAATGGACCTTGGATCAAGTGGCCGACGGGGGAGCCGGGCCAGTCGGGCTGTGTACCCAAAGCGCGTGCAGGTCCGGGCTGTGTGCCTGGTGGGTCCAGAGCCTGAAAACAGTATAATTGGTTCATTCCTCAAATGGACCATGTTGTAGTCTCTAATCTGCATTACCAGGAAATGTAGCCCCATGGGGTCCGTCTATGCTTTGTTTTGTTCAGCTAGTATGTGAATAAATCCCACACTGAAGAATCCCATTCCTGGTTCTGGACATTACAGTTATTGCTTCCTGTGTTCGGATTTACTTGGGTACCCCTGTGCAGAGTAGTCAAACCTAGGTCCCCCTGTGCCGAGTAACCTCATCCTCCCCGAACCCAGGTCTCCACCAGGTACTGCTGTCAACTTCAACAGCATGCCACCTGTCGTTTTGGCAAAAAGGCAGGGGTGAGGGGTTACACTTGTTTGCTAGTGCTTTTCTGAGGCACTCTCCCATTTTGACAAAATCAGCCCTCCTGATGTCCAGTACCTTCACTTTTGTATGGCTTGACTCTACAGCTAAGTTTATCGTGAACCACGCTGTTTGGTGGTAGCTTGTTCCCAGATGGCTACCCACTTCAAGATTGGTGATCCTCTCTCTGTCCCAATTTGAGAGTACCAGGTCTAAGATTGCTCCCTCCTGAGTGGATTCCAAAACTATCTGTCTGAGGCATGCATGGTCCTGTTCTTGGGTGTGGCCACAGCAAAGGTGCTCCAGTTAACAACTGGCATATTCAGGTCCCCATCAGCAATGTATCCTCTTTCTCTGCATCCTAAGGATGCCTTCTATCATTTTCTTGTCCATTTCCTCTTCCTGAGATGGGGGTCTGTATACAACCCCTCTGCAGATTGTGGTGCCATTTCCAGTCTCCAGGATGACACACAGTGCCTTCTCTCCTCCCTGTTTACCCTTTAGTTCTATTGTTTTGATCCCTTCCCTTACACAGAGAGCTCCTCTTCTTCCCTCCCTGTCCCTTCTGTAGATTGTGTACTCTGGTATGTTGACATCTGAGTCATGGTTCTCTGTGTACCATGTTTCTGTGACTACCATGATATCCAGGCATCCCTCTTTCATCAAGTCCACAATTTCGGGGTGCTTTTTACCTAGACTATGGCATTGATACTCAATACCCTCCATTTTTTTATGGCTTTATTTCTTTTTGCCCCATCCCTGTCCTTATTGCCTTTGTCTTTTTCTCCATTTACTTCAGTCCTTCTCCCTGTCGACTGCTCTGTCTTGGTGTTTACCTCACTAACTACCCTGATTTTTTGTAGGGGGGAGCTAGGATTTCCCTTCTCCTTTTCAGTGCTTCCCCCTTGGCTAGTTTAAATGCTTGCCAATGAAGCATTTAAATCTGTCACCTAGGATCCTGATTCCCCTTTTGGATAGATGCAGACATCGCGCCAGTATAGGCCTGCATCCCTTCAGGTGAAGCCACAGTCCCCATTGAAGCCAAATCCCTGAGCTCTACTCCCGTTTTTCAAGCGGTCATTGAATCCCATGGTGCACAGTACTCTAGCCTCATCCATGCCATAGACAGGTAGCACTTCCAAGAAAGTTAACTTGTGTGCTACTTGTCTAAGGCCTCCCCCCCCCAACTCCACAAACTTCTGTTGCACTGATGTGATCCCATTCTCAGCCAGGTCATTTGTCCCTAGGTGGATAATGACATCCAGCTCACTCTCCCTTAAAGGCTGCTCCCACGATCCTGAAGATTAATTTCCTGTCCCTCCAAGCCATGGCGCCAGGCAGGCACCTTACCTCCCCTCCCTTTCCCCTCCCTCCCCCAGTTCTGTCCACCTAACTGTTGAGTCCCCCACCAGGAGTTGTTTCCTTCCCCTGTGGAGTCCTGTGCCACTGTCCTGTGGGTCTCCATTGTGGAGGTTCCCAGCATCCTCCTTGGTCTCCACTGTGGGTGACTCCATAGGGGAACCATGCTCCGCCAGAGTGGCGAATGAATTGTGTTGAGGTACAACTGGAGGGGTGTGCCTCTGTTCCACCACCCTCACCCTCCCTGAGCTCACTGTGGTCCAACCACTCCTCTTTCTTGGCAACCTCTGAGGTAGTAACGATGGCATGGGTGGTTCCTGGGTGGGGGAGCAGGTTTCCCGAATCCTTGCCAGGTCAGCATGGAGATGAACAACTTCCTCCCTCAGACCAGAGAGGTGCCTGCAAATAGGGCAGCAACACAGTCTCCAGAATGTCTTCCGGAATATTTCTGCTCCACAGCAAGTGTATTGCACCACTCCCCACATGTCTGTGTCCCTTCCTGTTGCAGACGCTTTTCTTTTTTTTCGTTCTTGTTTTAGTGTGTGCAAGCTTGTGAGTGTGTCTACCCCCTGTTCAGTGTGCTGTGCCTTTAAGGATATGAACAGGTGTATGGTGTTAAGCAGTTTTGGGGAAGTGATGTCAGAACCACTGCTATAAAAGAAGTTATGTGCGTGGAGCGGGTGGAAGTAAACATGTGCCCTCCAGAAACCATCAACTACAACTCTGACCCTCCACCCCGGGGAGTGCCTTCCTTCCTTTCAGACACCTATTTCACAGAGGTTAAGTAACAGGTCTAGTCACAAATGACTGCAAATATCTCCCAGCTACAGTCCCTCCCTGGCAAATAAAAGTTAAACTAAGAAACGTCAACCCCAAAAACAGACAATCAATACTGGTTACTTACACAGGTCCAAAAAGTAATAATTCAATTCAGTGTAGTCTTTTAAATAATCTCCTTGATTTAAGGAAGCTTTGGCTGCTTTCTCTCTCTAGTTTTTCCTCCAGTTTTTTTTTTTTTGTTTCATTTTCATTTTTATTAAATGGGTTAGACCATTGAGTAAAACTCATTTAAAATGGTGACCCAACCCACTGGTGGGTCCCCCTGTCTCATCATCCTCTTCCTTGAGTTCCATTAGTTTCAGAAACAGATATTCACTGCTGGTTCTCATGCGCCACTAAGGCCCAATCTAACTAGTACCAGAAACTGAAGAACCACTACATATGGCAGTTCAGCTAAAATAACCAGAAATGACCACACGTTGTCACACAGCTCTTCATCCACTTGTTTTATTGGATTTTTATTACAAAATACACACTCAATGAATATGTATTAGGCTGTTAACAAACAAAAACAATAATAAATAATAAAGAACTGTTCTTCTGGTTCAATTCCAGTTGGGAATTAATTTTTTTTGTTGTTGTTGCATTGTTTATTTATCGCCCCCTATGTCCAACCGGCTTTTCCTTCGGGCCTTCCGCCAAGGACTACCCCCTGTATCTCCATTCCGAATCCTCCCCGACGCCAGCTTCCACCGATCCCAGATCGCAGCCGACCAGGGTAGCCTGACGTAACCCTTCGTCGGACGGGTCCCTTGCTCTCTGCCCTGATGCTGCTGGGATCGGTATTTCCCTGGTTCTTCGGGGGTTCCATGGAGGCGGGGGATCCAGCGGTCACATCCAGTCACTTGAAGCCATTTCTTCCGCTGAAGTTCGGGCTTGTCGCGCCACTTCTTGTAGTGCCCTTGCCCACCAGGGGCTGCTACAGGGCTTAGGCATGACCCTAACCCACCCCTGGGGAGGAGAGCGTCCTTAGGACGCTCAATCCTCTCCCATCCCTCAAAACTCCTGGCGACCCGAGTCCGTTCCCGAACCCAGGTCGCCAGCATGGTTTGAGGTAAGGCTCCAGTGCCTCAGCCTTCTACGCCACCGGGCCAGTCAGAATTAACTTTTTGTCTGTAAAATGTCAACTTTACAGTGCATTCCCAATTTCAGTGCTGCACCCAGTGACATCCAATGTTTTGATCTGAAGGAACCATACACCAGATTGAAACTGTTTTCATCATAACCTGTAAAATGAAAGTAAAAAAAGAAGAGATTTTACAAAATGCTGTTCCCACGTAGTGCACTAATTCATGATAATAAAAATAAAATCCCTGATCTTACTCTAGCCCCCCCTCTGAAACTCCAAGTTCTCCAAACGCCCTAGGACACTCCGTCTTACAAATACAATTTGCCCTCCAGTGTCAGACATCAAACCATGCACCTGGCATCAAGATAATTTGCAGATGGTATGCTGTTGTGGGTTTTTCAATTATTCTGAGTAAAGATGAGGAAGGGGTTGGTGTTTGGGAGGGTGGGTCAAATGAAGTAATACTGAGCCTTGACAAAGTTACTTATGGGAGATATAGGAAATGGGATCAGGGCAGGAAAGTGTACTAGAGAAAAAGGAGAAAATGACGGTGGGTAATGTATTACTAAATGAGAGTTACTCAGAATAACAGAAAGCCCCAAACTAATAACTACATGAACAAAAGTTTAAAGTAGAAAAATAATTTAATACTCTCAATGTGGTAAAGCAAAACACCACACTGCCCCAGCACTTCGTTGCCATGCCTTCCTCTGCTGGGGTAGGGGGTGTCGTCACTGAAGAAGGTATGGTGCAGAAACGCTGGGGCAGTGTGGCATTTTGTGTCACCATATTGTGTGGATTGAATACATTTTCAGCTTTGAACTTTTGTCTATATACTTATTTCGGACTAAAGCAGCTGAGGCTATAGGTACAATGGGCACCAGTCATTGTGAACTGGAATCTATGTCTTACCTGGGTCTAACAGTGGGAGAAGATTTAAAACTATTGTAACAGGGTGTAGCTCAGGGGGTCATCTCTTTGGGTTGCCTGTAACCAGATTATAGAAAGCTAAAGTTATCAGGGATAATGTATGAGTCATATATCATCCCTGACTTTTATCGCTTGCTAAATCTGTTTCAGCACTATTTTACAGCATCTACTGGGTAACCAGGTTGTTCTACAGTTTATAACCACATTCTACCTGGTTCTACTTAACCATAAAAAAAAAATGAAGTCCACATATTTTATTTTGCATGTTTGGGAATATGCACGTAGTACTAAGATTCTGACTTTTAGAACGGTAAGTTTTGCAAAGCTTTCGAGCACCGAGACAGAATCATATGCACCAAAGCTCTGCAATACGTAACTGTATTTATACCATTCTTAGTACTACATGTCCTTTCCTACAACAAAAAACAGTACTTCTGTGGATTTCTTAATTAAGTAGAACCATGTAAAATGTTTTTTTTTTTTTTTTTTACATTATGTATTATAGAACCTTGTTATACCATACGTGGTTTTACTTAGTAGAACTTGTTTTTAAGGCTGCAGTAGGTGGAGCCTGCAGACGTTTTGCATGTACAAAAGGAGTGATGTCATGTTTTCTCTCCGTGGAACTGACTGAAGGTGTAAATAGTCTCCTCCACCTTACCCTCCTCCAAGCAATGTTTTCCGCTGTCAAATAAATACGTTTTCATGTTAGTCAATGGTTGCAGGGTACTATTTTCTTTCTTAAATGGATGGTACAAGAACTGGAACCTGAGTAGTGGGAGGCAGCATTAGTTTTTTGGGGGGGGAGTAAGATCCAACCCCACCTCCACCCGAGAAGCTCTTAAAGATCCACCCCAACTTTTTTTTTTGATTCATGTGGGAGAGGCATGAGGTGGCTCTATCATGCTGGAACAAGACACACTAGTTTGGGACCTGTATCAACCAACAGAACAAGTCTGTGCAGTGATCAAGTTGTGGAGCCCCTGCATTTTATTAAGGACTATGAGAACAGAAGATACTTAATGCCTTTATTAAGGACTAGGAGAACAGAAGTTATTTAATGCCTTCAAACAGACTTAAAAAAGTTTTGGAACAAATGATTATCAGAGCCACCTGGGGCCTCAGAAGGAGACAGCAATTAAGGCGTGAAACTACAGCTCCCAAGGAAAACAGTAGACACAGCATTCTAATTTACAGTAGGTTGACAGAGCCACGTTTTTCTTAAACATTTATATACTAAAAACATAAAGTTCAGCTTTTGGGATTAACAATATTTGTTTACCATAATATATATGTGTGTGTGTGTGTATATATAGGTAGTGCTACCATAGTTAGGGTTGAGTAGCCCTTTTAAGGTTAAAGGGTCAAACTTTGCACCTTAATAACTTTGCTACCATTCAACAGATTTGCCTGAAATTTGGAATGCATGATCAAGAACCATACGTCTTGGGATCTGCCAACTTTCGTAGTGGTCGGATATACAGCTGTGGAGTTAAGTGAGATCCTGCGTGCGCATTTACGGTTTTTGGTGAATTCTTTGCGTGCACCTACAGGTTGCATGGCTTGCGCGACTGGCCCGAAAACTTAAGGGAACGTGTGGCTAGGGTCCCCGATGTGTCTTTTGAAGATTTCATGAAAAAAATATTAAATGGTTCAAAAGTTATTCAAAAAACAAGTTCCCATTATAAGTTAATGGGAAAAGTTAACAAAAAGTTTGACAGTGTGCAAGTGCACTTTTTACTGTCGCAAATGGCCCTAGTAGTGTCGCATATCTGCCATTTTGTTTTCAGTTGGTGATCAGAAAAATGCTTGGCATTTAAAATTGGGACCATCTAGGGACATAATTCTTTTTCTGTTTACCTAGTTGGACCTTCAGGATGTCAGCCATGTCTTTATTTTGAGGTTAAACACCCCAGAAATATGTTTTTCAATTTTCTGGAAAAAGTAGTGTCGCACTCACGGTACTTTCGTGATTTCATTTGCGAAAGTGTCATGATTTGCCACACTATTTTGCGACACTATGCCCAAAATAACAGGAATTCTTTGCCACCCTTCTGCAAAAGAACGGTTTGGTCTGTTGGGCTGAAATTTGGAGGGAAGACATCCAACATGCGACAGATGTGCCTTTTGGTGGTTTGGTGAAAAAATATTGAAGGGCTGCAAAGTTACGCCACTCCAAAGTTGACACTTTTCCCCATAGGATAACATTACGGTGTCCGTCACGCCTTTCAGGGCCTGTATCTTGGAAACGCTGCAAGATACGGACTTTTCATCGGAAAAATGCTTAGTCCCCCCAAATGGGGCCTAAGTACAAAACTAGCCAGGAATGTAATAATTCATATTAAATTTTCATTTTTTTCTTCATTGTACGGTTCCTGAGATATAAGCAATTTAGTATTCCAAGTCCTCCTTTTCTGCTCCGAGGCCCATTATTATGCATACATTCTTTGTATTCACTGTCTTTTTCAATGCAGTTTTTGGGGAAAAGAAGGGTGTGCCCTTTCGTTACTGTGCCAGTTAACATTTCCAGTTGCGTTTCCGTTATCGTTCGCTTCACCGTTCCTGTGTATGCCACCGCTTGCATCATGGTTTACATTTTCGTTTACGCTTCTGTTTGCGTTACTGTTACCATTTGCGTTTCCATTACTGTTTGTTTTGTATCAGCCTGTGCATTGCCATTTGCGTTTGTGGTCGACCTTCCATTTGCGCGTGTCTTTCGTTTTGTGTCATCGTTGCTGTTACAGTTACCATTAGCATTTCCAATCACGTTACCATGACCATGCACATTACGGTTTACATTTCTGTACGTGCATGCGTTTGCATTTGCATTTCCATTTCTGTTTCCTTTGGCATTACTGTTGCTATTACCGTTACCATTTACATTTCCAGTTTTGATACCGTGACCATGCGCGTAACGGTTTGCATTTCTGTACGTGCTTGCATTTGCGTTTCTGTTTCCTTTGTCATTATTTTTGCTGTTACTGTTACTGTTTGCATTTACAATTGCGGTACCGTACCCCTGCGTGTTACGGTTTGCATTTCCATACTCGCTTCCGTTTGCCTTTCCATTTGTTTACTTTGGCATTATTGTTGCTGTTACCATTACCATTTGCATTTACAATAGCAGTTCCGTGACCGTGCACATCATGGTTTGCGTTTCTGTACACGCCTGCATTTTGATTTCCATTTCTGTTGTCTTTGGTGTTATTGTTGCTGTTACCATTACCATTTGTATTTCCACTTGCAGTACCATGACCGTGTGTGTTACCAGTTGCTTTCCATATGCGTTTGTGTTTGCGTCTCCGGTTCTGTTGCTGTGCACTTTGGCATCACTTTGCGCTTGTGTTTCTGTTACACTTTGCTTTGCTGTTTCCGTTTGCTTTACCATGTGCATCACTGTTGCCACTTGCGTTTGCTTTGCAGTTCCTGTTACTAAGTAACAAGACATCTTATGGTGGGCCCCACGCTCCTGCCACCGCATTTCATTCACTATTCATCATCCTCATTCTCAAAAAGAAGGGAAATTAAAGGCAAAAAAACTCAGTTTAATGCATGACTTAGGGTTGTTCCACAGTGACAAAAGTGAGGAAATTTGGTGTTAGGGTTGAAAGCCCCCCTTGAACCCCCCAGCCTACCCCCTCAACCAGCGTTGGGGTGCGCATTGGGGTCTTCGGTTCCCTCGTGCAGATGTTACCCATGCTCAGTGCTTCAGAGATGAGGCCATCTCTTATGCTGCTTGTCCTGCCCTGTCTTGCACTGATGTTGCCTGGCGCTCACTGTGGCTATTTCTTCCACTGCCGCTGCTGTCCAATGTTGCCTATGCTCAGTACCTCGTGCTCTCCAACTCTGTGTCTTTGCATGTGACTACTGTCTAGTGCCTCTGCTTAGGCTCCCAGACTGCACACAGATGCTTCTGCTGACAGGTTCCCCTTCAAGCACTCTTCCTGCTCTCCCATCTCTCAGCAACAGCAGCAGCCTCTCTTGGCTCACTACTTCATTCACTCTCTGACTGTGTGTGACAGTTGGTTCTGCTAGCCCACGCTGCTCTCAGCCCCTCCCAGTGGCCAGCAGTGGGCACGGGAGGGAGGAGACATCAGCGCACACATCATTGTCATCATTCCTAGCCTGGCAAGTGAACCGGGTCAATGGGGACTAAACCTCCCGCTTCTTGTGATACCGACCCTGTGCACCCATACTACTGCTAGCATCCATCACATCACATCGGGAAGGGGGGGCTGAGGAAAAGCCAAGTTGCATCTTAAGTGCACCTTTTAAATGGATTTGAATGCACGATACTGACACAAAAACCTGGGAAGTCTTTGGCCCTCAGAAGGCGATGGACTAGCCCTCAAAATGTGGGACAATGGCCCTCACAATGTGGGACACTGACACTCGTTAAATGTGGGACAGAGGCCTACAGCATGTGGGACACTGACACATGCAACACTAGCCCTCCCAGTGTGCAACACCAAAAGAAAGGAGATTCTGGCTCAGTACACTGGAATCTAGTACCATTGCTTATGCAGGTTTAATTTTGCTTTAGCAAAAGAGTTATGAATTCCTGCTCTAAGAGTTTCCATCATCTTCTTTGCATGGGCAGTACCTTTTTCATGTGAGACACAGTAATGCTTGGAGGTAGAATGAGGGTGGTCACTCATGGGGGGGGGGGCAACTGAAAGAGCATATATTACAGGAGAAACTGATCCAGCTTGAGTTTAAAGTTTCAGCACTCCTGACTTGCGTCACATCATCTGACACATTGTTCCATACATTTACCACTCTCTGTGAGCAAAAAAAAAATGCTTCCTTGCTAACTAATCCCTTCCCCCACCTCAGTATGCCCTCTTGTCCTTCTGCCCCAAATACACTATATTGCCCTAAACAAATCAACTCTCCTTTTTTTACTTATATTTTTAATACTCCTCTCTGTTGTAGCCAATATCCTCCAGTTCTTGCCCAGTTACCCCCCCCCAACGCCTACAGCACTTACCCCTCTGCCTTTCAACTCTGAGCTTGCCCGTGGCAGGGTATGGCCAAGCCTGAAAAACACCTGTAGAAGAGGGGGCTTGTGATAACAGCAAGACAGAGGGCGAGAAAGACAGAGAGAGAGAGAGAGAGAGGAGGGAGAGAGAGAGGGAGAGTGTGAGAGAGACAGTTGGGGGGAAGAGAGAGTTAGGGAAAGAGGGACCATACCTCTAAGCTTTCTGTGATTTTCAGGGATGTCCAAGATTGTGCCTTAACATGTTCCTGCCCCTCCTACAATTTGTGTTTCTGTGACCGAACAGTGGATGTACTGTGTGCTCACAATATTGTCAAACAGAGTTACAGACTTGCTCTTCTGCAGAAAATGTATTTTACACCAATACTGTTATGCTGCTTGCTTCGGGATATAGAACCAGTTGTTAAACCATGTTCCTCATTTTACTTCTTTGTCACTGATTTTCTTAAGCCATGTCCAAGTGCCAAACACCACTGCAAATGCCTGCAAGCGAACGTTCGGCATTGACAAATGCTTGTTAACATTTTCATCAGTGATATGAAAATCAGTCCTAGCAACATATTATCCGAATTTGCAGATGACAGTAAGTTGGGGGAAAAGGTCGACTGCTCCTCTAATATGAGTGCACTTACAAACGATCTTGCCACTATTGAACACTGGGCTCATACTAATGGGATGCATTTCAACATAAAAAATGTACCGTTCTGCATCTGGGAAAAAATAATCCCTATCAGAACTATACCCTAAACAACATTACCTTAAAAACATCTGACTTCGAGAAAGACTTGTGTATTACAGTAAACAACTAGCTGTCCACAACCGACCACTGTAATAAGGTAGCAAATCTTTCCAATGCACTCCTCAGAACTCCAGAACCGAAGAATGTATAATTCCATTATACAGATCACTTATCAGACCATACTCCAACTATGGGTCACCCTTCTGGAGCCCATACTTGGCTGAAGACATCAATAGGATCGGGCAGATACAGTATAGGGCAAGGATGGTCCCTCATTTGACTGTCATCAACTATGATGAAAGACTAGATAAGACAGGACTCCATTCTCTAGAATTAAAAAGAAGCAGCAGTGACTTTGTTCTATTATGTAATATCTTGGAGTCGCCTACAATAATGCAACAATGTGGTATAATCTATGCACAAAGAAAAATAGTACCAAGGCTACGTAATAGGCAACTAGATGCTGGCAAAGCCAAGTCCAACAAGAGGCTAACCTTTTACCCCATTAGGGCCCCAAGATTGTGGAATAGGTTTCCCCAAGAACTCATGGACTGTAACAATTTCAGTACATTCAAAAAACAATTGAATACTTGGCTCCTATTCAACCCCATCTAGGAACAATGACCCACAACCATTGGGGACAATCCAAATGGGCCACGGCCTACTTTTGTCCTTTCTTACCAAGTAACCAAGAACTACAATGATGGGAAAACCAGAAGTAGTTTACCAGCACCGAGATGAATATGGTTAATGCACATTTACCAAAATTACTGGTTAGAAGAGAATGAGAAAGTGACTGTGAAGACGAGCAAGTCCTAGACCAGATCTCTAGTTTAGTATGCTCCCACTGAGTCTGAGTTTTACAGAGGTGTGTGGGACAAGTTCCCCAGAAGTTATGCCATCATGAGATTTGTATCTGTAAGGAGGCAGTATAGTGTAGTGAGTTAAGGCTCTGAGCTGCAGATCTAGAGACCTGGGTTTGAATGCCACAGCCACCTAGGTGCATAATGTGTGATCCTGAGCAAGTCACTTAACTTTCTTGTGCTCCCAGGTCACATAGAAACATAGAATTTGATGGCAGATAAGGACTGCTTGGCCCACCCAGTCTGCCCATTTCCCTACCTACTGGATAAGCTGCAGATCCTAGTTAACCAGCAGTCTACTTCTTCCTACCCCAACCCCCTAGAATTGCCTTATGACTGTCCCATGCGTGCTTGAATTCCACCACTGATTTTGACTCCACAACCTCCTCTGGAAGGCTGTTCCATGCATCCACAACCCTCACTGTGAAATAATATTTCTTTAAATTACCTCTGAGCCACCCCCCCATCTTCAAATTGTGCCCTCTTGTTCTTGCACACCTCTTTTTTGAAAGATACTGCCCTCTTGGACTTTGTTGATTCCCTTGAGGTACTTAAACGTTTCTGTCATGTCCCCCCCCTCTCCCTCCTTTCCTCGAGGCTATACATATTAAGCTCCTTTCGTCTCTCTTCATATGTCTTCCGGTGCAGACCCTACACCATTTTAGTTGCCCTCCTCTGGACAGCTTCCATCCTGTCTATGTCTTTGCAGAGATTGGGTCTCCAGAACTGCACACAACTCCAGATGGGGTCTCACCAGCTGTCTGTACAGAGGATAATAACTTCCTTTTTCTACTGGTGATGCCTCTCCCTATGCATCCCAGTATCTCCCAACCCTCCTTGCTGCCCTCTCACATTGCTTGCCCACCTTTAGGTAATCTGATATGACTACCCCCAGGTCCCTTTCCATTTTGTTGTTATTGATATCTCACCCCATTGTGTACTCTTCCCTGGGTTTGTTTCCCAGGTGCATTACCTTGCATTTCTTAGCATTGAATCTAAGCTGCCATACATTTGACCATTCCTCTAACCTTGCAAGTCCCTTCTCATCCTTTCCACCCCACCCTGTGCATCAACTCTGTTGCAGATCTTTGTGTCATCTGCAAAGAGACATATTTTTCCTTCCAGTCCTTCTGCAATGTCGCTTATAAAGACATTGAAGAGGACCGTCCTAATACTGAACCCTGCGGTATTACCACTAGTAACCTTCCTTTCTTCTGAGTGGACTGCATTTACTATTACTGTCTGTGTCCTATTCTCCAGCCAATTCTTTACCCAGGCTGTCATCTGGGACCCACTCCCAGGCTGGCTAACTTACATTAATCTTTTGTGTAGGACTGTGTCAAATGTCTTGCTAAAGTCTAGGTAGGCCATGTCCACAGCCCCTTCCTGATCTACATTGATCACCCAGTCAAATAAATCTATCAGATCTGCCTGGCAAGACCTTCCTACCGTGAATCCATGCTGCCCAGAGTCCTGTGCCCTCTGGCCTCTAGATACTCAACAGTTCTTTCCTTCAAGTGATTCCATCATTTCCCTATCACTGAGGTTAAACTAACAGGTCTGTAGTTTCCTGCTTCTGCCTTGCTCCCACTTTTGTGAAGGAATCACATCTGCCCTCTTCCAGTCCTCGGGTACCACTCCATCCTCCCATGATTTGTTAAAAAGGGTAGTCAGTGGTGTCACTAGTTCTACCCTTAGTTCTTTTAGAATTCTGGGATGAATCCCATCAGGCCCCATTGCTTTGTCCACCTTCAGTTTTAAGAGTTCTTTCAGAACCCTTTCTTCTGTAAATGGGCTGGTATCAACTTCTGTAAACAAGACCTGAAAACAAGCTTTGGCTTAGTGTGCTACTTCTGGTTAAATAATGTTCCCTTTCCTTATTGTATAAGAGCACTGTGGAAGCACATGATCAGACACTGCCTGGTGTGCTGCAACAGTGCTCCGACATAGCTTCCATTGCTTCTGTTTATGTAGACCTTCCCCTCCACAGGCCACATAAACACCCCCCCCCTTCCCGGTGCACTAGTTCTCCTTTCCACAATTTTTTTTTTTTATTCAGGTGTTTTGCACCTCAGCCCTGGCAGGTGCTTCAGTCCTCCAGAGGGAGGAACTCTCTCTCCGGTCCCGCCACGTCACTATTAGCCAATCCCCCAGTATTTCCTCTGGGGCAACGCCCCCCCCAGAAACCCTATCCAGAACCACCTGGGTTGGCCTGCAGCTTGGCGGACTGTCATGGAGCCCTGCCAGGCTCATTTTCCCCCTGGTTTTCTCCTGCCCCCTCCCTACTGACGTAATCACGTCAGAGTGAGCCTCCTGACCCATATTGTCCTCCAGTCACCAACAGAGGGCAATCAGTGAGCGGGTCACCATGTACCCTCCTTCCCAAGAGAGGAGAGCAGTCTTCTGGATTCTCAGTCTTCCCTCCCCCTGCTGACACCTGATGGCCTGGGCTTGTTTGTTCCTGAACCCAGGTATCTGGCATGATGCAGGGTGCAGCGGCCAGTGCCTCAACCTCCAACACCACTGTGCCGGCACTTCCTTTTCACAGTTGTGGAAGTGACAGCTGCTGCGTGCAACATGGCAGCACTGACTTAAACTGCACATGCACGAGTATCATGCATACACAGTCATGTCAGCATCGCCATGTTGCACACGTCTGACTCTGGGTCAGACTGCGCATGTGCGAGTATTATGCATGCACAGTACAGTAATTGTTGCAGTATTAGTTATGGCTGACTCTGGTGCAGCGAGAGTACTGCATATTCTTTTCAATGCTCTTGTTGCTCCTAAAAGCTCTCCACAGCTGTATTTACTCTGACCAGAATTTGTTTAAAGATGATTCCACAAGGAGGAACTCTGCCTTTTATATAGTGGACAGACTTTTTGGAGGATCCAAAATGTAGTAGTCCTTGAACCACTTATTTTCAATGACCACAGAACAGTTGCACTGGATAGGGACTGCAAAAAGGGCAAATGCAGTAAGGGTATGGGACTTTTAAAAGACAGATTCCAACAGTAAGAGTGGGCTGTTGCAAAGAAGCACAAGGAGAATAAGACAGGTAAAAGGGGGAGAAAATGGGAAGAATGTGAAAAAAAGCAATGATAAAGGGGAATGGGTACAATGTAGTTCATGGCTGAAGTAAAGGCAGTAGTAAGAGCAAAAGGGGGAGCATTCCTGAAGTACAGAGGAAGCCAAAGTGTGTGTCGGGGGGGTTAGAGAGAAGTACCTGGAGGCAGCAAAGGTAACCAGCAGGAAAGCGAGGGAGGTCAAGGCTGAAACCTAACTTCAGTTTGCAATGGAAGTGAAGCAACGGGAAAAAGCATTCTTCAGGTACATCCGAAATAAGCACACAGTTAAAGGGGGTATTGCAAGGCTGAAAAGTGAGACAGGATGGGAGGAAAGGGACAAAATGAAAGCATAGCTACTGAACAAATATGTTTGTTTAGTCTTTACTAGGGAGAAGTATTGAACACTACTGGAACTTGGGGTTAGGAGCAGAAGACCTGGAAACAAGTGCTCAAGTATCATGGTAAGAATAACAGGGAGTAGTGTGTAAGAAAAGATAAGAGTTGAAAGTAGATAAATCTGAGGGACTTAATGGCTTACACCCAATAATGCTTAAGGAGGTAGCCAAGGCAGTAGTAGGGTCTCTTGTACACATATTCAACTGTTTCTGGTGGTGGACAGTGGACGTGATCCAGCTACACATGGAATTATGGACCAGTCAACTTGAAATCTGTAGTAAGAAAGATGATGGAGTCTATACTAAGAGAGGAACCAGTGGACTTCCTGGAGGGAAATGGACTACAGGACCTCAGACACATGGGTTCATAACAGAAAGGTCTTGCCTGAAAATCTGGTTGCCTCCTTTAACTGGATGACCAGGGCAACCAATAAACTCTGGGGGTGGGGCTGCAACCCTTGGTGCAGTCGAGTGAGAGTTGTTACTTCATTGTGGGCCTGTATCTTTGCTTAGCTGATGCATGGTTAGTTCTCTAAATACGTTCTGTAAGGGTAGTCTGTTTTTGGTAGGTGGCCCAGTTGGCAGCGGTGGGGGTGGAGGGGCGACGTACTCTGGCTCAGCTAGGACAAATAGGGATGGGACAGCCAATGTGGAGGGAAATGAGGGGGGCCACAGATCACAAGGGCTGGTATTTTTGGAAGGGACTTAGGGTGTGGGTTGGCCATGGTGCTAGCCTTGGTCTGGAGGATGGGGGTTGTATGGTGTGCCAAAGGTTGGCACAGCTTAGGGAGGAGGTCAAGTGGCTAAGATGGGTGTTGGCTAGGAGAGGGGGTGATAAGGAAAGTGGTGTGAGGGTAGGTTGATGGGAAGACAGTGGGGGAAAATGAAAATATGGTAGTGGTTTCTGGAGCGGTGCACAGAATGGGAGGGAACGGACAGGAGAAGGATGGCACGGGTGCATGGGACCACGCTACCACAAAGGGGTGTGTGGGAGTGGACCATAAGGGTAGGAGGGGAGCACCAGGGTGCATGGGTTGGGTGGCTCTGAGCTAAATAGGGACCAGGGGGCCTGGCAAGTGGCTAGGAGAAGAGCACAGGGGTATGGGCACAGTAAAACTGTTGGGGGGATGAGGTGGCAGGGGGAGCTAGGAAAATTGGCTTTGAGCATAACAACAGATTCACACCCCTGGCAGAGTCTAGCAAGTGGGAGGAATCAAGAGTGGAGGAGGCTCCTCTGGAGGCAGGTAAGTGGGGAATGGAAACAGGCTCAGCATATGGGGGAGGGGAAGATGCTCACTGGAATAGGGTCTCAGGGTGGGGAGCAGGATATGGAAGATGTGCAAGCATCATCAGGAGGGAGGAGAGGCAGGATGCCGAGGGTAAGGAAGAGGGGGCTTGGAGTTGGGAGGCCCTGGGTGGGACAAGGGGGACCCAGTAAGGGATGTGGTTATGATATGAGGGGATTAGGTTATGCAGGGAGGGACAGAGAGAAAGACAGCAGAAGGGGGGGCAGTGCATTCCCTGGTAGGGTGGGAGGGTCCTGTGCCCCTGGGGGAAATACAAATAAGGGTTTGGGTGCAGTAGAGGGAAGAGAAGGGGTTTCGGAGGACAGGTCTGTGAGGAGAAAGAGCTGGGGGCAGGCGGGGGTCCTTGTCCTTGGGGGGGGACACAAAGATGGACCTAGGAGCAGTATGGGGAAGAAAAGGGATTAAGGTATATAGGTCAGATCCAGAAGCAAATGATTTGTTACCTTTTAATGGACCAACATAGATGTAACAACAAGAACAAAGTGCTCTAGCTTTCGGACCAACCAGTCCTTCTTCAGAAGTGTAAATAGATGGATAGGTCGGTGAGGATGAAGACCTGAGGGAAAGGGAGGGGGTCCTTGCTTCAGGGGGAAATACAGGAATGGACCAGTATTCATTAGCAGGGAGGTCAAGTCAGTCAGGAACAAGGGCTGGATCAGAGGGGGCAGGGTAGACATTGGCATGAGTGGGAGGGGAGTGGGCATACAAGGTAACACGGGGGAGGGGAAGGGGAAACAAATATAGTGTGCAAGCGTCGGGAGAAGGGGACGGTGAGAGTGCTTTTCTTTGGTGACTCAGTGATTAAGGGGGATCAGGTGGGGTGTGGGGAGGGGGGCGAGGGGGAGACTTCCTGTGGTGTTAAGACCAGGAGTATATCTGGCTTGACTGTGCACAGTGCCAAGCATTTGGTCTACGCTCTGGCGAAAGAGTGTTGTGGGACCCCTGACATATTAGTGCACCTGGGTACTAATGATATAGAGGGAAACAGTGTGCTGGAGATTCAGGCTAGGTTTTGGGAGCTAGCCAGGGTCTGTCAGGAAGTGCAGTGCTCGGTCTCCTTCTCGGAGATACTACTAGTGCTTAGGGTTAGTGTGGAGAATAAAGAAAAGATAGGGGATGTAAATGTTTGGCTCGGTGAATGGTGTGAGGCTAGGGGGTATGGGAGGATGGGAGACTGGGGTGCATTCTGGGAGGACAAGGAGCTGTATGCAAGGGACAGGCTCCACCTTAGCTGAGAGGGGAAGGAGATCTTGCAGATTAGACTGGCAGAATTCATCCATTGCAGGTGGGTCTGGGGAAAGGGGCTCCCTGGCATGCTAAGCCAGGGTGGCACTGGTTTTCCTCCCACAAGCAAGGGGGGGAATGGTGCAAGCCAAGAGTTCCCGATAATGCACGAGTGGGTCCTTGTAGGTCGAGACCACGGAGGCTGCAGGGGATGGAGGTAAGGGGAGATGTTGAAGGGTGGTCCTGGTTAACACCAGGAGCATGGGGAACAAAATGCCAGAACTTCAGACACTGTTAGTGGAGTGTGGGTTGGATCTGGCGGCTGTCACTGAGACTTGGGATACTTCCAGGCATGACTAGGACCTAACCTTACCTAGATACATCACGTGCAGAAGGGATAGGGCAGAGGGAAGGGGATAGGTTTTATTATTAGGGATGGCATAGGGATAAGCAAGGCTGAGGAAGCGGGGGATCAAGTGGAGGCCTTATGGGTCACCCTGCAGGCTCCGGGGGGGAAGTGGGTGAAGATGGGGGTGGTATACAGACCACCCGGGCAGGGGAAGGAGCAGGAGGGGGACCTGGTGGAGAACCTCAGGGACTACTGTGGAAGGGGGGAGGGAAATATGTGGTGTTGGGTGACCTGAGTATTCCAGGAATGGAATGGGGAACTATGGTGTCCTCATCTGGTAGGGAGCAGCATCTGCTGGATGTATTCCAGGATGTGTTTCTTGCCCAGCTGGTGACTGATCCAGTGAGGGAGGGGCATGTCCTGGATGTCCTGGCAGATGGTGAGCTCATCCAGGACCTAGTTGTTGAGGACCCGTTGGTGGGAACTGATCATGCCACAGTCTGGTTCTCCCTTGACCGGGGGGAAGGGGGTGTCGCATAAAAATGACAGTAGTTGATTTTATAGGAGCGGACTTCAGGGGGATAGAGCAGATCCTTAGTGGCCACCTAGATGAGATCAGGCCAGTCATAGGCACTGAGGCCTGGTGGGAAATTATTAAAAAGGGGCTCCTGGAGGCTACCAAGGCCTACACAAAGGAGAGGTGCAAGTGGGGCAAAGCAGTGAAGCCAAGCTGGTGGTCAAAAGAGGTCCTGGATGCGGTAAGGGAGAAAAAGGCTGGGGGGGAGGGGAGGCTATATCCAAGGGGAGTACGATATGAAAGCCAGAAGGGTAACCAGAGTGGTGAGGTCAGCCAAGGCAGGGGCGTAGCTGAGATTGGCGTAGGGGATTAGAAGGGGGGAAAGAGTTCTTCAGGTATATCAGAGAAAGAAAAAAAGGGAAGGGGCAAATTAGTAGGCTGAGAACGGGGAGTGGGTGGGTGGAGGAGGCGGGGGAGCAGGCAGAGGTACTGAATTTGCATTCATAACCTGTACCAGCCTGCACCAAACCGAAATAGCATACTGAACTGTTGGATATAGTGTTAGAAGTTCTGCACTGTCTTTTACTGACATGTGACTGATGGCTGCTGTTTTGTTTCAAGAAGTCCTGCTTTGCTACTAAGAACTATGCCCCGTTGTTCCTATATCCCCAAATAACTTACCAGAGAACACTATCTACGCCGGCTTGAAAGGAAGGACAAGATGAGCTACATTCATCTATTCCAGAGGTGGGGCTTCTATGGATAAAAGGCTCGTGCTGCTACTAGTCTTGACGCCACTTAACAGAGAAAAGTTTTGGAGAAGGGTTAAAGTTTCAATGAAATACAAAATCACACCTGCTTCCATAATGCATAGCATCATGGGCTGCTTATGCAAATCATCACAGAATATTATGTTGGTTCAACTTTAAGCAGAAATGCATGATGCCAAAAGGCCTCTCACACAGTTTGCAAAGGGTGCCAACAAAGTCGTGGACTGCCTATATGTGACTTGGACTTAAAGTAGGTTTAAGGTGTTTTGTATAAATACTGTATAATGAAATAGATATATTAAATTTACAGTTTAGCTCATGTTAAAATGTTTTGGATGTTTGGGGAATAAATGTAGGTAGAATTTTAGTAAAGTTAGAGGAAATACCTAACACATAAGATATTTAACTATTTTTATTTGAATATATCTATTGTATTGGCTGTTTGTATTGAGAAACCTATTTTTGACCATGGTAAGCTGGAGAGTGAAAACTAGACCACTTAGTAGTAAAACCAAAGGAGTTTTATTTTTTCAATTGCAAGGTTTAATTGTTTGTATAACATGACTATCTCAGGTATGTTCTATAAGCTCAAGAGAGCTGATCCCCCAGAAAATTCAATTCCATCAGAGCTTCCTTCCAGTAGATCAGTTACTAAATAATGGAAAAGAACTGCTAAAAACAAGGAACTTTTTTTTTTCCACTAAGATTAAATTGGAATATCGTCAGGTAAAAATAAATCAAACTTCAAATAAGTTTAAAGGTAAATCAAATTAGAGGTATGCTCTGGGTGGCAATGATTCTCAGTGGGGACATCGAAGTAAATCCAGGCCCTGAAGCTAGGCCTATAAAATAATGCATGATAATGCATGTAGTGTAGTAAATAAAATGGAGCTATTATATTCCTGGGTCAAACTGGAAAGTCCTGAAATAATTACATTATCTGAGACCTGGTTAACTCAGAGACGTGATGAAAAAGAGTTTGCATTATTGAACTAATATAGTTTTACAAGGGATAGAGGAGCCTGGTGTGGGGGGGTGTTATGCTTTTTTTTAAAACATATGTTAGGGCATTCTGAAATGTTATTCTCAAACAAGATTGAAAGTATAGAATGTATACTACTGCATATATTTTCACTGGACCTGGTGATTAGAATAGTTTATTCCCCTCCTAAGATTAAAACTACTCATTTTATCAAATTGGCAGAAGTTATACTTAAGCATACGAAAAATAAAACATTTTTCCTAGTGAGAGATTTTACTGCAGCATGGGGAAGTAAAAGAGGCTCAGAGCTTGAAGAATCCTTTCAAAGATTAGATTTGGTATACATCATTACAAATCCAACCTGGAAAGGAAAACTTGACAGTCCAGGAAATATCCTAGATCTGATTTTTGTATTATCTGGGATTAAAGTTCTGGAAAAATGTACTGGTACCTCAAATTTAGGGGACCCCAGTGTTACATCGTGTGCTATAGATCTATAAGTATCTAGTCCAAGACTTCCTAGAGAATAGATTCCAGTAAAAAGGTCATATAAAAGGTATGATAAGCAGCTTTTCCAACTTGCCATGTCAAAACAAAAATGGTATAGGATTCCCCTCATACCAGATTTATACTGTATCTGGCTGTGGAAGAATTTACAGATGTGTTTTTGGAGGTTTGTAATAAATTGGCACCATTTAAAGTGTGTGTTAATAAACCAAACCATCTACCATGGATCAGTGGAAAGCTGAAAAAGCTGATTTGTCTGAAAAACGCCCTTTGGAAAAAGGCAAATAAGACATTAAATCATGAAATTTGGGATAGTTTTAAAAAAGTAAGAAACAAAGTTCGTCAAGAAGTCAGGAAAATTAAAGGACTATATTAGAAACAAAAAATTAGTGAAATTAATGATCCAAAGAAATACTGGGCTCTCTTAAAATCACTGACATATAAGACAAATAATTTTCAAAAAACTAAACTTCTAGAGTCAGGAGTTCTACAAAAGCATGATAAAGCTGCTGATATCTTAAATAATTGTTTTACAAATTTACTAGATTTAAATATTCCAGATAGAAATAATAATAGCAGAGGGAACTATAAAACCAGAGCCAAATAGTGATCAAAATGGTATAGGAAATTCTCCTGCATTAAGGTTTAAGATAATATTAATGTCAAAGGTAATTAATGTAATAAA
Organism: Neoceratodus forsteri; assembly: GCA_016271365.2. NCBI lineage: Eukaryota > Metazoa > Chordata > Ceratodontiformes > Ceratodontidae > Neoceratodus > Neoceratodus forsteri. The sequence continues at coordinate 279,931,111 of JADMNL010000026.1, read as the reverse complement.
TAAACTTAAACCAAACATGGCGGGTGGCCTGGATAATATGGAAGCCCGACTATAGAAGGATTCTGTCTACAAAGTGGCTCAGCCCTTGACAGATTTGTTAAACAGGAGTTTATTAGATAGCTGTTTTCCAGTATCATGGAAATTAGCTAAAATAATCCCTATCCACAAAGGAGGCTCGGATGTAGATCCCACGAATTATAGGCCAATTGCTCTCTTATCTATATTTTCGAAGATTATGGAGAGATTGGTCCATAGACAGCTTATGAGCTATTTGGATAAATATAAAACATTAGATAGTTCTCAGTGGGGTTTTAGGAAGGGTATGTCGACGGACACCGCACTCACGGACTTTATAGATTTAGTAACATCTCCTCTGCATGAGTTAAAGTCTGTGGGTACGGTGTTGGTTGACCCATCAAAGGCCTTCGATTTAGTGGACCAAAACACTTTGGTGGGTAGACTAGGAAAACTGGGAGTAGCAGACTAGTTCCATTCCTATTTGGAAAATAGAATGCAAATGGTTCAGGTGGAAGGAAGGAAGGTGTTCGACCCCTCTTCCAGTATTACAAGGTGTCCCGCAGGGGTCCATACTTGGATCTCTGTTATTTATAATTTATATAAATGAACTCTCAGACTGTATGAATTCAACTGCAATCCGGCTATATGCTGATAATACTGTTCTGATAGCTGAGGGACTTGATATTAGAGAGGTCAAACACAAACTCCAGGCTGACTTTACAATTTTACAAAACTGGTTCCATTCCTCAAACTTGATTTTGAATACTAAAAAGATGCAAACAATGTTGTTCAATCCTAGGTCACTGAGGAAAAAGCAAGCACTAGATGATCTAAAGATAACGAATACTACTGGCACAGTGTTAACCCAAGTCTTAACATATAAATATTTAGGGGGTGACAATAGATCATAATCTTACTTTTGAACATCATATAAATGGGCTAGTTAAGAAATTAAATTTTAGAATAGGGGCCTTAGGAAGATCAGTCAATTGCTTAACAAGGGGAGATAGGATGAATATAGCAAACCATTTAATTTTACCACTGTTTGATTATGGGTCTCATGTTTATACCTATGCCAGTACATTTTTGCTTGGAAAGTTGGATAAATGTTATAACAGGTTAGCAAGATATATTTTGAGATGTAAATACGACACCCATCACTGTTACAGGTTTACAGAACTAAACTAGATTTCTTTAGTACTCTGTAGACTGGAAATCTGGGCTAATATCGTTTTTAAAATACATAGATCAGGTATTCCACTAGTTTTAGCAGAAAAAAATTGTTTCTCCTCAACAGCAGTTTAACCTAAGGAAAAAAAACTGCTAGGGATTTGGTAATCCCAAAGATTACAAATAAATTTGCAAATCTAATTTTTTATTTCAAAGCTGCTGTAACTTGGAAAAATTTACTACTAGGAGTAAAAACCCAAGATACGAGTCTTAACATTTTTTAAATTGAAATGAAATGGGCATTAAGCTTTTCTTGTGTATATAATAGATAAATCTTATGTTTCGTTTATTTGTATTGTCTAAGTAGTAACTATTGTATGTAAGAGTATAATTATTGAAAATATACTAAAAAAATAAGATTATATGAGAATCAGGACTACGGCACAAGATTAAAAAATCTGCAGATTTTTAGTGCCAGTTATAGACAAGTCCAAGGAGACCTGTTCTTTACATATAAAGCTTTAAAAGACGGATATTTGGGGGCAACCATAGGTCTAACTTTGAATAACAATACAGCCAGTACAAGAAATAATGGAGTCAGACTTACTGGGGAATTTATAAAAACTACTAAGAAGCAAATGCTTTACTCTGAGGATCATTAGAATATGGAATAGCTTACCTGCATATGTAGTATCCAGTCCAACAAAGGACACCTTTAAAATTCGATTTGATCATTGTATGGGGAACAATAAATATATATACCACCCATAATAAGGTGGAGAGTTCTTAAAAGGGCTTTCAGCTTACTTAACTTGTACTCAATCTATGAATCTATTGTTATGTATGATTGATATTTGCTGTAATTTTTGTCATAACATCAAACAGGTGCACCTTGTAAAGAGGACCTTTTTGGCCCTAAGGTGATTGGAGTTGTACTTCAAATGTCCTGTATAAATAAACATTTTACTACTACTACTACTAAATTACTTTTTTGCCTTCACTAGGGAGGACGGGGGGGGTGGCACTGCAAAGGGGGGGGGACCAGCAGATGAAGAGGGGGCGATGAGTAGTAAAATCCCTACAGGGAGGATGTGGGAAGCTCTCAAAGCCCTAAGAGCAGGTAAAGCACCGAGCTCAGATGGGATCCATCTTAGGTGCTTAAGGAACTGGCTGATACCCTGGATGCACCCCTGGCGAACCTTTTTAATGCCTCTCTAAAGACTGGGTGGGTGCCTCAAGACTGGAGGATGGCGCATATTGTGCTAACACACAAGGGTGGCTCGCAAGAGGAGCTGGGGAAACTATAGGCTGGTTAGGCTGACGTTAGTAGTAGGCAAGGTGATGGAGGTCATTTTGAAAGAGAGGCTGGAGGGGGTTCTGAAGGCATGGGGCCACCTAGATGACCACCAGCATGGCTTTGTTAAGGGCAGATCATGTTAGACTAACCTGGTGGAGTTCTACGAAGGGGTGATGAGAGTGCTGGATCAGGGCAGGCCAGTCAGTGGATGTCCTCTTTCTAGACTTTAGCAGGGCATTTGACTCAGTGCCACATCCTGGGCTGCTGGAGAAGCTAGAGGATATGGGGGGGGCAGATGGTCAGGTGGATAGGCAATTGACTAGTGGGGTGTGCACAGAAGGCAATGGTTGGGGGGAGGTGTCATCCCTTAGGAGAGTCATTAGTGGGGTCCCACAGGGATCAGTACTGGGCCCACTCCTGTTTAACGTTTATATCTCAGATATCAGAAGTAGTATTGGGAGCGGGGTGAGCCTTTTTGCAGATGACTGGAAGCTGTGGGAGGTGGTGGATGGGGAAGAGGGAAAGTTGGCTCTCCAGGAGGATCTGGAGACTCTGGGGAGGTGGTCACATGCCTGGAAACTAAAGTTTAACACTATGAAATGCAGGGTTCTTCACTTAGGGACCAAAAACCCAGGTCATGTATACACCTGGGGCGGGAGGCATTGCAGGCTTCTAAGAAGGAGAAGGACTTCGGGGTGGTGGTGGATGCCAAAATGAATAATTCGGAGCAGTGTAGATGGTCTGCGGCCTAAGCAAATAAAATGCTGGGATGCATAGCCAGGGGGATAACCTCAAGGTGCCAAGAGGTGTTCCTTCCACTGTATAATTGCCTGATTATACCGCACCTTGAATACTGCTTGCAGTTTTGGCGTCCCTACTTAAAGAGGGATATTGCTGGTCTGGAGAGAGTCCGGAGGAGGGTCACCAGGATGATGATATATCTAGGGTAAAAGCTCTATGGGGAGAGACTGGAGGAGCTCAACCTGTACTCATTGGAGGCGAGGAGGAACACAGAGGATATGATCGAGGTCTTCGGATATCTGGAGGAAATGAATAGGGTAAACCTAGAGGGGGTGCTTCAGCTGAGGGAGGAAGTGACCACCAGGAGACACTCATTGAGGCTGGTCTGGGGAAGACTAAGTGGAGAAATAAGGAGACGCTACTTCACTGAATGGGTGCTGGAGCCTTCGAATGCACAGCCCGAGGAGCTGTTGGCTGTTACAGCTATGTAGTGGTTCAAAAAGGGCTGGGATAGTTATAGGGGGAGAGTTAATCCCAGAGCCCTGCCTGGGATTGGGGGGTAGGAGATCTTGTAGGGAGGGTAGGGGGTGGCTATAATGGTGCCCTGGGTAGGCACTGATCCTCGAGCATATTCGATAAGTCATAGGGCCTAATCTGCTGGCTGTTTAGTATGTTAGTAATAAAGGTCAGGCAGTCAGTGTAGTGTACTTTTATTTCAGCAAGGACTTTGATTCAGTCTCCCACATTAGGCTAGTCAGAAAGTTAAGGGACTTAGGGGTGGAGGAAAAATTGTTAACTTGGGTAGAGAACTGGCTGACAAGAGGAATGCAGAGGGTAGTAGCAAGTTTGAAGTTTTCAGAGGTAAGATACATAACAAACTCAGGGTTCAGTGCTGTGCTCAGTCCCTGTCAATGTGTTTATTTGTATCATGTGGAAAGCATCAAGGGCAAGCTCTTCCTCTTTGCAGCCAGCATGACGATCTGTTCATGAGTAGACACACAGGAAGGGATAAATAACTCTGAAAGGATCAGGGTAGATTGGTGAGCTAATCAACAGCTGGTTTTCGGCACTAAAAAAGCAAGGTAATACACATTGGGAAAAGTAACCCAAGAGTGCAACATGAAATGGGGGAAATGTTACAGTAAAGGTCTGAATATTGGAGAGGCCTTAAAATGACAGCACACTGTATTGGAGCTGCAGATAAGATGACCCGAATGCTGGGAGGCACAGAGAGGGATTAGCAGCAGCAGAAGTCAGAAAGTGATCCTGTCATTGCACAGGTTGCTGGTGCGACTGCATCTAGTATACTGCGTAAGGTACTAACTAGAGTGCACACTTGGCAAATGAGTGTGACTAAGTGGAAGCAGGGCAGGGCAACTAAGATGGTCCATGGACTTAAGAGGCAGAACATGAGGGACACTGCAGGAGAAAAGGAGTCCAGTGCAGAGTAGTTAGGTAGGGTGGGCATACTGGATGGGATTATGGGCCTTTTTCTGCCATTTTTATTTGTAACAGAAACCTGCATTTCAGTCTTTGGAATTTGATGATGTGGCCTGGGGGTAGGGGGATCTGTCAGAGGTGCAGTGGCCTGTTCTGCAAAAGTTTGTTTTGGTTCAGCAATCATAGGAACAGACCACTCGGTGTTTCAGCACTGAATCAGCAGCTCTTAGTATGGCCATTTCCATGTTGAGTTTACTTGAATGTCACAAATACCATTATTTACAATCTTCTGCAGCAACCCATCAAATCAAGACTAGTGGTGGTGGCAGCTGTTGTGGCACAGGTAGTGAGAGCGAGAATGATAACAGTAATGGTGGGGGAGGAGGAGCATGTGGTGACACCATGAGTTGTCCCTGAGTCACAGGATGCAGTACTTATTAAAGAAGTGTAAACTTAACCAAGGATCAGCTTTAATTATTCTTTCAATTATTCAAATGTACAACAAATGACATCTACTACTATTTCCACTCTTACACCTGGGGGCAAGTCTCCCAGACTTTCACTGGTACTGGCACCACAGTCTAGCTCACCACTCCCACAGCAGCAGTGCAACTCCAGGTAATGCATCAACAGTATATACATCGTCATCACCAACAAACTCAACATGATCAGGAGCATACGAAGGTGAGTAAGGAGCAGAAAATGCGGTAAGCCCATATGTGCGCCTATCCTTTATCCATAATAAGATAGATAATTTCCATTCAGTATATAGATCCAGAAAAAAAATGATTTGATACCTTTTATTGGACCAACATGGATGTTACAGAAAAGAACAAAGTGCTCTAGCTTTCGAAGCAACCAGGTCCTTCTTCAGAAGCTTTGTGGCAGTTTTTTCAAATATTACACACTGTCACATTTTTAACTGCTCATATTAAGATGCATATCTCATTTACTTGGGGGTTCATAAAAGGTGTAATTCCTTTGGGTTTTCATTTTGATTACTTATTTATTTTTATTTTATTTTATTTAAACAGCAGTTTGGAAAACCTTTGAGCCATAAGCTCATTTACAAAGGTACCTTGTCACAGTAAGACAAACCAAAATACACAGTCTAGCAGTACAACACATAAGTATAACAGTAAATTAAGACATAGATACAAACAAGCTGGTACAGGTAGGATGGATGCAAACAATACCAGAGTTATGTTGTCCTTAGCAGCTTAGTAATAAGCTTTGTCATAAGTACTGAGTACGGCTTTGACTAGCGGCAGTTACAGCATCGGGTGTTAATAAGGTGGTTACGTAAGAAAGTTTTGAAAGCGATATAGTTGGAGCTTGGAGATGGAGGGCAGTGTGTTGAACCAGGAGGGGCCCTAAAGCTGAAGGCTCTTTGGCCGTGAGAGATCTAGCTCTAGGGATAACAAGAGAGGTTTTCAGAGGTCGAGTATGACCTAGTGGGACAGAGGCGTATGGTGGTGGTCAGTCCTGGTGGGGAAAGCCCAAGGAGGTCTTTTTGTAAGGGTACAGGTAAGATATTTGAGGCGCTCCTTGAGGATCAAGTACCAGCGCTTTAGCATACAGTAGACAGGTGTGTGTCATCCTAGGTGCTCCAGTAATTAACCTGCAGGCCTTATTCAGAGTAGTGCGAATTTTATGGAGTGCGGTCTGATCAGCAGCACCATACACCTGTAGTCCATAGTCCACTAGGAACAGGATAGAGGAGGTGACTGCGAGTCGAAGAGCCTCCGGGGGGAGGCAGTGTTTATACCGATGTAAGATGCCCAATCGGATATTAGTGGCAGCGGCTAGGGCAGCGATGTGTCCATGAAAGGAGAGGGAGGGGTCAAAATGGATCCCTAGGTATTTATAGGAGCAAAGTTGTTCGAGTGGGAATGAGGACCCAGAGTGAATGAGGAGTTTGAAGTTGCAGGACTTGTTTTGGGGATGAGAGAAGAACATGGTTTTGGTTTTTTTAAGATTTATCACCAATCTATGTTCCTTGAACCAGCCCTCGGCTTCAGTGAAGGACTTCTGCAGCGAGTCCTGGAGGGCAGCAGGGTTATGACTTGAGGCAAAGATGACTGCATTATCAGCGTACAATAGAATGTTCCCCGAGCAAGAGCATGGAAGGGTGTTAAGATAAAGCGAGAATAGTAAGGGGCCCAGAATACTTAGACGGATTCTGTGCATTTTAGTTATACACAGACTCTGTGTTGAAATCTGCACTTATCAGGCTCATGGTCTCGTTTTCTTGGGGGTCCTTGACAAGTATTTTTTTATTTGGCACTTTCACTTACAAGTGATACTCTCATGCATCATGTTTATATGTGTAGGTTAATTTGAGGCTTGTTTTCAACCTGCAGTTATACATAATTTCAGGATTTTGTCTATCATTATCTGTTCTTTAATATGCCAGGACAATTGGAATGTAAGTTGTAAGCTCATCTTACATGTATTAGAGAGAATGCCACTCCAAGGTTTTTTTTTTTTTTATCACTAGAATGCTTTCTTGGCATACTGAAACATTTTAAAATTTATGTGATAAGAATTCTCTGGCTGTAAAGAATTCTTGATAACCTTTGCCCTTCTGAGGCTCCTCAGTTAAAGGCATACTGGTGTTAATTAGCTTCTCTGACGTAATCTTCTATTATGTTTTAAATGTATATGTTAAACCAATGAGAATTATTTCTGCCTTTTCAATATAATCTGGTGTTAATAGTATGGGATATTTGAAAAAACTGCCACAAAGCTTCTGAAGAAGGACCTGGTTGGTTTGAAAGCTAGAGCACTTTGTTCTTTTCTGTAACATCCATGTTGGTCCAATAAAAGGTATCAAATCATTTGTTTCTGGATCTGTTCTTAAAAGGACCAATACGGCACCTACAAACATTTTTTTGCATTCAGTGTATATGTATTCAGTTTATTTTTAAACTCCAGTTTATCCCTACTGATTATTAATTCTGCGGGCAATTTATTCCAAGGGGTGACTGTTCACTGTGTAAAGTAAGCTTTCCTTCTGTTGATATGGAATTTAAGTGGCCTAATTTGTAGAGAATGACCTCTAGTTCCCAACGTATAGTTCTAAAATTCAAAGCCTAGTTTGTTGACTAGTCATCCTGCATTATATTGTGACAAAGCAACCGGTCACCTCTCAATCTTCTTGTCTCTAAAGGCATTAAATTAAGCTGTGTTGGGTGTTCATTGTAGGTTAGATGTTTGATGTTATAAACCATTTCAGTAGCTGGTCATTGTACCTCCTCAAGTTTTGCAATATCTCCCTTTTTGAGTGGGCACCAAACTTGACTCTCATAATCAAGAATAGGCCTAACATAGGTTCTATAGAGAGGTATAATAACATCCTCATTTCTGCTCCTGAAATGTCTTTTAATAGTCCATAGTAACTGCTTTGCTCTGGTAATCTGAGGGCACAGTGGGACGTTGAGGTTAAACTTTTATCATTACCCTCCTGAATTCCTTTTCTTCAATAGCTTCCCTAAGGGTGTTACACCTTAATAGATATGTGTGCTTGTGGAGCTGGTTTCCCAAATGAATGATGCTACATTTATTACTGTTAAACATCATTTGCCAGCCTAATTTTAGATTATATCCAGATTGGCTTGTATTGATGCTCCATCTTCAAGAGTACTTACTGCACCTGCAAGTTTTGTATCATCTGCATACTTGCTTGTCCAGTTTACAGCCTTCTTGCTCATGTCAGAGATAAAAACATGTAAAAGTATTGGGCCCAGCACAAATCCCTATGGCACTCCACTCATCACCATTTGGGATTCTGAATAGAAACCATTTATGCAGACCTATGTTGTATTTTTCAGTCAAGTTTGAATCCATTTTACAGTAGTAGAATTTATGTTTAGGTTTACCATTTTCCGAATGGAGAAATCAAGATAAATACAGTCGACTGGCAAGCCTTTGTCGAGGGCAGATACAGTTTTCATCTGCACTGCTAATCAGGTGCTAAGCAGACAGAGTTGGTACCAGTCAAATAAAATTTGTCACCCTACCCACCTTGAATGAAATGGCAAAACAATGAGTGACCTGACTGGCTATGTACATATGTGCATGGTTCTCCAGACTGACGTCATGTATACAAACACTGTGTGAGACACTGCGCTGCACAGCTTCTTTGCCTCGCTGTTTACTAATACAACATTGTAAATTGAATATTTATTGTGTGAGCCCCGTAGTGAATGTGGGTAAAGGGACCTCAGATTGTACCTAAGGCTGTAATAGTCTACACCACTTGCCAAGTGTGGACTGTCATTTTAAACAAGAAATCACTTAAATTGAAGTGGACAGGGCTCAAGCGTGCGCTTGGCGATCCCTCAATCTCACTTCCAGATTGGGGCTGCTAGAAAACTGTGCCCTATAGCGAGTGCGAGCATAATACAATCACTGTGTGAGACACTGTTCTGCACAGCTTCTTTGCCTCGTTGTTTACTGATAGAACATTGTAAATTGAACATTTAGTGTGTGGGACCTTGTCCAGTGATGTACTTTAAATTGTACCAAAGGCTGTAAAAGTCTATTCAACTTGCCAAGTGTGGGCTGTCATTTTAAACAAGAAATCACTTAAATTGAAGTGGACAGGGCTCGAGCGTGCACTCGGCGATCCCTCAATATCACTTCCGGGTTGGGGCTGCTATACAAATGTGCCCTATAGCGAGTGGGGTGAGTGCTTGACAAGCGTGAAGACATGTGCGAAGACACGCTCATCCCCGTGTGTGTTTCGTGTGTTTAGCGAGTGGAGTGGGAATCAGTCATTCTTCTAGAAAAACTTTGCTGTGTTTGACTATCGGGGTAAGATCATTGTTTCACATAGAAATAAGCTTAATAGCACCCAGCCAATCGACAGAATGAACAATTTGTATAAACAGTGTAGTCGCTGTTCTATGTTTGGCCTAGGAATTCTTGATCCAGAATCTATTTGTAACAACTGTTTGCTGATAAAATCTTTGCAAAACCAAATTTCTGGTCTTCTTAGTCGAGTAACTGTAAAAAGTGATATTACTAGTTTGGAATCCTTTATTGACCAGGCAGTAGAACACTTCATTTCTGGTAATCCTACTCCTGCTGTTTCCTTGTCTGAACCTATAGCATTGGAATCCGTAATTTCACATACCCAGTCTGTTGTGGAAGATTGGGCTACGGTTCCTTGATGTAAAACCAAATGTGGGGGTGACAAATACACCAGTCTTTTCAAATACCATTACAAAATAGATATTCACCATTAAATAACATTGTACCCCAGGAAACAATCATTTCCTCAAATAATTTGGCAGTTTATCCCACACTGAACATCAGTACAACTCTAAAACCCATATTTCTGGGAAATACATCAGCAGAGAAATTTCAAAGCCCCCTTTATTTGTCAGATAATGATGCTCAGAAAAGCCAAAATGATTTATCTCCTACTATACCTTCCACTCAGAATACCTTATCTCCTCATTTATCAGTTATTAAAACCACACACAATTTAACACCACCTTCAGTGCCCTTTTCAAATCCAGTTGGGGCTCCCACTTCCACAGATGTCCCTAAGCAGATATTTGTTCTTGGTGATTCCCTCATTAAGCATTTGGATAGGACTGTTTGCAACCCAGATAAGATTAGTCGTACCTGTTCAAGCTTTAGGGGGACAAAAATAAGTGACATCATGGCCAGGATCCCCAACATTCTACACAACGCAGGTCCTAATCCTTTCATCATAATTCAAGCATTCATCAACAATATACAGAATACTACCCTTAATAAGTTGAAACAGGATGTTGTAGCTCTTAACAATTTGCTTGTGGACAAAGGATGCACTGTTGGTTTTTCAGAAATTCTGCCAGTTCCTAGAGTAACCCAGGATTTAATTTCAGAAATTAAATCTGTTAACAACTGGCTTAGGAAATGGTGTATCAGTCAGAACATTCCTTGTCTAACTCATTGGGAACATTTTGCTGATACATCTACTCTATATTGCCGGAACGGTTTGCATCTGAGTACGAGAGGTAGCATTATGCTGGGTAAATCCTTTTCAAACATTATAAACAATCATTTAAACTAACAAAAAAGGGGGAGAATGGGAATCAGCCCACTTCTCTAAGTCCAAAACCCAGTTACCTGGAACATTTAAAGTCCTATCCTTAAATGCTCGCTCTGTGAACATGTCTAAACTATCTGAGCTAGAAGCAAAAAGTAAACTACTAAACCTGGCCATAATTGCAACAACAGAAACCTGGTGGGATTCACATTCCCAGTGGAGTCAACAAATAATGGGTTGTAAACATTATCATAAAAACAGAGTCGATGGGGGGGGGGTCTGTCTCTATATTAGAGATGACATTTCATCTTTTGATCTTTTAGCCCCAAATAATTCTGAAAGCATCTGGGTGGCAATTCAACCTAAAGGGCTTCAACAAATATTTATTGGGAATTGCTATAATCCCCCTTCATATGATTTAAATAATTGGAACGCTTTGATTAAAGATCTTGCCGACTTTATTAGCCATATGGATGCAATAATACTGGGTGGTTTTAATATGCCTCACATAAACTGGTCTTCCCACTCAGGAAATCGCAATCATGATTGTGAATTTCTATCAGTACTGACAGATAATGGCTTAGTGCAACTTATTTCCTCTGCTGCCAGAGGAACTAATATTCTGGATCTCCTCATTTCTAATAGCACAAAATAACCAATATTCAGATTTTGGATCCCTTAGGCAATAGTGATCATCATTCAATACTGTTTGATCTGATAGGAGCCCAATGTAGTTTACCTAATAAGTCAACATACAAAAATTATGATAGTGCAGACTATAATAGCATCAATAGAGAAATTAACAATATTCAGTGGGATAAGATTTTCCAGGGTCTTTCTACAAATGAGGCTTGGACCTTATTAAAAGATTTCATTTATTCACTCGAAAAGAAATATGTTCCAACTAAAAACAAATACAACAAAAAGGGTAGGATACTAAAATGGTTGAATAAATCAATTAGGCTGCAAATAAAGAAGAAAAAAGAATTGTTCCGGATACTTAAAAGTAGTCATTGTAAAAGCAATAGTGCAATTCGTATTGAGTATAAAAAAAGATTACAAAAACTCACATATGATTAAGCAGGCTAAAAAAAAATTGAATTTAAGTTTGCACATACCAAAGATGGATACAAAGCGCTGTTTTCATATTTAAATAACAAAAAAGGCAATTCCTGTAAGGTAGAGCCACTAACTCAAGATGGTATTCCCATACAGTCAGATTCAGATATAGTTAATCTTTTTAATTCTTATTTTTGCTCCGTTTTTGCCAAAAGAAAAGTTTTCATTTGCCTAAAACAAATATTGGATCTCATCCTAAATTAATTCACACATATAGTATTAAGGTGTCTGATATACATACATTCCTCAAACATCTAAAGAAAGCTAGAAGCCCAGGTCCCGTCCTGATTAACGCTAGATTCTTAATACTGCTGAGGCTTTAGCCTTTCCCTTACAAATAATATTTAATAAATCTCTTCATAAAGTGGAAATTCCTCTAGACTGGTTAACTGCATTTGTTACTCCAATCTATAAAAAAGGTAGCAGGTCTATAGTTCAGAACTATCGTCCAATAAGCCTCACTTCAGTTATTTGCAAAACAATGGAAAAACTGATAAAATAATTTCAAGAAAAAGAAATGACTGAACTAAATATTGTCAATCCTACTCAACACGGATTTAGAACCAATCATTCCTGCACAACTAACTTAATATAATTCTATCTATAATTCTAAATATCAGTGTCAGTGGCTCAGTAGGTAGCACACTCGCCTCTGAGGCCGGGAGATCAGAGGGCTGTGGGTTCACTTCCCACATCTGGCACTTGGGTTAATATCCCAGTACTGACACTGTAGTGCAGCATGAGAGGGGTGCTGCACTTCTGAGGTGCCATCTTTCGGAAGAGACGTTAAACGGAGGTCCCATCTGCCTGGATTAGTGGTAGTTCAGGTGGATGTTAAAGATCCCATGGCACTTATCGAAAAAGAGTAGGGGAATTTCCCAGTGTCCTGGCCAAATTTCCCTCATTCACTAAAAATACCACCAACAGCTTAATCTGGTTCAAGGTCAGTTGGCATTCATCTGTATCCCCCTCCCCCGGGTCGTGCCTGAAAATAGGCAGGATTTGTCTAGTGCACTTACCCGGTCAACAAAAGCTAAATAAAATAAATAAAATAAATAATAACATTAGTCGGGGCCTGGATAACAAAAATCAACTAGATGTTATCCTGTTGGATTATAGCAAGGCCTTTGACAAAGTTCCTCACAGTATTCTTATTAATAAAATGTACCATTTCGTTTTTTCAGACCAATTAATTTGGGTTTCTGCACGGGTGACAAACAGAACCCAAAGAGTAGTATTAAATAAGCAACTCTCTGATCTGGACGCAGTTACTAGTGGAGTCCCCCAGGGCTCAGTGCTGGGCCCAATTTTGTTCATTGTTTATATAAGCGATATGCAGGTATCAAATAATAGCTGGCTGTCTAAATTTGCTGACGATTCAAAGCTTGGGGTCCTAGTAAATAATCAATCAGACTTTAATTCTCTCAACTCTGATCTACAACTGATCGAAAAATGGGCTACTGATAATTTGATGGAGTTTAATGTTGAGAAGTGTGTAGTCTGCATTTTGGATCTCAAAATCCCAAAAATAAATATAACATTCGTAACTCACTGTTGAAGTCATCATATGTGGAAAGGGACTTGGGTGTTTTAGTTAATTCTAAACGTTCATCAGTTAATCACTGCATTAAAGTGGCCAATTCAACCAACGGTCTACCAAGACAAATCCAGTGATCATTTGTAAATAAAACCGAACAGTGTATGATAGCCCTCTGTAGATCATGTGTCCGACCCCTTATTGACTATGGGTCTCCTTTTTGGAACCCCTACCTAAAGGCTGATATTGATCGTTTAGAAAGAGTGCAAAAACGTGCAACAAGGATGATCCCTAGGCTAGCTAAATTGCCCTATAAATCCAGACTATCACTGGTCTACATTCTCTTCAGAGTGGAAGAGTTAGGGGGCATTTACTCTTAATATATAAGCTTAAAAAAAAAACCCTGACCTAATGAATAAATGTGGACTATCCTGTGTTATCAGGCATATTGTTCCAAGGTGTCACACTAAACAACTTATGGTCCCTAAGGCAAAAACCAACCTAAGATTAAACTTTTTCTCACTAAGGGCACCAAGACTGTGGAATAAACTTCCTCAAGAATTGGTTGATTCAGCTAACATTGAATCATTCAAAAAAGGTATTGATATTTGGCTGACCGAGAAATATGTTATGTGAAATGCTCCCACTTAGTGTGGGGGGAATCTAGATGGGTCTCTGCCTTCTTTTTTCCCCAAACAAACCAAGTAGTTTACTACAGATCTGTCTACCAGCAGGTAGTGTCTAAGCTTGAACTAAGTTCAATTAATGTAGATATATAAAATATATTATAGTGGTGTGGTAGCACCACTATAGTTAGGGTTGAATAGGCAGTTTAATGTTAAACCCAAAATTTTGCACTGTTTGGTCCATGGGCTAGATCTCTCGATGTGCCAGGTTTCGTTTCAATTGTATGTGCAGATTTTGCACAGTGCATAGTAAAAAAAAGTGTAAAAGTCCCTTTTTTGAGCCCATTTTTGCTGATGTTTCCTCCTTGAGTTGCGGCCACACCGTTCGGAATTTTGGCCTGAAATTCTCAGGGTAGAAAGAGTGTGCCCCAAAGAATAAGCCGGCATTGGCTTGGTGAAAAAATATTAATCTGTTCCAGAGTTATTCTGTTTTGAATTTTTGGATTCTGAGCATGCTCAGTTAAGTCTTTTGGATAGCTGCACAGCTTTGAACAAGGATTTATGCTCATGAACAGGGATTTTGAACGCTCACAAACAGGGATTCATTAAATCCCTGTTCATACGAAAAAAAAATCCCTGTTCATGAGCCGCATCTTGTTTACAATTTTCTTCAAAAACAAAACCTTGTAACTTGCCCCAGGTATGTCGTCTGTATGCATTGAAGCATGGGTATTGTTCAGGGTGACACCTTCTACGAACACATGGCTTTGGTTACATTTACTTAAGTAAAAAAATGGTTGTTTTTACATTTGAAAATCCTTGTTCATAACTAGCTTCCAATCCCTGTTCGTGAGTTGTCAAAATCCTTGTTTGTGAGAAATCCTTCTTCATGAGCTGTCAAAATCCCTGTTTGTGAGGGGACAACCAGATGGCTCTAAAAATCCCTGTTTGTGAGCTGTCAAAATCCTTGTTCATGAGGGGACGACCAGATGGCCCTACCTCGCAAAAAAGGATTGGCTCACGAACAGGGATTTTGCCACCTCACAAACAGAGATTTGGCTCACAAATAAGGATTTTGACAGCTCATGAAAAGTGAATTTTAAAAGTTGCTGTTTCTTTGTCACTTCACTGAAAAGAAATGGTTAGGACTTTTGGTTTGAAATTTGCAGAGTAGAAAGGGAATGTCCCAGAGATGTGATTTATGCTGGTTTGGTGTAACAGCTTGCATTGATTACCTAGTTATGGCATTCAGAAGTTGAGCTATTTCCCATAGGATAACATTGTAGTGAATGCGGTGCCTTTTTGTGCCTGTATCTTCAGAATGGTTTTGAGATACAGATTTTCTGTGTACTAAGTACGCATGCAGGTTACCAGTCCATGATTACAACTGCAGTGGAATTTTTTCCAAAGTTGCTACCGTTAATTCAGTTCAGTTTATTGAAGAGATAAATTCCATTGAGCAAGCTCATTTGCAATGAGGTCCCTTGTACAACATACTCAAGATGATATGTAGCATGAACATAATTTGGATAAACATGAAACAATTCATCTTAAATCACAGAGGAGTGACAAAATGGAATAAAGAAAATAAATTGTTCAAATAATAGTTACACATAGGGTAAAGGCACATAACATTAATTCTTGTGGGCAAACAGTACAAGCACAAATAAGAAATATGGTTAAGTATAAGTGCAGCAAGTATAAGTGAACAAATTTACAATCTGACCAATGCTAGAAAGGGGGAGAGATATAGAAAGGGCAAATATGGGGACTAGGGGAGGGATTGAGGGCAAAGACGGGGTTCAGAAATAATTTCTTTTAGGATTCTTTTAAAGGTGTTTAATTGAATTGGAGAGTGTAGCTTTAGTGGGGATTGAAACTTGTTCCAGGTAGTGGGGAGGATGTCACTCATAACTGCCCTACCGAAATGTGTGCAGAAATTAGGTGCTACGAAGGAAATGTAAGCACATTTCCAGAGTGCATAAGAGCTGTGAAGACGATGAATAATCGAAGTGATGTAGAGGGGCAGCTTATTAAGGAGAGCGTTGTATGTCCAGATATAAACGTTAAGTCTTCTAGTGGAAAGAGAAGTCCAAGCTGGCCTGGTGGCGCTGAGGGTTGAGGTGCTGGACACCACAGCTTGCACCACACTGGCGACCTGAGTTTGGACGTGAGCCTGGGTCAGCAGGGGAGGGATAGGATTGAGCATCTGGAGGACTGCTCTCCTATCCCAGGGAGGGTTCCAGGGTGCCACCGCTCTGCAGCGGCCCCTGGTAACGACAAGGGGGTACTGCCAGAGTGGTGCCAGAAAGGGGTGGAGTGTGGCAGATGTCGACACATAGTGCCTGACGTCATTGCATGTCTGCACTCCGAGGGGCAAAAAATGAAGGAAAAATGGCAGCACTGTTCGCACAGCTTGATAGATGCTACTTCACCAGCCAACGATACCTGGATCGTCGCGTGCCGGTATTGGACCTTGGCCTGGTGGGACATGGGGAGGTCCCCTTCAAGGGTACAGCTGCATATGCCAGCTGGGCATGACCCTCTCCAGGGTCGGCGGCGGAAATGGAGCGGTGGCTGGAAAATTGGCAGGTCAGTGGCTGCAGAAGGTGAAAATAAGAGTAAGATATTTAAAAAAAAAAAAAGAAAGAGAGGTCCAGCACACCTCCATGTATAAGGCACAGTGAAAACTTCTGGCTGGGGCATTAGTTATAAATCTGATGGCGCAGTGGAAGAGAATGTCTAATTTGTGGAGGTACAAGGAAAGCACAGTTGCATTATATTATATCAGCATAGTCCAATAGGAGCACTAAGGTTGCCTGTACAAGCCTGGTTCTGGAATCTTGGGTGAACAGCGATTTTACTCTAAAGAAAAATCCAAGTCTTATTCTTAGTGTTTTTGCCAGTGTCTCATTACTGAGGTATTGCACCATTTGCAGCACAAGGCTTTCTTGGAATGTGTCTAGGGCTGCGCTGCATCGCTCCACTCCGGGCCCTGCACTCCCACATCTGGATACCATTGTGCTGTAATCGGACTGCTAGGCCATCCATTATGCAATACTGGTAGTGCAGGGCCCTAGGGAGATGACAGTCCATTACAATGTCTGTGCACTTATGGATGGTTGTGAGCACAGGGCCCTAAAACTAATACCCAAAATCATATAAGGGTAAGGTTACACTTTCTCAAAAATCTACAATTGGATTTCAAAAAGTAAGGAAATTCATTGCAAAAAACTTTAATGCATCAGTTAGGGTTGAAGTGACAAAAGTAGGGAAGTGAGGCGTTAAGGTTGACACTCTAAACCCCCCCACCCCTCCACATACTAATAGGTGACGGGGTGTGCCTTGAGGTTGTTGGGCTAACTCTCAGCCCATTCTCTTATACTGTACCATGTCCGCTTTCTTACACATGGACTTGGGTAAGAGTTGAGACCGATGACCCCAGGGCACACCCTGTCACCTGTTGGTCTGTGGAATGTGTTGGGGTGTCAACCCTAATGCCTCCTTTCCCTATAAAAAAATCAGACAAAATAAAATATATCCATGGGCAGAACATAGTGTGGAGGGCAATGTGATGCCTTATATTAATGTATTTTTGTATATTAAATATGTTTTATGTTTTGTGATGCATGATCTGTTCTCTTGGCTAGTATTATTACAACTTCAAAATCAGTGAGGCTAGATAGAATACAGTAATTGGCAAAGAGGTAAATCTGCAAATACAGGGGGTATACACCTTGAGATGAGCAATGACTAGTAACTATGATTGTAGCTGTCACTTGTTCAGGATAGTCTTAGTGGATTTTGCAGATTGCCACAACAGTAGAAAAACAGCAGTGGCTTATGAACACCACATGTATACTAACTGATGACCTTGAGGTTTTTCCATGCCATATTTAATCTACTTTACCTGATGCTAATTGCTGCACTGGAAGCCAAAGTGGTTCAGCCAAATTCTCAAAATCAAATTAATTTTGTGGGCCCCAGCTTGAAGCGAAATCAAATTAACCAATGGCCCGCATTTCTCACACTTAGGCCCTGTCCACACTGCACTGAAAATCTGTAATGTTTTGAAACCATTACAGATTGAAAAGCCCTGTCTACACTACCCTTGAAGTCCCCTCTGTAATGTTACAGAGTGTCCAAACCATTACCATAACGGTTTGCATTTACACTGGTAACATTACGGAAAGCATTTTCGTAACAGTTACAGAAACCTGTTGTGAGGTGGTTTCACCAACAGTTTCTGTAATGATTTCAAAGCTCTTTTTAACCCTGTCCACACTACACAAGTAAAATCCTGTAATGTTTTCAAAACATTTTCAGTGGTAGTGTGGATGCATTTTAACGTTTTCAGTCGGTACCAGTTTCAGAACGTTACAGATTTGCAGTGCAGTGTAGACAGGGCCAAAACGTTAAAGTGCATCTGCCCTACCACTGATAACGTTACGGGATTTTACTTGTGTAGGCAGGCTTAGAATATCAGTTTTCAACAACAGCTTTGAAAACGCTTTCTGTGATGTTACCAGTGTAAACACAAACCGTTACAGTAACGGTTTGGACCCTCTGTAACATTACAGAGGAATTTTTCTGGTGTAGTTTGGACGGGGACTTAGTGTCCAGGTGGGATTGAATATTGAACACTGTCACTCCATCACCATCTGAAAGAATTATCAGTGTATTCTATGTCTTTTCAGGTGCCCACATCATTTGAAGATGTTGCTGTGTTCTTTTCTGAGGAAGAGTGGGGCATCATGAAGGAGTCGGAGAAGGAACTCTACAGGGGTGTAATGAGGGCAAATTATGAAACCATGACTTCCCTAGGTAAGAATTTACAGCTCTGAGTAAGATTGTGTCATACAGGCCCAGGTTTGGAGTTCAGGAAATTCAGCTTGAAAGTCAGAGTGCTGGTTGATTTAACCTGAATTGACTGAATCTGGAATGTCTGCCACTCGCATACAAACATTGTGTGTAGGAGCTGAACATATCTAATTCGAATTGCTAGTAGGGGTTCCAGAACTGTTCTTTCGACTGTACCCACACAGCTCTATCAGACTGTCTTGTCTTAAAATAAAATAAACTGCAACTGCTTCACTTAATGCACTGCTTGCTCACCTGACCTCTCCTGTACTAATGTACTCCCCCGCCCCACCCCACTTCCTGTTATTCCTTTTCACATTCACTCCTCAGCCTTCCTTACACTGTCCTGTACCAGTTCACTCTAACTCACCTCTCTCTCTCTATCTTTTTCCATATCCCACATCAGCTCTCCTTAGCCCCCTTGATTTATTCCTCCTCTCTTTGCTCCCCTCACTCCTTGTGCTCCCCCCATAAAAACTCCCGGCCCCCTCCCCGAGGTCTAATTTCTCTCTCCCCTTGTCTGCCCCAATCTCCCTCTCCTTTGCCTCACCCATCCTATTACCTCCTCTCTTCCCTATATCTCACCCTACTCCTCCCCCCCCATCTTTCCCTGTTTTTCCTTCTTTAAAGAGCTGGTGACACGATTCAGACATCCAACTCATTCAAAGGTTGCCTGCCTGATTAGCTGAATAAACTTGTGCCACGGTTTTTTCGGTGAGATTAAATACTAAAATTTTAACTGACACAAAGCCTTGCTTGTATCTTCAGTGTACAAGCCGAGCAGCTGTCTTAGCTCTGCAGGCCCGCCCCGAAATTTAGCACTTTGATTACGTTAGGTATGGGTCAGGGCTGCAGGCACTCTATATAGTAAATAATAGGTTGGGGATAGGATCAGGGGAGTGGGGGCTGTCTAAATGTACTAACGTTATCTTTGCTGGCAGTTATGCATGTATGGGGGTGATTTATCACATATATCATTTCCCCATACATGTATAACGGCCAGCAAAGATAACATTAGTACATTTAGACAGCCCCCCTCCCAAATCCTATTCCCATCCTATTACTTACTATTACAATGACTTCTTTACATCAGTCTTTAATAATAAATCTTCCCCCAAACTAGCTCATTTAGAAACTGCATTAGATATTGGATTGTTGATTACTAGAGAAGGGATACTTAAAAGGCTACAAAAAATAGATCAAAATAAATCCCAGGGCCCAGATGGAATACATCCAAGAATAATTAAGGAAATGGTGGATTTCTTGGCTGGACTCCTGGCATTGATCTTTCAAAGATCACTAAATGAGGGGTATGTCCTGCAGGCATGGAAGCAAGCTATGGTGGTTCCTGTTTACAGGAAGGGGAGCAGACATGATGTGTCAAATTATAGACAAATTAGTTTGACATCGGTCTTGGGGAAAATCTTTGAGGGTACATTAAAGGGTTATATCATGGAGTATCTTCAGAAAATGTACATGATGGATCCAGCACAGCATGGTTTTACTGTTGGAAGATCTTGTCAGACTAATCTACTTGAGTTTTATGGAAGGGTTGAGAGCCATGGGGGAGGGGCAGTCTGTGGATGTGGTGTACCTGGATTTTTTTAAAGGCATTCGATAAGGTACCACACGGGGAACTTATTGATGCATTAATTGCACATGGTTTGGATGTGAAAATAACAAAATGGATAGAAGATAGCTCAATTCTAGAACATAATCCGTTAGTGTTAACCGAACCAATTCTGCTTCGGCCGAGGTGATTAGTGGGGTGCCCCAGGGCTCTGTGTTGGGGCCCTGCTAGATATATATATATATTGCTTCAATGTGTGTTAACAATGGAGTTTGGGTATCTAAGTTTGCCGACAACACCAGGGTAGGGCATCTCGTGAACAACCGGGATGATACCACATGACTCCAAGAATGCATTGGAAACTTGGGCACTGGAAAAAAAAAAACTGACATTCAATGTGGATAAATGTTGTGTTATGCATTTTGGGAGACTAAACAAACACTGGTCATATACACTTGGAAGACAAATACTGAGTATTGTGGAGCAACAAAGTGACCTGGGCGGTATGGTTACTAATGATTTATCATTCAAAACACATTGAAACTTGGTTATTAAGAAATCAAGTAGTATACCGCACTGTATTAATAAGCATAGTACATGCCAGAGCAAGAAAGTCTTGTTACCCCTTTATACATCTCTGGTGAGGCACACTTAGACTACTGTGCACAGTTTTGGTCACCAAGTGGAAGGCCCGAGATAGCTGCATTGGAAAGAGTTCAGTGGAGAGCAACCCACAATATACAGTACATGAGGCAAAAGGACATGATTATCAAATTAGGTTGAATATTTTGGGCCTTTACCCCTTGGAGTTTAGCTGGTTAAGAGGGGACATGTGTTTGATTTATGAATCACTCACTGATTCAGGTTTATGGGAGCTCCTGGGGTTGAGATTCAGGGAATCATTGTGCACTACTAGGGCACACCCTCTACAATTGTTAGTGGATTGTCCTAAAACAAATATAAGAAAATCCTGGCTCGCCTTAAGAGTAACTAACATTTGGAACAAACTGCCATTAGAGGTTGTAGTTAGTGATAATATAAATACTTTTAAGAATAGATTGGATAGTTTCCTATTGAAGCATAAGATTTTGAGGTACTTATGAACTGGCAAGCAAAAGGACTATTGTCTAAATAGCTCTGTACTTACCTATGATACCTATTATACTTCAGAATTGTTCTTTTTCTTAATGAAAATCCCAATGTACCAGTGTGACAACAGAAGTCAAAACACGTTCTACATACAGATAATCTGGCTAACCTGGCAACGCATATAAAGTAAAATTCATTCCTTTTATTAAAAAAAAAAAAAATGAAGTCATATTTCCTCAAAACAAGACATAAATGTGGACTTTGAGATTTGCATGTGGCACCGAGGTGGCTTTGACAGCCAAATCTTTTAACATTGGTGGAGCGAGTTGGCTGCTACGGTATTTGGGACGAGGACTGTGATGTGACTGGGGCCGGTGTGAGAGTGTTGTGGTCCCAGTGTTATAGGGGTCATCGCTTTGTGCCCCTCTGGTTTGGAACGCCTGCTTGAACTGATGTGAGAGTTTTATATCGTGAACCTGTGAGGTTTTCCCTGAAGTCACTTGTTTTGGATACTGGGAACTGCCTGAGAAGTTTGGTGCTGTGGACTAAAGAAGATGCGATCAGTCGGACCGGTATATCTTGAGGATTAATTGGAGACAACCTGGTAAAGGAGCTGTTCGGAGAGGACTGCTCCATACTTTTTGTGTTTTTTCTGCAAGCCGGTGTTAATATTTGTTTCAGGGCTCTGACTTTTACTTTATTCAATTTGTGGGCTATTTTGGGGATTTTTTTTTTTTGGCTCCCACAGTGTTGGGGAGAGGGGCCGGCCAGAGGACCGGTGTCCTGCTGTCCTCCCCTAGACCTGTGGGGTGGTCAGTCGAGGGGTGGCTTTGCCCGCGGTTGTGGTGGTGTGCCATTAATCCTCCGCGACATTCCCCCTTACTTTTTGCCTAAGAAATTTGTGCGCTCTGAAATAACTCTGGCTTAAATCTTTGGATTTGATTACCGGGGACTTGAGCATTGACTTATTCAGATATTTGTCCTGGCACTTAGATCTCATGGAAATGACTGACTGGAATTAATGTTTTAATTTTTGAGTTCTTGTGTATTTTTGGATAGCAAGTATTTTTTTGCTTTAATTTTTTTCCTCAGTCTGAGTTGTTGTTGTTAAATTTTTTATTTTGTTTTATATTATTTTTAGAAATTAGTTTGGGCAGTGAGAAGGCCCAGTAACAATCTGTATTTTCACCCTCTTTTAGATGAGTGTGAGAGACTAATCTGGTGGTGGACTATAAAACTGTTTTCCTTTTAATTTTTTTTTGTTTGCTTAGTTTGTTTCTATTATTTTTCTTTTGTTAATGATTTGTACTGATTGTCCTCCTTCGAGACTTGTGAGAGATTTCTCTGGAGGGCGATCTCTTTGGGTTTTATTATTTTTGTGGTATAATTTAGGTTATGTTAAATTAGTAATTTGGTAATTTTAGGTATCTAGTCGCGTTGAATCTCATAAGTGGTTGACTTAGGAGTACGATATTTTGTTTTTTAATTGCTTAGTTTTGAGTGGTGGGAGGTTGTGGATTTATGAGATGTGTCTGCCTGTTACCCCCCCTGGTCGTGCTCTACTCAGCCTCCGCTCCCTCCGCCCTTTTCATACCTCCCTCTGTTTTTTTCTTTCTATCAACGTTGTCGGGCCTTAGGTATTGCCCGGGGGGGGATGGGGCGGTGAACAGTGGAGGCGGGACAGGTGGGGCACTCTCATTAGGGTGATTAAGCCCAGGAGACGCCCTGGGTCAAAGTGGAGCCTGGAGCGTGGACCATCTTGTTTGGTCCCCATACCCAAGGGCACCATTATTAGTGATGGGCAGGTAGCCAGGGCAGCCCAGGAGTTTTGTCCAACCTGGGCAATGTTGTGCAATGCCAGATCATTCAGATCAGATTAGCTGGAACAAAACAGCTGTGATTTCAGATCTTGTTGGCTCAACAGATCTGGCTTGCATCACCAAGACCTGGCTGGATAATGCAGGACCAATACTTGAGGCCACAATTCCAGCCGGGTATATGGTGATACATGGCCAAAGGTTGGACCGTGGTGGGGGGGCGCTCTGTTTAAGACAGAATTGGCACGCACTAGTTTTCCAGTTGAGGAGACCATCTCTTTTGAATGTGCTGTTGTAGTAGGTGTGGGCTATCGAATTACTGTCATCTACCGTCCACCTGGGGATGGGAAGCAGTTCCTTAAGGAAGTAGCGGACTTCTTTGTCAACATGACTTTTAAGTCCCCCAGGCTGATGCTGATGGTCCTGGGTGACTTTAATGCATGGATCAATGACAAACTCTCGCAATTTGGACAACACCTTTCTTCAGTTAATGGATTCACTGGGCCAAACACAGGTGGTTACCACTGCTACGTTGCATAACTTGGCGCAAGGATAAAGCTGGAATGTATTGCATATATAGCATAAAGATTTCTATTTTGTATATCTCTTGTATTATATATTTATTCTTTGTTGTTCTACATTTAATTTTTCCTGTCAGTGTAATAGCGGACTATGCGTATGTGCCTCAGGACCTCCTTGTGAATGAGCTTGTTCAACAGAGTCTTTCCGGCAATAAACTTGAACACACAAAGGTGGCCATTCTCTTAATTTGGTCTTCTTCTTTGGGATCGAGGCTTCTAACGTGGGTGTGGAACCAGTCAGTTGGTCTGATCACTACACTGTGAGATTCAGATTTGGCACCCCACCTTGTAGGCTAACCCCTGTGGAGATGGTCAAGTACCGCCCTTTGCAGAATATTTCTTTCAGTGGCCTTGCTGCGGTCCTTGACCTATCACAATTTCCTGTGCATTGCAATGATCCAGAGGCACTGGTTGTAGCCTATAATAATGCCATTACCTCTGCCTTGGATTCTGTTGCTCCAGTTTGTGTGCGTCCTCCCTTCCTTCGATCTTGGGCTCCATGGTTTGATGGGGCCATGAGGGAGTTGCAGCAACTCGGATGCAGGTTAGAACGTTGTTGGCGGAAATCTGGCCTGGATGCCGACCACCTTAGACTGTTAGAACACTATTAATTCTGTCGGTCAGAAATTTCTCGTAAGAAGGCAGAGTTCCTGTCTGGGGAAATTTCTGCCGCTCAGAACCGACCAGTTCAGCTGTTCAGAACTATCGACAGATTGTGCAGCCCAACCTGCCTACAGCTTCTTAGAGCATTTTCACAATTACAGTGTGATGAGCTTGTTCGGTTCTTTGCTGATAAGGTGGCTGACATTAGGTCAGAGATCCGTTTGACACATTCTGTGCAGGTTGCTATTGGTCAAAACTTGGTCACCACCCCTTCGTTTTCCTGGAGTACCTTTGACTGCCCTGAAATTGAGGATGTTATGCGGATTGTCCAAAGGTTGCCTCCTACCTGCTGTAGTTTAGATCCAGGCCCTACTTCCCTAATTTTGGGGTGTGGTGAGTCCATTTTCCTGGTTCTAGCACAGATAGTCTGGTGCTCCCTTGACTCAGGTGAATATTCCTGTTCCTTGAAAGAGGCAGTGGTGACAACCCTGTTGAAGAAAGCTTCTTTGGACCCAGACTGTCTTGCCAACTACAGGCCTATCTCGAACCTCCCCTTTGTGGGGAAGGTGATTGAGAAAGTAGTGGCAGCCCAGTTGGAGAACCACTTGACCATCCATAGCATCTACGAACCTCTCCAATCAGGTTTTCAAAATAGGCACAATACCGAGACTGCACTTGTTCAGGTGCTCAGTGATCTCCTGATGGCGAGAGACCAGAGAAAACGGTCCATTTTGGTACTATTAGATCTGTCATCAGCATTTGACATAGTTGACCGTGGGGTCCTACTTGAGTGCCTGAGGTGTATTTGTGGGCTTTCTGAAATTGTTCTCAGATGGTTCACATCATACCTCACCGGAAGAACTCAGAGGGTGGTTCCAGGTTTTTTTTCCTTGATCCCATCTCTCTTATTTTGTGGGGTTTCTCAGGGCTCTATACTGTC
The DNA here is from genome assembly GCA_016271365.2 of Neoceratodus forsteri. Classification (NCBI taxonomy): domain Eukaryota; kingdom Metazoa; phylum Chordata; order Ceratodontiformes; family Ceratodontidae; genus Neoceratodus; species Neoceratodus forsteri. The sequence goes on along the minus strand of JADMNL010000026.1, from coordinate 279,905,657 downwards.
CCCCATGTAAAAGTTTACCTCTTCTTCCTGCTGCCTTGCAGGATTTGAACCCTGCACCCTTGTTTCCAAAGTCCACAGTTCCGCCACTCACCTAGAACACCTGCATATTATTACTGCAGGATTTCATAACTATAAAGAACGCACTAACCCTGTGACACAACTAAAGTGTTATCTAAGTGCTTCTACAAACCTGAACCCAACTCCCTGCTGCTACAGCCACCAGTCTAGCTCTCTCCTATAACCCTGATCAAGACTTGAACCTGGTACTCTATGCACTTCAGGCACATACACTACCACCACACCATAGCAGCAACTAGACTTAAAGGTGATCTCTCACTACTATCTCCCCTCTTTCATCCTAGCCCCCCATTCTCTCCTCACTTCAGCTCCACCAGCCTTCCCAACTATGCACATGCATCCCCTGCTCGCCAGTCTATCTCTTCTCCTCCTCCTCCCTTTGCCTTCCACATACCCTAGTGTCCCTATTAACCCTCAGCCTCACTACTCCAGTGTTCCTACCTACCCTCCTGTCCTCCCCTCCTCCTTTACCACTGCTCCTCCCCCTCCACACATCCCATATGCTCCTCTCCACCTCACCCCCCTTCCAGACATCACCTGTCCTCCCCACAGCCCCTTGCACTTCTGATCACTCAGGCCTCTCTGCCTGTGCTACCCTACCCACTCCTTGTAACCAAACCCCATTCCTTATTCTATCGCCCCGGCGTGAACTCCATCTGCCTCCCCTCTGACCAGAGCACTTCTCCTCCTTCTACTCCCAACAGGGAACATACACCCCAACCCAGGCCCTGCCCCCTCCCATCCACCCACTCAGCCCACTGGTCTTTGAGTAGCCTCCATGAACATATGCAGCCTGCTGAAGAAATTTGACGCCCTACAGTGCTGGGCCTTGGCTCACCAACCAGACATCATAGCCCTGGTTGAAATCTGGCTGTCCAAATCAACTCCTGACTCATTTGTCTCCCTCCCAGGCTATACCTTATACCGGGAGGACCGAGTAGGCAAACGAGGGGGAGGCTGTGCAGTCTACACCAGGGACACAATACCTGGACACGCACTCCCCACCCCTGCCCTCATAAATAGGGCCCAGGCCCTTACCCTCAGACTCACCCCAGACCCTTCTAGGAGCCCTCTCTATCTCACCACAGCCTACATTCCCCCAAAGAACCAGCACCCAGCCCTGATATCTTTAACGGACTACCTGGCCACCCTCCACCATAAGGCAGAACAAATCCTAGTGGGGGACCTTAATGTAAATTGGCTCAGCACCTCCTCATCCACCACCAGAGACTCATTTGCCACCCAAGATCTGACACAACTCGTCACCCAGCCCACGAGACGTAACCCTAAGAGTAGTACCGGCACCCTGCTGGATGTTGTTATAACTAACCGACCCCATAACATCCAACACATCCAGGTCCTCCCAGACTCCCTGAGTGACCACTCCCCTATCCTATTCCACTGGGTAGCCCCCAATCCCAAACCCAAAGCCCAGACCACCCTCCGCAGGCGCCTCCGCCCTGGTGGGCTGAAGAAACTAAGGCACTCCTCACCCAGATAGACTGGTCCCCATTCAGCAGGCAACCAGCATTGATACTGCCCTCACCTTTTTCACTCACACCTTCAAGCAAGGCCTGTGATCTCTTTGCACCCTTAACCAAAACCCGTCCAAAAACAGAACGCATTCCTGGGTTAGCCCGGCCCTCCTACAATTACTTGGAAACCGGATAACCTCTGGCACCTTTGCCACTGAAACAGGTCGCCTGTCTGATAGGCAAGCATACACGCAGCCCTCAAATAATGCTCATGGGCCATCAGGAAAGCCAAGGCAGACCATTACCAGGCCTCCTTACCTCCTTCTGGGGCTCAGCCCGGACCTTCTGGGATAATATTAAGCAACTCAATGGTAAAGCTTGCTCCTGCCCCATCCCAGCTCACTAGAAATGGCACAACTTCCACCGAGCCGCCACCATAGCTAACTGGTTCAACACCACTTTCACTGACCTTAGCTCAGTCCTCCCTAGTACTCCTTGACCTCCCCCAGCCAAACTCCCCTGTCCTCCAGCACCCCAGCTTCCTCCTATGAAAGATTTCAACCCGGAAGCCAGACCCATCCTAATCAAAGCTCTCAATGGCAACAATCCGCAGTGACTCACTGGACCCCAGCATCCTCAGGCTGGTGCTAGATGAAGTCCTTGCACCTCTCACAAGCCTAATTAACCAGTCACTCTGCCTGGGACAATTCCCCACAGCTTGGAAAACAGCCATTATCACACCTATTCATAAAGGAGGCGACAGGTCATGCGCCAACAACTCGGCCAATCTCCATCCTCCCTCCCTCTCTAAAGCCCTGGAGAAAGTGGTGGCCATTCAAATCATTGATTATCTGGCTAAGCATAACATCTATGCCCAGAGCAACATGGCTTCCGTGTGGGTCACAGTACCAGCACTGCCCTTATTGAATTCTCCAACTTCCTACACTCCTCCTTGGATACCAGCTCCTAGCTGGTGCAGTTCATTGACCTCTCAAAGGCTTTCGACACTGTCTCCCATCCACTGCTGCTGAATGCACTCTGCCTCACTGGTCTCTCGGCTGGCCCCTGGCATGTGTGCTAGCTATCTTGACACTCGATCCCAGTGTGTCAAGATTAATAGCACTCCTCCGACACCAGTCCCATTCTCTCTGGGGGTCCCCAAAGGCTCTATGATGGCCCCTCTCTTCTCGCTGTATCTGAACACCCTGCCCAGTGCATGCTCTGGCAAAATTCTGCTGTATGCAGACGCTGTCCTTTTGCCACCACTGTAATCCCATCTCCTACGGACTCCCTACAGCAGTCTTTCCAACAGTGCGAGGCTTGGTTTAAGGGCGCAGACTCGTCATCAATCTTAAGAAAACCAAAACTATGCTTTTTTCACACCCCAAAACAAAGCTAGCAACCACCCACTCTATATCCTTCCAAGCACCAACCAACCACTGGAACAAGTCTGCTCCTACAAATACCTTGGGGTTACCTTGATTCAGCCCTCGATTTCACAACCACATCGACGCCTAACATCCGCCACCAACACACGGCTTGGCATCCTATTCCACCATAAACCTGCCTTCCCCAAATGCTCTCCCGGCTAGCTGTTACATCGTCCGCTCTGCCCTTGATAGACTATGGCCACCAGTATACGGTGCTGCGACACCACTGCACTCAACAAAATTCACCTAACCCTGAATAAAGCGTGCAGATTGATTACTGGTGCCCCTAGGCTCACACACACCTGTCAGCTATATGCCGATGCTAACCTGCTTACCCTGGATGACGGCTCCGATACCAGACCTGTCTCCTCACCAAAACCTACCCGACTGCCCCTGGGAGTGGCGGCATCCATCCCCAGAGCCCTCCCACCATTGCAACACGGTCTTCCTACAAGACCACTCTAAAGGTCCCCAGAACAAGAACCAGCCATGGCCAGAGGTCCTTCAGCTATAGAGCCCCAACATGGTTTAACTCTCTCCCTGCCACCATCACCAATGCCATCACCATCTCCACATTCAAAACCGCACTTCGGAACCACATCTTCAGCACTCGTAACTGCTCCTGTCTCTGAACATAGCCTCCACCTCTTTTTTCTCTTGACAATGCCCCCCGGACAGCTCTCCACCTAACCATCCCCTCCACCACTTCCCTGTACACCATGCCTAGGTTTAACCTGGCCAGTGCCAGCTGTTTCAGTGTTTACCAATCAGATTGCTCACTTGATACCAACTTGTGTCATACCTGTTTTCAATTACATGTACCCTGTACCCAATTGTATTTGTCTGACCACAATGTGACGTGGCACCTCTGGTGAATGCCTATTGATTTTTACAAATCTTTGCTATGTAACCGAAGTGCAATGTATGTCTTTATGTGACAAAGTACCTTTGGAAACAAGCCTCTGGCTCAAAGGTTGTAAACTGATTCTTAAATAAATAAATAAAAAATAAAAATAAATAAATGTTGTTTGCGGTGTACATGCTTCCCCTCGGAGACATTGTGAGACGGTATGGGCTGAGGTTTCATTGTTATGCGGATGATACCCAGCTATATCTGTCCTTTGCTCCCAGCCAGGAAAGAGCTATCTCGGTATTCAACAGCTGCCTCAATGAAATCCTGGACTGGATGAGGCCTAGCTGGCTGAAATTGAACTCTGGAAAGACGGAGGTGTTGGTATTGGATCCGGATCGCCGGATGGGGGACCTGGGGCCGGCTCCCCATCTGGATTGTTTTTGGGGATGTCGAGCTACAGGTCTCTGAATGGGTGCGAGACCTGGGGGTGATATTAGATGCGGGGCTGACTCTTCAGTCCCAGGTGTCAGCGGTGGTTAAGTCATCTTTCTACCATCTAAGAAACATTGCTAGGATCAAGCACCTTGTTCCGTCTGGTGATCAGCCAACTTTAATCCATGCCTTTGTGACCTCACGACTAGACTATTGCAACTTACTTTACTTTGGGCTTCCAGGGGTTGATATCCGCCGCTTGCATCTGGTGCAGAATTCTACAGCTTGGGTGTCGATGGGTACTCCCAGATCTTCCCATATTACACCGGTGCTGCGGGAACTGCACTGGCTGCCAGTTCAGTGGCGGATCACCTTCAAAGTTGGATTACTGACTTTTAAAGTCCTGCATGATCTGGGCCATGATTACCTGAAAGAACTCCTGATCCCTTACCAACCTGTGAGATCGCTCTGCTCAGCCGACGAGGGGTTGCTAGAGGTTCCAAGGGTAATTTTAAAATCTGCTGGGGCATGTGCTTTTATGTTTGGCGGCCTCTTCCCTTTGGAATTCTCTACCCCATTGGACTAGGAGTGCACGACTGTAGGGAGTTTTAAACAGGCTTTGAAATCCTTTCTGTGGGCAAAAAGCATATGGTTTTACTGTTCGTTGATTTGTTTGTCTGGTTTTATAATATTGATTTCTGTATTTTTATCTTATTAATCTTATTGTATTGCGCCTTGATATTTGAAAGGTGTAAAATAAATAAAAGTATTATTATTAAAATAAGCAGGTTTGCATCACAATTTGCGACCCAAGTACGGGAAAAAGTGAGTAAATTTTTGGAATGATTAGCAGTCATTGGCCCTGAGTCCTTTGAGAATGCCCTTTATGGCATTTTGGGCCATGCTTCTTTAAAGTGGAGCTGAGCAGGCCAAGACAGTATGAGGGGACTGGGACGAGAGACCCTTGTCGCGGGGCAAGCAGACATGATGCAGATACCTAGCCAAGCAACTTACTTGCAGAGGAGCAGAGCTGAGCAGGCAATCGGGGGAGTCTCTACAAAAAAAAAAGTACAAACGTTTCAGTTTTTGGAGTGGGGAGCCTGGAAGAGTGAACTCAATAGGAGGGCATGCGGCAGGGCAGTGGCATGACTTGGGGGCGGTCAGGCTATGTGGACATGGGCATGGGCAAAAATTAACGGAGAGGAAACAAGAAGTAAATGTGAACTAACTAACTTACCTGACACAGTGAACAGGTGTAAACAGTCTATTTTGTGCTCAGCCCAGTCGAACGCCAGTGACTGATCTGATGGGGAAAATATTAAACTTAACCATGCTCTTGCAAACTTTGGGAACATAAAACAAATATTATGCCCTGGTTTTTCCAGAGAGTTCTGAGGACTAATGTATTGTGCATGCCCTGCTTTTGGCAGAGATGAAAGGGCAACTTGGTGATTAAACAGTCATGTCCAGCTTTAAAATTTGTCTGGTCCTTATTGCAGCAATGATGGAGGATAAGCAGACAAATGTTATTGGACAAAGAACTTCAGCGCGCAAGCACTGAGGCAATGGTTACCCCAAAGGGCATTGGCCAGGAAGCCAAGTTTCAAAGAAGTACAAAATCATACATGCCTCATAATGCAAAGCTTCATGGGCTGCATATGCAAATCACCACAGAATATTTTGCTGGTTCAACTTTAAGCAGAAATGCTTGGTGCAAGTCAAACTTTATTGACTTACAAGTAGCAGAACATTTCTGGGAACAGAACAAGAAGTACTGTGCCCTGGTTTACGCCAGCGACCTTTATGAAGGTGAGGAAACAAAAGAAAAACTTCTGTGACATTTAAGTAAAATGTACACTGCTTTTGGCAAAGATGAAGGGGACAATGAGTGGTCATCTTTGCCTTTCCTGCCTGCTGTTTTTGTGCCCAGCCAGCCCTTGTTTTGCAGAAGTGATGATGTAAGCATTAAGCCATGACGAAGGTGGCATCTAATGCTGGATTGATGCATTGGGGAGTGGTGGCTACCCAGGTCAGCACACACTCCGGCCCTCATGCATCAATCGCATTAGATGCCACAGACGGAGTGGCTTAATGCGCTTGTAACATGGGCCGCGGGTCAGTGGAGACATCTGGAGGGGGCCCAGTCTGCGAGATGGACAATGACATATGGAGGCACTGTGACAGTTGTGAAGCTTTACCTCGCTGTCACACTACAGTGTATAGCATTACATAAATAAAGGTGCAGTCATTAGCTGTTGTCCCTGGAACTGCGTGGCTGGCTGCAGCCAACATCACTGTCCCAGTTCTGTCCACTTCGGTGCGGGTATTCTCGTCATACTCACTGCGGGAGGTCTCCGGTGAAGGGTTCAAGCACCGCGACGAGGATTCCACTCGTGCTGTGCATGCTGGGGGGCTTCACTTCCTGCTGCCTCCCGCACACTGCTCCATTGCTGTGCTGCTCCAGCCTGCCTCTCCTGGTGCTCTTTTGTTTACCCGCGCCTCGCCACTGGCGATGTTGCCTCGGATGTGCACCGCTGGTTCTGGTCCCCCTTGCCCGTTTCCGTCCTCGGATGCCTAGTGGGGCTGCTGCTTCTCTCGCTGCTCAGCTCGCTCGGCCACAGGACCCAGTGCTGCTAACCTGGGGGTCTGGCTGCTCGAAGTACTGCCTTAGCGGGCACAGCATATAACAAAGGTTAATGCGCACTCCGACTGGGGTCCCATGATGCTGTCCCTCCTATCGGTGCTGCAGATTTGCATTGTGGGATTAATGCCATGTTACAATAAGAATTATGCCCTGGTTTTTCCAGAGTTCTCAGGGGAGATGGAAATAGAGCAGTAAAACAATTGTTATCTGTGCCTGCCCTGCTTTGGCAGACATGAAGGGAACAAAAACAAAAATACACCTGCTGTGTTGCACTGGAGAAGTTGTACTCTTGTGTGCTGCCCTGCCTATTGGACCTGAGGAGACATTACTGATTAAGACATAGCCCTGCTGCCAGCTAGAGCTTTGCTGCAGCAGTGAACCTCGAGGAAGTGTTGTGTTCTGTTCATAGCTGTGAAACTTTAAGTGTGTGCCTTGCCTATTACAGAGATGGGGACATTTTGGGGGAGTGGGCTTGGGGTCACAGCAAATCTGCAGCTGTCATTTATCTTTTTTTTTTTTTTTTTTTTTTACAGAGTTAGCCAGAGTACAGTAACTTGATGTGTTAATTCACAGTCTGACAAACTCTTGTTTTGCTAACTTCAGACTTTTTAATTGCAGTCCGACATGGCTGGAGTTAAATTAGCAGCTGAAGAGGGATGGCGCCAAAAATATGATCCAGAAAACAATTGGCTGCAGATTAGCAGTGAGGGAGACTGTGCAGTGCATGTTGGTTGCAAATTGTGCTGCGAGTACAGAGATGAGCTACGTGGGTTGGGGAACTTCAGCGGGGCATTAATTTCAGGGATTACAGGCCCCCAGCTAAAAGTTGACACTATCCAGAAACATCTTCTGACAGAGCAGCACAAGAAAGCTGTTAACATTTTCAAATTAGGTAGAACAAGGTCACCACTTGATATGTATCACCGTACCAGAGTTGGTACGCTTAAAATGTGGGGGGTTAGGGGTTTGGACCGAGACTTAAAACGTGTTTAATTTATTTGCAGGGAGATCTTTCAGTAATGCAGAGGAACAGCATAGAACGGTTCTAGGCAGGCTGATGGAGCTCCTGTGTATGACGGGCAAAGAGGACATCCCTATTAAAAAGTTTGAAGCAATAGCAGAACAAGAGAATTTAATGGCGTTTATTTGGGCAATAAATTAACACTGTTGGGAAAGAACTCACAATGTGTATTGGCAAGCACCTAGAAGAAAACCTGCTGGCAACTGTCAAAAATGCTAATTATTTTTCAGTGCTTATGGATGGTAGTACTGATAGTGGTGTTATTGAAAGGAACTGGTTTACGTCATTTATGTAAATCCCATCAGTGGTCAAGTGGAGAATAAGTTTTAACAAATGAAAGCTGTATCAGATGGCACAAGTGAGAGATTAAAAAAACTCCTTGTAGACATTTTTGCAGAGTCTGGCCTTAATATAAACAGGCATTTGTCAATGCCGAATGTTGTCTCGCTGGCATTGGCATTGGTAGTGCAGGAGTTAGAGACGAATAATAGGAATGGCAGTGAAGTACTGAAGTGATGCCAACCTCATCCACACCCTGCAGAGACCGACAGGCATTGGGGTGTGCCTTTGGGTCATCCGCTATAATGCTCATGCCATTGTACCTCACCCTACTCTGTAGACACTGACAAGTGTCATGGTGTGCTTTGGGGTCTTTGGGCATAATACTTACTGCATTCCATAAGGAAATGCACTAAGGTGGGTGCAGTATAGGAGAATGGGGTAAGCTTTGTGGCCGAACACTGCAGTGCACACTACGATGCCTGTCTCTGCCTGTAGGGTGGGGGTGGAATGGCATGAGTATTACAGCCGATGATCCCACATCACACCTCTGATGCCTGTCAGTCTCTATAGGGTGGAATGCTACAGTTGGAAACCCCAACACTGTGTGTTGGTATTTTCACTCCAGATTCTCAATGTGGGCTTTTTGTGAGCCCACTTCATGAAGAGCAGCACAGTTTGCTAGCTGAAAGGTGGTTTTGCACAGTGGCTATGCCACTTGGCAACACAGGGACGGAAACACATTTTGGGCAGTATGTGGAAAATGACAACTGTATTGTTCATGAGGAGATTTAAAAAATGGCAACGTTGAAAATCTGGAGTGAAAATATGAAAAATTGGTGAAGTCACGAGCATGCATAGAAACTGTGCAACACACGTCTAACGCAATTATTTGGGGGAATTTTTAACCACATTTTTAACATAGGCATTTTGAGACCACCCCTCATGAACAGTGACAGTGTGATTTTGTTAATTTGTTTCCCACAGTGACCACACCATTGTACACCATAGGTGTGAAAAATTACAGCTTACTGTTCATAAGGAGGTGTGCAAAATGCCAGTGTTGAAAATCTGGCATGAAAATATAGCAAATTTGCGAAGTTACAAGGGCGCCTGGAAACTGCACAATGCACACTTGTAACACAATCATTTTATGGAATTTCGTCACCAGATTTTCAACATAGGCATTTTAGGACCTCTGCTCATGAACAGTGCCCCCGTCATTTCCGAAAACTGATCTTGTACAGCGATCACGCTATTATGAGCTGGACATGCAAAAACACATTTCAGCCAGGATATATAAAATGACAGCTGTACTGATCATGAGGAGGTGTGGAAAAATGCCAATTTTAAAAATCTGGAGTGAAAATATTACAAATTCACAAAGTTATGAGCGTGCGTGGAAACTGTACAATGCATGCTCATAAAACAACCATTTTTTGGATTTTTTCCACTAAATTTGCAACATAAGCTTTTTGAGAGCCCCCCTCATGAACAGTGGCACTGTTGTTTCGTTAATCAGTCCCAAAAGGTGAGTCCATGCAGTGACTGTGAAATCACCTTTCGGGACTGAATAACACCATTACAGTGACTGAATTCACGAGGAGGGGTGCCAATAACTCCATGCTGAAAATTTGGTGTAAAAATTCCAAAAAATGCCTGAGATATGCACCAAAGTTGAAAAAAAACTTATTTATGCCAATATACAGCTTACCGGCATTTCTTCAGTTCACGGTCGGCTTTGAAGAGTGCAGACGTGTTTCTGGTCCACTGAAGATCATCGCGCCAGTCTCTGGAAGTAAGTATGGGGTGAGGATGCAGGATGCACAGTGGGTGGGTGCGGGTTGTGAGAAGGGGCAGGGAGACCACAAGGGACCTTTTTCTTTGTTACAGGGTAAAAAAAAAAAAATAGGAACATCATGGGACGGTTTTTGTTTTTCAGGGGATTTGGCATGCTGGGGTGGGCTCCTAGTGTGCCACCTAAGTGTTTTTTTGGGGGGATGCTGTAGCCGATGGGCAATTGGGCACCCCCATCGACACATACCGAAGTGGGGCAAGAGAAGTAGGAGGGGTCACATTATGCTGATGGGGAGTGGGCACCCCCGTCGACAAAATAAACGGGGAAGAGGGATAAAAGCCGACAGGGATTGGGCCCCCCATCGGCAAAGAAAGACTTTTTTGGATAGGACGCATGATGCCGAGGGGAGGGATTGGGCACCCTCTAGGCACACAACAGAAATGGGAGGGGGGATATTATGCTGACAGGGAGTGGGCTCCCCCGTCGGCATTGTAACAGGTGGCTCAGTCACTGCCGCCATGTTGCTTGCACGTCAGGAGGCGTGTTGTGGTCCTGCTGCATGAGAGCTTCGCTCTAATTGCAGTGGACCTTTTCTTAGGTCTGGTGGCCACATTAGGGATGCATGATGTCAGCACCTGCTGCTGTCTTATTGGGGAATGAGTGACGCACCTACTGATGCATGCCCTGCATTCGTCCAACAGTGACTGCGCCTCCAAATCTGCTACTACCGCAAGATATTGGCTGGCGCACAAGCATGAGCCAACATAAAAACCTGGTTGGGTTTGGGACTGATGGGGCATCTGTCAACATGGGTGTAAGGGGGGGTCTTGCTGCTCCTTTAAGGGAAGACATTCAGTGGTTAGTTGGTGTTCATTGCTTCTCACACAGATTAGAACTGGCCATGAAAGACACTTTGGATAACACTTATTTCAACGATGTTTCAAACTTTCTGACCAAACTGTTTTATCTCTATCAGAAAAATCCTGAGAGACTCAAAGAGTTACAGTCCCTTGCCCAGGCCATGGAGATGTCAGTTGAAAAACCAAAGAAGGCCCATGACACACGTTGGGTGCAGCATAAACTTCTTACCACCCGTGCTGTTACCAAATCATTCCCCATAATTTGTGCCCATTTAGAATCTATGGCCGAAGATCTAACTCATGACCAGGCCAAAGCCAAGGGAGTGTTGCAAATTATGACTAAATTTCAAATGGTGGCATACTTTTTGTATTTTGAATGGCTGCTTCAGCCACCTACCAGGTTCTCACTAGCATTTCAAAAAGAAGTAGTTGAAATGCCAGAGCTACTTAGCTCTGTTGAAACTTTGAGAAGCACTCTTGACCATGCTAAGCGAAGTGGTCCCGTAGGTTGCAGTGAACTTGACTTCCTCTTAAAGAATGGGTCTGATGTTATTTCAGGAGCATGTGCTCAAGTCACATACAAGGGTGTGAAATTAACACATTTTAGTGGCCAAGTTGTTAAAGTTTTTAAACAGCAAACTAAGAAATATATTACAAACATTGAGAACTGTTATGAACAAAGATTCGGTTTACTGATGAAAGCAATATCTATAACTGTGCAAAAGTGTTCGATACCAGACTTTGCCCAGCAGATGCAGACAGACAGAAAGTAACTAGAGCTGTATGGTAACAGTGATATTACTGCAGTCTCTGACCACTTTTCAGCACTTTCACAGTCTGACTGTGACAGTACTCTGCTATTTGCAGAATGCCAAGAGTTTTGCTCAAACCAGTTTCATCAGTCTTTCTGCCTCTGCTGTCTGGTTAAAGCTGGCATGTGATTTCCAAAATTCTTATCCAAATCTGTTGAAGCTTGTCAATGTGTTGAGAGTATTTCCTGTGTCTAATGCAATTGTAGAAAAGTGTTTTTCAACTGTGAATAAGGTAAAAACTGACTGGAGAGCAAGTCTGGCAGAGGATGCAGTAGAAACATTGATTCCCATTGAAAAGCAGGGCACCTACAGATGAATTCAACCCAGACAGGGCAGACATGTTTTTTATTACTAAACCAAGACATCCTGTTGATTTGGCAGCTGAGGATGGTGGACAACCTAGGTTGCCCCCCCCCCCCCAAACTGATGAGAATTACTGGCTACATGCCTGATGGAGAAGAGTAGCAAATAGATTGCACCCAGTTCTTGTTGATTACTTTGTGGTCAGTCACAGTCCCGTCAGTCATGGTCCCAGGTGGAATTTTTATGCTGGGGCAGGGGTTCATATGTTTAATTTGTCACAAATTCACGGTCTGCTTTGGCAGACATCCAATTTCGGCTCTTAAAATATATGTGATGCTGCACAGTTGCTCTGTTTCTCGGGAAATGGCTAAATAAAACAGGTTTATGTGATTATCCTTAAGTTGAAAATAGAGGGGTTCATTGGTGAAAATTGGGGTTTAAACTTGTGAAGGGGGGAGGGATGGGAGAAAAGGCTGTCAAGGGGGTGCCGATAAAGGAGAGACTCTGTCTCCACCCCCTCCTGGGGAGTTGGAGGATTGCGGGAAAAGGCCAACTGGCAAAGTGCAGACCAGGGGAAACAGAATCCCATGGGAACACGAGCAGGGAAATGGAACTATAGGAAAGGGGTGGAAGGTAGTCCTGCTAGATGCCAGGAGCTTGGGCAATAAAATGCCTGAGCTCCAGGCGATGCTAACTGAGGGAGCAGTGGATGGCAGCGGTCACTGAGACTTGGGCCACTGCAGGACAGACTGGGACCTGAACCTGGAAGGGTTACACTATGTTCAGGAAGCACAGGGGAGGGGGGAGGAGGGGTAGCAATGATAGTCGAAACTCACATTGGCATAGGGGAGTAGAAGAGGCAGAGGAACCGTGGAGGCGATTTGGGTCACCTTGATAACAAGGGGGGGCAAGAGAGTAAAAATAGGAGTGGTGTATAGACCCCCTGCCCTGGCGGAGGAGCTGGAGGACAGTCTGGTGGCAGATGTTGGGAGACACTGCAGACTGGGCAGAGGAGCGGTGGTGGTGTTGGGGGACTTAAACATGCCAGGAACAGACTGGGAGACTATGACATCCTCTGTGACCAGGGAACAGAGGTTGTTGGATGTCTTTCAAGACGCGTTCCTAACTCAGCAGGTGAGGGAACCAACCAGGGAGGCGAGAGTACTGGATGTGGTCCTGGCAGACAGTGACCAGATTGGGGGCCTGGAGGTAAGGGACCCATTGGCGGGGAGTGACCATGCCACGGTCTGGTTCTGCCTGGACCTAGGAGGGTAGAAGGCTGCATAAAGACAGAAGTAACTCGACTTCAGGGGGTTGATTTTAAGGAAATGGAAGGATCCTTAGGAGCATTTGGATGGGACTGGGTCAGACATGGACGCTGATAGTAGGTGGAAATCATCAGGAGAGGGTGCAGGATGCTACCAGCACCTGTGCAAGAGTAAGACGAAATGCGGTAGGGCCCAAAAACTTGTTGGTGGACCAGGAGGTCCAGGAGGTGGTGTGCGGGAAAGAAGGCAGCCTATAAGCAATTCAAGTGCTCAAGGAGTGAAAGGGATTGAGGGAGTACGAGCTGATGGCTAGAAGGGCCACTAGGGTGGTGAGGCGGCTAAGGCAAGGAAGGAGCAGAACCTGGCCAGGGAAATTAGGAGAGGGAACAAGGGTTCTTTAGATACATTGGGGAAAAACGAAGGGTGAAGGGGCAGATTAGCAGGATTAAATCAGGGGAGAGATGGGCACAAGACCCGGGGAGCAGGCTGGCGTACTAAATGAGTACTTCACCTCAGTTTTCACCAAGGAAAATGGGGTGCTGCATCATAGCAGGGACAGAGAGATACTGAGCAGGGGGACCCTTGCTGGGCGGGTCTGGGGGAGGGGGAGGCATCACTAGCAGGAGGGGGAGGGCTAAGCAGGGAGAAGAGGTACCGAAGTGAAATTACAGCAGAGGGAGTGAGGGAAGCCTCAGCTCCCTTAAAGACGGAGAAAGCACTGGGCCGGATAAATTACATCCCAGAGTGCTGAAGGAACTTGCGGATGTCCTAGCGAAACCCCTGGGAGCTTTCACCATCTCTGAGGACAGGGTGGGTGCCCCAGGACTGGAAGGTGGCGCATATAGTGCCTGTCCACAAGGGGGGATCAAGGGAGGTGGCAGGGAACTACAGGCCTGTCAGCCTGACATCGGTGGTGGGCAAGGTGATGGAGGCCATTGTCAAGGAGAGACTGGGGGGGGACCTGGATAAGTTAGTGTGATTGAACAATAGACAGCATGGATTCATCCCGGGAAAATCGTGTCAGACAAACCTGGTGGAGTTCTATGACTGGGTGACGAGTGCCTTGGACCTGGGTAGACCAGTGGACGTCCTCTTTCTAGACTTCAGCAAGGCATTTGACTGTTCCTCACGTGGGCCTGTTGGATAAGCTGGGAGAAATGGGGGTGGGGAACCAGATGATCAGATGGATAGGCAGTTGGCTCCAGGACTGGACCCAGAGGGTCATAGTTGGTGGGATAGTCTCATCCCCAAGGAGGGTCATTAGTGGGGTCCCACAGGATCAGTCCTTGGCCCCTTCTGTTCAACGCCACGTCTCTGACATAAGGACAGGAATCAGGAGTGAGATGAGTCTCTTATGGATGACTCAAAACTGGGGCGGTGGTGGATGGGGAGGAGGGAGGGTGGCCCTACAGGGGGACCTGGAGGCTCTGGAAAGATGGTCTAGAAAGTGGAAGCTGAGGTTCAATGCAGGGAAATGCAAGGTACTCCACCTGGGGGCCAGAAACCCGGGCCAAGTGTACACCCTGGGGGAATGCTGCAAGTCTCGATGGCTGAGAGGGACCTGGGGGTGGTGGTGGATGTCAAGATGAACAACTCTGAGACTTGTAGGAGGGCAGCAGCCAAGGCCAACAGGATGCTGGGATGCATCGCTAGGGGGATCACCTCCAGAAGGAGGGAAGTGATACTCCCTCTGTATAACTGCTTGTTGAGGCCGCACCTTGAGTACTGCGTGCAGTTTTGGAGGCCACACTTAAAGAGGGACATTAACCTCCTGGAGAGGGTCCAGAGGAGGGCAACCAAAATGATTTGGGGCTTGGGGGACAGGACCTATGAGGAGAAGCTCGAAGAGCTAAATATGTACACATTGGAAGAGAGAAGGGACCGGGGGGACATGATAGAGGTCTTCAGGTACATGAAGAGGGTAAATAGGGGAGGAACAGTCAGGGTGCTTCAAGGAAGGAGGAGGGGCCACTAGAGGCATGGGTGGAAGCTGGAGGGGAAGATTCAGGGAGAAGGAGGAGGTGCTACTTCACTGAGAGGGGTGGTGGAGCTATGGAATGCACTGCCTAGGGGGCTGGTGGAGGCAGAGACAGTGGAGGGGTTCAAGAGGGGGTGGGACAGGTACAGGGGAAGGATTCTGGAAGCAAAATCCAATGCAGCAAGAATATCCGGAACTGGGAAAGGAGAAGCCAGAGAAGGCGAGGGGGGTAGCAAGGTCAGCAACCAGGGTGGGGGCTGACCAAACGAGCAGACATGAAAGACCTTTAGGCCTATTCTGCTGGCATTTTAGTATGTTAGTATAATGGTGAAAGCTTAAAGACGATTGGAATTATCAAGAAGCCAGAGTGCTGAAAATCAGTTTTGGCACTCTGACTCCCTGGTGCACAGCAAAATAGCTCTGGGGACTTTTATTTTAAATGTTTTATGTGGGAGGCTATGCCTCCTGCACCCCCCCACTTAAGGATCCTGAACTCCGGGGGTGCAAAAACATTTAAAAAAAATTATTTGGGCCAGGTGCAACAAAAATGCATCAACGCCTGGACCTGAACCCAGCACCCTGCCCACCGAAGCTATCAACCCACCCACCACGTCATGGGGCCAGCTCGGTAACCCACTGCGGCACCAACCCTCACAATCCCTCCCACCATTCGCTGTGCATGCTTGCCCTCCTGCGCACATACATATAGCGACATCCCATCACTATATTCACTGACTCCCCCCCCCTCCAGTTTGGTTGCCCTGCCTCGTCGGTTGTCCCAATGACATGTGCTGAGATTGAGTCGCTGTTATTGCAGGGACTCAGTTGTTTAAGCCCATGTCACTGGTTACCAGTAAAACAGATATCAGTCTTAGAAACGTGTGTAAATGTAGATTTTATCAATATAGAACAAGATAAGTACATTTTATGGGGTTTTGAGCAAAAATATAATGTTTGGTAATTGCTAATCAACTTCAGCCAGTTGCTAATCATTTTTTACTTTGATTAGCGAAGGCCACTAATCAAGTCTACGACACTAATTTATGCCTTGCTCAAAGTCTTAACTGCAGTCGGCTTCATCTTCCTCTGTCTGATCAGTTTCTGCTGTCACCACCTAGCCCTGAACAGACTGATGCTTAAGTTCTGCTCTCCCCACCCGCCCCAAAGAGACTAAATGCGTATCTTGTATGTTGGGGGGTGAGGATATAGCATGCACTAAGCAGGAAAGGGATCTTGGGGTTATCTTCTCTGATTACCTCAAGGCAGTGAAACAGTGTGACAAGGCAGCAGGTAAAGCAAATAGGATACTGGGATGCATAGACAGGGCATCACCAGCAGGAAAAGAGAGGTCATAATTCCACTATACAAGATACTAGTGAGGCCCCACCTGGAGTACACTGTACAGTTCTGGAGACCTTACCTATGTAAGGACATAGACAGGGTAGAGAAGGTTCAGAGGAGGGCAACAAAGATAGTGCATGGATTACATCACAAGTCCTATGAGGACAGGTTGAAGAAACTGAACATGTACTCCCTGGAGGAGAGGAGGGAGAGAGGGGGTATGATAGAGACATACAAGTATCTTACAGAGAGGAACAGGGTGCAGGAATACACTATTTTTAAGCGAAAAAGTTGTTCCAGGACTAGAGGGCATGGGATGAAGTTGGAGGAGGACGATTCAGAGGAAACATGAGGAAGAATTTCTTCACAGAATGGGTGGTGGACAAGTGGAACACCCTGCCAGAGGAAGTGGTGGGGGCAGAAACAATCACGGGATTTAAGAATGCATGGGATAGACATAAAGGAATTCTGGAGGTCAGGGGTAAGGGGCAACAGAGTTCTTGGAAAACATAAACTGAACTTACAAGCTCAAATGGGCAGACTGGGTGGGCCATAGGCCCTTATCTGCTGTCACTGTCTATGTATCTTGGAAAAAATACACACTACATGTCAGTTACTCTCTCTCTCTCTTAACACCCTTTTTTGTGAGTAGTCCTCTTTCTTCTCTGCGTAGAAAACACACAGCAACTGTACCAGAAGAACCAAAGGCACAAAGTCGGTACCGAGATATAAACAATCAGTGTGGAAGGGGGGGCATGGCTGCTGTTTGTGCTTCACACAAATCAAAAAGAAGGACAGAGAAACCGGCAGGCAAACGCTGAAGTAGACAAAGATACAGTGTAATACAAAGATTGGGGGGGGGCAACTGTATACAAACGAAAGGGGGTGGCCAAAGAGCCACACATCACAGCAGCCATTATTCCTTTAATAAACCACCCCCACCTTCTGCTGGGGTGGATGAATAGCTTAGTTCAAATATTTGTAGTCGGGGGCCCACATAATAAAACATTCAGTATTTGTAGTTATTATTTGTGTGCCTGTGGGGGAAAAAGGAAGTACAACAAACATCCCCTTTCCATCTCAGGCCTTTAAATTAAAGCCACCTATCCACCCACACTTTGCTAATATCCCAATCCCAACCTTCCTGCCAGCATCCACAATTTAATGTGTTAAATAAAAACACACCCACGATTGACGACCTACACAATCTGTCGGCCGCCATCTTCAGTGCTTTCTTTTCTTATAGATTCTCCACCCCTTCGACAGCACTCCAACTCCTCCCTCTCTGCACCCAATTTTTCTATTAAAAGCAGATCCCAGGCACGACACAACCTGCCCATCCTCCAAGGATGGCTGCTTTCTAGTGAATTAAAGTAGTCCTGTGCTTGCTTGCATAGTAAAATAGCTGATCACATTATTGCAGGAGCGCTTTAATTCACTGCAAGATGGCCGACCTTGAAGGAGGCCAGGGGGGTGTCGGTCTCCTTCACTGCCATGCATGGGGGTCTGCTTTTAAAAGAAAATGTGGATGCTGTGGGGGGAGGAGGTTGAGTGTAGGGTGCTGCCACAGGGGGTGGAGGAAAGTAATCTTGATATTTATAAGAAAAAAAGCACTAAAGACTGACCCCGGCCATGGAAGCGGGCAGTTTTGCTGGCAGCCCATCATGGGAGTTTTTTCGTATAATACATGAAATTGTAGGTGCTGGGAGGAGGAGGGTGGGATTAGGAGTGTAGTATAAAGTGGGGGGGGGGCAGGGGGTTGAATTTTAAAGGATTGGGCTTGGGAGGAGGTTGGGGATCAGTTTCTTTCCTTTTTTGTATTTCCCAAAAAGGAAAAGGGACGAATAGTGCCACTGTTAGTTAATTCTTTTTTTTTTTTAGTAGCCCCCCATCCCAGCTTGCCCAATTTCCCACCAGTCCTCCCAGTCTTGTCACCCTGGCTTCCCCAGGGCTTATATCTCTCATAGTCCCCCACGGCTCGTCTTCCATGGCAGGGTTTAGTTTAGTTTAGTTTATTGGTCTAGGAATTAATACCTTTTACAAAGGTTCCACGTCACATAGAACATCAAACAAACAATACACAATACAAGTAATACCAGAAGGAAAAGTTACATAATACATATGATATTAACAGTTTCAAGGCAGTAAAGTTTAGAAGTTACGTAATAAATATGCTTTAAACAGTTTTAAGGCAGTAAACAATTTAGGAAATAAAAACTCTTCCAAGTAGAGGGAGATAAGTAGGAGCCAACAGGAAGGCGAGAAAGGAGGGAAAGTGGTGGGCAGTAGAGCAAGTGAGAGGGGACAGAAGGGGGAGAAAAAGAGTGAGTTAGGAGGCAGACAGGAGTAGTAGTGGTACGTGCGGGTTCATTAGACAAGGAGAGTAGGCCATGGATGTGAGGATGGTCAAGAGGAGGAATAGCCTTTATTGAATGCAATCACAGTTGCTAGTGGTAGTGATGTGGGCATAGAGCATGGCGTTGAAAGCTCCAAGAGAGGTTGAGGATAGAGTAGGTGGACTTAGAGCATTGAACCAGGTCAGGGCCCTGTATGTGAGCATTCTCTGTCCCTGTGCAGTCCGATATCTGGGAACCAGAAAAGGTTGGTGTTCAGATCTGGTGGTGGGATGCATACCATGATTTGGACGGAGTAGGTTTTGGATACATAATGGAGTCAGTCCCAATATAGATTTTTTTGCCATTATGCAGGTGCGATATATAAGGCGATTTGATAGTTGCAACCAGCCTGTTTCATAGTAAAGCTCACACGTGTGTGTCAGTCTTTGTGACCCCGTGAGGAGCCGGCAAGCCTTATTTACAGCGACTGAGATACGCCTTAGTGCCGTGGTGGTAGCTGAGCCATAGATAATAAGACCATAGTCAATGACTGAGATTATGGAACTCTGTATTGCTATCCTCAGCGCAGCTTGGTTTAGGAATTGTCGGTTTCTAAATAGTATTCCTAGACGTTGGTTCACTGTTTTCGCCGTGTTGTCAATGTGGGTTGCAAAGGTAAGCCCTTGGTCAGATGTGATGCCAAGGTATTTGAAAGTATTTACTTGGTCCAGTGTATTTCCAGCAGAGTTTTTTATGGTGAGTGGAGTATTTCTATTTTTGTTTTGGTGGTTGGTAAAAAGCATGGCTTATGTTTTATTGTGGTTAAGCACAAGTTTACTATCTAGGAACCACTTTTCAACACTAGAGAAGGCAATTTGTAAGCTTTGGCGTAGGGGGTTTGGCTCTTTGTGAGAAGAGAGAATTACAGCATCATCAGCGTATAAGATTATTTTTTCCGGGCAGATATCTGGGAGGGAGTTGAGGAACAGGCTAAAGAGGAGCGGGCCTAGAATTGATCCCTGCGGTATACCCGAGAGGACTGGTTTGGAGTCAGAGAGTTCATCAAAGATTTTTACAGCCTGTGACCGATTTGACAGGTAACTTTTTACCCAAGCACTAGGACCTTCAGCCAGGCCTTGGCTGGTCAATAAGGAGATAAGTAGGCCATAATGGACTGTATCGAAAGCTTTTGTGAGGTCAGTAAAGACCGCACTGGTTTGGTACCCTTTGTCCAGGGCTGAGTGGACTTCTCCAGAGAAGTCAAGTAAGGCTGTTGTAGTACTATGTCCTTTCCTGAAGCTGTGCTGTTGATTACAAAGTAGATTGTACTTGTCCAGGTAGTCAAGAGAGTTGGTCTGCCACTATGCGTTCAAGTGCTTTGGAGAGGGGTGGGAGTATTGATATCGGTCGATAGTTACCTGTTGAGGCTTTGGCCCCCGCTTTGTGCACTGGTGTGACTATAGCAGACTTCCATTTGTTGGGAAATTGACTTTGGCAAAGGGACAGATTAAGAATTTTGGCAAGGAGGTGGATCACTTCGTCCAGGGTGAGAGACAGGATTTTTAGATCTATGGTGTCACTACTTGTTCTGGATTTGGAGCAGGCCTTTTTTATGTATTTGTAGGCTTCGTGCACTTTGATTTTCTTGAAATAAAATTGTGGTTTGTCACGGGGGGTGTTTTGTGATACTAGGTTAGGCACAGGTAAGTCCAAGAAGAAATCTGGGGGGAGGACCCCACTGAGGTCTGTGAACGTCTTATTTAGAGCATCTGCAATAGTCTTTGGGTCAAGTGTGGTAGATCCATCAACTTTCATAATGGTAGGTGACGATTTTGATTGCTTACCCATTATATTTCGGATGTTGTCCCAGAAAGCTCTCCCGTCACCCCAGGTGGATTCAAGGGTGTTTTTGAAATAGGCACTCTTCATTTGCTTAATTTGTATGGTACATCTCTTTCGTGCCTGCTTGTATTTTAGGGTATCATGCGGTGAGCCTGTGTCCTTGGCTATGGCCCAGAGGTGGTCCCGAGCCTTGAGCTGGGCAAGTAGTTTGGCAGTAATCCAAGGATTTGATAGTGCTTTGATTTTACGCTTTTTAACTGGGGCGTAAAAGTCACATGCAGTATTGAAGGTTGTGATGAAGTATTCTAGTGCAGCATTAACATCAGTCATTTTGAAAATTGGTGACCAGTCATGTTGCAGGAGACAGGTCTTTAATTTTGATAAGATTCCCTTGTGGCAATACTCTGCTTGAAATAACTTTGGGGGGCGGCTTGAGAAATTTATTAGACCAGGTACAAGACACTGGGGAGTGGTCACTGAGAGATTCTGGGAGAACTTTAATGTTTTTTATCCAGTCAGGGTGATTAGTGAGAACCTAGTCAATAAGGGTGCTTGTTCCAGTTTTGTAATTTTTCCAGGTAGGGGAAGTTACCGTCTGCGTCAGGTTGGCTGCTAGTATGTCATCTTTGCAGGAGCCAGTGTCGGAGGCGAGCCAGTTTATATTGAAATCCCCAAGGAGGAGGAGCTCATTTTCAGGGGGTTGCAGGCTTACAAATTCAAGCACTGACTTGAGACTAGAACGGTGGTCTTTAGGAGGGATATAGACTGCGGCCACTGTGAGAACTTTATTTTGTGCACCGAGGAGCAATTTGATAGGGAGAAGTTGACCTGAGTATTAGTGGAGGTGAAGCTGCCACGTTGACTGGATAGGTTGTCCTTTATGTAGATAGCATAGCCCCCACCCTTCTTGCTTACCTGGTCAAGTCTGAAAAGATTGTAGCCTTCAAGCGAAACCACATGATACGGGATGCTGGGAGACAGCCAGGTGTCCACAATGGCTAGTATATCGAGATTTTTTTGCCCAACGAGTGTTTGAAGAGATGCCAGTTTAGGAAGGAGGCTGCAGATATTTAGGGTGATAATGGAGAGTCCACTACCAGCTTTCACTGTTTTTGTTGGCTTGAGTGAGACAGGGCCAGGGTTTGGGTGCACCCCACCAGACATTAGTAGTAGGAGTCGCAGGAGTTTCAGTGATGCCATTTGTAGTTTATAGTAGGTTAGAGTGAGTCTCTGCTTGTTCTTTATTAGGTGTTTGGTTTTTCTCCTGGTGTCCCAGTAGAGGGTGATAGTTAGAGATTATCTCTAACTATCACCCTCTACTGGTGGGGAGTACCTCAACCCGCCAGAACTGGATCCAGATTCTGGGAGGAGCTTCAGTCGCCAGCTGTGGGGAGAGGGGTGGAGGTCAGTGGTCATCCTGCTTAACTGGGAGTTTTTCGGTTTTCTCGCTTTGGGGGATGTGGCCTAATGTCAAGGCGTACGCGCCAATGTCTACCATGCCTCCCCCACATCTTTAGCGCAGGGTGCCTCTCCTCTGGTTACCATCAGGGGCCAGTTGAGCACCAAGCTCTTCCCCATCCTCCCTCTGGAGGAGGAGAGTGGTCCTGCAGATGCTTGATCCCTCCCCCCAGCCAACCCTCTAGCACCTCACTTCTGAACTCGTGCCACCACCATCGCAAGCACTAGTGCTACCTCTGCATCAGCAGGTTGGACCACTATTCATTGTTTGTTACTCACAGCCCCCTACTCTCTGGGTTATAGTCACACACCCCGTTTTTAAATAATGTGTCGTGGGGTGGGTGACAATGACCCAGAGGGCAGAAGTTGGTTTTGTTTTTAAACCATCTTTGCAAAAATACATACGACTGTGGAGGGCTTTAAAAACCTTCCCTTTTAATGAAGCATTTCATTAATGTAAATTATATTGAAGTTGTTATATTTAAAATGTTATTTATTATTATGGTTTTAATGCTGCTGATGTAATTTTGTAAAGGCGCCCTGAGCTTGGAAAGGGTGCCTTATATAAATACATTTTTACTTACTTACTAAATAACCGGTGCTAGGTCTGGGAACTTTTCAAAGCTTTACAAAATGTAAAGTTCCACCGACTGTGCCAGTAAATACTAAATCTGCAACATCTCTGTCAAGGAGACTGTATAATGGGCTTCTTGCTGTTGACATCATATACTTCTGTCTTGTGTACCCACTGGGTTAATTGCTCACCTGTACTGAGGCTGCCCTATGCTCTACCAGAACCTTCTCTCTCGTGCTCTGTTTTTCTCTCGACATACCAGCACTGTTCAGAATAAGATTCTAATGGGTAAGTGAGGTGAGTAAAAAATCAAAGGCAGAATCTTTATTTTTTAGTTTGTATGTTCTTTCCCTTT
The DNA here is from genome assembly GCA_016271365.2 of Neoceratodus forsteri. Taxonomy (NCBI): domain Eukaryota; kingdom Metazoa; phylum Chordata; order Ceratodontiformes; family Ceratodontidae; genus Neoceratodus; species Neoceratodus forsteri. The sequence continues at coordinate 279,882,520 of JADMNL010000026.1, read as the reverse complement.
TTCTGCCTGCTCACTGCAGCGTTAAAAGAGCAGGTGGATACAGAGCAGAGTGGGTGTGGAGGCAGATGACACACCAGCTAGTCTGCGTGCCTGGCAAACAAGAGGGCAGTTGGATGCTGTCATCATTGTGCAGCAGCCCCTGCCCCCACTAAAAAGTTCTCCCTTTGTTAAATTGTCTGTGCTAGCTCACGCTGGACCATCCCCCACATTGATGTGCACACCAAACTCCCAATTCACTAGTTGGACTGTGCTAGCCTCTCCTCCCTAATTTCAGACAGATCCCCATTGACATGCTGTGGGTAAGGACTCCTTTTTCCCAACCCAACCCCCAACCCAAAATAAATTCTGCTTCTCACCTTCAGTGCCAACTTTACATTTTTTGTATAAGACCCCCTGTAAGCTTTAATCACAGCTATTTACACAGCCATGTTCAGTGGCTTTTTACTTATGAATATTAAATGCATTATGAAGGCAAGATGATCTGTGTATGTACCTTTATAAGATGGATACAAGTCAATTTAGAGCACTGTAAGTGAGCATATTGAGGAGCGTGGGATCTGTAAAACGATGTTAGTGGAGAAGAAATATCAAAATTGTTTGTTTTTTGTGCATCTCTCCAGACCACACGCATACATTCAAGCCTCATTCCCAGAGCAAGGCATCATGGGTACACAAATTGTTGTCCAGTTTGGGCTGACGGTATGTGGATAAGAAGAATGCTGGATCTTGATTGGCCATAACGTACTTTCAGTTCAGTCATTATGCCAGCACAGTAGCTGTCATTTTAGCTACTTTTCATGCAAAATCAGATACTATAAATAGATGCATGTAGCTACATAGAATGTGATGGCAGACAATATGTGTTGGGCGTACTCAGTCTGCCCAGTTGTTTGTCTCCCTCAGACCATTATTAATTCATGTCACAATCTCTTCTTCGCACTGCCCTACCCCATGTTATTCCAGACATTTTTGAACCCAGTTACTGTATTCACCCCACTGCCTCCTGTGGGAGGCTATTCCGGGTAGCCATCACCCGTTCTGTGAAAAAGTACTTCTTCCTCACATCCTCCTGAATTTACCACCTCCAGCTTCATATCATATCAAGGGGTTGTTATAAGGCATCCTTTTCTCTGAAAAATACTCTCCTCCTGTACCTTATTAACCCCCGTAAGATATTTAAAGGTTTCTGTTATAGCCCTCTCTCCCTCCTCTCCTCCATGGTGCACATATTTAGCTACTTTGGCCTTTCTTTATATTGATTTGCTTGCAGACCTTGCACCATTTTGGTAGCCCTCTTCTGGACAGCCTCCATTCTGTCTATGCCCTTTGTGAGATGTGGTCTCCAGAACTGTACACAATACTCAAGATGGGGCCTTACCATTGATTTATATAGGCGCAGAACCACCTGTCTGTTCCTGCTGTAGATACCCCTACCTTTGCACCCCTGCATCCCATTAACTTTTCTGACTGCTTACTACACTGCCTGGCTACCTTTAGGTCATCTGATATCATCCAACCTAGGTCTCTTTCTTGTTTGATCTTTGTCAATATCACTCCACCCATATTACATAAAAACATAGAATTTGACGGCAGATAAGGACGGCTTGGCCCACCTAGTCTGCCCATTTCCCTACCAACGGATAAGCTGCAGATCCTAGTAAACCAACAGCCTACTTCCTCTTACTAGAATTGCCTTATGTCTGTCCCATGCATTCTTGAATTTCCCCACTGTTTTTGACTCTATGACCTCCTCAAGAAGGCTGTTCTGTGTATCCACAACCCTCTCTGTGAAGAAGTACTTCCTCACATTACCTGTGAGCCGTCCCCCCATTATCTTCAAATTGTGCCCCCTTGTTTTTGCACATTTCTTTTTCTGAAAGATGCTACCTTCTTGGACTTTGTTGATTCCCTTGAGGTATTTGAAAGTTTCTATCATGTCCCCCCCCTTTCCCTCCTTTCCTCGAGGCTATACATCTTTAGTTCCTTTAGTCTTTCTTCATACGTCTTCTGATGCAGACCCTGCATCATTTTGGTTGCCTTCCTCTGGACAGCCTCCACCCTGTCTGTCTTTTCGGAGATAGGGTGTCCAGAACTGTAGACGGTACTCAAGATGTGGTCTTACCAACTGTCTGTACAGAGGGCCAATAACTTCCTGTTTTCTACTGGTGATGCCTCTCCCTATGCATCCCAGTATCCCCCCAGCCCTCCTTACTGCCTTCTCACATTGCTGGCCCACCTTTAGGTCATCTGATATGACTACCCCCAGGTCCCTTTCCATTTTTGTTGTTGTCAGTATCTCTCCCCCCATTGTGTACTCTTCTGGGTTTTTGTTTCCCAGGTGCATTACTTTGCACTTCCTTTCATGGAATCTAAGCTGCCATACATTTGACCATTTCTTCAACCTTGCCAAGTCCCTTTTCATCCTTTCCACCCCACCTTGCGTATCAACCCTGTTGCAGATCTTTGTGTCATCTGCAAAGAGACATACTTTCCCTTCCAGTCCCTCTGTAATGTCACTTATAAAGACATTAAAAAGGACCAGCCCCAGTACTGAACCCTGCGGTACCCCACTAGTAACCCTCCTTTCTTCACTGTGAACTCTATTTACTATTGCCTGCTGTGTCCTGTTGTCCAACCAGTGTTTTACCCAGGCTACCACCCTGGGACCCACTCCCAGGCTGGCTAATTTGTTTATTAATCTTTTGTGCAGGACTGTGTCAAATGCCTTGCTAAAGTCTAGGTAGGCCATATCCACAGCCACTCTCTGGTCAACTGCTTTGGTCACCCAGTCAAAGAAATCAATTAGATTTGTCTGATATGACCTTCCCACTGTGAATCTATGCTGCCTTGGATCCTGTGCCCCACTGGCCTCTAGGTACTCAATAGTTCTTTCCTTCAGAAGTGATGCCATCATTTTCCCTACCACTGAGGTCAGACAGGTCTGTAGTTTCCTGCCTCTGTCTTGCTCCCACTTTTGTGATGTGAAATCACATTCACCCTCCTCCAGTCCTCGGGTACCACCCCATCCTCCCATGTTTTATTAAAAAGGGCAGTCAGTGGTGTTACTAGTTCTTCCCTTAGTTCTTTTAGAATTCTGGTGTGAATCCCTTCAAACCCCATTGCCTCATCTTCCTTCAGTTTTAAGAGTTCTTTCAGAACCTTTTCTTCTGTGAAAGGACTAATATCAACCCCCCCATCCAGAGTGCTTCTACTGACTGGATTAGGTATTTCCCCCGCTTTTCCATTGTGAATACTGAGCAGAAGTTTTCATTCAGTATCCCTGCTTTTTCACTGTCGCTCTCTGCCCAACCCCCTTCCTCTTTGTTTAGCCTCAGTACCCCTGCCTTAGTCTTTCTTTGTTCTCTAATGCACCTATAAAAGGTTTTATCCCCCCTTCTTAACCGAGTTGGCTATCTTTTCCTCGGTTTGGGCCTTTGCTATTCTGACTGTCTTGTCTGCTTCCTTCTTGTTTAACTGGTACAGTTCTCTGTCCTGCTCCTTCTGTGTTTCCTTATACCTCCTGAATGCTATCTTTTTCTCTCTTACCTTCCCTGCCACTTCTTTTGAGAACCATAGTGTTTTTTTCTTTTGTTTTGATTTGTTTATTTGCTTCACACAAAGGCTTGTTGCCTCTGTGATGGTGGTTTTGATGTTTCCTCATTGTTGCTCCACCCCACCTTCTTGCCTGTTTGCTAGTGCTTTTCTGAGACACACTCCCAGTTTGACAAAATCAGCCCTCCTTAAGTCCAGTACCTTCACTTTTGTGTGGCATGACTCTGCAGCTAAGTTTATTGTGAACCACACTGTTTGGTGGTCGCTTGTTCCCAGATGGCTACCCACTTCAAGATCAGAGATTCCTCTCTCCCGAGTGGGTTCCAAAACTGGCTGTTTGAGGCATGCCCCCTGTAGGGCATCGAGAATGGCCCTGCTCTTGGATGCGGCTGCAGCAAAGGTGATCCAGTCAAAATCTGACATATTCAGGTCTCCCATCAGCAATATCTCCGTTTTCTCTGCCATCTCAAGGATGCCTTCTATCATTTCCTTGTCTATTTCCTCCCCCTGAGACGGGGAGGGTCTATATACAACCCCTATGCGGATTGTGGAGCCATTTCCAGTCTCCAGGGTGACCCACAGTGCTTCCTCTCCTCCCTGTTTACCCTTTAGTTCTGTTGCTTTTATCCCTTCTCTTACATAGAGAGCTACTCCTCCTCCTGTTGTACTCCACTCTTGGGTTCCTGTGGCCTAGATGCATTATTTGCACTTTTTTTGCATTAAAACCCAGGGCCATACTCTCGACCACTCTCCCAGTCTCTTTAGATCCCTTCACATTCTATCCCTTCCCCCCGTGTCTACACTGTTACAGATCTTCGTGTCCTCTGCAAAGAGGCAGCCCTTCTCTTCCAGTTCTGCTATGTTGTTTATGAAGATATTAGAGAAGAGCAGTTCTTATACTGATCCATGAGGTACCCTACTGGTCACCCTTCTTTCCTAGGAGCATGCTCCATTCACCGCTACCCTCTGTGTCCTTTCCACACAACCATACAACATGATATAAAATGAATATAATCAAAACTCAGACACTCAGTTGAGCAGTACCAAGCTAAGTACACATGTAGCTTTTTAATCAATGTACTTTTGTTTTAAATGGCAGATAAACAATGGCCACAGATGGCACTGCAAGATAAGGAAAGAAGCAGGTCCCCAGTAAAATATATAGGAACAGAGAATTTGTCAGCAAAATAAGACCACTTGGCCCACCCAGTCTGCCCAGATGCTATAGGAAGAAACCAAGAATGGATGACATTATTCACTTTTATTTAAAGAAGATTTCTTTTAACAGTTTCTTAGCAGTGAAGGGGCTATAGGCCCAAAACTGGCATTGCTGAAACCCCTGCACTATTCAGATCTCACCTGCTGAAGTTGACTCTGGTGTTTCTGCCCACAGTTCTCCACAGTGGCCACCTACTCCAATTAAAACATTAATGGAATAAGATTCTCCGCTACTTGTTGTCTTCTTTGACTGGGTAATGAGGGAACTGGAAAGGGGCCATGCAGTGGATCTTCTTTACTTTGATTTCAGTAAGGCATTCAAATCAGTGCTGCATAGGTGCCTGCTGAAGAAAGTGATGGACCTTGGAACAGCAGGGAATATAGTCAGTTGGGTGGGAAAGTGGCTCAAGGGTAGGCAACAGAAGGTCGTCAGTGTGGTGAAGTCTGAGGAGGGGGGAAGTCACAAGTGGGGCACTACATGGATCGGCCCTTGGCTTGGTCCTTTTCAGCAAGTTCATCAGTGACATTAGTGAAGGAATCCAGGGTAAGATTCCCCTCTTTGTTAATGACAGTAAACTTTGTGGAAGGGTGGATAGCATTGAGGAAGTTATGGCACTGAAACACAACCTCCAAAGGCTGCAGAGATGGTCAGATGTGTGGCAATAGAAGTTTGGTGCCAAGAAGTGTAAGGTAATGCACCTAGGGCAAAGAAACCCCATGATAGATGTTGGGCTAAATGGGTTTAAACTTGGTACCACCTCAGAAGATTGAGACCTGGGAGTCATTATCTGTGACACCGTAAAGCAGTCTAGCCAGAGCTACAAAGCCTTCAGCAAGGCAAGCAGAATGTTGGGGCGTATAGGTAGGGATATAGATAGTAGAAGAAAGGAGGTAATTCTCTGCTTTGATTGATACATTTGTGGTGTAACCCCCTGGTTCCCAGGGGTTACTAGAATCTAGTCAGTCTCAGTGTTGGGTAGGGGAGGCAGCTGATGATTATCTAGTTAAATGGATTTTTACCTGCTCCCTCTCTGTTTTCTTGGTCTCGTCTGAGAGCAGAGAGGTGATGTCATTTAGAACTCTCACAGCACCACAAGCCACACAGCTTGCTGTGAGTGTGGGGAGTTTAAAATTCTGAAGTCAGTTCAGTGCCAGAGCTCAGTGAGTGAGCAGTGAGGAGAGCCACTTTTTCTCACTCTTGTCTGAGGACATATTTTGCCAGATTTGTGAAGTAGTGGAAACAGTCTTCAGGATTTCCTGATGCCCTCATTCCTGGTGGGATGAGGGGGACTGCAGAGGCTTTGAGGGGCAATCACCAGATCCAACCTAGAACATTTTGAAGCTGCCTTTGGTGTACAAACTGTGAGTAGATTCTGTCTGAGAGTTACAGTACCTAGGATATGTACCTGCCTTGTTTTCTGTGATGTGACACTTTGATAAAGAAACCCATTCACCCATTTCTGTGAGACTTTTCTCAAGAAGTTTATTTAAAGTTTGCTGACAACAGTGGATGTCCCAAGTGTGACTAGGCAGCTTGATAAGAACTTTAACGTTACACTCCCTTGTAGTGTGTCTGATGCTAAAATGTGCTAAATATTTGAAAAAAGCATAAATTCTACTGTTCATTATCTGTTGAGGTGTAACTCTGAAAGAATAGCTGGGTATGGATGAGGAAGCAAAAGGTGGGCAACCCCCATCTGGAGTGACCAGTTCAGCACTTAGGGTTCTGTAAGGGTGCCTGTTCTTTCAGCACATATGGCCAATGCCTGAAAATGACGTTTACCCTTGTATGTGGGTTTTGCTAGTCTTGAGCCCTAGTGTGTTCTGTCATGGCCAGTGTGCCACATTTCCTTCTGTAAATCCTATGCTGTATGGAAAGTGTTCTAAGTCATGGTCTAGTGCCACTTCCAGGAGAATTCTGTGTGTTTTTGTCATGGCTAGTGCCACATTTCCAGATATCTAATCCAGTGTTATTTGGGAAGTTTGAGTTTCAGTTTTCTACAGATGTGTTCTGCATTGCCTTGTGCCAAGAAGTGTAAACCCTTGGGGGGGTCCATCTTTGCTTCTGTGTTCCAACTGTTATGGAATAAAGCCACACTCTAGAATCCCAGCCTGGTATGGACAATCTAGTTAATGCTTTCTGTGTGGATTTACTGGGTACCCTTGTCAGAAGTGCAAACCTAGCATAAGCCTCAGGAGAAGCTTCTCTCCTCAGGACCTGGGTTTGGTAAAGGTCTGTTATTGTCTTGTACACACTTTGTGTTTCTCTCTAAAATTCCTTTGTACCTCCACCCCTCTCTTTTCCCTAGACAGAAAAAGTGTGGGAGGTGTGCTTACTAGTTAAACCGGGGGGGGGCAGGTACATTGGTAAGGTCACACCTGGAATACTACGCCCTCACCTCAGAAAGTATAAGGACAGGCTAGAGGCAGTGCCGAAAGGGTGACTAAAATGTATTTAGTTTTTGGTTACTGTGTAAGGTGTCATTGCCCAAAATATGACGGTTTCAGACACGACCCAAGAAGTTACAATACAAAATTGGCAGACAAAACAAATAACAGGTATAGTTCAGAGGAAATCTACATGATGTTCTGTGACACAAACAGTATGGCTAATATGACAGAGACAATGGCAGGAAAATACACAATAGTACAAAACATAACAAGCATACAGTCATAGTGCAGTAGAGTTTTAGCACATAATCCATGGTAAGTGCTACATATGATGCGGGGCCTGCAGGTGTACTTCTACGAGAAGCCTTTTACGAGCACTGAACATGTACTTACTGGAGGCTAGAAGGAAGAGGAGGGATATGATAGAGGCTTTCAAGTTTCTGAGAGGCATAAACAAAGTGCAGTACATGGAGCTAATAGGAGCACCAGTTCAGCAACACATGGGCATGAATGGAAACTGAAGTGGGGGGCTTCAGGAATGACTTAAGGAAATACTACTTTGCTGAAAAGTGGTGGAGCCATAAAACAGTCTGACTGCGAGGTGGTGGGTACCAAGACTGTGCAGGGCTTCAAGCATGGAGGGACAGAGATAGGGCACAAAAATGATCGGCTTCAAGTAACGGGGGAAAAGCATGAGCTGAAGGGGAGGTCCCTAGATTGACACAAGGTCCCAGGCAACTTTGGGCAGACTGCGTGGACCCGTTTGATTTCTGCCATCACGGTCTGTGTTTCCATTTGATCTGACAGTGCAACACTGAAAACACAGCTGCCTACACCCACCTGGTGCCACACTCTGCCAGGTACTGTTCAGTGACACCTACAAACTCTGTCCAAACAAAATGTCAGCACTGCAGTGCTTCAGATCTGCAAGTGCACTTCTGCAAGAGCCTGCCCAGCTCTTTGTAAACCAATGACCAACAGAAAAGCAAGTGCCTGTTATTCAGATTCATCAAGTGAGCCATGACTGCTATTGAAAACACCCTGACTAGCCTTACAAGGATACTGCAGACTGGCTCATTAAACTGCTGATCCCCACAGCCCCATGTAATGCTGATACACCGCCCATGAAACTGCCACTCTGCACCTAGCCCATACTGTGTACGTACTTACCCTTACTATGACTATGGGAATAAAATAGAAGCATGCATACAGTGTTAGAGCCACCTACTGGCTAATCACCAACACTACAGTGTTCAGTAATTTTTTTTTGTTTCCTTCCTTTTGTTTGTTTCTTTGCTAATTTGAACTAAAAAGTGAAAATAATTTCTGTACTAACAATAATAGAGTAATTTTTTAATTTCAGTAAGGCACTGCAGGGGTGCATTGTGGTTGGATAAAAACACCAATTGTGTGGTGGAAGTACTTGACTCCGTCTAGTGCTTCGACCCACCAGCGGCATGTTGTAATTTACCACAATGCACCCCTGCCATACATTATTTCTTAATTATAAACTGAGTCTCTGAAATGGTGAAAATTGATTGGCTGATGGTCATCTTCATATGTATCTATAACTTAGCACAACAGCATGAGTAAACAACCAGCAGCTTCTACAAAATGAATTGAATACTCTTTGGTAATTTCTCTCCTCTCTGAGTGCAATCACAGACACGGCTGCTACTTTAAACATGGCTGTTACCTTCACTCACTAAAACCTTTAAAGGGGTAGTGCACCCTCCTATCTTGTAAATGTTATTTGTTTCCTTGTCAACAGACAACTCTTTTTGCAAAGCCGTTGGGAATATATGTGTTTGCTTTAGTTTGTTTTCACTGTTTATACTAACCCCTGTAACTAGCATGAGGTCTTCAATTTCTGGTTGTTGAAATGTCATTGTCCCTGAGAACTGTATTAGCACATGGGAACATGACACTGTGGCACACGTTTACACCACTTATTTCTGTGCTAAAAGTACACATAACCTGATAAAACTCTCTAGAAACACACAGGTTGAATGCAGTTTAAAGGAACTTAAATGTGCATTAATCTAAGACAGTTTGCAAAGCTTGCTGAAGGTAAATGTGGTATTCCTCACCAACTGTAACTTGTTTTGTTGAACTGTAGTTAAGCTGCCAGGCATACTATGGAGTTTAAAGGGTACTGACACATCATAGCATAGTCTGATATGCCAGTTTATAAAATGGGCATAGCAAATAAAGCATTTTGATTGGCTACAAAATAAGCACCATATATGTATTACACATAGGGGGAAAAAGTACAGGCAAAGAAATCAATGCCCCTAGATGGAATGTTCAGAGCTAAGCATGGAATGTTCGTTTTTTAAAAGTCGCCATTGTTTTAGCAGCGTAGCAGATCACGGAAGCTTTAGAGCCACTCGCTCTTCATTTTTCTTAGTAGAAAAATAAAATGGACCGTAGCAAAACCTGCAAGTAATCAAAGAATGGAGGTGCTTCAATCAGTGCCTAGCACACCACACCGGCTGTTATTCATGAATACTCCCACCCTCACGGAGCCGACCACAGCCTGAGCTCCGTATGGGCTGGGTGTTTCAGGTGCCCACAGAAACAGTCACCGGACTGGATTCAAACAGTAGGGCACGGCACCAGTCAGATTTACCCCCCATCATCATCATCATTCCTCAGATTTAGTTACCCAGTTTGAGCTTGTTCCTATTAAAAAAAAAAAAAAACTGTAATGAGTACACGAGCACTGGGGTAGTGCAACAAAATTAAATCAATAGTACCACTCACAACTACATAATGAAGTCACTTTTAAATAGGCAGAAGGACTATTTTATCATATATTAACAATTAAATCAACTTTTTTCTACATGTAAACATACTTTTTTGTCTAAACTTTGATAAGATAAAAAATGTGCCCATTTTATAAGTGCAATAAGACACTCCAGGGGTGTGCTGAACAAATATTATCGCACTTTCAGGGTCTGAAGACACTCGACCGGTGGCCTCGTGCCTTACTACGCCCCTGGGCGTACGGTAATATCTGTTCAACACACACCCTGTCATGTCTTATTGCTTACACAGCTCTCAAGCACAGTGAGATTTCATAGAGCTTGATATCATTATTGATAAGAGATATGGGATGATAATTTTCAGGCTTTGTTCAGTCCTTCCCTGGTTTGGGTAATAAAATAATCCAAGCTTCAGATAGACTAGCATTTTAAGGGGGATGGGAGAGTCAGTAATTAAAGAGTTTGGTACACAATGAGATTTCAGCTACCATAAAATAGAGACCCTCAGGATAGCCACAGGGACTGGTATGAACAGTGAAAATAATCTAAGGCAAACACATATATCCCCAACAGCTACAGTGGAAAAAGTTGTCTGTTGTCAAGGAAACAAAAAACTTTCACAAGATATACAGTGTACTAAAGGAATAATGGATGACAGAGTGTAAGGATGCAGGCGTACTCCAGTCAGCCTTGGGAGAACTGGAAGAGTGGGCAGAAACACACAAGTTAACATTTAATGCTGATAAATGCACTGTAATGCATCTGGGTACCAAAAATGTTAAGCATAGGTACAGTTTAAAAGGAGCAACACTGAGGGAAGTTATGGACAAAAGAGATCTTGGAGTCTGAATATAAAATGATCTAAGCCGCAAAATGCACTGCAACCAAGTAGTCAGAAAGGCTAGCGGTATTCTAAACTGTATCAGAAGGCATATCAGGAGCAGAGACAGGGAAGTCCTAGTCCCCCTTTATACTTCCCTGGTTAGACCTCATATGGAATATTGTGCCCAGCTATGGGTCCCAGGTTGTAAACCTGAAATTAGAGCACTTGAGAAAGTACAGAGAAGGGCAACCAAATTTATTAGTGAAATAAAAGATCAGGAATATGAGGACAGGTTGGTGGAGTTGGGAATGTACTCTCTAGAATACCGCAGGTTGAAAGCTGACATGCGTCTAGTTTTTAAAGCATTCTTAGACCCTGCCCTGTGGGACCAGCTTGGTCTTGATACCAAAAATCAAAATTACTGCATGAGATCACATCCCTTACAAATCATAGGCAAGAGACATTGATCCAACAGAAGAAAATATTGGTTTTCCATAAGAATACAAAAGGTTCGGAATGGTCTTCCCCATGGAGGTGGTGGCAAGCAAAACCTGTGATGAATTTAATCCTAGACTGGACGGTTATTTAATAAGGCACTACTAAATGGCAAGCATTATGGATCCATGTCTTCTCTGCTCTGGATAACCTTTGAAACCTATGAATCCCTGATGGAGGTGGCATGGTCTAGTGGTGACTCCAGTGTTTAAGAATTTGCTGTTTGTATAACTCACCTGTAGCACCCCTTGCAAAACAGTTTGTCACAGGCTTCCACTATGTCTTATGTGTCAGTCCCTCCAACTAGCCACATGGCCCACCCCTCTGGCACTGGCCTATAAAAATTCAAGCACCTTTCTAACAAGGCCGCTCTTCTGAGCTGAGGCCACCAGTCTGGAAGTTTCCCGGCTTTTCAGTGTCCAGAGCTGTGCCTGCCATTTGGTGCAGAAACAGATTTGTAAAGACTGCACTGGAAAGCAGACATTGCTTGAAACACCAACAATTTATTTACATTGAACCATGCACGATATAGGATAAGCTAAGAATGTACACATTCAGATTCCTGACTGCTACCCAACTAAAGGCCCGAGTTATCATCAGGCAAATGTTCTGAGCGCATAAGCAGTGGGAGCAAAGTTTCTACAGCAAACATCCTCAGTTCCCTATACTAGCTGCAAGTGAAGTAGTGGTGGCCACAGGAGTTACCTGTACCCTGATTCTTATTTGCACAGGAGAAATCCCTTTCCCTGAGCAGAACGCTGAGGGTATACCCTCCTACACTAGTATAAAAGTCCCAGGGCATGAGCATCAAATGAGGCAGAATGGAGCTCACTGCATCTTGCCCGGATCTCAACAGCATCTCTTTCCCTCAAGATTGCTGGATCCAGCTCTTGCTCCGTAACTCATAGCCTGGGGAAACCTCAGCTTGCCTTCTGAACCCTGGTATCCCCCCTCTGGCAACTCGGCCCTGAGGGAGCCAGATACCACTCGGAAACTGAGACCGTGCCACTGCCTTGTCCCCACAAGCCACACCCTGATCTGTTGCAGCTGGAGTTTACTTTTCACCGATCTTGTGCTAAAACTTGATCCTGAACCCTTTCTGCATGACCAGGACTCCATACTTATGCCCCAGCATATGGACTGCCCAAAAAACCCAGGGAACATCAGGAACAAACAAGTACAGAATGTACTCAAGCAATTAACACCTCTATGCTTGTAGATGTCTTGCAACAATAAATAAGAAACATGTTGCATTTATTTTACAGTGCAAATGTTGATCCTTTCTATGCCAGTGGGGCAGTTACTTGACTGGCATAGTCCTGCAATATGGAGCAAACCCCCTTGGCTATAATATTTAAAATTGTGATGGCATGCCAGTGTGGGGACTAATTTTGGCAAATATAAATGTTTGGCAACCCAGGTTCTTGCCCCACACCCAGCACTAATGGAATGGAATTTGTCAAGAAGGTTGAGAAGCATCTGTGATGGTGCTCTCTTCTCTGAGGGAGGGACTGGCATGTACCACTCCTAGATCACCTCCTGGTGGATGTGCACACCCTGATGTAGGAAGTGGACAGAGAGAGGAAAAATAGGAGCTGCCCTCCTATGGTGTACTTGATGATGACTTCCAGGTTCATCTCCATGCCACCTGACCCCTCAGCGCACTGCCCCCACTTCCTAACATTGAAAATGTAACCTTTGGGGTGGGGAAGGGGCTGGTCTGCCTGGCACCATGATGGCATCTTAACTCAGTAGCTCTGTTACTCTCCTGTACCTACCTACATCCGATGGAATACATTGCTCAAGCAGAGTTTTTTTCTACTTGAACTGGCTTCCATATAAAAACCTGGAGATAACAGAATTACGACATTTGTTAAAATTGCACCAGCTGGCGCAGTTTGTAGGTTAAGGCCTACCTTTTTTGATCTTTCTCCTGACTGGCTACACCCTACACCAGACAATGTGGCTACAGCCGCAAGGGAACTTTCCTGAATCTTGGAGTCACATAGCTGTTGAAGGACACTGCTGACCTCAAAATTACGAAGGCCTTAGACATGGATGCAGTTGGATTTTGCCTGAATGCTTCGGTAACCCGAGTCACAGTGGCTGAAAGCTGCATAAATAATCTTCATTCCTTCTTGCATGAACAAGACAGAAAATAAATTATCTCCTCAAAAAGGTCGATGGTATGGAGAATCAGGCCGGGGTAACAATATATTAATTTTCAGCTTCCCAGAAGGTGTTGATGGGGCCACCACTAGCAGGTTCCTTCAGGCGGTGATCCCTGAACTACTGCTGGTGAAGAACTGTCATCCCGAGACCAAGTGAGTACACAGCACGCTGGCACCTAAGTCCAAGCCAGGGAAGCGACCATGCCTGATTCTGTCCCAGCTTCTCTGATTTCCTGTTAAAGAAAATGTTCTAAGGCTGGCTAAAGAGTGGGGTCCCCTAAATGGCAGGGGCATGATATGCACCTTTACCACAATTTCTCTGCCAAGCTTTCTGCATGGAGCCGAGTACATTTTGGTGAAGATGCAGCTGGCAATCCTGAGTATCTGGTACTCTCTGCACTCCCCAGTTCACTCAGGGTAGTCCACACTGGAGTGCCCCACACTTTCCGAACACCAGACGCTGCTTCACATCATATTAACATTTTATTTATAACTGTTGTTGGACATTCAGGAGTGCACGGAGACCGCTGCCATTCACACCACCAGCTCAGTCTATGAACACTGCGGCACCCTCTGTCATGACCCTGGCCCCATTATTTGGCATCCAGCTGCCACATCTGCTGGTTCCTCATGGGGGGATGGCTGATCACTGCCCAAAAGGAACCTCAGAAATGGTGACAATGTATTGGGCTTCTGAAGGAATTTCCAGCTCTGCCACTCTGATCTAGGAACCATTGTAAGGAACATGACTCACTTGCCTCCTCTGACGTGATAAATGATTCCCCTCCATCCAAACTCCTATGCAGTTCTCCCCACTGAGCAACCAAAAGACACTCGGTATCTGCCGCTGTAATCACCATTGTGCTGTCAGTGGCTTGATGGCTCTTTCACCCTCTTTGACCACAGTACTGGTATGTACCCTGCTTCCATAGGGCTGCTCTTAGGTCAGACTCTCCTTAGAAAACATAGACCACCCCTCAACCTCTACATCTGTCAGGCTGACCAGCCCAGTCTGATCTGAAAAAATGCAAAGTGAGTCTTTCTTGACTTTTTGACTGTGGGTAGACATTTTCTCAGCTGCTTCCACCCTGATTCATGGCTGCATTGATCTTAGCCTTCTGAAGAGCTGGGAACTACCACACCAAGTGGCAGCAGCTTGAATGCCTTCTAGAGAAGGCCCAACACGAGGCCTTGCAATGACTTTTAGAGTGCCCTAGGATCTCAAACCCAGTTTCTCATTGCTCATTGAGAGTTTGGGTATGGGACTGCTTCTCTGATTTACTGTTGTTTCTTATTTACATCAATGTGGTTCAGCTTGTGTTTTGCTTCTTTTTTGATACTGAACTGTTCCAGTTTGTAACGCTGCTGTTAGGAGAGTTTATACTTCTAACTCTACCCTTCTTGTAACCTCTGATTTCTGTCAGAGTTGGACTGTGCAGTCATGCAGTTCCTGCTGTATACAGTGGGATTTTAGGGTCTGTGAACCTACTTTGTCTTCTTCCCAGGTTCTGGGCAGTGCTTGCTAGCAGTTTATCCCTACACCTGCTTGACACCAGTCTCAGCATATATCCTATATCCAAACCCCCTGTATGTTCCCCTGGCATCCCCCCCCCCAAAGCATTGCCAGTCAGACTGTTTTCTCACTTACTGGCTTTGCATGACCCCAGTAGATGTACAGTGGTGACCGACCATAGTTCATAGTGTTCCTCTTTCTTCTGTTTTACAGGTCAGCCCTCTTGTTGCTCTCTCATAATCAGGACTGGTTTAAGGGTTAAAACTACACATCAGGTGGCTCCTAGTACTTCCTCTCATGGGGGGGGGTGCTCTTCCCTTGAGGAGAAGTAGACTGTTGGTTAACTAGGATCTGCAGCTTATCCAATAGGTAGGAAAATGGACAGACTGGGTTGCCAAGCACTCCTTTTCTGCCATCAGTCTGTTTCTGTGAGACCATGCATGTGCCACCTGACACCATTAATACCTCCCTTTACAGTAACTGAACCAATGCCGGTGCACCTTTTCTTCACCTGAAGTAGTCTCTTTTGTCAGATTCAGTCAGAGTAGACACTACCTATCTTGGATGAAGAACATAGGGGGGCCAACAGTGTGGATAAAGTGTTGAATGATGAAGGGGACTGGGCTACACTGGGGCAGCGAATGGGGATTAGCACCCCCCCATACACACTCTGAATGCCAGCTTATGGCATGAAGTTTCACCTTACCTCACTTCCCCAACTTGTCAGGTACACTATGAACTCCCTTTTAACACTCCCCCAGTTTCTGGACTACTTAGCTTAACGACTGACTAATGTGTGGTAGGTTAGCAATCCATGGGCCATGCATCCTTCCTTCCTTGCACATAACACACTCCCCCTGTGCCTAGTTGCAGCTTATTCACTCTTATAAATGTGGTCTTGATTCTTCTGTGTCCTGATTGGTTAACTGGCACCTCTGGCCGTGTCCTTATCATGGCATGTTGTGCCAACCAGCACCTCTTCAGCCAGTCAGGGCACTTTACAAAAGCACACAGTGTGCCTCAGCCTGTCAGCTGAACCCTCTTGGTCGAGCTGCAGAAAAGCCATTACCCTGTCTCGCCCACCATATACACACACATACGTGCAGTGCAATTGTTTTTTTTTTTGTTTTTTTTTGAAAACTCATAAAACACTCCAAAATAAAACTCTGACCTGTGGTTCTCTGACAAAAAAAGAAAGACAACCACAACCAAACCGAATGACAACGTGTGCTGCCACAACGTCTTTTTCCAAGTAAAAGTCCAAACCCGCTCATCTGCTTGCTATCTTATACACCGTTTTTTTTTGGTTTTTTTTTTAAGTAAAACATTTACTTCAAACTTCAAGACTTTCATTATTATCACAGAGCAAGTGGCAAATGTTAGAAACCACTATTTTACAAGCGGTAAATACAGCCCCTGGCAAGGGACACGCTCGCTCTTGGCAGCAGAGACAAACCTAATTAAAATGGGTGTGTGCCAATGAGTATAAAAAAAATAAAATGGGTGTGTGCCAATCGGGAAAACAGTGTGAAGAGAAATGAACAGCCTAAACAGTACGTGTGTGTGGGGGGGGGGAGCAGTGCCCTGTACTGGCCATCAGAAATTACCAGTGGGGGTCTGTTTGTACCATTGCAATATTAAACCTCAGTTTTCACATTTTTTTGCTATTTTTTTTTGTCTTTTTTTATTCTTAAATAGTTACTTGTTGGGGGCCCATTTTATAAGCGCAATAATACACTCCAAGGTGCAAGTTATCTCCTGCTAAGAGCATGCCTAGGTGCATAAGGCACTCTGCGCAAGTGCCTTGTGCCTTATAACACCTAGACGTGTTGTTAGATAATCCACACCTTGTCATGTGTTATTGCTTGCATATATCCCCCTTCCTTGTAGAACTACCTCCCCTCCCACATTCCATGGGGATATCAGGTTCTACTGCTTAGCACTCCTGGCCATCAGTAACACTCTTGCCTAACCATGCTAATTAATTGTTTATCCCCAAAATCTGCTCTGCAGACACCCATGCCTGTCAACCTAGCTAGGTTCACATATTGTTTTTGTTTGTTTCACCAGGAAATACGTACTGATCTAAACAGCTTCTTCCCAGGTATGTCCTGGGAAGGGGGATGAGGAGAGTGCATTTACATCAGTAATGTTACAATTAAAATAATAGCCATTAAGTTACAATAATAACAGGACATGGTAGACAATTAAACAGAAGCACAGTGTTCAAGAGGGACTCCGGTGATTCTGAGTTTTGAAATGGCACTTACCTCTGGTGCTCCATCACCCATCGTAGTTTTCCATGCTGTCCTTTTGTTTTTTTTTCAGTACTCTTGTCAGTTTTAAAATGTTATTTAATTCTGTCAGTCACACACCGATTTTGCCCACTTCATTCAGCTTGCTGGACTGGAAGTGAATATACACTTCTGAGCCTCCCAATGATTTCTGTGTGATGGTATAGAATAATAATAATAATAAATATTTATTTATGTAGCGCAATTCCAGTTTCAAAGCGCTGCACATACAAAACACTTCACAATAATTTAAAAAACTAACACAAATTCAGCTTCAATTTAAAAACATCCCCAATCATAAATATCAGTCAGTCAAAAGATGTGTTTTCAGGCTGGTTTTAAAGCTCTCCACATTCTTGCATTCTCTAATCTGGAGCTACAGTGCATTGAACACCACTTGTGTCAGTAGTAACTAACAACTGGTACAGAGTGCATCACAAGGCCATACAGTAAACTGTAAAACAAATTGATGTCTGTTGTCGGAAACTGGATGAGTGTGTGCACTGTTTCTGTCTGCCACAGACAGTAAGCAGTTAATTGACAGTGATGAGGGATGAACTGTGAAACGTAATGCAGCAAAAGGGATCAGGAGGAGTATGACTTGACGGCCACGAGGGTCACCAGGTTGGTGAGAGTGGCTAAGGCAAGGAAGGAGCAGACCTTGGCCAGCAAGGTCAGGAGGGGGGACTAGGGGTTCTTTAGAGACATGGGGGAAAATCAGCAGGATAAGGACAGGAGAGGGATCGGCACAGGATGTGGGGGAGCAGGCCGAGGTTCTAAACGAGTACTTTGCCTCAGTTTTTACAAAGGAGGATGGAGGGGCTATGTCTTGCAGGGGAAGGGGGGGCAGACTGGAGGAAGGAATGGGATCCTTAGAGATCGGGAGCCCTGATGGATCTGGGGAGAGGGAGGGGCCTCCACTGTCTGGTGGGAGGTTGGCAGTACAGGAAGCAAAGGGGGAGGATGTGGAGGTTGAAATCCCAATAGAGAGAGTGAGGGGAAGCCCTCAGGTCGGGAACTGGCTGATGTCCTGGCTGCCCTTTTCAACATCTCTCTGAAGAGGGCACATGACTACTCTCTCCCAGAAATACACTCCACTGTCAACACGCTCCTACGACAACTCGAGCTGTGACAGCTCGCTCCTGACTGCTGGTTGCTAATGTTATTACATCTTAATTGTGGATACTTACTAACATACAAAAATGCCAGCAGAGTAGGCCTAATGGTCTGTTGAGTCTGCTTGAGAAACAGCACCCTTAAGGGCCACCGCATCCATCCTCCTGCCTTATCACCCTATTCCCCTTCCTACGGGCAGGGTTTCCCTCTCCCTGACAGGCATCCCTCCTCTTTACCTCCCTCCTGTACCTGTACCAGCCACTCTTGAATCCTTCTACAGCAGACACCTCCACCAGTTCGTCAGGCAGTGCATTCCAGGGATCCACCACCCTTTCAGTGAAATATCTCCTCCTCCTTTCCTCCCTAAGTCTCCCTCCTTCCAGCCTCCATCCGTGCCCTCTGGTGGCTCCTCCCACCTTCCTCTGAAATATTCCTTGCTAGTATATAAATAATCAATACACCTTGCGCCCGCTTGTGCTCCACAGTCAAACCAGAGGACAGTGAGTTCAAAGCATTTTTGTTGTTGCAATGACTGGCCGGTTCATTTTGTCAGAGAGGTCTCACAAAGAACTAGTGGATGATTTAAATTATATCTACATCTTCCACAAACTTGGGCATATAGACAAAGTGATTTGGCAGTGCAAGCTTGCTGTACAAATAGTAAAGCTTTGCAGTTCCAGAATCCACACATTGAGGACCCAACGATTATACATTGTTTTTCCATGCATTACTATGCACCTGATGCATATGTGGTCGAAAAGGCAGACACAGCAAATGCAGCGAAAGAAAGAGCAGCCACTACACAAGATACTACAGCACAGGTGCTGCTGCATTCAAAAGCAAACATTTCACTGGTGTTCAAGGGGAAAATCAGTGGCAAGAATCTGAAAAGGACCATACAATGGGTGCAAGTGCATGGTGCACCACCAAACTCGAAGGACCTCACTGAGTTACAATTTCCAGATGTGTACTGCATGTATCAAACAACTGAAGGTGGTGAGACAGTCTCATTCTTGTTATATTTGATAGTGGCCCCGGACACAATCGAATACTGGTGTTCAGAACTTGAGCCCAGAGCTGGTCATGACTGACTTTGAGAGGACAAAAGTAGCAGCTTTTAAGTCGGTCTTCCCCCAATCAAATCAAGGTGGCTGCTTCTTCCATTTCACACAGTGCATCTACCGGAAAATCCAAATGGAAGTGCTTGCTGTATAAATACGCTCAGGACCCCGAATTCACACTTAAGTGTACATATCTGTCCGCACTGGCCTTCTACCTCCCAGATCAAGTCATTGCTCGATTCAAGGATATCTCTGAATCTGCACACATTTTCCCAGATGAACTGCAGCCTTTAATAGACTACTTTGAGAACACATGGGTGGGCAGGAGAAACAAGAGAAACAAGACTGAGACTACCACATTATGAGATAAATTTGTGGAACCATTCAGATAGTGTGTCCAATGGGCATACGTAAACGAATAATTTTGTGGAGACTTTTCAGCGTGGGATGCAGAGTGTTTTATGTGTATCGCATCCCACGGTATAGAAATTTTATAGATGGCCTGAGGAGGGTACAGAGAAAAAGGGACTCTGAAGTAGCGCAGATCATAGCAGGGAACCTAACAACAGCAGTCTATAGAACAATGGGGAGTCTGTAAAAGTAATGTAGCATGGCTTCCCTGCATTTTGGAAAAACGTGCAGATTGCACTACTGAGGAGTTTCTCTGCGGAGTGGCACACAGCTTCAACATACAGAAATACAAAATTGCCAGCAGATGCAGGCCATTCAGTCTATCTAGCCTGCTTGAGTGTGCAGCACTTCAGTTCATTAGACTGCAGCTGCCCCCACCACCCTTATATGCCTTCCCCCCATCTCCAACCCCCTCCTGATTTGTACCTTCCCCTTGAATCTGTCCCATCCCCTCTTGAAGCCCCCAACACTCTGCAACAATGCAACTTCCTCTGGTAGAGCGTTCCACCCTACCACCACCCTTTCTGTGAAATGGTGCCTCCACAGTTTCCTCTTGAACCTGCCTCTTCCAGCTTCATAGAGTGTCCCTTGGTTTCCCTTTCACCTTTCAAATTGAGCATACACTTGGTGTCTACTTTGTTCAAACTCTTTAAGGTACTTGAAGGTCTCAATCATAGTCCCTCTCTCCCTTCTTTCCTCCAGGGTATATATATTGAGCTCTAGGCCTCTCCTCATATGGTCTGTCCCCCAGCCCCAGGATCATTTTTGTTGCCCTGTGCTATACCCCCTTCAGTAATTTGATGTCCCTTTTCAATTAGGGGTGCTAGAATTGCACACAGTACTCTAGGTGCAGTCTCACCTGGGTCCTGCACAGGGCTAGATGACCTCCCCACTCCTAGAAGTAATCCCTTTTGCAATGCACCCTAGCATCCTGTTTGCCTTCGCTGCTGCCTTCCTGCACTGAGCAGAGTGGTTCATCTTCCTGGTTACCAGCACTCCCAGATTCTTCTCCTCCTTGGATTTTGTTAACAGGACACCCTCCAGCCAGTAATTGTGTTTACTTGGTTATTATTAACAAAAGAAGGCCAGGGCCCATCGAGCTTGTCCCCCACCACTTCAGTGGGAATTTTTACACCCTGAACTTAGCAGATTGTAACCACTGATCAAGATCTTTTTTAAATTAATCTAAAGAGTTACTGTCCACCAGGTCTTGTGGCAAACTATTTCATAATCTGGGGGCTCTGACAGTGAAGTAGTTTAGTCTTTTACTTGTTTGAGACTCTGCCACATCTATTTGTTTATTATGGAGTCACTCAAAACTTTTTTTCTGGGTAAATTGTAAACCACACTGCTGCATTAGGTCTTGGGATTTATGGATTTTAAACATAAAAAGCATATTGCCTCTGGTTCGCCTGGTTTGAAGGGAATGGAGCCCTGTTTCCTGTAATCTAACATAATAGTCACAGTTTGCTAATCGGGGGACCATTTTAGTTGCCTCCTTTGAATCTTCTCAATCCTGTCTGTATCCTGCTACAGATAAGGATTCCAAACTGGAGGCCCATAATTGCAATAGGGTTTTACATGGATCCTATCGAGGGGAATAATACTTCTAGGGACATGGATATGTTGTTCAATCCACACTTATTGGCAGGTTCCTTGCCGCTTTAAATCTTGCCAGAAGGTCTTCAAGCGGCCTCCTCCCACTCACCCGGGTGGGAAAACTCTCAGCTCCGCCCCATGACGCCAGATCTTCCTTACCGCTTGGAAGCTCAGGTTCCCTCCTTAGCGCTCTGTGTTTTAGACTGGATCCTAACTCTTCGGTTCATCTGAAGTTGGTTTTGAAGTTTTCTAAATGTCAGTCTTTATCTTTCCTCACAGCTGCGAAAATCTATTCCCGGCTTTTAGAGGTGCCCTTGTGGGCAGAAAATGTCCAGGACAGATCTGCACTCTACGTGCGTCTACTGCCTAGGCCTAGATCACGACCCGCAGGCCTCAGAGTTGTGCCACTCTTTCTCAGCCAATGTCCTGGATGATCAAGCTGCCCGATTGAAGCTCAGGCGCCCTGAGAAGCATTTCCCACTGGTAAAATCAAAAGAGGCTCGTTGGACGGAGTACGGCGGGTGGCTCAGCTGAGCAGCTCGAGCAGATGATCGCCCTCGAGGAGGAGGCAGCCCAGGCTGCATCTTCCTCCTTCTTGGCCGCAGCATTTATCCTGCTCTCTCTGAGTTCCTCGTATATGGCTTCATTCAAGGAGCTTTGTCAGTCCCTTTCCACGAAGAGAGAGGGGCCATCGGGAAATTCTTCTCAGCCCAAGAAGAAGGAGTCGAAGGGCAAGTCCCACCATCAGCATTTGTGGGAGTGGGAGAGGTCTCCTTCCCCAGACAGCCGACCGTCAACCTCGGTTGAAGTTGCGGCTCAGGCCACTGGCTTCACAGTGCCCCGTCAGGCCAGCCTGCTGAGACTCCTGTCGATGCAGTTGAGATTTTTCTTGAGCCGTTAGACGGGCTGTCGACTGGTGAAGCTGACAACCCACCTACACCGATTTCCCCCGGTGGAGACCAAGAGGATCTGCCTGCACCTTGAGGTGCAGTCCCCAGTTAAAGTTCGAGCCAAGGGAAGCGGGTGTCCCAGCCCTTCCCAGACCCGCCCTTGGTCCCCCGAGGGTCTCGGTCTCGGGCTTCATCTCGGTCAAGCCGTTCCCGCCGACATCGGCAGTCTTGGTCTCGACACCGAGGTAAGCAATGACACTGTTCCTCCTCGTCCTCTTCCTCGGATGAGGGGAGGCTTTGGTGTAAGATTACGTTGGCGCTATGAGGAGCTTATGTGGCAGCAGTTGCTGTTGTCCGGGTCTAAGCCGACTCTGGTCCAGACCCCGGCCATCAAGTGGCTGTAGCCCAAACGACTGAAACATCCACTCGCCTCAGTCGAGTTGCCCATTCCAGGGCCGATTGCTTGGCCAAAACCAGCTGCTCCACCGATTGTGGTGGAACCTCCGCCTCCACAACTGAAGTCTGGGGCACCAACCAAGGATTCTTGGTCGGGTCATGGCCTGCCCCACAGATTGTCGGTCACCCTCACTCCCGACCGTCCTCTGCAGGTAGAAGGTGGCTCAGGGCTGAGGCAGCTCTTCGCAGACTCTTCGGAATCTGACGACGATGACTCCTTGTTCTCCAGGCAGGTCAACCTGGAGTCCTCCAGGGGCCAGTCATTGGACAATAGCCCATCGTCCTTCTTGGGTCTGGTTCGACTCATCTCGGAGTCCACCGGGATGCAGCTCGAGCCCATGTCCAAACGGGCCAAGTATCCTCTGACGGAGATACTGGACTGAGGGGATTCTCCCGCGGAGGCCTTACCAGTGGCTGAGGCAATTGTTGGCCCAGCCTTGGAGCTTTGGCAGCGGCCTGCTTCCTGTCCTTTCCCCTCGGCCAGGATGGCCAGGAAGTATGCGGTCCCTACCAGCTCTTTGTCTGGTTTCTCGGAGCACCCCTCTACCGAGCGGTTAGTCACCGACAGCGTTTTCCGGCGTTCCAGGAACGCTCGGGATGTGGATAAGTCCCCCGACAAAGAGTCCAAAAAGCTGGACTTTGCCGGTTGCCAGGTGTACGCTGCATCCTTCCTCGGCCTCTGACAGGCCAGCTCAGCCATGCTGATGGCACACTTCTCCCACGCCCTCTTGGGCTCCTTGGTTGAGGTTGTCCCTCTTCTCCCGACTGACCTGCAGACCATGGTCCACCAGGTGCGGGACCAGGGTAGAGCGGTGACGAAGCAGCAGCTTCAGACTGCTGTGGACATAGGTGATTCCTGTGCCAGGTCAGTAGCGGCCACGGTGGCCATGCGCTGCAGGATGTGGCTGAGGATATCCACCTTCATGGCGGATATCCAGCCCAAGTTGGCAGACGTCCCCTTCTTGGGGACTGACCTCTTCGGCCCTGGAGTGGAGGGACACCTCCAGCGGATTGAAAAGTCCAATGCCACCCTGGACTCTGTCACCTCCGCCCAGAGGCAGAAAGGTCGCTGTCAGCAACAGCAGAAGTCCTTTCATACTTCGGCCCCTGCATCTCGACCAGCCTAACAGCACCAGCAACAGGGCCAGCAGGCTCGCGCTTGGCGTCCCTAACCCAAGCCAGCGGCTTCCTCCAACAGGAAGCAAGGAGGTAAAGGCCCAGAGGTCCCTCGGCCGGTTCCTCCTCCCAGCCTGCCCAGTGACGGGTTGAGGGTGCCACCCCCAGCCTCGTCACTCCCCCTGGGTTCCCCCTGTGGGGGGACGGCTCCACCACTTCCTTTCCGCCTGGTCACTATCACCATGGACGCTGGATGTTGGAGGTGGTAGGAAAAGCCTGCCTCTGGAGTTGAGTCAGGCTCCACCTTTCGAGCCATCGCCCTTTGGGGGGCCACGTGCTCCGCAGCCTGTCGGCCTGCCAAGCCGATATTGCCCTGCTCCTCAAAAAAGAGGTGATCAGGAAGGTGGCGGGTCCTCCTCCAGACCCAGGGTTTGTGTTCAGGTATTTCCTGGTCGCAAAACAGATGGGGGGCTGGCACTCCATTCTCGACCTGCATGACCTGAACAGGTTCCTAAGGTCTTGGACCTTCAGGATGGTCACTCTGGCTCAGATAATCCCATCC
The DNA here is from genome assembly GCA_016271365.2 of Neoceratodus forsteri. Taxonomy (NCBI): domain Eukaryota; kingdom Metazoa; phylum Chordata; order Ceratodontiformes; family Ceratodontidae; genus Neoceratodus; species Neoceratodus forsteri. The sequence continues at coordinate 279,858,084 of JADMNL010000026.1, read as the reverse complement.
TTGGAACGAGGCATGTGGTTCTGTTCCCTGGACCTCCTGGATGCGTTCTTTCACGTTCCAGTCCATCCGTCTCATCAGAGATTCCTCCACTTCAGAGCGGAGGGATCCCTTTACGAGTTCCAGGCCATGCCCTTCGGCCTCTCCCTAGCTCCCAGGGTCTTCACCAAATGCATGGCAGTGGTGACAGCATTCCTGGGGCGCCGAAGGGTTCGGGTGTACCCCTACCTGGATGACTGGTTGATTGCAGCCCCCTCCAGAGTGTAGGAGGAGCGGTCCAGAGATCTGGCCCTCCAGGTTTGCTCTCAGATTGGCCTTCTCATCAACGAGGCCAAGTAGAAACTCATGCCGAAGCAGGTGATACCCTTCATCGGGGCAGAGCTCGACTCTCTTTGAGACAGAGCTTGGCTCCCGGTGGACAGGGCCGAGGTTCTTTCCTCCTTTACCCAATCATTTCTGGTTGGGCAATCGCGCCATGCCCGGGACTTCCTGCGCCTCCTGGGCCTCATGGTGGCCTACACCAGTGTGGTCCATTGGGCCTGTTGGTACATGCATCCCCTTCAGTGGGGACTGGCCAGCCAGTGGTCACAACGCTGCGATCCGTTGGACCAGCCCATGACAGTGACCCAGGAGATGTGGAACGCTCTCCAGTGGTGGATCATTCCGGTGCATCTGCAGGAGGGCATCCCATTCGTCCACCCCGAGCCGACAGTCTCTCTATCGACCGATGCATCTCTGATTGGTTGGGGTGCCTATCTGGGGGAGTACAGAGCGCACGGCCTCTGGTACCCTCAGGAGTCCCGATGCCATATCAACCTGCTGGAGCTCCGAGCGGTCCGCCTAGCTCTCACTGCCTTCGCTCCATTTCTGCGGGGTCAAGTGGTTCAGGTCCAGATGGACAATGCCACGACCATGTACTATCTGAACCGCCAGGTCAGGACGAGCTCCATGCTGTTATGCAAGGAAGCTCTCCGCATATGGTCCCTCCTGTGCAGCCTGGAGGTGGATCTCCTAGCCATTCACATGGCAGGAGCCTCCAACACCCTGGCCGATGCCCTAAGCCAGATAGGGGCTGCGTCTCATGAGTGGTCTCTCCGGCCGGAGGTAGTACAAGAACTGTTCTTCCACTGGGACACGCCTCAGGTGGACCTGTTTACCTCCAGGGAGAATGCGAAGCTGAGTCTGTTCCATGCCCGGCCCCCTCAGCAGGGCTCACTGCAGGGGGATGCCTTCTTGAGGCCGTGGACCCCTGGTCTCTTCTACACCTTTCCCCCATTTCCCTTGATCCAAAAGGTGCTTCTCAAGGTGAGGAGGGACAAGGCACAGGTGATTCTGGTAGCCCCAGACTGGCCCCGCCAGTTCTGGTATCCAGATCTCCTCAGCCTCAGCTCCAGGCTCCCGAGGTGGCTTCCAGCCCGCCCGGACCTGATCTCGGTCAACCAGAGGAAGGTATTCCATCCGGACCTTCAGTCCCTGCACCTGACGGGCCTGGTTCCTGAGCGGCTAGAGTTCCAGGCCTTGGGTCTTTCTGACGAGGTCCTCAACATCGTTGGGGCGTCCCATAAGGAATCGACCAGGACATGCTATGCATTCAAATGGAAGAGATTCTCCAATTGGTGTCAGGGGAAGGGCTTGGACCCTACCGCCTGTCCCTTGGCAAGCATTCTGGACTACCTGTGGTCCCTTTCTCAGCAAGGACTTCAGTCGACGACCCTTAAGGTGCACCTGACAACCATCTCTGTTTACCGGGCACGGGCCAGGAAGCAGTCGGTGGTACAGGAGAAGGTGTTCGGGTGCTTTTTCTAAGGCCTTGACCACATTTCCCGTCCGGTGCGAGAACCTCCACCTCTGTGGGATCTACTGCTGGTACTGGCCAAGCTCATGGGCAAGCCATTTGAACCGATGCACAGGTGCAATATTTCCCATCTGTCGTGGAAGATCACCTTCTTGGTGGCTATCACGTCAGTCGGAAGGATGGGAGAGCTCCAGGCACTTTCCATAGAGTCTCCTTATCTGGTCTTCCACAGGGACATGGTTGTCCTGCGCCCCAACCCAAAATTCCTTCTGAAAGTGGTGTCGGAGTTTCACCTTAACCAGGTGTTGACTCTGCCGGTGTTCTACCCCAATCACACCTCGGAGGCTGAATATAGGCTTCATACTTTGGACCCTAGACGAGCGCTCGCTTATTATAAGGCGCGAACGGCTGAAGTTTGGGGAGAGGTTCGCCATCTGTTTGTCACCTACGCTGAAGCCACACCTGGCAGACCTGCAGCCAAGTGAATGATAAGCAGGTGGGTCACCTCCTGCATAGAGCTCTGCTATAGGTTGGCAGGCATGGAGCCCCCCAGAGGGATAAGAGCTCATTCTACCCACCATACCACTTCATCGGTAGCTGCTTCCAGGGGTGTCCCTATCCAGGATATCTGCAGGGCTGCTACCTGGAAGTCGGCACATACCTTTATTACCCACTACTACATCGACCTTGAGTCACGCCGTGATGCTGGTTTTGGGGCCTCGGATCTCCAGTCTCTATTTCCCAAGTAAGTATTGAGGATGTGCGCCTTGCTTCCCTCCTCCTGGAGAACTGTTAGTATTCTGCCAGTAAGTGTGGATTGAACAACATATCCATGTCCCTAGACATACAGGTTACTCACCTGCAACAGGAGTTCTAGGAATGGTATATGTTGTTCATCCACACGACACAGCCGACCTCCCCGGCTTTGACGCACAACCTGGATTCCAGCGGGCTAGATCTGGCGTCATGGGACGGAGCCGAGAATTTTACCACCCAGGTGGGTGGGAGGAGCCAGCTTGAATACCTTCCGGCAAGATTTAAAGTGGCAAGGAACCTTCCAATAAGTGTGGATGAACAGCATATACCATTCCTAGAACTCTTATTAAAGGTGAGTAACCTGTATATTCCTCAGCTCTTGAAACAAATGTACGTTTAATGCGAGTGAGCAATGCGTTGGATGTTTTAGCAGCCCTAATGCATTGGTCAGATGAAGACAGTTTATTATTGACAATAACCCCAAGGTCCCATTCGTTCACTGAGATTTTTCAGGGGGGTATTTTTTAAAACATAGGTTTGACGGGGGTTATTTTTGCTAAAATGCAATACTAAGCATCGTACTATTAGAGGTTGCCCATTTCTCAATAATTCTCAAATTATGGATGAGTATGGATCTATTGGTAGCTGTATTTACTGCTCCCCTAACTTGGTGTCATCAGCAAAGTTTGAAAGCTAGTTACCTTCGATAACCTGCATATCGCTAATAAATGTATTTAACAAGGTTGGTCTGAGGACCAAACCCTGAGGAACCCCGCTGGTAACACTCCCCTCATGAGACAGAATACCATTTATTCTAACCTGTTGTCATCTGTTTGACAACCAACTGGTAACCCATTTAACCAGTATCTGGGAAAATTACATTCTAACCATTTTATCTATAAGTTTGTCATGTGGTACCTTATCAAAGGCTCTGCTATAATCAAGCAGGATTACATCCACAGGTTTTCCAGCATCAAGTCCCTCACTTATATAATCATAAAAGGATACTAGATTTTTTTGTACAAGAATACCCCTCCCTAAATCCGTGCTGTGTATGGTCGATAATATCATAATATGTGTCTTGGTTTCTATCTCCTAAGTGCATCACTTTGCACTTTTTAACATTGAAACCAAGCTGCCAGGTGTGAGACCATTCCTCCAGTTTCATCAAATCCTCCCAAAGTACTTTTGCTCCCTCCTCCCCATCTACTTCGGCACAAATCTTTGTGTCCTCTGCAAAAAGACTGATCTTACTCTTAATCCTCACTACAATGTCGGCTATGAAAATGTTAAATAGAACTGGTCCCAACACTGAGCCCTGTGGTACACCACTTGTTACTGCCCTGGGTTCAGATGCCTCTCATCCCACTAGTACCTTCTGCTGTCTACCCTGCAGCCAGTTCTCGACACATCTTACCAGTTTCCTCCCTGCTCCCAGACTCCTCAGCTTGCAGGTCAGCGTACTGTATGGCACTGAGTCAAAGGCCTTGCTGAAATCCAGGTAGAGAACATCCACCGCATGTCCTCTGTCTAGTGCCCTCATAGCCCAGTTGTAAAAATCAACCAAGTTCGTCTGGCAGGATCTGTCTGAGACAAAATCCATGCTACCTGCTGTCCTGGAGATTGTTATCCTCAAGAAATTGCATCAGTCTTTCCTTGAGGATTGTCTCCATCAGTTTTCCCACAATTGTAGTAAGGTATACCGGTCTGTAATTCCCCGGTTCATCATTGGGCCCACTGTTATGGAGAGGTACCACATGTGCTTCCCTCCAGTCCCTCAGCACGCACCCTAAGTTCAGAGAGGTATTGAATAGGTTTGCCAATGGCCTTGCCAGGACCTCTGCCAACTCTCTCAGCACCTTGGGGTGGACTCTGGCTGGGCCAGGTGCCTTGTCCACCTTCAGGGACTTTAGGCCCTCCCTCACCCTTTCTACCATGATTTCCCCATCTGTGGTTGTTTCTCCTCCACCCTCTCCCACCTCACCCTTCTTCTCAGGTTCGGGCCCAGCCCTCTCAATCAATCAATCAATCTTTATTTAATCAGGCAGTTACATCATTGAGCAAGCTCATTTTCAAGATGGTCCTGGACACAAAGGACATATTTGCTTATAGTAGACATTTCATACTGTAGTAGACATCGGCACAGGCTGTTATAATATACAAAGTCAGTAATTGGATAAATCAGAACATGTAAGGCAAGCGCAAGTACAGGCATTTAAATTGCAGTGTATACAGGTTGTAGATTGTAGAGTGAGGAGAGGAGGGAATGACATAGAGGGCAGTGAGAAGAGAAGGTATCAGATGCACAGTAGAGAGGGAAATAGGGCAGCCTATTGGAATAAGGCCCCCAGTGAAGATAATTGAGAAGAGGGGAGGTAAGTTGGGGGTGCCCCAAGCGGATCATTGCTGATCTTGGTGAAGACTGAACAGAAGTATTCATTAAGTACTTTTGCCTGCTCAGCCCCCTTTTCTACCCATCCACTTCCCCTTCTGATCCTAACAATTTGATCCTTGCTCTTCCTCTTCTTTCTGATATATCAGAAGAAATCATTTTCTCCTTCTTTGATCCCCTGTGCTAACCTCCGTTCCCTAGCCACCTTTGCTGCCCTTACTACTCTGCTCACTTCTCTGGATTTCTTCACATTTTCTTCTCTGTCTTCTGCCCTGTTGGATCTCTTGTAGATCCTAAATGCATTTCTCTTCTCCCTTACCTCTATACTCGTCTAACTTGGTTTCTTGGTACTGGCTTTCTTGCTCTGGCACTTGACACAAGTTTTAGTGGCTTTAGCCAGTCCTGCCTTGATGTCTGACCATTTTTGTTTCCATGTCCATTTCTGAGCAGATGCCCCCCATATGACTTTCCAGCATTTGTCCCATCCTGCCAAAGTCAGCCCTTTTGAAGTCCAGGACCCTAGTTTTTGTAGTGGCTACTTCCCTACTCAGATTGATTGAGAACCACGCTGTACAGTGGTCACTGCTTGCTAGAGGTTCCTCCACCCATACATCCCTGACCTGTTCACCATCCTCCAGTACCAGGTCTAGTATATTCCCCTCCCTTGTTGGCTCCATTACCCTCTGGGTAAGAAAGTCATCCTGGAACGCTTCAAGGAGGATCTGCTTCCTGGTGCAAGTGGTTGCTGGAATGCTGCAATCCACCCCGGTAGATTAAAATCTCCCACCACAACTGTCCTCCCTTTGCCACTATGCCTCCTTATCTGCTCACTCAGTTTCCTGTCAGTGTTCTTCTTCTGGGCCAGAGGTCTATAAACAACTCCTAGACAGATCTTTCTGGCAGTATAGTTGCAGCCAGATTACTTCTGACCTGCCCTCCTGTCCTTCCTCCCGATTACGTAGAAACATAGAATTTGACAGCAGATAAGGACCGCTTGGCCCACCCAGTCTGCCCATTTTCCTACCTAATGGATAAGCTGCAGATCCTAGTTAACCAGCAGCCTACTTCTTCCTACCCCCACCCCCTAGAATTGCCTTATGACTGTCCCATGCATGCTTGAATTCCATCACTGTTTTTGACTCCACAACCTCCTCCGGAAGGCAGTCCATGCATCCACAACCCTCTCTGTGAAAAAATACTTCCTTAAATTACCTCCGAGCTGCCCCACCTCTGTCTTCAAATTGTGCCCCCTTGTTCTTGCACACCTCTTTTTTGAATGATGCTACCCTCTTGGACTTTGTTGATTCCCTTGAGGTACTTGAAAGTTTCTATCATGTCCCTCCTCTCCCTCCTTTCCTTGAGGCTATACATATTAAGCTACTTAAGTCTCTCTTCATATGTCTTCCGGTGCAGACCCTGCACCATTTTAGTTGCTCTCCTCTGGACAGCATCCATCCTGTCTATGTCTTTGCGGAGATTGGATCTCCAGAGCTGTACACAGTACTCCAGATGGGGTCTGACCATCTGCCTGTACAGAGGGATAATAACTTCCTGTTTTCTAGTGGTGATGCCTCTCCCTATGCATCCCAGTATCCCCCCAGCCCTCCTTGCTGCCCTCTCACATTGCTTGCCCACCTTTAGGTAATCTGATATGACTACCCCCAGGTCCCTTTCCATTTTTGTTGTTGTTAGTATCTCACCCCCCACTGTGTACTCTTCCCCTGGGTTTTGTTTCCCAGGTGCATTACCTTGAACTTCTTAGCACTGAATCTAAGCTGCCATACATTTGACCATTCCTCTAACCTTGCCAAGTCCCTTCTCATCCTTTCCACCCCACCTTGTGCATCAACTCTGTTGCAGATCTTTGTGTCATCTGCAAAGAGACATACTTTCCTTCCAGTCCTCTGCAATATCACTTATAAAGACATTGAAGGACCAGTCCTAATACTGAACCTAAATTGCCCACTAAGTAACCCCCCTTTCTTCAGAGTGGACTCCATTTACTATTACTCTTTGTGTCCTATTCTCCAGCCAATTCTTTACCCAGGCTGTCATCTTGGGACCCACTCCCTGACTGGCTAACTTGTATATTAATATTTTGTGCGGGACTGTGTCAAATGCCATGCTAAAGTCTAGGTAGGCCATGTCCACAGCCCCTCCATGATCTACTACTTTGGTCACCCAGTCAAAGAAATCTATCAGATTCATCTGGCATGACCTTCCCACTGTGAATCCATGCTGCCTTGGGTCCTGTGCCCCTCTGGCCTCTAGATACTCAACAGTTATTTCCTTCAGAAGTGATTCCATCATTTTCCCTATCACTGAGGTTAAACTAACAGGTCTGTAGTTTTCTGCTTCTACCTTGCTCCCACTTTTCTGAAGGGGAATCACATCTGCCCTCTTCCAGTTCTCGGGTACCACCCCATCCTCCCATGATTTGTTAAAGAGGGTAGTCAGTGGTGTCACTAGTTCCACCCTTAGTTCTTTTAGAATTCTGGGATGAATCCCATCAGGCCCCACTGCTTTGTCCACCTTCAGTTTTAAGAGTTCTTTTAGAACCCTTTCTTCTGTAAATGGGCTGGTATCAACTTCTGTATCCAGCGTGTTTCTACTGTTTGTTTTAGGTACCTCCCTCTCTTCATTTGTATATACTGAGCAAAAATATTTTAGTATGTCTGCCTTTTAACAGTCAACCACTGCCCACCCTCCCTCTCCTTTATTAAGCCTCACTATCCCTCCCTTGGTCTTCCTTCGCTCCCTGATGTACCTATAAAAGGTTTTGTCCCCCTTCTTAACTAAGCTGGCTATCTTTTCCTTGGTTTGGGCCTTTGCTGTTCTGACTGCCTTCCCAGCTTCCTTTTGCTTTAACTGATACAGTTCTCTGTCCTGGTCCTTCTGTGATTCCTTGTACTTCCTGAATGCTTTCTTTTTCTCTTGAACCTTCACTGCCACTTCCTTTGAGAACCATAGTGGTTTCGTACATCGCTTTTGTTTTGTTTATTTGCTTCACACAAAGGCGTTACCTCTGTGATGGCAGTTTTTATTATTCTCCATTGTTCTTCCACCCCTCCTTACTGCCCATTTGCTAGTGCATTCCTTAGGCACTCACCCATTATGGCAAAGTCAGCCCTCCTAAAGTCCAGTACTTTTGCCTTTGTATGGCTTGACTCTATTGCTGTGTTTATTGTGAACGATACTGTTCGATGGTCGCTAGTTCTCAGATGGCTACCCACTTCTACATCTGTGATCCTCTCTCCATCTCCATTTGAGAGAACCAAGTTTAAGATTGCTCCCTCTTGAGTGGGCTCCAATACTAGTTGTCTAAGGCATGCCCCCTCTAGGGCATCTAAAATAACCCCACTCTTCGAAGTGGCTGCTGCAGCTGCACTCCAGTTAACATCTGGCATATTCAGATCACCCATCAGCAATATCTCCCCTTTTTCTGCCATTCTAAGTATACTTTCTATCGTTTCCTTGTCCATTTCTCTCCTGAGAAGAGTCATATACAACCCCTATGCGGATTATGGTACCATTGCCTGTCTCCAAATTTACCCACAGTGCTTCTTCTCCTCCTCCCTGTTTACCCTTTTGTTCTGTTGCTTTGATTCCTTCCCTTATGTAAAGAGCTACTCCTCCCCCTCTTTTACCCTCCCTGTCCCTCCTGTAGATAGTGTATCCTGGTATGTTTACACCCCAGTCATGGTTTTGTGTGTACCATGTTTCTGTGACTGCCACAATATCCAGATGTTCCTTCTCCATCTTACTTAGACTATGGGCATTGGTACTCCTTGCTCTCCATTTTTTGATGGCTTAATCTTCTGTCGCAGCATCCCCCACTGACCTTTCTACCTCGGTCTTTTTCTTATTTAGTACCCTGTTTTGTAGGGAGAGGCTGGGATTCTCCTGCTGCTTATCAGTGCCTTCCCCCTTGAGTAGTTTAAAAGTTTGCCAATGAAGCATTTAAACCGATTGCTCAAAAGACATGTTCCCTTCCTGGACAGATGCAGACCATTCTGCCAGTATAGGCTGGTGTCCCTCCAGGTGGAACCCCAGTCCCCAATGAAGCCAAACCCCTGTGCTCCACACCATTTTTCAACCATTCATTAAACTGCATGGCGCAAATTACCCTTGCCTCCACCATGCCATTGGCAGGCTGCACTCTGAGAAGGATACTGTATGTGCTACTTGTCTTAGGCCCCTCCCCGACTGTACAAAGACCTCCTGCACTGCTCTGATCTCATGATGAGCCAAGTCATTTGTCCCTAGGTGGACAATGATGTCCAGCTCAGACTCCTGTGCAGCTGTTTTCGTGATCCTGAGGATGCGCTTCCTGTCCCTCCAAGCCATGGCACCAGGCAGGCACGTTACTTCAGTTTTCCCTGCTCCCCCCAGTTCTATCCCCCTAATAATTGAGTCCCCCACCAGGAGCTGCTTCCTTTCTTGTGGTGTCCTCTGCCTCCTTCCTGTGGGCCTCCCTTGACAGTTGTTCTCAGCCTCCTTGGTCTCTTCTCTGGGTGCATCCTTGGGAGCTATGCTCCCCAGATGGTGTGGATTGTGGAGTGGAACAACATATGAGCCCTTCCCTAACGTAAATGGCAACCCCTCAACGTTCCCTTTATGTTTATTCCTCTGGAATAGTTTGTACCCTGGGGTGATTAGGTCCCAGTAGTGGTGCCTGGTTGCCCACGTCTCAGTAATGGCAGTTATGTCCACATCCCCCTCTGCCATCAATGCCTGCACCTCTGCAAAGTTATTCTTCAGGCTCCTAGCATTTAATGGAACCATTCTCCACACTGCTTCTAGCCTTCCTGATTCTTTACCCTTCACTTCAGCCCCTATTTCACCTAAGTTCATATCTAACCCAGTTGGGGAGGTCCATTGGACCGCCCTCTCCTGGTGATTCCCAGCTCCAGTGCCCCCCCACCTAGTTTAAATTGTACCTCTCATTGATGAAATCCCCCAGCACCTGTGACCCTGCCCTACTGAGGTGTAATCAGTCCCCTGCATAAAGATATGTTTTATCCCATGTACTACCCCAGTCCCCCACCAATTCATACTCATTGGACACACACCATTCCCTCAGCCACTTGTTGAAGTAACTGAATCTTCTCTTCCTGTCTGTACTAGCCCTTGGCACTGGCAGAACTTCTGACAAGGCTACCGTTGTTCCCTCTTTGCTGCATAGTGTCCCCACTTCCCTGGAGCTGTCTTGTACCTCCTGTATCCTTCTCCCTTCTAGATCATTTGTTCCTGTGTGCACTACAATGTGCAGCTTCTCCTCCACATTCCCCATATATCTGACCGTATTCTGCCCCACTCTACTTGCTGTCATACGTGGCATGCATCCTACCCAGATGTTACTTTTTCTGGCACCCCATCCCCCCATACCCTTAAGTATAAAATCCCCTAGAATTGGGACTCGCTGGCACTTATCCTGCTCACCCTCTTGTTGACCATCACTCCCCTGCCCCCTAACTTGTGAGTCTCTCTCATTCCCCCTCTCCTACCTCCCCTAACCTTTGCCCTGTCCTCTCCCCCCTCGCAAATATGACCGGGGTACAGATCTCCATCTCTGAATTATTTTCCTTCTGTGAAATCTCCCCTTTGCATTCATTTGTTGCTCCATCCACCGTGTTACCACCTCCTCTGCTATTACTTCCCCATGTCTTCCCTGAAATGTGGCCCTCCCCCAATCTGACTCCCTTCCTCTCACTGTCCTTAGCCTTCCTTGGGCTGCCTGTTGCTTCCCTTGTCCTCTTGTCTCCTTGCTCCTTATTTCCCTCCAGAGAGACTGCATCTCCTCACTGAGCCTCCCTGCCACTGTGTCTTCTTGGTGTACTGCCTACTACATCCCTGCTATGTAACTTTTCCCCTGTAGCGACCTCTCTCTGCTCCCTCACTGTAACTTCCCTCCTCTCGGCTTCCTGGGCTTCTGGACTAGCCATCCCTGAGAATCTGTTTGCAGTGCTAATCTCCTTTCCATTAATGAGTCCAGTGCCCCTTCCCCCAGGCTGATATCTTTGCTCTGACCCAGCCTTAGTCAGGTCCCTGTGCCGGACCCACCTCCAGTCATCACTTCCTTCCCTTGGCTGCATCCATTTGTGCAGCCCTACTCCTGCCCCACCTAGTTCCCCCTTATATATGCCTGTTATGAGCTTTTTTGGATGCCTCATTAGTTTTCCCTTCTGGTTGTGTTCCCCCCTGTTCTGTCTCTTCCATGCCTCCAGTTGCCTTATCAACTACCCTATTTCCTGCCTGGGATGGCCCATCTGCCAACACACCCTGCAGCCCCCTGCCCTCCCAGCCACTCCCAGGAATATGGCTGCTCCATATCCTTGGCAACATACAACCCTTTCCATCTCCCACCCTAATTGACTGCCTTTGCACATCCTCTCCTTCCTTAACCTGGTCCTACCCCACTCCATGGAACCCTTCCCCACCTTGAACTCCCCATGTCTTTAATAGATATATATGTGGTCCTCCCAGTTAAGCTCTTCCCTGTTCTACCAGCGTGTCCTGCTTCCTGCTCTCCTCTCTGCTGATGCCCTGCAGATGCTACTCAACATGTTACACTCCTGCTTCTTGGCACTCAAGCTTCGGGGTCGCTTGGTCCCCTTGAAATATAATTGGATCCTAACCCCACTGTTGGCTGGTCCAAGTCTCATGACCACCCTTCCCCTGCCTGTGTATTTCCAACCTCTCTCCCTCAGTTAAGTGCCCCCTCCTCCCAGCTAAGACAAAATCATTTGTTTGGAACTTGTACTGTTTAAATCACACAGCACACTATCAAGTACTGATTGCATCAGTGTCTGCAAACTCATTCTATTTTTAACATTCAGAATAATGTTTTTGATTTTAATTCACCATGAACACCCTATACACTGTTGCTGTTGCACTTGGCATTGCGTATTGCATGCTTCCAGACACGGAAGGTTGCCATGGCTATAGACAGAAGGTCTGACATTAACGTGGGCAGCAAAATGGAGCATAAATGACTGATCTTCCACATGGTAAGAGCAAATTAACATTATATTTGCATTTAACTGCACAAATGTATATGTTTAAGACACAGCGAGAATTAGTTATTTTTGCTGGGAGCTAACTGTCCTAGGGCAGTCAGTGTCGCAGGAGCAAATAGCCGCAGGAATTAAATGTCGGGAGCGAGTTGACGCTATCCAGATTGCCAGGAGCGAATTGTCTTGATCCTGTCTGAAGAAGGGGTGGGTACCCCAAGACTGGAAGGTGGCCCATGTCATGCCTGTCTAGAAGGCGGAATCAGGAGAGAAGGTGGGGAACTACAGGCCTGTTAGCCTGACATCGGTGGTGGGCAAGTTGATGGGGAGTATTGTCAAGGCAAGGGTGGGGGGGTTACTGGAGCAAATGGGGTATCTGGACGATAGGCAGCATGGCTTCGTCCTGGGAAGATTGTGTCGGACAAACCTTGTTGAGTTCTATGACTGGGTGACGAGTGCCCTGGACTAGGGTAGGCCAGTGGATGTCCTGTTTCTAGACTTTAGCAAGATGTTTGATTCGGTACCCCACGAAGGCCTGCTGGCTAAGCTGCAGAAAATGGTGGAGATGCAGTTGATAAGATGGATAGGAAATTGGCTCTCTGAGTGTACTCAGAGGCTGGTGGTTGGGGGGCTAGTCTCGTTTTCCAGGAGGGTCATTAGTGGGGTTCCTCAGGGGTCAGTGCTGCACTCTTCAATGCTGGGGCCACTCCCGTCGAACGGCTATGTCTCAGACATAAGGAAGGGTATCAGGAGTGAAATGAGTCTCTTTGCAGATGACTTGAAGCTGGGTGCAGTGGTGGATGAGAAGAGAGGAGAGTGGCCCTGCAGGAGGACCTGGAGGCTCTGGAAAGTTGGTCGGGAAAGTGAAAACTGAAGTTCAGTTCAGGGATTGGGTTGAAGTGCTGCACGCTCAAGCAGATTAGATAGACCATGTGGCCTGTATCTGCTGACAATTTCATATGTTTGGAGGGAAATGCAGGGTTCTGCATGTGGTTGCCAGAAATCTAGGCCAAGGGTATACCCTGGAGGGAGAGGAGACACACTTCAAGTCTTGAAGGGCAAGTGGGACATGGGGGTGGTGGTAGATGTCAGAATGAAAAACTCTGAGACCAGTAGAAGGGCAGCAGCAAAATCAAATAGGATGCTCTGTTGCATCACTGGGGGGATTACCTCTAGAAGGGCGGAAGTGATCCTTCTTCTGTATAACTGTGAGGTTAGGCCACACCTCAAGTATTGTGTGCAGTTTTGGAGACTGCACTTAAAGAGGGACATTGTACTCCTGGAGAGGGTCAAAAGGAGGCCAACCAAAATGATCTGGGGCCTAGGTAATAGGATCTATGAGGAGAGGCTCGAGGAGCTCAACATGTACACGCTGGAGGACAGTAGGGATGGGGGGGACATGATAGAGGTCTTAACATATGTAAAAGGGATTAATAAGGGGGGCCCGGTCAGGATTCTCCAAAGGAAGGGGAGGGTAACTAGAGGACACAGGTGGAAGCTGGAAGGGAGGAGACCCGAGGGGACAGGAAACATAGAAACATAGAAGTAGACTGCAGATGAGGACTGCAAGGCCCATCCAGTCTGCCCATTCCTTTTTCTACCTTATAAATGTGCCATTGGCCTTTGCTCTATCAATGGTCTGTTTATTCATACTCATCTGTGTTGCTCCCTTATGCCTATCCCATGCCTGTTTGAAGCCCTGCACTGTATTCATATCCACCACTTCCTGAGGTAGGCCATTCCATGCATTCACCACCCTTACTGTGAAAAATAACTTCCTCACATTACCCCTTAATCGGCCTCCCTCTAATCTCATGCTGTGTCCTCTTGTTCTGCTATTTTTCTTATATTGAAGCATGTTAGACTCTTTCATTTTGTTAATGCCCTTAAGGTGTTTGAATGTTTCGATCATATCACCTCTCTCCCTCCTTTGTTCTAGGGTATACATACTGTGCTCTGTTAATTTGTCATCATATGTTTGTTTTCTGATGCAGTCCCTGCACCATTTTGTTTGCCCTTCTCTGCACTGCCTCAGTTTGGTTAATGTCCTTATGAAGGTGTGGCATCCAGTACTGCACGAAGTACTCCTCCAGATGGGGCATAACCAGTGTCTTGTAAAGAGGGATTATTACCTCCCTCTTCCGACTTGTGATGCCACTACTAATACACCCTAACACCCCCCCTAGCCTTACCTACTGCTTTAGTGGTCTGCTTGGATGATTTCAGTTCTTCAGTGATTGATGATAGTGCCCAAGTCTCTTTCTTCTCTTGTGACTGCCAGCAACTCCCGTCCTAGCCTATAGGTGGCTTCAGGGTTTCTCTTCCCTATGTGCATGATCTTGCACTTCTTTGCATTAAATCCCAGTTGCCACTCTTCTGACCATTCTGCTAGTTTATCCAGATCTCTTCTCATTCTGCCTGCCCCATCTGGATCATCTACTCTTTTTGCAGATCTTGGTGTCATCTGCAAACAGACAAGTCTACCCTCTAGTCCATCTGCAATGTCAGTGATGAAGATATTGAAGAGGACTGGCCCCAGGGCTGATCCCAGAGGTACCCCACTTGTGACTTGCATATCTTCTGACTGTATAACATTTACCACCACACTCTGTTTTCTGCCTGTCAACCAGTTTGCCACCCAGTCGACCAACCTCTGACCCACCCCAAGCCTACCCAGCTTATTAATCAATCTTGTATGTGGAACAGTATTGAAAGCTTTGCTGAAGTCAAGGTAGGCGACATCAACTGCTCTCCATTGGTCCACCACTCTGGTTACCCAGTCAAAGAAATCTATGAGATTAGTTTGACAGGACCTTCCTTTAGTAAACCCATGCTGTCTTGGATCCTGTGCTCCTATGGATTGCAGGTGTTTCACTATCCTTTCCTTAAGGAGTGCTTCCATAATCTTGCCCACTACTGAGGTAAGACTGACTGGTCTGTAGTTCCCCGCCTCCTCCCTGCTATCACTCTTGTGGAGCAGGATCACACGAGCCCTTCCCCAGTCTTCTGGGACCTCTGCCGTGCACAGAGACTCACTAAACAGTTCTGATAATGGCTCTGCTAGTTCCACCCTTAGCTCCTTTACTACTCTGGGATGTTTATCATCAGGTCCCATTGCCTTGTCCACCCTGAACTTATCAAGCTCTTGTAGGACCCTTTCTTTTGTGAAGGGACTAGTGCTCACATCCCTCCCCTCTGTGTCCATGGTGCTGAGCTGTGGGCCCTTCCCTACCTTCTCTTCAGTAAATACTAAGCTGAAGTATCTATTTAGGATAGATGCTTTTGCATGGTCATCCTCCTCACATGCCCCCCTTATCTCCTTTGATCTTAGCAATACCCCCTCTGGACTTTCTCCTTTCACTAATGCATCTATATAAAGTCGTCACCTTCTTTTTCTATCTGTGCTAGTGTGTCTTCGGTGTGGGCCTTTGCCTGCCTTGCTGCCTTCCCTGCTTCTCTTTGAGAAGTTTGCTATGCCTCCTTATCTTTTTCCTGCTGCGTTCCCTTATATTTTCTGAAGGCCAGCCCTTTGGCTCTGACCTTTTCTGCTACTGTTGCTGCACTTCCTTTTCTCTCTAACACAATGGGATGTTGCTTCAAGTACTGCATCCGTAATGCTTGCCTATTTTGCCTGTACCCCCTCACCTGTATTTCTTTTTTCCAGGGCTAGCTTAACTCTGTTGGCCATCTTATCAAAGTCAGCTCCTCGAAGTCCCATATGTTTGCCTTGGAATGGGATGATTTAGTTGTAGTGGCCAAATTGAACCATACCATGTGATGGTCACTGGCCCCCAGGTGACCTTCTGCCTGGAGGTCTGTGATCCTTTCCCTGTTAGGAAGTGTTACTTCACTGAGAGGGTGGTGGAACCATGGAATGCGCTGCCCAGGGGACTGGTGGAGGCAGAGACTGTGGAGGGGGTTAAGAGGTGGTGGGACAGGTTCAGGGGGAAGGTGAAGCTGACGAGGTCCAATATATGGGGAACATCTAGGACAGGGGGCAGTGAAACCCAAGGGGAAGGGGGGACAGCAAAATCAGCCCCCAGTGCAGGGGTTAACTATTGAGCAGACACGAAAGACCATTAGGCCTCCTCCCCTGGCATTTTAGTATGTTAGTACTGAGAAAACTGTGCCAGTAGATAGTGTTTTTGTAAAATGTGTGCTACTGAATGTGATAGATTCACAGGGTGCCGAGGTAATTTGTGGTATCCTTTTTTTCATTTTTTTACAACATGCTTTGAGCAGGTCT
Organism: Neoceratodus forsteri; assembly: GCA_016271365.2. Lineage (NCBI taxonomy): Eukaryota > Metazoa > Chordata > Ceratodontiformes > Ceratodontidae > Neoceratodus > Neoceratodus forsteri. The sequence continues at coordinate 279,841,885 of JADMNL010000026.1, read as the reverse complement.
GAGCCATTTTGAAAACCACCGCTTCTATGGTTGGCGACTCCTCACTTAAAATTTGAGCCACGAGACAGCAGACATGCCACAGGCTTCCAGCCCAGCTGAACTGTCAGAAGTGCTCATTGAAGTCCTAATGCTATGATTTCTATGGAAGCGCTCATCTGTCAGATGGGAATTCACTGGGGAGGAAACGCGGTCAGTATTTTCAGCACAAATCTGAGGTGTATAAATGTAAATGCCTAGAGACTGCCAGCTCTCTGGATGAATTCAGAAAAGGGCTCAAAGTGCACCAGCTGGAAAGCGGCCTCTACATGTGTTGGTGACAACAAACAAGAGACACTAAGTTGTCTAAACTGACCAGGCTGAATTGCCTCTTCCCAGATGCACCACATTGTAAGATGAATAGTGCCACAATGCTCCATTGGGGCCAACTGCTTGTTTCCTTAAATTGTAGTTGCTTGTGTTACTCTGTCTTTGTCTGTAATCTCTTCCTGTCTAGTGTACTGTTTGAATAATATGTCTCTAGAAAGGGCATGTACTTCTGAAATGTAATGCACTTTCAAAAGCTTTGTTTTTTCCTGTGATTCCCTTGTTTCCTCTGTAATTTCCAAATATCCAGTAGGACTGTATGTAACTAATCCCGGGTCACCGCTGAAAAAGGGACCTTTGGGCCCAGTGGGCTGACCCGGTTACCAAAATTAAAATAAATACTACTTTCACTGTTAGTACACTGCACCTTTTACCTGTCAGATATAGTGGCACTGCAGTGTTGTAGTTATCTGCCATTATAGGTGTTGACTCATTCATCTGAGCTCAGGCAGGTTGTCACTGATGGCAGTGGGCAGTGAACATCTTTGTGATGCAGCTTTGTGCTTTTGGCTACCTGTCTGAGCTCCTGTCGCCTGTGACCTCTGCCCTCTCCTTCCATTCTGTTTCGAGGGGCCTCTTGGTTGTTCCCAGGGTTCGGCTCAAGAACTCTGGTGACCAAGCATTTAGTGTTTCTGGGCCGACCCTGTGGAACACTTTTCCAGCTGCTGTCCGGGAGGCCCCCTCGATTAAAGTTTTTAAGAAAAGGCTTAAGGCTCATCTTTTTTGCCAGGCTTTTGGGGATGAAGCCCTTTCTCTCGTTCTCAGCTATTTTATATTTATATTTTTAGGTATGCTGTTTTAAAAAAAAAATGTATTAATGCAGTTGTCTATTTCTTTTTTTTGCATTTGTACCTGTATTTTGTTTTCTGTTTTTGTTGTGTACGGCGCCCAGAGCCTCCAGGATTTGGTACTTTGGTAGTATGGGACAAAAGAAGGCGATTTGCCCATCATGGTTTGTCATCCACGTTTGTGGATCATTGAGTAAATCCCTGATTGGTTAGCCATTTGTCCAGTTTGTTTTTGAAAGTAAAAATGTTGGGTGAGTCAACTATTTCCTGAGGTAGTTTGTTCTATATTTTGGGTGCACTTATAGTGAAATAGTTCATTCTTTTGTTTGTTTTTGCTTTCATAATCTCCAGTTGTCTATTGTGTAATCTTGCAACTGTTTTTCTAGTAGAATATTTTAGTCCACAGTTTTGCATCTGTTCTGTATGTTTTGTGATTTTGAATAGTAATAACAAGTCCCCTCTGAGTCTTCTTTGGGATAGTGTGTGTAGACCTGTTTGTTCTAGTCTAGTGGTGTAATCAAGTTTAGAAAGATAAGGTATTCGTTTTGTTGCTTTGTGTTGAATACTTTCGATGTTATTAATATCAGAAATTAAGTAAGGGTTCTAAAAGGGGGAACAGTAATCCAAATGTGGTCTGACATGGGATCTGTAGAGTGGGAGTAAGCACTGTTCAGTTTTATTTATGAATGTTTTGTTGATCCTTCTGAGGGTGACTTTTGCTTGATTGGCTATCTTAGTACAGTGCGATGTGGAACATAAGTTGTTATTAACTAAGACACCTAAATCTTTTTCTACTGAGGAGATTTTAATAGCCAAATTATTTAAGTAATATGTTTGCAGTGGATTGTTTTTTCCCAGATGAAGGGTTGCGCATTTAGAGACATTAAAGTACATTTCATTTGTAGATGCCCATTGTTCGATTAGCAACAGTTCTGCTTGTAAACCAGAGTCCTTGGTTTGACTAATAGCTTTCCCCCCATTTTGGTGTCATCGGCTAATTTCACCATTTTATTATTACTAGATATGTACATGTGCCCTATAAAGAGATTAAAGAGAACAGGCCCCAGCACAGAACCCTGGGGGACCCCGCTGCTCACTCCCCTTTCTCTGGACATTACATTGTTGACCCTGACTCTCTGAGTTCTGTTATTCAGCCACTGATTTATCCAGGAAGTTAATATAGATGACAGCCCTATTTTAATACGTTTTTTATATCAGTAAAGGGTGATAAACTTTATCGAGCGCCTTGCTGTAGTCAAGTAATATGACGTCCATAGGTGTATTGTTGTCTAAATGGTAGCTGATATGTTCATAGAAAGAAATAAGGTTAGTTACACATGAGAAACCATGTTTGAACCCATGCTGATACACATCAGTTATTTTTAATATTTCTAATTCATGCTCTATTTTGATCTTAATGATTTTTCCATAAGTTTGAATGGGATGGACGTCAGACTTATGGGTCTGTAATTTTCAGTCTTTGACCGAGAACCTTTTTTGAAAATTGGTGTAACTATTGCAGTGCGCCATTCATTTGGCACTGATGATTTGTTCAGTGATTTGTTGAATAGTATTTTTAGTGGTTGGATAATTTCATCTTTTGTTTCTATTAGGAATCTAGAGCTGATTCCATCAGGTCCTGGGCTTGTGTGTTTTTTGAGAGTATTGATTCCATTTTTTATATCGTCTTCTGAAATATTTTCTGTGTTTGTGCCAATAATAGGGGGAACAGTAATAGTATCTGATTTGTGTGTATAGACAGTAGAGAAGCACTTGTTAAATTCAGTCGCTGTTTCTATGTCAGAGGTAATGGTTTGTGAGTTTACGACTAGGGGTCCAATTTGGTTATTGCAGTTCTTTTTATTGTTTAAGTAGGAATGTAAAGCTTTATGGGAGTCTTTTGTGTGTGCTATCTTGAATTCGAGATTGCGTTTTGCTATTTTTATATGTTTTTTGAGGTTTTTAACTGTTTGTCTGTAGGATGTTAGTATTTTGTCTGTTTTAAATAGTGTTGTCTTTTTAAGCTTGGAAAAAAGTTTCTTTTTACAAGATATTAAAGTTTTTATGTATTTGTTAAACCATTGGGGAATGTTTCCTTTATTATTGTACTTATGTCTCTCAGGAATATATTTTTTGTCAAGTTTTAGTATCTTTTGTGTAACTGTTTCCCATACTTCATTTGTCTTTAGAAGGGATAAAGTGTGCTCCCATTTGGTTGTTCCCAGTTCTTGCTTGATAAGGGTAAAATTTGCTTTGTGGTATTGCTTTACTTTAATGTTGTTTATTTTTGGTTGTGAGGGTAGCTGGATGAAAAAGGATGTTGTCATGTGATCACTGTTTCCAATTGGCGGTAGAATTGTTATATCAGATATTGGGGTTTCTAAATTGGTAATGACGAAGTGTAATGTGTTTTTTTTCCTGGTTGGCTCACTCACTTTCTGTTTTAATCCTTGTTCGGTCACAACAGATGGAAATTGCTTGTCATACTGATTTGATTCAGTTAGTGTATTCCAATTGATAGTTGGCAAATTGAAGTCTCCTAGTATTAATATATCATTTCTATCAGAAAATTGCTGTATTTCCTCAGTTATTAGTCTGGTGGTTTCTATGTCGGAAGCTGGTGGTCTATAGCAGGTTCCTATCAGTATTTTGTGTGAACTTGTAGCTTGAATGTATGCCCATACACTTTCTAGACAGGGGTTGGAGTCTTTTTGATAAGATTTTAGCTTGTCTCTTATATATAAACTGACCCCACCTCCTTTCTTAGTGTTGTTTCGGTTTTTGTAAAAGTGTTTACAGCCAGATATCTCTGTTGTCCAGATTTGTTCTGAGTTTCCCCAAGTTTCAGTTATGGCTATTATAGCTAAATCTAAAGTATGTGTTAGTATTTCCAATTCAACTTATTTTAGCAATTGCCATGGATCTGGCATTGAAGCTAAGTATATTGAAGTTAGTTTTGTGGTGGGTTAGCTTTATTAACTAGAGAGTGAGATAAGTTCCCAGACTCCTCCCCCTCTTTTTTTTTTTTTAGGATTGAGTGCCTTAGAAATAAAATTGCCTTGCGTTTGACACTGGGACTGCTTAACTCTGTCAACTGTTGGAAGGTTCTTCTTTGTGATCTGCCTTTTTTGATTGGATTAATTTGGATACACATATTTATTTTCCGTCTCTGTGTTGTACACACGTACAGTGTTCCATCAGACTGCTGACATTTAGTGCAGGAGAGAAAAACAGAAAACAACCAACACGTCAGAAACTCCCATAACAGGCCATCTCCGTGTCCATCAGAAAGATGTTCACTACCGACTGCCATCATTGACAGCCAGCCAGTGCTCAGTTGAGTGAGGAACTACCTATTACGGTTGACAACATCAGGGAAAAAAAGATTAAAACCCTGCTGTGCCACTGTATTTGACAGGTAAAAGATATAGTTTACTAACAGTAGCATTTACATTTATACACCTCTGATTTGTGTCGAAAATCCTGACTATATTTCCCACAACAGTGAGCTCTCGTCTGACAGCTAGGCAGTTCATACAGCTCAGCTGTGCTGGGAGGCTTGGACCTCAAAACAGTTGCATAAAAAAAAAAAAAAATTACCATACGATATCTCATCACCTGTGAATCTACCACATTCAGTAGCGCACATTTGAAAATGACATGATTTTCTCAGTAATTTTATTACATTTACCATGACAGGTAAATTAGGGAACTGTTACATAGATACATAGACTGTGTCGGCAGATAAGGGCCTATGGCCAACCCAGTCTGCCCATTTGAGCTTGTAAGTTCAGTTTATGTTTTCCTAGAAGTCTGTTGCCCCTTACCCCTGACCTCTAGAATTCCTTTATGTCTATCCCATGCATTCTTAAATCCCATGATTGTTTCAGCCCCCACCACTTCCTCTGGCAGGGTGTTCCACTTGTCCCCCACCCGTTCTGTGAAGAAATTCTTCCTCACATTTCCTCTGAATCATCCTCCCTCCAGCTTCATCCCATGCCCTCTAGTCCTGGAACATCTTTTTTGCTTAAAAATAGTGTATTCCTGCACCCTGTTCCTCCCTGTAAGATACTTGTATGTAACTATCATATCCCCTCTCTCCCTCCTCTCCTCCAGGGAGTACATGTTCAGTTCCTTCAACCTGTCTTCATAGGAGTTGTGATGCAATCCATGCACCATCTTTGTTGCATTCCTCCGAACCTTCTCTACCCTGTCTATGTCCTTACGTAGGTATGGTCTCCAGAACTGTACACTGTACTCCAGGTGGGGCCTCACTAGTGTCTTGTATAGTGGAATTATGACCTCCCTTTTCCTGATGGTGATGCCCCTGCCTATACATCCAGCATCCTAATTGCTTTACCTGCTGCCTTGTCACACTGTTTCCCTACCTTGAGGTCATCAGAGATGATAACCCCAAGATCCCTTTCCTGCTTGGTGCATGCTATATCCTCACCCCCAACTGATATATTGTGCCAGGGTTTTGTGCCCTTATGCATTATCTTGCACTTCTTTGCATTGAATTTCAACTGCCAAACCCCTGACCATTCTTCAGGTTTCTGCAGGTCCCTTCTCATTCTGTCTACACCTTCTGGTGTGTCTACTCTGTTACAGAGCTACGTGTCATCAGTGAACGTGAAATTCTGCCTTCTAGGTCCTGCGCAATGTCACTGATGAAGATGTTGAATAGGACCGGTCCCATCACTGATCACTGTGGTATCCCATTGGTCAGTCTTCCCTCTGTGAAGTGACAGCCATTTACCACCATCCTCTGTGTCCTGCCACCCAGCCAGTTACCCACCACACTGCTGTCCTGCCCACACCCATATTCCCCAGTTTGTGTAATAGTCTTCTATGTGGCACAGTGTCAAAGGCCTGTTGCGCTATGATCTTCTAATTTACTCATCATAAGAGTACCCAGTCATAGAAGCTACCATGGACTTCACAGCTGAGACCCCCCCCATGGGAAGAGCCAAGTACTGCTGTATCTACAGTGCATTTTCCTAATGGACAACTCCTTTAGGTACCCCTACTAAGGAGCCAGGTTAGCTGGAGGCACCATGCAGTGTGGAAACAATATTTTATAACCACAGACCCTGGACCATCCACTTGGACAGAGCTTTAAAGTTTAAGAATTACCTGCTGACCCCATACATTTACATCTGCACCTGACATGAATGCCTGCTGTTATTCTGTTCACTGGGCATCATTGTGCATACAGTAAGAGTCCTTGTTCTGCTTAGCAGTTTGTTTTCTACCTTGGTATGCTGCCCTTAACTTGTTGTAATATGCTACCATATGTTTTACTAGCTATATTCTTGTCATCATTTATTGCACTGTATGGTACTATATATGTTGCTGTTGCCCATTTCAGTCATATGCTATGCTTTACTACATTGGACCACACAGGGAGATCAGGAGCATATGTCACACATTCAGAACTGTGCTGTCAACGACACTCTTCATGGACAGCTTGGCTGCTTCCAGGTTTTTGATGAGTTTTTCTGCAAATGTTATAAAGTATTTTACAAAACTGACTTTGTAATTTTGCTAACTTATGTATATCACATCAGGAAATATGTTTCATGCAGGATCATGACAGTCCCACTTTCAAGTAGTGCAACACATAGCATATCAGAAGCAACAGATCAGCAAAGTGCAACCGGTAGCAAAATGAGATAGGGAAGGGAGATAGGGAGTACAGTAGGGACAAGTCCAAGGGGAATAGGGGACCAATGAATCAGGGCAGAAGGGGGGAGGGAGTAATACGGGGGAAGAAGCAGTGAGAAAAGGGAGTATAGTGCTACTGTAGGAAAGAGGAAGCACTGTGAACAGCAACAGAGAGGGTGCTCCAAAGGGGACGTGGAAGGAGAAAGCAGCTTGACCAGCCAAGAATTTTACAGGGGACCTTCCACACCTGGATTACATATGGAGGTTCCTGTCTGGAGTGTGAGTGGGCCAGTGGTCGGGAGGATGTCGGGGGGAAAGGGAATTTGTACAGCCATCAGGACAGTGGGAAGAGGGTGGTGTTCTGTGATGGGTGATAGGTGGCAGTATTCCTGGGATGATGTGGGTATCAGGGGACTGTCCAGTGTGCATGAGCCTGAAGCCCCTAAGGACAGAAGTAAGGCAGCTGTGCTGGGAGTGGGGGAGGCTGGCATGGAGAGCAGGAAAAGCGGGGCAGGGGAGGGAGAGCGAGGTCAGGCAGAGGATGGTATCACACAATTTTGGGTGGCACCTCTACCTCGAAGGGGGGGAATTGCAAATGATGGGGGGGAATGGGTGGGAGTGCAAGAGTTGCAGCAGGAGTGAGAGCATTCAAAGGGGTGCCTTTAATGAACAGATTTCACCAACTGTCTGGAAGTGGGAAGGGAACAGGAGATGGGGAGAGAGGCTTGGCAGTAGGGTCAGGGGGAGCAGGATAGGAGAAGGGATGGGACAGTACATGGTGGTCAAGGTGGGCAGGGAAGAGAGAACAAGTAGAAGGGAATAAAGGGTGGGAGAGGGAGGGGGTAGCATGACAGGAGGAGGGGGGAGAGAAGAGAGTGTGTGTGTGTGTGTGTGTGTGTGTGTGTGTGTGTGTGTGTAGCCAGAAAGTGAAGGACAGGGAAAGAAGAGGGAAGACAGGCAGAGGGGCAAGTGGGGGCTGTCGGTCAGGCAGAGCTTGAGGAGAATAAGGGTGGGGGATAACCATGACAGAGGGGGGCCAGAAAAGGAAGGACAGGGAGGGGGTGGGAAGACAGATGGAGGGATGAGTAGAAGCTGTGGGAGTGTCAGTCAAGCAGGACTTGGAGGAATATGGGTGAGGTAGTAACCATGATGGAGGGGGAGCAGTTCGGTGAGGGAGAAGCTTGTAAGGCAGTCAGAGAAGGAAAAGAGGGCATCAGGAATGGGGCAGAAGGGTTGTAATCCTAGGGGACAACATAGTTATGAGTATTCACTGGGAAAGGAAGAAAAGAAGAAGAATAATCAGTATTTATATAGCGCTTTTCATACACAGTATCCCAAAGTGCTTTACAAGCAATGCTAGACTGGTAGCGAAGTGACTGAATGTGTGAAGGCGGCCATATCGCACATCATCACCCACACACAGTCTGGATGATTGCATGAACTGATTTATGGGAAGGGGAATGTTGGCCAGGACACTGGGAATGTTCCCTGCTCTTTACGAAGAGTACCCTGGGTTCTTTTACTTCCACCTGGACACCCACCAGGACAACACCAGGATGGGCAGAAGGGACCTTGGTTTAACGTTTCATCTGAAGGACGGCACACCCCAGCAGTACAGCACCCCCAATACTGCATTCAGATGCCAGTGATTTTTAGGTGCAAGTCCATCCCAGTGTGGGACGAGAACCCACAACCTGTTGGTCCAGGGGCAGATGTGCTACCAACTGAGGTACGCTGACACCCGGGAAGGGCAGCCCAGATATGGGTAGGACAGTTGTTTGCATGCCAGGGATGACAGCAGAGGGGATGTGCCCAAAACTTGGAGAGCTGGTGACGGGAGATGTAGAGAAACCACTTTTAGTTATAGATCTTGGTATGAACGACAAAGCTGTGGATGAGGTAGGGTAGTTCAGTAAAGATTCAGGGTTATAGGGAGGACCTACAGAGTGGTAGGTAGATTGTTTGCATTCTTGGAGATTTTGCCAGTGTCAAGAGGCAGCATGGTCAGGAAGAAAAGGATAATAGAGAAGTTCAGTGACTGGCTGAGGGAGTGGTGTAAGGAAGAAGGGTACAACTATTTGGGGCTGGGGAGACCTAGTTAGATATAACACTTTTTGCACCAGGCAGACCATACCTCAGTAATGAGGGGTGCAAGGGTCCATGGCACATGGTGGGAGGGGGGTTTACATAACCAAGAATCTTAATTTAAACTACTGGAGGGAAGAGGCCTGCAGACCCCAAGTGTTTGGGAAGAGGAGGTCAGCAGAGCTAACCACATAGCAGTGGGGGGGTGGGAGTGAGGTCAGGTAGCAGTAGGGGCACAGGCAATAGAGAGAAATGAGAAGGGCAGAAGGACTGAGAAAGGCAGAAGGGAGGGAAAAAGGCTCGGACTCTAGGTGGAAGGTGATGTCCCTTCATAGGTTTCATAAGTTGTCAAAGCAAAGAAGACTGTTGTCCATAATGCTTGCCAATGATGGTGGTGCCTATCCTAGTGATAGCCCCTAATCTTATTGTTTTTTAAGTGCTCATCTAGCCTATGTTTAAATTCTTCCTTAGTGTTGCTTGCCACAGTCTTTATTGGTAAACTATTCCAAACTTTCTGTACTCAAAATGAGAACCAGTATTGAATGCAAAAAGTCTTGGAAACAAGATGGATGACCTGCATGCATTGCTGGCTGAGAAGGGAGTAGACATTGATTTTGTCACAGATATACTGGCCACACCTAACCATGACTGGGGCCCTTGATCTCTTACTTTAAATTATACAGGAGGGGACAGGTGGGAGGTAGAAAAAGGGGTAGGGGTAGTGGTTTACATCAGGGTGAGTATAACTTGTATGAGGGAGGAGTCGGAAGAGAAAATGGTGGGAGCAGTCGGTTACTGTCCAGTAGAGGGAGGAGGATGAGGCTGGGGTGGTTTACAGACCACTCAACCAGGAGGAGGAAAGATAGGGAATTAAACTCACAAATATTGACTGTTGCAGGGAAGGCAGAAGTGGTAATAGTGGGAGACTTCAACCTGCCCAAGGTAGATTAGAGTGTACCAACCACAACCTCCTCTAAGAGTCAGGTGATCCTAGATATGCAGAGATAGGGTGTTACAGAACCCACCAGGGAGGGGTAATTCTTGATCTAGTGCTAATGAATGGGGACCACGTCTGGGATATAAAGGCCGAGGAGCCCCTGGGTGGAAGCGACCATTGCACAGTGTGTTCCAGTTGGACGTGGTCAGGGAAAAGGCCCCCACTAAGACTAAAATCCTGGATTTTAGAAAGGTGAACTACAGACTGGTCAGTCTGACCTGAATTGTGTGCAAGCTCATGGAGACCATACTTAAGGAAATGCTAGCAGAGCACCTCGATGAGAATGATCTACAGGATGAGAGGCAACATGGGTCTATGGGGAGGAGGTTGTGTTGAACAAATCTGATTGACTTCTTTGACTGGGTCACTGAAACAGTGGACAAGGATCTGGTAGTGGACCTTCTTCTTTACCTTTACTTCAGCAAGACTTCAGACTCTGTACCCCACAAGAGGTTGATCAGGAAATTTGCAGATCTGTGGGTTGGTGTAAAGTTGACTAGGTGGATGGAAAACTGGTGGAGGGCAGGACGTAGAGTGTAGTGGAGGGAGATAAGCGCTGCAGCACCAGGGAGGTCACCAGTGGTGTCCCACAGGACTTGTTGCTTGGATCGGTGCTTTTCAGTGTCTTGAACAATGATATAGTTCCAGTTCTGGAGACCACATCTCCAGAAGGGCATAGCGTGGTGGATGTTCAGAGGAGGTCATCTAAAATGGTAGAGGGTCTGCATCAAAGCTCTATGAGGAGAAACTAAAGCACCTCAGTATTTACTCCCTGGAAGAGAGGAGGGAGGTGGGGATATGAGTAAGACCTTTAAATACCTCACAAGGGTAAATAAAGTACAGGAGAGAAGTAGTTTTCAGAAACAAATGGTGCTCAAGAACAAGGGGACATGATATGAAACCAAAAGGATAGATTCAGGAAAGATGTGAGGAAGTGGTTCTTCACAGAAATAATGGTGGGTTCCTGGAACAGCCTTTCAGCACAGGTGATGGGGTTCAAGAGTACAGGGGATAAGCACAAGGAATAGTAGTGGAAAAGAAGGGGGAGGGAGAAAAAACTGTAGATCAAGTAGGGTCTGCAGTGCTAATGTAGGTAAGGAAAAATAGGCAGACTGGGTGGGCTGAGTGACCCTTGTTTGCCGTCAGATTCTATGTCTTTGTGTGCCTAATATTGGAGATGGCATTAAGGGCAACTGTTTTCTTATTCACAGCGAACACCAAGCTCTGTGTTAGGGTGGACACAGCAGAGAGGATACAAGAACTAACTTGAAAAGCTAGTGAGGTAGTAGGTATTTGGCAACTTGGTTTGAGTGCAAAGAAGTGCAAGGCTATGCTTGCTTCAACTAAAAAATTATGGAGTCAGAGCATGAAAAAGGCTACCAAATTGTGACATTGGGGATATTTTTTAAAATGCCTCACTTATCAAAATGTTTTTTTGTTTTTGTATGCTGGCATTTACCTAATGAATATTTATTATGTTGCGGGATAAATCACTCTCTGTGTTTAGAGAAAAAAATTTAAAAAATGCACATGTAACAGGGGACATAAAAGTCTGGACGTGCATGTAACCAGGGACATACATTCTGGATACGAATGTAACTGGGGACATAAAACTCAAAGTGCATGCATTGCTTGTTAGTTCCAAACAAAAAAACAATGCCTCCCTCCAAAAAAACATCAACAAACATCAGGCCACATGGCGTGTGTCATTGTTTGGAAGCCTACAGTGGTGCATAGGCCTCAAGCAGATAATTTGGAACCCAAAAGTGAATCTTTAGGATTCCAAATGGTCCAGTCGAGGCTGACAGACCACAGCTGGCTTCCATACAAAGGCCCAGGCCATGCAGCATGCCCCCCCCAAACAACAAAAGAAATGCAGCATAATTTAAAATACATTCTGTGCCACGAACATGTGGAAGCATAATGTTTGCTGCAGCTTGTACCGAGTCAGATCCCAATGATACCAGGCCGCATGGCGTGTACCTTTGTTTGGCAGTATGTTGTTGTGTGTAGGCCTCGATCAGACCATTTGGTTTCCAAATGGTCCGATCAAAGCCGACACACCACAGCAGACTTCCAAATAAAGGTCCAGGCCATGCAGCAAGCCCCCCCTCCTGCCCCAACCACAAAGGACACACTTACCCTGTTGAAGACCTGGTATCTGACAACAATGAACTGGCTCAGGTCCCAAAACCAAAAAAGCACCAATAATCCTGACATGCCATTCAGACTTTAAACAAAATGACTGACACATGCCATGCAGTCTTTGTGGAGATGAGGGCCATGGACCTGGAGCATGTGCCCAATGCAGAAAATGCCCCCAAGCATTTCTAGTGTGCATCATTTAACTGCCACAATCTGTAGTCCAAGCCATACTCCCCAACACATACCGTGGTGTTGGCTAAACAAATGACCATTTTGTGGGCTGTGTTCATAGACATCCGCATTAACCATATCCCCCAGGTTGAACTGGAACCAAGCACATAATACTGTGCGCCGAATAAATCAAGCTTCCCTGAGCAAGCACACTTTTTGGCTCCATGAGCAAGTACACTTTTGGCCCCCACCTCCTATACATCTGGGTGGAAAAATAAATAAATCGGGCCACGCATAAAGACTGAAGTCACTATGGCTGTGCTCACTCCCTACTTTGGGTCTGGGTTGTTCAGGTGCATGTTGCCAGAAAAAGGTTGTGGAGCATTCACTTAGTGAACAGATGATAACTGCACTGCATGCATTTCTGGCCCGATGTTCACCTCTCCAAATATACCAAATTATTAAAGGGTACTGGCACCCTTCACAAAAGCAGCAGCCACACAAAGGGTACTTTCTGCCCTAACCGACTGCCGAGCCTCTCAAAAAAACAAGATCCTGAACTGGAGCCAAACGTTATAAATGGGGGCAAAATAAAACTTAAGTTTTCCTGCTCCCATACAATGGCCACAGTGAAAGAAAGGAGTCATATGGCTTACCCAGTGATGAAGATAATCTGCCACGTAACTCTCTGGATGAAGGATCGCCATGTAACCGGGGCTTTGCAGGGGACAAAAAAAATCTTCCACTAATGCTAGCTGGAAAAGAAAGGGGCTTGTGACTGTGGGAATGCTCATTTTAAAGCATCCGCAGTCTAGTCCACTTTTAGCAACTTCACCAGAACACGCTGGTACGAGAGGTCACTCACCCATTTCCCCCCGAGACTCGTATGAACATCTCGGTGGTTGGACATAAGGAGGTCATCAGTGTTAACTGATGATATCATGAGCATGGTGTGGTAAAGGGAGGAATTCTGAGGGGAGTGTGGGTTCTGGAAGAAATTAAACAAGGCTGCCAGCAAAAATGGTAATTGTCAGTTTAAAGGGGGAGATGTGAATATAATATAGTTAGACATAATGAGTTGCATTCAAGTCCAAATGTTTGGGGCTACCAGGGAGGTGGGGTGGTTGCTGCAGCACACAAAAAATGCTTGTAAACTAAAACCAGGAGACCAGACTGCGTATAACAACTGATCTTACTTCGAGAGGGCTCTTATAGTAGGTAATTACATATAGGACTGATGCCAGCTGGCGGCAGGACCCCATGGAAAATGTTCTAGCCAGCAGTCCCTGACGAGGGACCGCCCCCACATCAGGTGACCGGCGTCAGATGACGTTGGTATAAAGGGGCGGTCCCTGACGCCTGCCTTCCAGTTCTTTCATACTAAAATGCCAGCAGAACAGGCCTAACGGTCTTTCGTGTCTGCTCGTTTGGTCAGCCCCCACCCTGGGTGCTGACCTTGCTGTCCCCCTCGCCTTCTCCCTTCCCAGTTCCGGATATTCTTGCTGCATTGGATTTTGCTTCCAGAACCCTTCCCCTGTACCTGTCCCACCCCCTCTTGAACCCCTCCACTGTCTCTGCCTCCACCAGCCCCCTAGGCAGTGCATTCCATGGCTCCACCACCCTCTCAGTGAAGTAGCACCTCCTCCTTTCTCCCCTGAATCCTCCCCCCTCCAGCTTCCACCTGTAAGAGATCTAAATCTCACTTTCAGGTTCTTGGCAATATTGGAGTTGCAAATAATCACAGACAAGTTGCATTCGAGTAATAAACAAGTTTATTACTACAAAATAGGGATAAATCACAGTTGCCCTAAGCAGTTCTTACCAATACGAACCGGGAGCCAATGCTAAGCGTTCCCTACACCTCAAGGTTTCTTTGTTGTCTCTTGGGATCTCTCGGGTCTCCGAGGTGTAAAACCTGTGCATAACATTATATACCTATGAAATTACTATGGTTACTGAAAGATAGAAACATTTCTAGTTACAGAGATGAGCCCTATTGGCTAAATTAGAGGTGGCTCCATGGTATAAGATAACATTATATAAATTTGTAAAGTCATCAGTTTTAGAACAAAGACCTTCTCATACAAAGTCTTACATAACAGGGTGAAGTGGTGTTCAACACCGAAAGATGGCAATGTTGCCTTACACATCATAATCACTTCAAGGACAGGTGTCTTGGCATCTGACAAGTAAGAAATAGACAGAAGTACATAATATAATGTGTTTGCATTAGCAAGCAAAGTGAGTTACAATATGTGTATATAAATCCTAACATCTACTCTTATACGGTAGATGCTCTTAGCCCTATATATTAGTATAGCCTATGCCTAAATATCAGCTGTCTACGGTGTGCCCCTGAGGGTATCAATTAGGGTGCAGGGACCTTGTGTAACACACCCATGCCCTCTAGTGGCTCCTTCCTCCTTCCTTCGAAGCACCCTGACTGTTCTTCCCCTATTTACCCTCTTCATGTACCTGAAGACCTCTATCATGTCCCCACGGTCCCTTCTCTCTTCCAATGTGTACATATTTAGCTCTTCGAGACTCTCCTCATAGGTCCTGTCCCCCAAGCCCCAAATCATTTTGGTTGCCCTCCTCTGGACCCTCTCCAGGAGGTTAATGTCCCTCTTTAAGTGTGGCCTCCAAAACTGCCGCGAGTACTCAAGGTCGCGGCCTCACCAAGCAGTTATACAGAGGGAGTATCACTTCCCTCCTTCTGGAGTGATCCCCTAGCGATGCATCCCAGCATCCTGTTGGCCTTGGCTGCTGCCCTCCTACAAGTCTCAGAGTTGTTCATCTTGACATCCACCACCACCCCCAGGTCCCTTTCAGCCATCGAGACTTGTGGCATTTCCCCAGGGTGTACACTTGGCCTGGGTTTCTGGCCCCCAGGTGGGTACCTTGCATTTCCTGCATTGAACCTCAGCTTCCACTTTCTAGACCATCTTTCCAGAGCCTCCAGGTCCCCTGTGGGCCACCTCCCCTCCTCCCCATCCACCACTGCCCCCAGTTTGAGTCATCTGCAAAGAGACTCATCTCACTCCTGATTCCTGTCCTTATGTCAGATCGTGGGCATTGAACAGAAGGGGCCCAAGGACTGATCCTGTGGGACCCCTAATGACCCTCCTTGGGGATGAGACTATCCCACCAACTAGGACCCTCTGGGTCCGGTCCTGGAACCAATTGCCTATCCATCTGATCATCTGGTTCCCCACCCCATTTCTCCCAGCTTATCCAACAGGCCCACGTGAGGAACAGAGTCAAATGCCTTGCTGAGTCTAGAAAGGGACATCCACTGGTCTACCCAGGTCCAAAACACTTGTCACCCAGTCATAGAACTCCACCAGGTTTGTCTGACATGATTTCCCGGGATGAATCCATGCTGTCTATCGTCCAGGCACCCTGACTTATCCAGGTCCCCCCTAGCCTCTCCTTGACAATGCCCTCCATCCTGCCCTACCACCGATGTCAGGCTGACAGGCCTGTGGTTCCCTACCTCCCTTGATCCCCCTTGTGGATGGGCACTATGTCGCCACCTTCCAGTCTTGGGGCACCCACCCTGTCC
Source organism: Neoceratodus forsteri (assembly GCA_016271365.2). NCBI lineage: Eukaryota > Metazoa > Chordata > Ceratodontiformes > Ceratodontidae > Neoceratodus > Neoceratodus forsteri. The sequence continues at coordinate 279,826,104 of JADMNL010000026.1, read as the reverse complement.
TCAGAGAGATGGTGAAAGCTCTGCCAGGGGTTTCATCAGGACATCTGCAAGTTCCTTCAGCACTCTGGGATGTAATTTATCGGGCCCCGGTGCTTTCTCCATCTTAAGGGAGCTGAGGGCTTCCCTCACTCTCTCTGCTGTGATTTCCACTTCCGGTACCTCTTCTCCCTGCTTAGCCCTCCCCCCACCTGCCAGTGATGCCTCCCCCTCTCCCCAGACCTGCCGATCGGTAAGGGTCCCCCCTCCTCAGTATCTCTGTCTCCTCCTATGTATGATGCAGCACCCCCATTTCCCTGGTGAAAACTGAGATGAAGTACTCATTTAGTACCTCAGCCTGCTCCCCCAGGTCTTGTGCCCATCTCTCCCCTGATTTAATCCTGCTAATCTGCCCCTTCACCCTTCGTTTTTCCCCAGTGTATCTAAAGAACCCCTTGTTCCCTCTCCTAATTTCCCTGGCCAGGTTCTGCTCCTTCCTTGCCTTAGCCTCCCTCACCACTCTAGTGGCCCTTCTAGCCATCAGCTCGTACTCCCCTCGATCCCTTTCACTCCTTGAGCACTTGAATTGCTTATAGGCTGCTTTCTTTCCCCGTACCACCTCCTGGACCTCCCTGGTCCACCAACAGAGTTTTTGGGCCCTACCGCATTTTCGTCTTACTCTTGCACAGGTGCTGGTAGCATCCTGCCCCTCTCCTGATGATTTCCACCTGCTATCAGCATCCATGTCTGACCAATCCCATCCAAATGCTCATAAGGATCCTTCCCATTTCCTTAAAATCGCCCCTGAAGTCTGTTACTTCCGTCTTTGTGCAGCCTTCTACCCCTCCTAGGTCCAGGCAGAACCAGACCGTGGCATGGTCACTCCCCGCCAATGGGTCCCTTACCTCCAGGCCCCCAATCTGGTCACTGTCTGGCAGGACCACATCCAGTACCCGTGCCTCCCTGGTCGGTTCCCTCACCTGCTGAGTTAGGAACGCGTCTTGAAAGACATCCAACAACCTCTGTTCCCTGGTCACAGAGGATGTCATAGTCTCCCAGTCTGTTCCTGGCATGTTTAAGTCCCCAACACCACCACCGTTCCTCTGCCCAGTCTGCAGTGTCTCCTAACATCTGCCACCAGACTGTCCTCCAGCTCCTCGCCAGGAGCAGGGGTCTATACACCACTCATATTTTTCTCTCTTGCCCACCCTTGTTATCAAGGTGACCCCAATCGCCTCCACGGTTCCTCCGCCTCCTCTACTCCCCTATGCCAATGCAGTTTTTGACTATCATTGCTACCCCTCCTCCCTTCCCTCCCCGTCCTTCCTGAGCATAGTGTAACCCTCCAGGTTCAGGTCCCAGTCATGTCTTGCAGTGGCCCAAGTCTCAGTGTCCGCTGCCACATCCACTGCTCCCTCAGCATCGCCTGGAGCTCAGGCATTTATTGCCCAAGCTCCTGGCATTTGCAGGACTACCTTCCACCCTTTCCCTATGGTTCCATTTCCCTGCTGTGTTCCCATGGGGATTCTGTTTTCCCCTGGTCTGCACTTTGCCAGTTGGCCTTTTCCTGCAATCCTCCTGGTCTCCAGGGGGGTGGAGACAGAGTCCCTCCTGTATCGGCACCCCCTTGACAGCCTTTTCTCCCATCCCACTCCCCTTCCTCCTTTCCCGCCATTAGCTCGTGCAGTGCCTCACGGTAAAGTTTGTGCTTAGTCAAGCCCTGTTCTTTCGTCAGTTTTACCGAAGTTTTGAGTATTTTTTCTTCTCATTGTCAGGTCAGCATCAGTGTATGTCGTCCCCTACACCTTCCAAAAACAAGTGCGACTCGTGTGGCGCCTAACTGCCACACAAGGACGGCCAATCTCTCTGCCTTTTTTGCATAGGCCCCGACCACCCGGTCGACAAGTGCCCACATTGCCTGTCCTTCAACGCAGCTACCCGCAGACAACGCCAACAGTCCCTGGAAGCCCATCTACTCAAGAAGAAGATGTCTTCAATGGAAAAAGAATTGAAGAAGCTCAGGCAGGCGTCGACTTCTCCTGAAGGACACCGTAAGAAGCGGGACAGGGAGAAGGCCTCCTCGCCTGCGACTCTGGCCGGAGTTGCAGCCCAGGTAATATCCCCTCTGGGGGATCGTCCAGCAACAGACTCCAAGGTTTGGAGGCGTCGGCCAGCACCGGAGCTCGTGCTCGGGCGGCCTTGAGCGCCTGCGGGCAAGAGAAGGCCTCTGCCCCCAGTAGTGCTGCAGGCTTGCAGCCTACTGGCGCGGGCACCTCCCATAAGCCGGACGTGAGCTCCTCCGACGTCCGCCAGGAGAAGGTTGATAAGACGCCCGACCCTGCGGGGCAGCGCACGACCTCGTCCTCCTCGGACCGGGCCGCTTCCCACCCTTGGTCCACCTCTGACAAGGGACCCCATAAGACGGACACCTGCTCCTCTGGCGCCCACCAGGGTCCAGCCCTAAGCCGCACAGCCAGGTCCCCAACATCGCCAGGCATTGGAGGCTATAGCGGACCCTTCCAACCCCATCGTACCCGGTTCCCCAGACCCCTTGCTGCCATCCGAGGCCGAGTCACCCCAGCCTGACCCGGGGACTTTTCTCCCCGTCCCAGGCGAGGCTGGGGACATTCCTCTCTGTCAGACCCTCCTCCTAGGGAACGGATCTGGCGCTGTCCCCCGGATGCTGGCTCTGATGCCAGCCCCACCGACGCTGGCGAGGGATATTCCCCTTCTGTCTGGCCCGACCCCCCCCCCGGGCCTCTCAATGTTGCCCTGCCCGTGGGGCCTCCTTCTGAGCCGTCTGCTCTGGCAGCTCCTCTGGTACCCGGGTACTTGCTGTCCTATCCGATGGCATTTTACCCGGGCCTGCAGTACCCTACGCCAGTTCCACCAATGCCGCAGTACCCGACGCCGCAATACCCAGCTTTGGTTTTCCCGCTGCCAGGTTTCGGATACTAGCCTTACAGATGCAATCCGTATACTTATCCCACTCCTCCTCCTCCACGCCCCCAGGCGCCAGTGGATCTGCAGGAGACTCTGGCTTATGGGCGGCAGCCCTACCGGACAGTCAGTCGGCGGGCGGCGGGCGGCAGGCGGTGGATGCTGTCGCCCGCCGGCGGGGGGCGGGTGGAGGGGCTTGGGTGGGTGGGGGGACACTAGACACCAGGGAGATGTTTGGGGGTTGTGATGTGACATTCTGCCCGCGATCGGGCTTTACGTCCACTGACCACCAGGGAGATATTCGCTGGGGAGGGTTACATTCCTGCCCGCGATCGGGCACTGGGGGTTCATACACGCTCTGCCCGCGATCGGGCTGTGGGAGATGTGTGGGGTTTCTGAACTGTGATGCCCGCGATCGGGCTGTGGAGATGTGGGCGGGGTTCATAGCATTTCTATGCCCGCGATCGGGCAGGGTGGCAGGGACCGAGTTGGGGGCCAGCCAGGGGTGGCAGCTGCTGTGTTGCGCCTGCAATACAGCAGCTCACCTGTGGGTGGCCCTCAACTTGATCCTTTTTTTTTTTGGCCTGTTGCAGGCGCAGGTTGGTGTTGATACGTTTCGCGCAACCCGACTGAATATCGGGTTGCACAGGTTATGCATGGTCTCTCCCTCCTGTTGAGCATGCATTCATTTGCATTGCTCTTTACGCAACCTGTTGCCAGTGGAGCAACTGCTTCCTGCTGAATATCGCAGAATGGCACAATGTAGGACTTGCGCATGCGCAACCCTGTTGCGCATGGAGCAACCCTTTTGAATATCTGGGTCCTGGTGGATTCCCTGCAGGGGGAGGGCCTCAAACAACTGGTACAGCAACCCACAAGAGACAGGGCTATCCTAGATCTAGTACTGACTAACAGGGAAAGGATCACATATCTCCAGGTAAAAAAGTTCCAAGGCAAAAATATGGGACTTAAGAGGGGCTGACTTTGATAAGATGGCCAACAGAGTTAAGCTTACCCTGGCAAAAAGAAACACAGGTGAGGGGATACAGGCAAAGTGGGCAAGCATTAAAGATGCAGTACTTTTTTTTTTTTCCAACTTTATTTCCTCCTGTCATGGCTTAGTAGAACTCTCTCAGGCATCCTTTTTCCCTGTGCCTGCCCACCTGAGATCCGGTCTTGTGCCCTTATCTATCCCCCACCCCACTGCCAGCACCTGGGGAAGGTAACCTGACCACATACTTGGGCTCCTTAAGAGACAAACTCTGGCAAGTGGGTGAGGCCCGGGTATAGGAGCGATGAGGCTTGGCCCAGTCAGATCCAGTGCTGGGCATGGAGGAATGGTGCCGTCGCCTATCCCCACAAGCCGGGTGTTTCCTCTTGTCTGTCCTTCCCCACCCTCCCTTGTGTGCGCACCCCCTGACACTTGGCACACGGCAACCTGCCAGCATTGGGCATGCTGTAACAATCTGTCCGTGCTTCTGTGGCACCCCCGTTCCCCACCAGGAGTCGCTGGAGCACCGGACATCCCAGTACCTTCCCCCAGGACAGGAGCTGCCCGTGCACTGTATCTGATCCTCCCTGCCGACTCCCTGGCGCCGAACTCACTCCTGAATGTGGGTTGCCGCATAGTGAGGTGTGGAATCCAGTGTCAGAACCTCAGCGCCACCGGCCGGCTAAGATGCAATACTTGAAGCAACATCCCATTGTGTTAGTAAGAAAAGGAAGTGCAAAAGAAGAAGGAAATCACTTTGGTTCTCAAACTCAGTAGCAGAAAAGGTAAGAGCCAAAAGGCTGGCCTTCAGGAAATATAAGGGAACGCAGCAGGATGAAGATAGGGAGGCACATCAAACTTCCCTAAGGGAAGCAGGGAAGGCAGTAAGGCAAGCAAAGGCCCAAACTAAGGAAAGACTAGCACAAACAGTAAAAGAAGGTGGCAAGACTTTCTGTAGATACATTAGTGAAAGGAGAAAGTCTAGAGGGGGTACTGCTAAGATTAAAGGGAATAAGGGGGTGTGAGGAGGAGGAGGACCATGTAAAAGCATCTATCCTAAACAGATACTTCTGCTCAGTATTTACTGAAGAGAATGTAGGGCAGGGCCAACAGCTCTGCACCATGGACATGGGGGGAAGGGGTGAACTAGTCCCTTCAGAAAAGAAATGGTCCTTCAAGAGCTCGATAAGCTCAGGGTGGACAAGGCAATGGGACATGATGGCATACATCCCAGGGTACTAAAGAAGCTAAGGGTGGAACTAGCAGAGCCATTATCAGAACTGTTTGGTGAGTCTTTGAGCACAGGAGAGGCCCCAGAAGATTGGAGAAGGGCTCATGTGATACCACTCCACAAGAGTGGTAGCAGGGAGGAGGTTGGGAACTACAGACCAGTCAGTCTTACCTCAGTAGTGGGCAAGATTATGGAGACGCTTCTTAAGGAAAGGATGGTGAAATACCTGGAATCCATAGGAGCACAGGATCCAAGACAGCATGGGTTTACAAAAGGAAGGTCCTGTCAAACTAATCTCATAGATTTCTTTGGCTGGGTAACCAGAGCGGTGGACCAAGGGGGAGCAGTTGATGTTGCCTACCTTGACTTCAGCAAAGCTTTTGATACTGTTCTACATAGAAGATTGATTAATAAGCTGGGTAGGCTCGGGGTGGGTCAGACATTGGTCAGCTGGGTGGCAAACTGGTTGACTGGCAGGAAACACAGAGTGGTGGTAAACGGTATACAGTCAAAAGAGATGCAAGTCGCAAGTGGGATGCCTCAGGGATCAGTCCTGGGGCCAGTCCTCTTCAATATCTTCATCAGTGACATTGCAGATCTAATGGATGGTGAGGTTTGTCTGTTTGCAGATGACACCAAGATCTACAACAGAGTAAATGATCCAGCTGGGGTGGGCAGAATGAGACGAGATCTGGATAAACTAGCAAAATGGTAGGAAGAGTGGCAACTGGGGCTTAACGCAAAGAAGTGCAAGATCATGCACATAGGGAAGAGAAACCCTGAAGCCACCTATAGGCTGGGAGGGGAGTTGCTGGCAGTCACAATGGAAGAAAGAGGCTTGGGCATCATCATCACCGATGACATGAAATCATCCAAGCACACCTCTAAAGCAGTAGGTAAGGCTAGAGGGATGGGGTGTGTTAGTAGGGGTATCACAAGTCAGAAGAGGGAGGTAATAATCCCTCTTTACAAGACGCTGGTTAGGCCCCATCTGGAGTGCTGCGTGCAGTACTGGAGGCCACACGTTTACAAGGACATTAGCCAAATTGAGGCAGTCCAGAGAAGGACAACCAAAATGGTGCAGGGACTGCATCAGAAAATATGAGGACAGATTAACGGAGCTCAATATGTATACCCTAAAGCAAAGAAGGGAGAGAGGTGATATGACTGAAACATTCAAACACCTTAAGGACATTAACAAGGTGAAAGAGTCTAACATGTTTCAATATAAGACAAATAGCAGGACAAAGAGAACACCCCGCCATCCCAAACAGGAGAGAGACCGAAGTGTCTGCCACCGACATCTGCATAATTCCTGATACCACCTGAGCTATCTCCGACTAGAAGGGCCACAACTTTCCACACTCCCAGAAGTAATGGATATATGTACCCCTCACTGCATTACATCTTCCACACATTGGTGAGACCGATGGGTGGAACTTGTTGACCACCACCAGAGGGCAGTACAGCCTGTGTAGGAATTTGAACTGGGATTCCTTGAATTTATTGCACATCAGTTATCCCATATGGGCCTGGAGGACCAGGGCCCAAGTCTCCTCTGTGATCTGGGTTCCCAAATCCCTTTCATACAGCCCCTTAACCCTTAGGGATCTCTGTCCTGCCTTACTGCTCTGCCAGTGAAGATCTTGAAGTTACTCTGCGCAGTCCATACCAGTTCTTCTAGTGGCTCCAACATGCTGGCCTTGTCGTCCTGCTCAGTTATAGCTATACTAAAGGCCCTAATCTGAAAGTATTGTTATCTGTGCATAGCCGGAATGCCATACCTCTCCTGTAACTCCTCAAAGGTTTGTAACCATCCTCCCCTGAATAAGTCTCAGAGGCAGCGCACTTCTACTAGTTCCCATAACTCAAACCCACCTCCTTCCAGTCCTTGCAAAATGGTTGGGTTCCCTACCACTGGCATTAGCCCTGTGACTTCTCTCTCTCTGCTTTCCTTCTCTTCCTGGCCTGTTCCAGTGCCTCCAGTGTCCATTCCACTAGCGGGTTTCTATATCTGCAGTCTGTGGTATGCCCTTATACCTCCTGGGTCAAGGTATGCTGTTAATCGGACTTGCGCACCATCACCTTCTAAATCTACCCATCCCACTTCTTCCCCGATGTACCCAGTTCTGGATATATCTATTCTGCATAGATAGCATGTACCCTTTCAGATCTAGAAAGTTAAGCCTCCCCTTTTTGTCTTGCCCTTTAACCTTAGTAGACTCATTCTGGGTCTCCTATTCTGCCAGATGAACCTCGTGAATTCCTTCTCCATATCTTTATAGTCCCTGTTTGTCATCGGATGCTCGAGAGCCCCCTGCCAATCCCGGCAGCCCGAGGCTCACTCTCACCTGGACCTGGCCAGGCGTGAGGGTGGTGTGGCATCCAGCGCCTCAACCCTCAGCGCCACCGTTTCATCCTTATTTTTAATTGCATGATTTGACGTGTACATTTTTCAGTAAATGTTGTTATGGCCTTCTTAAAATGCTCCCAGTCATATTCCACATCTGCTGTGCTTCTCCTAGCTAGTACAGACTTGATTTTGGATCTCATCTCTGGAAAGTTTGACCTACAGAAATCCAGGATCTTAATTTTTCTGTGACATTTTTCTTCTGCCTTGTTGACTGATGGGCAGACTTATCTGTGGTCACTGGTCCTTATGTTTCCACCCACCAGAACATTTGAAACCCTTGAGCTGTTTGTGAGCAGTGGGTTAAGGGTAGAGTGGTCTCTAGTGGGTGAGTTCACAGTTGGTTGAGTCCTGTCCTTTTCAGTGTGAGCAGGAACTCCCTACTACTCTCAGAGGATGCTGTGTATGCGGTCCAATCTACATTGGGCAGATTGAAGCCCCCAACTATTAGCCAGGGTGACCTATTGGAACAAGTATGCATGTTCAGATACCTTGGGGTATACTTGGATAGCACACTCAGTTTCTCTACTCACATTGACCACGTAGTCAAAACTGCAAATATAAAGCTGGGGGTTCTCTACCACCATGAAAACTCAAATGACTATGGCAGTCCTGAAACTAGCCACAGGCAGCTTAGTCTTATCCACAATAGACTATGGCCTACCCATTCATGGGGCTAGCTCTGACACCGCCTTAGAAAGAGTAAGAACCCTCCTAAATAAGGCCTGCTGACTGAGCCTAGGGGCTGACCACCTAACACACATCTGTACCTTATACGACGATTCAGGATGGCTCCCACTTCACCTTAGGTTGCAGTACCAGTACTGCATACTGGCAAAAAAAAAACAGCACTGGGACTCATGCCAGATATGACTGGCAAACTTTTCAAAGCTGCACAACCAATTCAGCAGACTAGTAGAGCGATCAAAGGAGGACTCCTAGTGCCTTTCAAACACACTAAGCTTGCACAGAAATCACTCTCCTACCAGGGACCCTGACTGTTCAATGAGCTACCTAATACCATCTTGGAGTGTATCAGGATCAGCCAATTCAAAACTGGGCTACGGACTCATCTAGAGCGGGAAAGGTCTGTTGATGCTTTTTTTTTTTATTTATTATGCTTTTTGCCCCACTGTGAACAACCCTGCAGCTCTACCTGGTAACGAACCCTGACCTCCATCTCCACATGAGACTGCAAACCTCTCGGATACCCCCTGGCTTGCCTCCCAGAGTGGGGGTGTGACACTGAAGCCCCTAGACACGCGCTACACAACTTAACTAGGTCTGACGGTCAGTCTTGGAGGCTGATGAAGGACACAGCAGGCTTCATCAAGGGTCATCTACAGGAGTGATTTTTTGGTTGCTGTATGTGGGGGGGTTGGAATGTGCAATGACGTCCGACATCTGTCCCGCCCCTCCAAGTCACTTCCTGATGCCAATCACTTGTGGCACTTCTGGCCTCTGCCAGGGGTCTGTCAAGCATCGGACATTCACCCCACCCTCTCCCTGGAGAAGGAGATCAGTCCCTAGGATGCTCAATTCCTCTCCCCCCAGCTGGCCCTCCAGTGACTTGGGTCCATTCCAGAACCTGGGTCGCCGGCGTCACGAGTGGAAATCCAACTGCTGTGCCGATGGGCTAGCGAGATCTGTCGATGCTCTAACAAATAACCCCCTTTCTCTCAATACCTCCTCCACCACATGTACTTACCCCTAAAACCGTCACTTTCCCATTTTCAATCTACTCCCTCCCTGTGTTTCCCTCTCACTCCCTCTCTCTCTCACTCCCACCTCTATCCTCATTTTCCACCCTCCCCCACCCAAACCACACTCCCCTCACTCACCATCACAGTTTACCGCAGCACTACATGTTTATCTTTGACAAAGTCTTCTCTGACTGCACTACCTCAGTGTTTTTCACACCTGTCATGGCCCTGGCCATATTACCACCACTCCAAATCCAGCGTCTCCACCCTGATAACTGGTCTCCCTGCACCCTTGAAACACGTGTTCTTATTTTTATAACAGTGTACTTACCTAATGTTTCTGTGAATTCATGTTCTGTGTAGTAACATCAACTGTAATCATCTGCGATAACTACTGTGATACTATCTTAACTTTTTTACCCTGTACAGTATTTGACTGTATTGTAATTGACTGACTTGGAACCTTTGCAAAAGAGTCCCTGACTCAAAGGTGTAAATCCGAAAGAAAAAACAAACAAATGAAATGCATTTTCAAACTTATGTTTCTGTTGTACGGGACTGAGTGCACTCGACGGTAGTTGTGGATGGATGGTGCCTAACTTGATGTTGGGTAGTCCTTTGATGCCGTTTCACATGAGATGGTGCCCAATAATGTGTGCGGCAGTGTTTTGGAGAACAGGTGGTAAAGAGGGGCAGAAAACCATCATGGTGCCACAGGTATCTAGGCAGGGGTCAGTACTGTTTGATGTCTTCTTAAACAACCCTGCATAGGTGCTAGAACGGAAGTTATGATGTTATTGGCAGTGGACTCAATGATCTACCAAATTATCGGGACCCACTTGGTGGGTGGGTGGGGGTTGCTTGGATTGAGAGGTAATTGCGACCTGACCATCACTTACTTGACAACCTGTTGTTTTTAATTGAACATTACATACTAAGCATATAAACAATTATAAAGTAGGTGCACAGGAATCCAAAGAGACAGGAAACACAAAGGTGGGTTTTGGAGGGTAAATCAGTACAGTCCATTTTCAAGTATGGGCACAGTTGCTGAATTCGCACCAGGTTCCTGCCCCAGCCAATGCAGCACCACATTCTATTTGCCTTTGCCAACTTCTTCCTGCCATGTGCTGATTGGTTAATTTCCTCTGTCACTATTAAACACAGCATTGATGTGTCAATTCCTTCACACACCCCCCAAATAAAGGCTGTTATGTTGTCAGTCCCAAATTGCGACATAACAGTAGTGAATTGTGCCTGTCAGTGGAGCGCCAGGAAGCATTGCAAAACAGGGTCACCCAAGCATATTTGTAAATGATAAATTATTCCGTTAGTAGAAGAAGCCAAGGGTCACTTTCTTATGAGACACAAACGTATGTAGGCTACTGTGAATGGAAATCTGCCTTTAGTGATACAAATGATGTACTCCTTGCAGCAGCATTGTCAGTGTTGTTGAATTCAACATAATTATCACCTAATTCTCCATGGGATGGTGCTGCTCTCTTGGACAGAATTCTGAAGTAGAACCAAGACAACGTAAAGCAGGCTATAGCAGCCATTGAGTGGGTTTCAGTGGCTGTCTGCATGAGAGTAAGGATTGTTATTATACTGTCATCGACTGACAGTGCATTCTAAATAATGATCCAGTCATAATGCAGTACCACCCCACTGTAACCCAATAGTTGAAAAAAAAAAATTAGCACTGTATCATTAACCAACACAGAGACAACACACAATACATGTGCATGAATTAAGGAGGCAGTATAGCGCAGTGGTTTAAGGCTCTGAGCTGCTAATCTGGTGACATCCAGCAGACCAGAACTGGGTTTGAATTTCACAGCTTCCACTTGCATACTGTGTGACCTTGAGCAAGTCCCTTAACTTCCCTGTGCTCCCAGGTTGCTCCAGAAAAAAAACTCTCAACTTAGTGTGCTACTCTTGGTTAAGCAACTGAAGAACAAAAAAGAAATAATAATAAAAAAAAATTTCACAAGACTCACACAAATCTGGACAAATTCAAGTTGCATCAGACAGTATAGATGGTGGACGCAACACCTACTTCAATAGTGCTAGGTATACTCATTTATTTTTGCTTTTTCAATAAGCATGAGACAATGATCACTGACATGAATTGGGTATGAACATCACCAAACACAATATGGCATGCAAACAATGGGTGGCAATAATTTCATGACCGTTTTAGTTGTAGCGTTGTGCTTTGGTCACCACACCAACCAAATGGTGTGACTATCACCGTGCACACCCCTACTGACGGGTTCACAATTGGAGGGTTTGGTGGGGGGGGGGGGCACCATATCACTGGGAAATATTACATGTGTTAATCTGTGTGGTACTTTTTTCCATGGTGCCTAGAAACAAAATACAGTTCTGGAGCAGAAAACTGTAGGGAAACTATGCTTAGAACCATGGGCTACAGTGCCACCCATTAGAGGTGCTCCATGCCTGGGTCCTCTACGCCATGGCAGCAGCAAGAACAGACTGTGGTATGGCCTTGTTATGATGCAGCACCACGAACAGTAACCGGGGAGATTGGTACTCTTCCTTGACGGACGCCACAGGTTGTGTGATAGTGGACATAGTAGTAGGAGGAGACCACTCCTGGGCTGAGGTTGCTATCGTTTCATGGTGTTTATGTGGTGGCTAATTGATTTGGGAAGGATACAGTTACGTACCTACCCAGTGCCATGACTTATGGGGTACAATATCAGATTTATACATTTATAGACCTGTAACTGCAGAAAATGGCCTTCCAGTAACATTGAGTCTGCCCACTCCATCCCTCTATCTGTAAACACCCCCGACCCTACTCAACCTCAAGTCCATGCCATTTTTTATTGTTTGACTCGCATTTAAAAAAAAAAAAAACTAGTACTGAACACTGCGGTACCCCACTAGTAAGCACCATTTCTTCAGAGTGTACAACGTTTACTATTACATTCTGTGTCCTGCAAACAATATCATTTCTGAGAAAAGCCATACCCATGGATACATACTGAACAGGCCTGTTACTCTGAGCACAAGTACACTGTTATGCAAATCACCACAGAATGTTATGCTGGTCCAACTTTAAGCAAATTGCATGGTGCCGCACCATGCAATTCTGCTTAAAGTTGGACCAGCATAACATTCTGTGGTGATTTGCATATGCAGCCCATGATGCTTTGCATTGTGGGGGCATGTGTGATTTTGTATTTTCTTGAAACTTGGCTTCCCAGCCAAATGCCCTTTGGGGTAACCCTTGCCTCAGTGTTTACGCACAGAGGTTCTTTGTCTTTTAAATAGTTTTTTACACTGTTATGGCTACAATGCAAAGCACCTCCCCTTCCGCCAAAGCTTCCTGTGTACCATTTGATTGCACATGCTTTGTGAATTTGTGGAAAATACTTTCTACAAGGCCCCCTAACCCACATTCACTCACCATAATGTCAGATATGAGCCCTTCTCCTTTTTGCAGTGGAGTACTTGCTAATCTGTTCTTTCCTGTTGATCCCTTTCAGATCCTAGCCTTGTGCTGAAAACACCCAACAGTTTAGACACATGTTAAGAACTTAGCAATGCACCTCTGTAAACCCAACATTGTTACTATTTCCCTCCTCTGACTCTGATGCAATCTGTCCTTGCAATACAGATCATCATCCCATGTGCCCAATCTACCTCCACATGAATCTGAACACTTACTCCTTGCACCCTACCAGTAGGCAGTAATTAAATTCCTTGATTATTTTCAGTCTGTGATGGCATGGGGACTAGGTATAACTCAGGAAAAGACAAAGATTCAGCCACTTCCAGGCATCCATGCTAAAATGCACTCTACCTCCTCCACTGCATTGTCTCCCAGGTCATTTGTCCCAAAAATTAATGGTGATGTGTGGCTTCACCAGCAAACACAGCAAATGCATGATTTTCAGAATTGCCATCCATGCCTCCATCACAGATTCACAAAAGACCAATTGCTGCCAGAATGTAATACTCCACATTATCCAGTGTATACACTTACTGATGTAGTCCCTGAATACCATGACATTCTCTACCCCCATGGCTACTGGATCTGGACTTATACATGGAGGTATCCTTCCCAACATACCAAACTCATCCAGCACTGACCCAAATACTTTACCTCCCTGGTTACACTCATTATAAACATAGAAACATTGACAGTGTCAATAGAGAAGGAATGATACGCCCATCCTGTCTGCCAGTAGGCCATATACATTGTATGTTGCCATTGATCCTATGTGATCAATGGCACTTCATGACTACATCCCTCTAAAGTGTCAGTGACTCAGTAGGTAGCACACTTGCCTCTGAGGCCGGAAAATGAGAGGGCTGTGAGTTCAGTTCTCACATCTGGCACTTGGGTTAATATCCCAGTACTGACACTGTAGTGCAGCATGAGAGGGGTGCTGCACTTCTGAGGTGCCATCTTTTGGATGAGACGTTAAACGTAGGTCACATCTGCCTGGATTGCTGGTAGTTCAGGTGGATGTTAAAGATCCCATGGCACTTACTGAAAAAGAGTAGGGGAATTTCCCTAGTGTCCTGGCTAAATTTCCCTCATTCACTAAAAATACCACCAACAGCTTAATCTGGTTCAAGGTCAGTAGGCATTCATCTGTATCCCCCTCCCCCCGGGTCGTGCCTGAAACATAGAAACATAGAATTTGACGGCAGATAAGGACCGCTTGGCCCACCTAGTCTGCCCATTTTCCTACCTAACAGATAAGTTGCAGATCCTAGTTAACCAACAGCTTACTTCCTCCTACCCCCACTAGACTGCCTTATGCCTGTCCCATGCATTCTTGAAGTCTCCCACTGTTCTTGACTCCACTACCTCCTCAGGGAGGCTGCTCCATGCATCCACAACCTCTCAGTGAAAAATACTTCCTCACATTACCTCTGAGTCATCCCCCCTCAATCTTCAAATTGTGCCCCCTTGTTCTTGCACATCTCTTTTTCTGGAAGATGCTACCCTCTTGGACTTTAATTCCCTTGAGGTACTTGACAGTTTCTATCATGTCTCCTCTCTCCCTTCTTTCCTCAAGGGTATACATATTAAGCTCCTTTAGTCTTTCTTCATATGTCTTCTGGTGCAGACCCTGCACCATTTTGGTTGCCCTCCTCTGGACAGCCTCCACTCTGTCTATGTCTTTGCGGAGATGGGGTCTCCAGAACTGCAAACAGTATTCCAGATGGGGTCTCACCAACTGTCTGTACAGAGGGATAACAACTTCCTGTTTTCTACTAGTGGTGCCTCTTCTTAAGCATCCCAGTATCCCCCCAGCCTTCCTTACTGCCTTCTCACATTGCTTGCCCACCTTTAGGTCATCTGATATAATTACCCCCAGGTCCCATTCTATTTTTACTGTTGTCAGTATCTCACCCCCCATTGTGTATGCTTTCCCCTTGGTTTTTGTTTCCCATGTGCATTACCTTGCACTTCTTTGCATTGAATCTGAGCTGCCATACATTTGACTATTCCTCCAACCTTGCCAAGTCCCTTCTCATCCTTTCCACTCCATCTTGTGTATCAACCCTGTTGCAGATCTTGCAGATCATCTGCAAAGAGACATACTTTTCCTTCCAGTTCCTCTGCAATGTCACTTATAAAGACATTAAAAAGGACCGGTCCCAGTACTGAACCCTGCGGTACCCCGCTAGTAACCCTCCTTTCTTCACTGTGTACTCCATTTACTACTACCCTTTGCGTCCTGTTTTCTAGCCAATTTTTTATCCAGGCTACCACCTTGGGACACACTCCAAGGCTGGCTATCTTGTGTATTAATCTTTTGTGTGGGACTGTATCAAATTTAGAAATTAGTGCACTTACCCGGTCAACAAAAACTAAATTAAAGTAAATAAAAAGTGTCCCTTGTTCCTATCCTAGGCATAACTACTTCACTGTGCATGCACAGTACCACTAATGGCAAAATATTCAGTGTGCCAACTACACTCTGTGTTGACAAAATTATGCACAATACCTCTGAGTCTAAGAAAACAATGCCCCTAAAAGTACAGTAAGGAAGATGCTTAAACATTATAATAAAGAATTCTTCCTACTTAAATTAGCCTCTGAAAGATGGGACAGATTGTTTTTGATGCCCTTACTGGACCTGGCTGTAAAAGTTACAAGTTGGTTCAAATAGGTGTATGATGTATTCGCTCCCTTTAAAAATCAAACTCAGAGAAAGAGCAATGTACCTTGGATTACTGAAAAACTAAAAGCCGTGTTTACACGGTGGGAGTGCTATGGCATGTATGCCGCTCCCTTCCCAGTGTGCCGCCTGCAGTCCCATTTACACAGCCCATCCTCGCAGTGCTGCAGGTCTCTCCGAGGGGGGACTGTGAATTCACTGAAGGCTGATTTTTTAAAACAGCCTTTGTAGCGGAGTGAATGCAGCAAAGCGTTCACACTGCCATTTAATGTGCTCGCTACGCTACTGATCCTATAACTGAGTCGAATCAAAAAAATGATCCGACGGGCACATACAGTGCTCCCAGCAGTATTTACACTGCCAGCTTTACAGCATCAGCCATGCACATGGGTTAATGCACTGCAAAGTCGGCACTGTAAACAGGGCTAAAGAAACAAATTCAAGTTAAAAGCAATTTATGGAAAAAGGCCGGAAAAACACTAGATCCAATGGACTGGGAGAGATACAAATTAATGAGAAATGCTTTAAAAATAAATATTAATAAAGCTAAACAGAATTATTACTGTATTAAAACTAATGAGGCTTCTGATTCAAGACAACACTGAACTCTGATAAAATCCTTTGAAAGCCTAGTAAATCAGAGGCCTCCAATACAGATGGTTAGAAATAGAGAATATCAATCCCCCAGTTCATCTGCAAATATCTGAAATGTATATTTTGTGTCTCTCTCCCAGACATAGAGATCCCTCCTCCTATTACAAAATAAATTATTCTGAAGTAAATATACTACCACAGCATATACCTAGATTCAGTTTTACATACTGTATATTGCTTCTAAAGAGGTAAAAAAAAGATTAGAAGACTAAAATCATGGAAGCCCTTTGGCATTTTATTTAAACATTTTGTAACCGGGAAAGGCATACTGAGCTGAAGCGCAATTCCAGGTGCGACCGGGGGGGGGTTACACTTACAGTGGGGGAATTCAGGAATGCATGGGACAGACATAAGGCAATTCTAGGGGGTTGGGGTAGGAGGAAGTAGGCTGTTGGTTAACTAGGATCTGCAGCTTATCCATTAGGTAGGGAAATGGGCAGACTGGGTGGGCCAAGGGGTCCTTATCTGCTGTCAAATTCTATGTTTCTACAAAAACATACAATAGTTACAGCAGTATATCATAATAACAGTGGATACAGTAATAATGCAAGTTAAATCGACAAAAACACTTGGTACAGCAACAGTGCATAAACAATAGAATTGTGACCGAACATGAAACAAAATTCAAGTGATGAGACAAAATGAGGTGAGATATACAGTAGTAAGTGCACTGTTGGGCCCTGTCCACACATGCCTGTGTGTACCATTACCACAGGTTGCAACTGTTACGGACCATGTAAAAAACGGTTTGCGTCCGCACTGGTAACAGTACCTGATGCGTTTTGGCAACCGATCTCAAGACCTGTTGGAAGGTAGTCTCGAGATCGGTAGCACAAATGGTTCATAGTGAAATCATTCTTCAAAATGGAATACTCAGCAGTGCAGGTGGGAGAGCATTCTGTACTGTATCCGCTGGTCCTCTATGCCCCCACCAGGCATCCCATGAAGGAGTGCGGCATGTGTATATACGTGTTAAGAGCACATCATGAAGTGCACTTAAATGGGCCATTTGAATGCCCGGTGTTCACCATGACTAGCCAGCCTGTCAGACGTTTACAAAGTATATCAGGCAATTGTCTTTTGTTGCCACTGCTAGTTTGACTGCATACAGTTGGGACACATAGGGAAGTGACGCACAGCATTCTGGGATTGTGAGCGTCACTTCGCTCAGATCCAATCATGGCAGGCATCATTATTTCAATCTGGAGCACTACAGTGTGGACACGAGTCGAATGCTGTCAAAACTGGTCACCACACAGTGCTGGATAGTGTGGTCTAGCTGTAACGGTAAGCACTAAACCGTTTTTGAAAACATTACGCTCCCGCGATCGCAAGTGTGGACAGGGCCTATGTGACCGTTAAGAAGTAAGTGCTTAGAAGAAAAACAGTAGTCTTCATAGTCTCAGGAGTGGAGAAATGTGTCACCTGGGACAAAGGCAGGTGGGAGGTGGCAGGAGGCGTAGTTGTTTTTTACAAGTGAGGTATGAGGAGGAGGAGTTCTTCATGGAGGGGGCAAGATTGTTTCACAGACTGGGGAGTCGGTAGGAGAAAGCAACCGTACCAGATGTGGAGGAGGGGCGAGGTATGTTGAAGGATCTTACTTTTCTATGTCTCAAGACATAAGGGGTGTAGAAGGTCAGGGAGAGACTATCCAAAAGGTAGAAGGGTTGCATGTTGAACCAGAATTTAGATATAAGGTTGAGGGAGTGGATAAAGCATTAGTGGGACAACAAAGTTAGTCCAAGAGAGGAGTATAAATCGCAGTGATGAGTTTGGGGGGGTGGGAGTTGGTAGCAAAGTGAAAGAAAGAGTTTAGGAGGGTATCAAGTTTAAATAGGGTGGTTACAGGGCAGAGCAGTAGACCACATGCGTGTACTCAAAAATGGGATGATCATTTTGGTTAAGATTTGTCACCTGGCAGGAAGTGAGAGGGAGTCTCTATGCCGGTATAGTATACCACGTTTTGGGCGTAGTTGATATTGTTGAGTATAGATTTTTGAAAGATTCACTGGATATCATTGCCCCAGCCTTGACAAGATTATTTAATCGGAGTTTGATGGAGGGATCCTTCCCTAATTTCTGGAAAACAGCAAAAATAATATCAGTACTCAAGGGTGGCTCCACATCTGAACCTACTAATTAATCATTGCACCATAGTCGGTGGTGTCGAAGGTCTTTGAATGGTTGGTGCAACGTCAGCTGGGGGACCATTTGGAATGGTGCACCTTGGTTTCTGTGTCCAGTCAGGTTTTTGAAAAGGGTACCTTATGGACACCACACTCACTGACCAGGTAGATCTAATAGCATCCCAATTAGGGGGTGGTATGTCAGTGAGTGTGGTGTTCATGGACTTGTCGAAGGCCTTCGACAGAGTTTACCACAGTTTGATGTTCAGCAGGATAGCTCCTGGATTATCAAAGGAGGTCTGCGGATGGTTCAGTTCCTATTTAAAAGGATATACACAACAAGTACTTGTTGATGGATTCCTGTCCGGTAATGCCATGGTTCAGAGAGGTGTCCCACAGTGCTCCATTTTGGGGCCCACATTGTTTTTCCTCACATAAACCGATTAGCGAAAGTGGCAAAATTATCTGATATTAGGCTGTATGCAGATGACACCGACATGGTGGCAAATGGGAAGAATCTAAGTGCATTGGAAATAATCTCCAAAATGACTTTACAGGCCCTACTGTATGTATATGGCTGTCAGACTCTGGCCTAGTATTAAATAGCAAAAAAACTAAAGTGATGGACAGGGCTTGACACATTTTAAAATCAGGTACTTCTCCACGGACAAGTGGCTTGTCAAAAGGTAGTTGTCCCAGTGCTTGAGATGGTAGTCCCTGTATAAAATGTCATATTTTTAGTGGAAAGTATACAAACATAGAAAACCAAAACAGATTTATTGTAGTATGTTATTTAGTGTTTTGTTTATTTTTTGTCCGGATGGAGAGGATTGTAACAGAATTAACCCACGGCACCAGCAGCACATTCAGCAAGAACATCATGCAGCAGACAGTGCGGCATCAGCATCAGGAAAAGTTATAGTAGGAAGTCTGAGCTTGCTCCCTCTGGAGCATTAGATTCACTGCATCATCATCATCATCATCATCATCATCAGCAGCACTAGTGACAGCCTCGGGGACATTTTCATGTGAATCAGCATCAGCAGAACTAGTAGTTGAACTATCATGACCATGAACGTGGCATGTGCCAGGATCAGATAGTAGCCAGTGGTTGATAGCTTGATCCTGATCAAAGCTATCTAATGCAGGATCTTCAACTGTTATATGCAGAAATGACTAGAATGTGTCATCAGAAAAACTTGTTCTTATTTTTGTTTTTGTAAGATTCTGAATGGAGAATACGCTCTCACATTTAGCTGGCAGTATAGCCTAGAGGTTAGAGGAATGAGGTGTGAATGAGCTTGATACATCCAGCAGACCAGACCTGAGTTTGATTCTCATAACCTCCACTTGCATACTGTGTGACTCTGAGCAAGTCACTTAACTGCCCAGTGCTCCCAGGTCACCCCTGAAAACAGGCACTTGTGCCTAGTGGGCCTTACCCAGTTACCAAAGACTAAAATAAAAAAATAAAATAAAAAAATCATTTAGCTGCAGACACACAGCAAGTAACATTTCTATTAGATCAAGGATGTGAGCAAGCTGGACTGGTCTCTTTCACAGTAGTCATGACTGTGTTGACAAGATGAGACATGGTGGATGTCTTAGACCCAGTCCACAGGGAAAACAGAGTAGTTTGCTTTTGCTTATTTTTTTGCATGTTTTAAACTTCTATGCAATTGTGAAAATATTAAAATAGTGTACACAATAAAATAATATTTTATCTTGTGTGTGCTGTGTGATCGTTTTAGGTATGCCCCCCTGGCGACACCAATACAGCGACCTACATTGCAGCTGACAAAATCGACAGTTCGATAGGTCGCTGAATTGGTGCACCACAGACAGGGGCACACTACCCCGTCCTGTACCCTCCCAAATCAACTATGTCTCAGAGTTGATTATGATTAGAATGGGGAGTACAGGGAGCAGAGCCTCCAGAATGGTATTGGGAGCGAAGCCCCTTGATAGAAAAACAGACCAGGAGTCCATCAGGATTTATGTTGACAGCAGCTTGCGGTCGACATAAATTCAGTCGCTTTGATGCCAGTCGACAAAATTGTTGTCGAACCGGTATCATAGAGCCATTTTTTTACCTTAAACTGTTGTGCTTATGCTTACAACACTACAAGAGAGCAGGACAGAGTAGGCAGAAATAGGGAGCGGGAGGGAGTACTAGTAGCAGCACTGGACACTCAGGTGGTATTACTACCGTACTAGTAGTAGACGGTACTGGTATACGGTACAGGTAGTATTAGCTGCCTTGTACCCTTGTACTGATGAGCAGCTACAGTAGCACTGCTGGTTAGATCGACAAATACATAGAGTAATTAAGATTTTACTCCTCCCGGGCGCAGCTTTACCTCCACTTTAGCTCATAGCTAGCTAGGTGCAGCAGTGCTTTTTTTCCCTTTTTCTCTACCCTCTCAGGGCAGGGTCATTTCTCTCTCAGCCACACACACACACACACACCCTCCACCAATGTACTATGCAGCTACGTTTATTATTTTTTTTTCCTACAGCCCCAAAAATGCTTTTCCCCTTTCCTCTACCCTCTCAGGGCTGGTTCAGTCTCACAGTCAGCCACAAACAAACACACACACCTGCTCTACCACCAATGTACTGTAGCTAGGGTTAGGTAGGTTTATTTTTTTTCTGCATCTCAGAAAAAGCTTTCACTTTTTAATGTTTTATTTCAAGTCTCAGCTGTACCCCAAGTTCCTCTACCCTGCCTCGGAACAGGCCAGGTTAATTCTCACAGTCCCCCCCACGCACACATCTCCACCAATGTGGCTATAAAGGGTTTATATATTTTTTTCTGTATCTCAGAAAATGCTTTTTCACTTTTTATTTCAGTAGTTTATTTCAAGCCCTTGGTTGTTCCTCAAGTTCCTGTACCCTGTCTCAGAGGCAGAACTGGTTTGGTCTTGTAGGCAGGGTTAATTTTTTTTTCTGTATCTCAGAAAATGCTTTTCACTTTTTTAGTTTATTTCAAGCCCTCAGTTGTTCCTCAGGTCCCTCTACCCTGTCTCAAAGAGGCTGAGCAGGTTTGGGGCTATAGGATTTGTCAAACCCTGCTTTTTGAACCGGGGACTTTGGTGTAGGTCTTGTAGTCGAAGCTAGGGTTCAGTTGGTGGGGTTAAAAGTTTATTTATTTATATGATTTGGTGGCATTTAAAAAAAAATCCATAGTTTTTTTGTTTCTGCAGTTTTTAGCTGCTAAGTTTTAGTTCACCAAAATATATGTAGTAGTTCTTCACTTTCAGTTCTTTTTTTATCTTTTCTCCCCACTCACTCCCTTCCGTTGTTGTTTGTTGCTCTCTGCCCTATCAGAGCATAAACAACCTCAGGGCAGGCTCACAGGAGCACAATGCTTGTTCAGCTTTTAAGCCTTCACTGCCCCCTCTCAGGGTAGTCCTACCTCCATGGTAGCCCTGTTAGACACACCTCTGTTTCTTTCCTATAGGACGTCTCCTTATTCCCCTGGCTGGCCCATCGATGCTGCAGTTCCATTGGACAACTCCTGGAGCATCAACCATTGGTCTATTCATAACAACTGCAAGCTCAAGCAATAGAATACAGCACCATCACTAGGTGTAATAATATCACAAGACCTACATGTTACCTGGCAAAGTGCCAAAGCAGTCAACAGGGCTATTGGCATATTGCAGTGCATAGGAGGGGATATCACCAGCAAAAATAGGGAGGTGGTTTTGCCACCCGAAATGGATAACTACTAACACCACACCTGCAGTACTACATCCACTTCAGAGGTTTTCACTGCTTCATCCCCACATTCCCAAAGTACTACATCAGTTGGATACTGCTTAGTGCATACTTCACCAGAATCTGACGGTTTAGAACTGTTTACCAGGGACAGTGGTTTGAAACCTGAGCTTGAGCCTAGCATCCCATCATTTGCATAGGTTCTAATAACCATTTCAGCTCCAGGGCAGTCCTATGGTGAAACCATACTGTACCAGTCAGAATACAGTAAGATTTCCTGGGGCTTGAACTAATGTTGCCTACCCTAACAACCAATCAGTCATTGCCTCTTCACTGATGCTGTTCCTGTAGTTGTCCCTCCATGCTGGTTAACATCTCCATTCCACAGAGCTTTTAGAGTGGCTCTTCTTTTGTTGTTAAATTTGCTCCCGTTGACATGTGTAGTGCATGATCAGTCAAGGACATTGAATCCTCAAAAAAACATTGAAATTGACAGCAGATAAAGACCTCTAGGCCCATCTAATGTGCCCATATAACCTACTTTTATTGGTGACCACCAATCCAACTTGGTCATTGTCTTTAGCCACTCCTTACCACTTCTACAGTTCCCTTATGCCTGTTTCATGCATGTGTAAATCACCCCACTGTGCTTGCCCCCATCATTTCCTGGAGTAGGCTATTCCATGCATCCACCACCCTTTCCATGAAAATAAAATTCTTACCTTCCCTTACACTGTGAAGAGAAGCTACATGTGCTGCCCTCCAGTCCTCTGGAACCACTGCTGTATTTAGAAACTCACTGAACATGGCTACCAGTGTGGTACTGCTAGCTCCTTCTGTAGTTCCTTTAATATCCTAGGATGTATGCCATCTGGTCCCATTGCCTTGTCAACCTTAAGTTTACTGAGCTCCTGTAGGACTCTTTCTTTTGTAAATGGACTAGTGTTTAACTCGCTCCCCCAATCAGATTTCCAGCTGTGGTCCCTGACCCATTCCCTTCTTCAGTGAATACCGAACCAAAATATTTATTCAGTATTGCTTACTTTTCCAGGTCTTTGTCGAACCTATTAGTTAATTGAAGTCATTGTGAATATTACTTGTGCTGCATTTTGTCTTAAACCACTGTCATGTTAATAGATTCATTATTCGTCTTTTTTTCCAAACACGTTATGCACTTAGACTCCGTGGATTTGAAGCTATATAAATTAAATGTGCCTGGCCTTGGCTAAAGCAGCTAAATATATACACCCTGGAAGATGATAGGGAGGATATCATAGAAAAATACAAATACCCCATGTGGCTTTATAAGTTACAGGAGAGCGTTATTTTTACAGAGAAAAAGGTGCTCCAGAACGGCATTGGTGCCATGAAGCAGGAAGGGTATCAATTCAGGAAAGATGCATAGACACTGTCGGCAAATAAGGGCTTATGGACCCAAGCTGCCTTGCAAACTACAGACCGAACTCTAACCTTCCCTTTGTTGGGAAGGTGATTGAGAAAGTTGTGGCGCTACAAATGGAGAACCATTTGACTATCCATGACATCTACGAACCTCTCCAGTCCGGTTTTCATAAGAGGCATAGTACCGAAACTGCTCTGGTTCGGGTGCTCAGTGATCATCTGATGGCAAGAGATCAGAAGCCCCATTCCATCTTGGTACTTATTGATCTCTCTCTTCAGCTTTTGATACTGTGGACCATGGGGTACTCCTCGAGCACCTGAGATTCATCTGTGGCCTGTCTGGTACAGTTCTCAGATGGTTTAAGTTCTACCTCACTGGCAGAACCCGGAGGGTGGTCTCTGGGATTTTTTTCCTCTGAGCCATTCTCTCTGCCATGTGGGGTTCCTCAGGCTCGGTGTTGTCCCCATGCTGTTCGTGGTGTATATGCTGCCCCTCAGGCACATTGTAAGATGGTATGGGCTGAGGTTTCACTGCTATGCTAATGATACCCAGCTCTACCTGTCTTTCGCACCCGACCAGGATAGTGCATGCTCGATATTTAACAACTGCCTTGCCAGAATCCAGGATTGGATGAGCTCCAGCTGGTTGAAGTTGAATTCTGATAAGACTGGGTGATGATGGTGGTGGATCCCAGTCGCCAGACAGAGGGGATGGGGGGCGGTCAACCCACCAGACCTTCTCTGGTGGGGGGGTTATACAGCTTCTTTCCTCTGAATGGGTGTGAAACCTGGAGGTGGTCCTTGATGATGGGCAGACTCTGCGTTCGTACGTATTGGCAGTCATCAAGCCCTCTTTTTACCATTTGAGGAACATCACTAGGGTTAAGCACCTTGTTCCATCAGGTGACCTTCCAACATTGATCTACGCCTTCGTGACCTTGCGCCTTGACTACTGCAACTCCCTTTAGGGCTTCTGAGGGTTCATATCCGCCGCTTGCAGCTAATGCAGAACACTGTGACCCTGTTGTTGATGGGAACCCCACGTGCAAGTCACATACCGATGCTATGTGAACTGCACTACTTCCTATTCAGTGGCAGATCACCTTCATGGTCAGGCTTCTGACCTACAAGGCCCTACATGGACTGGGCCCGGACTATCTGAAAGACCTCCTGGTTCCTTACTCCCCCAGATGACAGCTCCGCTCAGCTGACGAGGGGTTGCTAGAGTTTTCCAGGGTGATCTTTTAAGTAATCTGGAACTCATGCATTTATGCATGTGGCCACAGCCCTGTGGAATTCTCTACCCCATCAGATACATGAGTGCACAACCATGGAGGGCTTTAAGAAGGCCCTGAAAAAGCACAACGGTCATAAAGCATACTCAGACTAACATATTTTATCTATGTTGTTACTCTGATTATTGGGTATTTTATTGTTTTATCTGTTTTATTGTCCAGCACCTTGACATTTGAAAGGCGCTTTATAAATAAAAATGATTATTCCAGTCTGCCCATTTAAGCTTGTAAGTTCCCTTTATGCTGTTCTACAAGTCTTTCTCCTTTTACCCCTGACCTCCAGAATTCCCTTGTGTCTATCCCATGCATTCTTAAATCCCATGATTGTTTCAGCCCCCACCACTTCTCTGGCAGGGTGTTCCACTTGTCCAGCACTCTTTCTGTGAAGAAATTCTTTCTCATGTTTCCTCTGCATCACCCTCCCTCCAACTTCACGCCATGCCATCTAGTCCTGGAACATCTTTTTCACTGGAAATAATGTATTTCTGCACCCTGTAAGGTATTTGTATGTCTCTGTCATATCCCCTCTGTCCCTCCTCTCCTCCAGGGAGTAGATATTCAAGTCCTTCAGCCTGTCCTCATAGGACTTGTGATGCAATCCTTGTACCATCTTTGTTGCCCTCTTCTGAACCTTCTCTACCCTATGTCCTTATGTAGGTAAGGTCTTTAGAACTGTACACTGTACTCCAGGTGGGGCCTCACTAGTGTCTTGTATAGTGGAATTTTGTCCTCTCTTTTTTTTCCTGCTGGCGATGCCCCTGCCTATGCATCCTAGCATTCTGTTTGCGTTACCTGCTGCCTTGTCGCACTGTTTCCCTATTTTAAGGTCATCAGAGATGATAATTCCAATACATAGATACATAGACAGTGTCGGCAGATAAGGGCCTATGGCCCACCCAGTCTGCCTATTTAAGTTTGTAAGTTCAGTTTATGTTTTCCAGGAAGTCTGTTGCCCCTTACCCCTGACCTCCAGAATTCCTTTATGTCTATCCCATGCATTCTTAAATCCCGTGATTGTTTCAGCCCCCACCACTTCCTCTGGCAGGGTGTTCCACTTGTCCACCACCCGTTCTGTGAAGAAATTCTTCCTTACGTTTCCTCTGAATCGTCCTCCCTCCAACTTCATCCCATGCCCTCTAGTCCTGGAACATCTTTTTGCTTTAAAATAGTGCATTCCTGCACCCTGTTCCTCCCTGTAAGATACTTGTATGTCTCTATCATATCCCTCTTTCCTCCTCTCCTCCAGGAGTACATGTTCAGTGCCTTCAACCTGTCCTCATAGGACTTGTGATGCAATCCATGCACCATCTTTGTTGCCCTCCTCTGAACCTTCTCTACCCTGTCTATGTCCTTCCGTGGTAAGGTCTCCAGAACTGCACAGTGTACTCCAGGTGCGGCCTCACTAGTGTCTTGTATAGTGGAATTATGACCTCCCTTTTCCTGCTGGTGATGCCCTGCCTATGCATCCCAGCATCCTATTTCTTTACCTGCTGCCTTGTCACACTGTTTCCCTGCCTTGAGGTCATCAGGATGATAACTCAAGATCCCTTTCCTGCTTGGTGCATGCTATATCCTCACCCCCAACTGATATATTTGTGCCAGGGTTTTTGTGCCCCATATGCATTATCTTGCACTTCCTTGCATTGAATTTCAACTGCCACACCCCTGACCATTCTTCAAGTTTCTGAAGGTCCCTTCTCATTCTGTCTACACCCTCTGGTGTGTCTACTCTGTTACAGAGCTTTGTGTCATCAGCGAACTGTGAAATTCTGCCTTCTAGGTCCTGTGCAATGTCACTGATGAAGATATTGAATAGTACCGATCCCAGCACTGATCCCTGTGGTACCCCACTGGTCACTCTTCCAATGTCCCCTGCCTTCTTGGTGCATACTATATCCTCACCCCCTTACTGATATGTTTTTCCAGGGTTTTAGTTCCCTACATGCACTTCTTTGCATTGAATTTCAACTGCAAAACCACTGTCCATCCCTCAAGCTTCTGCAAGTCCCTCCTCATTCTGTCTAGACCCTCTGGTGTGTCCACTCTGTTACAGAGCTTTGTGTCATCAGCAAACAGGGACATTTTACCTTCTAGGTCCTGCGTAATGTCGCTGATGAAGGCATTGCATAGGACTGGTCCCAGCACTGATCCCTGTGGTACCCCACTGGTCACTCTTCCCTCTGTGGAGTGACAACAGTTTACCACCACCCCGTGTCCTACCACCCAGCCAATTACCTAACCACTGCACTACTGTCCTGCCCACTCCCATATTCCCCAGTTTGTTTAATAGCCTTCTATGTGGCACAGTGTCAAAGGCCTTGCTGAAGTCAGCTAGGCCACGTCCACTGCCCTCTCCCTGTTCCACCTCCCTTGTCACCCAATTGAAAAATTCAATGTCGTTCATCTGGCATGACCTCCCCCAGGTGAAACCAAGCTGTCTTGGGTTCTGAAGTCCATTGGCAACCAGATGTTCACCAGTCTCAGTAGTGCTTCCCTGATCTTACAAACTATAGAGGTCATGCTGACTGGTCTGTAGCTCCCTGCTTCCTCTTCATTCCTACTATTGCATAAGGGAACAATCTGCTGTCCTCTCGTCTTTGGGTACCTCCCTGTTTCCAATGATTGGCTAAACATGATTGCCAGAAGTTCTGCCACCACCTGTCTTAGTTCCTTTAGGACGCTGGGCTGCATCTCATGTGGCCACATTGCTTTATCAACTTATTCCTTCCAGTTCCTTTAGGACTCTTTTCCATGTAAAGGGACTTGTGTCCATTTCTGCACCGTTCCCACCCCTTATACTCCCTTCAAGCCCATTACCCTCCCTTTCCTTAGTAAAGACTGAGCATAAATATCTGTTCAGTATGTCAGCTTTACTGTTATCCTCTACATGGCCCCCATCCTCCCCCCTCTTCAGTTTCACTATCCCTCACTTTGCCCTTTTTTTATTTATGTACCTATAAAAGGTTTTGTCCCCTCTACCCACTGATTTTGCGATATACTCTTCTGTCTGAGCTTTGGCTTCTGTTACTGACCTCCCTGCCTTCTGTTGCTTCTCCCTATCTCCTTCTGCTTGTGTCTTTTTGTATTGCCTGAATGAGATCTTTTTGGCTTTCACTTTCTCCGTTACCACCTTGGGAAATCATAATTGTCAACCCTTCCTTTTCCACTTGCTAACCTGCTCAATGCATAATTCTGTTGCCCTTGTAATCCATTTTAAATATTGTTCACTGTTCCTCAACCCCTGATTCCCTCCCCATTCCCATTAATGCCTCTTTCAAGCAGCTCCCCATTTTCCCAAAGTCTGCCCCCCATAAAATCCAGGATACATGTTTTTGTGCTGTTTGGTTCCGCTCCTTCTTTGATTTCAAACCACAGTGACCAGTGGTCATTGTTCCCCAGTTGCTCCCCCACTGTAACCTCCCTCACATTGTCCCCGTTTGTTAGCATAAGGTCCAGTATTGCCTTCTGCAGAGTTGGTTCCATGACCAGTTACTTGAGGAAGGCACCTTGAAGGGAGTCTAGGATAAATCTGGCCCTGGTTGATGCTGCTGCTGGGAAGCTCCAGTCTATGTCTGGAATATTGAAGTCTCCAACCAACACCACCTCACCCTTGTCTGTCATCCTTTGGATGGCTAGCATCAGCTCTCTGAGATGTGAGGAAGCAGCTCTTCACGTAAAGGGTGATGGAGACCTAGAAGTACCTTCCAGTGGAGGGAGCACATGATGAACTGGCGATCAGTGCAGCATGTGATGTTGCAGAAACCCAATCACCAATAGGTGTTGATGTGGTGGTTGCACCTACCTAGCTGGTCAGTAACCACATAGCACATCTCAATGCCAGTTATTACTTTCGTACTGCCTAAGAAATGCACTTGTAGATTTATGTTTTGTGCTTAAGCTCACACTATTTTCATGCACACACCAGTACAGCCGCTTACTGACTAGAATACTACTTTTATTTTCATACTTTCATACATTGGGCCAGATATTCAAAAGGGTTGCGCCATGCGCAATAGGGTTGCGCCTGCGCAAGTCCAAACTTGCTCCATTCTGCGATATTCAGCAGGAGGCAGTTGCGCCACAGAAAACATGCTGAGCAACAGCGCAATGCAAATGAATGCATGCTCAACTGGAGGAGGAACCATGCATAAACTGCACAGCCCGATATTCAGCGGGCTGTACGGGGATGTCTGGCGCACTTTCAACCTGCGCCTGCCGGGCGTTGGAGCCCCAAAAAAGGCTTAAGTCGAGGGCCACCCACAGGTGAGCTGCTGTATTGCAGGGCGCAACACAGCAGCTGCCACCTGTGGCTGGCCTAACCCAGTCCTGTGCCCCCAGCCTGATCGCGGGCATAGTGTCCCCCCACCAGCCCGACGCGGGCATCAATGTAGCACCCCCCTCCCTACATATCCCTGGTGGTCCAGTGGACGAATTGCCCGATCACCGGGCGGTATCTTTAACCCCCTCCCGTTCATATTCCCTGGTGGTCCAGTAGACCAGGTGCCCGATCCGATGGCGGTATGTTTAAAAACACCCCGTTCATATTCCTGGTGGTCAGTGGACGGGTACCCGATCGTGAGGCGGTATGTTAAACCCCCCTCCGTTCATATTCCTGGTGGTCAGTGGATTCGAATTGCCCTGATCGTGGCTGTATGTTTAAAACACTCCCCTCCGTTCATATTCCCTGGTGGTCCAGTGGACGAAATGCCCGATCGCGGGCGGTATCTTTAAAACCCCGAACATAGCCCTGGTGGCGGGCCAGGCGCAAGTCCTCGAGATGGCGCGCACCTACATGCTAATGGCATGCAAATGGGGCTATAATGACATGCAAATGGCCCCCTTAGCATGCATGTATCATAGCCCCATTGCATGTCACCTTTTGAATATCGTGGATTTGCATGGCGCACACTGATTACTGCGCCACCGCAGGTGACTGCTCCACTCTGTCAGCTTGCGCTATGCAAGTTCCACTGCACCATGCACAGTGGCTATGGCTGGGGAGCGATATTCAAAGGAGTTGCTCAATAGCGCAGCTCCTTTGAATATCGCCCGTGACACACCCCTGCGCATCTATTTTGCGCAGCGCAAGGACTTGCGCCTTTGAATGACGCAGTTTGAATATCCAGCCCATTAAGTATTGCATTTAAAGAATGGGTTTGATGCATAAATGTGCATCATTTGCCAAGGAATGTAATGCTTCTTCATGATTCATAACATAGATCCATAGTATGTTAGTGGCCACATCTAATAGTTTCAAACCCATCCCATGGGTTATTAGATCAAATTTACCCATGTACAGGGCAAGTGATTTCCTCACTTTGTCCACATATAGCCTAAAAAAATGACAGTTTAAAGGCATTAAAAGACAAGAATGCAAATACTGTTCGTCACTGTTTTGACTGTATGCAACATTATGAGTATATTTCTCTGTGTTAAACTACTATTGTCCATTACAGACCTACATGTGATTTCTACTGTGAAGGTTGGAATCAATTGAACCTAGCCTTCGCCATACCTTTTAAGCATTCAGTAAGGTGCAAGAAGCTACAGAACAAGCCCCAAACTGGAACAAGAGTGAGCATACACAGAACAGTATGTATATTGATTGATTCAGAACAATACAGTGGCAACCAGTGTGGCAATTCCTCATAACTGTGGCATTTACAGTGTGGGAACAATGAGGCTTACTGATGGCATTTTGGAGGCAACGGTTGCACCACACAAGCATGTAGGCAGACCTCTTGGTGGTGTATGTGCTGTTTATCTGTGCCTATAAAGTTAGGAAAACATCATGATTGAATGTACAGCAGCATCACATGGCATCATGTTGTCTTGCAGTGATTCACCAAGAAGGAGTGGAGAGTGACCAGGAAAAAAGCATCAGTCCTGAACAAATACTTCTGTTCAGTTTTCGCAGAGGAAGGGGAGGGACCGCAGCTGGGAATTAGGAAAGGAGGGGAGGTGGACAGCAGCCTAGACAAAGAGGAGAGAGTCCTGGAAGGCAATGGGACCAGACGGGGATTCACCCTAGAATATTAAAGGATTTGGGAGAGATGCTGGCAGCACCACTGGCGGCCCTTTTCAACAAGTCACTGGAAACAGGAGGGTCTGTGTGATTGGAGAAGGTCTGATGTGATCCCCTTTCCACAAAAGTGGGAATAGGGAGGAGGCTGGAAACTACAGACCTGTTAGTTTATCCTCAGTCGTGGCTAAAGGAAAGGAAAGTAGCATACTTTGAATGAAGTGAAGCGCAAGATCTGAAGCAACAAGGATTCACATCAGGAAGGTCATGTCAAACTAATGATTTATTTGACTAGGTCACTAAGGAAGTGGATTGGGGGAAGCGGTGGATGTGACCTACCTTGACTTCAGCGAGGCGTTCAACACCGTTCCAAATAGGAGGCTTGTAAACAACCTGAGCAGACTGGGACTGGGACAGTAGGTGGTGAACTTGGTTGGAAACTGGCTGAAGGGTAGGACACAGAGGGTGGTGGTAAATGGGGCTAAATCTGAAGTAGGAAGGGTGACCAGCGGTGTGCCACAGTGTTCAGTTCTTGTACCAGTGCTGTTTAATGCCTAGATCAGCAACATTGCAGAAGAGCTGGAGGGGAAGGTGCACCCTTTACAGATGACATAAAGATCTGCAACAGAGTGAATAGTCCAGGAGGGGTGGAGAGAATGATGAGAGATCTAGCTAAAATGGAAGAGTGGTCAAGACTGTGACAACTACTGTAGGATTCAGTGAGAAGAATAGCAAAATAATGAACTTGGAGTGCAGGAATCCAGGGGAGGACAGCACAATTAAGGGGGAAGATATTAGTGGCCACCAAACAGAAAAGAGATCTGGAGGTCATCATATGACAACCTAAAGGTGGCCAAACAATGTGCCCAGGCAGTTGGGAGAGCCAGTGGGATACTGGGGGGTGCATAGGGAGAGGTATCACCAGCAGAAAAAAGGAAGCCATATTGTCATTATACAGGTCATTGGTGAGACCTGGAGTACCACAGAAGGTGACAGCAGAAAAGTACCTCAAGGCCCATCAAGTATGCACTTTGCCCCCCTATTATATCTTGAGAATCCCCCCCCAGCTCCATGTGTCTATCCCAATCAGACTTAAATCCCTCTACAATCTGTTGAATTCACCACCTCGTCTGGAAGCCCATTCCAGTTCCCCACCACGCTTTCTGTGAAAAATTTACCTCTCACATTACTCTTGTAGTATGCCCCTTGGAGTCTCAGTCCATGCCACCTTGTTAGGTTTCCTTTCTTCCTGTGGAACAATTTCCCTGGGCCTCTCTTGTTCATCTTTTTGGTGTATTTAAAGGTCTCAATCATGTCACCCCCCCTCCCTCCTAGTCTCCATTGTATATAGCCCCAACTTGTTGCATCTTGTTCATATGGCTTGCCCTTCATCCCCAGCACCATCTTGGTCACCCTACGCTGGACAATTTTGATCGAGTCTATATCTTTGTGCTGGTAAGACCTCTAAAACTGGACTCTGCACTCGAGTGTGGCCTCACGAGGGCTTGATACAGTGGCACCAGGACCTCCCTATGCCTGTTGGTGATCCCCCTGCCGATACTTGCCAGTATCCCATACATGCTCCTCACTGCCCTTGAGCAGGTAGGGATCTTAAGCTTGCTGGAGACTGTTACCCCAGATCCCTCTCGTCCTCTGACACCCTGACTCTCTCCCCACCCAATACTCAGCCTTTTGGTTCCTGTGTCCCAGGTGCATAACGGCACACTTCTTGATGTTGAACCTTTGTTGCCAAGTCTCCACCCACTCCTCCAGTAATCTCCAGTCCCTTTTCATGTCCTCCACCCCCTCCGAAAGTCTACTCTTAGAAATATTCCTGTCATCTGCAAAGAGGGCTACCCACCCCGTCTGTCCACCCACAATGTCTAGTACATAGATATTGAACAGGAGGGGTCACATCACTGATCCCGGGGGAACTCTACTCCTCACCTGCCCAATCCCTGAGTACATCCTCTTGCATCTGGTCAGTGGCTGCCGCCAGAGCCTGGTCCAGCTCTACCCCCCACACTGGAGGTCTACAAATCACAGCAGTGAAAATAATCCCTCTGTTCCCTATCTCCAAGGTGACCCAAAGTACCTCTTACCCTCCCTGTATCTGTTGATTTTATACTTTCTCTCACATAAAGCACCACTCCACCTCCATTCTTTCCCACTCTGTCCTTCCTGAACAAAGTATAGCCTGGTATGGCCACACAACTCATGCTTTTCAATGCACCATGATTCAGTAATTGCCACAATATCCAAGTCAGCCTCTGCCATTGTGGCTTTCATGTCTGGAATTTTATTTTCCGGACATCAAGCTTTTGCAACTATCCTGCTTGTTCACCCCTTTCTTCCATGTTGCCCTCTCTTCTTACTCCCTCTGCACTCATTCTGATCTACCTTCACTACTACCAACCTGCTTTTCTTTCTAACTGGTACCCTTGAGGATTCCTCTCCTTTCAGGCTCTCCCTACTGACTATTCCAGCCTATGGCGGGGGCAGTGTATGCTTCCCTGTTTCCTTCTGCCACACCCTTTTGCTAGTGTAAGTGTTAAAAACATTTAAACCATCCACTGTAGACAGTGGTTCCCTTTCTGAATGGATACAGGCCATCTCCCCTGAATAGGGCTTTATCCCTCTAGGTAGGCCTCCAGTCCCCGATGTAGCCAACCCTGTCCTCTCCAGACCACTTCTAAGCCATCCACTACCACTCCCATCTTGTAGTCATCTGCAAACAGTCTGGTCTTGCTCATTGCCCAATTTGTCTGCAATAAATATCCCAAACACTGGTCCCAACACCGAGCCCTGCAGAACACTGCTTGTCACTACCCTTGGGATGAGAGCTCCCCACCCACCACCACCACCCTCTGCTCCCTTCCCTAAAGTCAGTTCCCTACCCATCTCACCAGCTTTGCACCCTCCTCATGCCTTCTAACTTGCTTCCCAGGCTCCCATGTGGCACCAAGTCAAATGCCTTACTGAAGTCCATACAGGACATACACTGCAAGGCTCCCCGCCAATCGCCAAGTTACCCAGTTACAGAACTCCACCAGATTGGTTTGACAGGATCTGCCACTTACGAAGTCATGCTGTCTGCTCTCCTGTTGCCCTTTGGGCTCCAGGAGGGTCACCAGCCTCTCCTTCAGGATAGAATAGTCTCCATCAGCTTACCCACACTGGATGTGAGGCTCACCAGTCTGTGGTTCCTCTGTTCATCCCTGGGAACACGCTTGTGGAGGGGCACAACATGAGCCATCCTCCAATCCTGAGGTACACATAAAGTGAAGTAAGGCATCGAATAGGTCTGCCAAAGGTCCTGCAAGGACCTTTGCCAGCTCCTTTAGTACCCTGTGGTGGATGCCATCTGGGCCTGGTGTCTTGTCCACCCTCAGTGCCCTTAAACCCTTCAGAACCCTGCCCACTGCAATTTCCCTGTCCATCATCCCCTTCCCCTTTCTGGTCTCTGTGACATAGACATCTATGTTCTGAGTGCTGTATCATTTTTATTTCTTAAAATAACGGAAATGTGGTATTGAAGTGCCTGTTAAAATGCCAGTGCCCTTGAATAACCTCACGCCTCCCGGTTTCAGATGAAGGATGGATGCCATGAGAAAATGCTGAGACAGCATATGAGATTATACACAGATTTTAGAGACAATGTGTTACTTGGAAAAGCCTAAAGCTAATTATAGGGTTAAGAAGCTTGAGTTCAGCATATCCATTTTATGACACTTCCAGAGGAAGAAAAGCAGGTTGTGATGTATTAGTGTGAGATCATAAATGCTTTGGTGTCTGTGTGACAGAGGATATTGTTTAAATATCAAAGAGATGTCATTTGACACACATGAGTTATGCTGGGGATTGCAGAATATAATACTTTGAAAATACATCCTGTGGTTGTATAAGATATATATTTTGTTAATATAATCTGTCAGAGGAGGAGCTAGCTGACCTCACCAAAAAGGGGTTGACCAATACAGTTGTTTAAGGAATAATTCTGTTTTACAGACAGACATTTTTACCTAGACTCTGAGTAAGCAAGATTGGTGAGCACTTAAACAAGTATTTAGAGACAAAGTACTGTAGTAGGAATTTGCACTGTTTAAACCTTGTTTCTTTTTAAAAAGATTTGTATGTCTTTTGATATAAGAGTTCTGTATTTTGTGTTTCACATATTTTTAACTATTTTAGTAAAATTCTTTTTAGAACTTACTTGGTCTGTCTTTGACTTCCTTTTTTTTTATTTGTAAGAAAAGTACTTGGTTATAGCAGACAATAGACATAAACTTGAATTGTGGTACCAAACTGGAAAGAGAAGCATTAAATCTCAGGTCTCTTTTAAAGTTTTAAAGGGTTCATCTCTGAATACCTGGTTAGGTGCCCGAAGGCAAGGATATCTGGCCCTCCGAAGACAGATATATCTGAGTCTGTGCATTGGGTTTGCTAGCAAGAGGTTAACAGTTTGAGTCCCTCCAGAACTGGAGACCAAAGGTTGATCGGAATTCACAAAAACAGACAAGAGGGTTACCTTGTCTGTTACACTGTTCACAAGACTGCGCTCAGAGGTTGGCACTTTGGGAGTAGAAAGCCTGAACTGCTGAGTGGGTTTGTGACAGATTGGTTGGCAGCGGTGGCAAAATTTTGGTATCACAAGCTTTATTGTTCTGTGTCAGCTGAGACCATAAGCTCTCTTGCAAGGAAAGAAAAAAAGGCAGAGTTTTATTTTAAAAAGGAGACAGAACTATATATCACTTGGCGTACAGTCGAGTTCCTACTCATTTTATTTTTTTCTCTAAAGTGCAGTCAGAGTAGCCATAGTCAGAGGAGAAGATGGCTTCTGACTACAGCAGGCACACTGTAGATTACTTGAAGCAGTTGTGCGGGTACAGGGGAGTCCTGTTTGAGGTGACAGCCAGAAAGCAGAACCTCATAGAGGCCCTGATTGTAGCAGATACCCAGACCAGTGAGTCACTGACCTTGACTGAAAAGGACAGTAGGGCCACTGTTAGTGAAGGGTCACAGCAGCAGGAAAAAGTCACCAGAATCCTGGATCCAGAAGTACTCAGGCTACAAATTGAGTTGTGCAGGATGGAACTGGAGGCAGAGCGAGACGAGCGAGAGGCGGCCCGAAAGGCAGAGCGAGAACAGAGGGAGGCGGACTGTGAGGAGTGTGAGTGCCAGTGAGCTGCAGAGGAGAAGAGAGAGCAAGAGAAGGAGATGCAGAGGAGAAGAGAGAACGAGAATGCCGAGACACAGACTGTGAGGAGCAGGAGGCAACACAAACTGGAGAAGATACGACTCTGACCAGCAGCACCAGAGCAGGTAAGTGGCTTAGGTTTAACTGGGACTGCAGGACTGGGTTACTGATTGAATTCCAAATTAATAGCTCAGTTTAAGGAAGGGGAAGATATGGACGCTTTTTTTAAATTCTTTTGAAAAAGTTTGTATTCAGGCTAAAATTCTTAGAGAGTCCTGGAGCTTCTGTCTCTCCCCGCTACTTACCCTGAGAGCTCGGGATGCATTGGCTGTCATGGACAATGAAAACAGCAATGATTACAAAAAGCTAAAAGCTGCACTGTTAAACAAGTTTGAATTAACTGCTGAAACATACAGAGCTAAATTCCATAAGCTCAGGAGAGGCCCTGATATGAGCTATGAGGAGCTAGCCACGAAACACGTCAGTTGTTAAAACGTTAGTGGGAAGGAATTGAGGCAACTTCTGTTGATAAAATTGAAAATGTGATTTTATTAGAACAGTTTTATTGGGCATGCCCAGCAGAGCTAAAAACCTGGCTAGAGGACCGAGATCCCAAAACAATGCAAGAGGCTGCTGAACTCTTGGACCGCTATGCCTAGAGCAAACCTGCTCTGAGAGCAAATGGGGTGGGCGTGGCAGCGCAGAAGGGGAAAAGCGCACCTTCAGGGCAGCTAAAACCCTCACTGCCTCCACCGAAACTAGTTAGCCCCAGGTTTCAATGAAAAGATTGATCTGAAGTAAGAAATGCATGTTGGCTGTGTTAGGAAACTGGGCATATTGCCAGACAGTGCCCCAAAAAGGCAAGCCAAAATACACAACAGGGTGCTAGAAAAGAAGTGGGTTGTTTGTGTGTCCCTGAGAGCATGACAGTGAACATGAGGGAACACATGCAGCCAGTCATAGTAAATGGTGTACAGACGCAGGGGTTAGACATTGGTAAAGGGGATCTGGTACAGCCTGGTCAGCTTATACCCAATAAATATGTAACTGTACAAGGGTTTACTGGTGAAGAGAAAACATTGCCATTCGCTAGTGTTCTGGCCTGGGGTGAAACGAGGAACTGTACAACAGGTGGCTGTAGCCAACACATTAGCAGTGGATGTGATCCTGGGTAACAGTCTCCAGCAGGGGTTGGTATATGCAGCTACCCATAGCCAAGCAGCAAGGGAAAATAGTAGTTCCCTGAACCCCACAGAAACCAGTGTGGAAACCACTGAGTAGCTGGTTCCCCATCCTGTGTCTCCAGATGGGGAGATTGATAAAAAGGGGGTAGAAATTTCCCCAGTAGCAAGTAACCACACAGCTACAGAGGGTTACTCTGTAGAGGGAGGGGTGACCCCTTATCAGAGGGTTGGGATTGACAGTGATCCTGAGGGCCCTGACTCTAGTGCTAGGGTCTCTAGTTTAGCAACTGAGGGGGACCTGTCCCATGCCTTGGGACTGTGTGAGGGGTTTGCAGCTACTCAGAGGAATGTCCCTAGTTTAGAGAAGGTGAGGGCTTGGGCAGACTCGGAGGGCACACAGGGAGATGATGGCAGATATAAGGTTTTTTGGGAACATGGACAGGCAGTACAGACAGAGGAAGGGATGCTAGGCAGGCAGCTTGTTGTTCCCCAGAAATATCGTGAGCAGTTTCTCAGGGATACCCTTGATATTCCCTTATCTGGTTATCTGAGAATCACGCGAACTACACAGTGGTTGGCCTAGAATTTCTACTGGCCCAACTTCACCCAGCAGGTGAAGGAGTATTGCAGGTCTTGTCACCGGTGCCAAGAAATAGGGAAGACAGGCAAGAAAACCAAAATCACTGTGATTTCCTTTCCCATAGTGGAGGAGCCATTCCAGAGGGTGGGAATGGATATTGTGGTGCCTTTAAATACCCCCATCTCCTCAGGGAAGAGATTCATCCTGACTGTGGTGGATTATGCCACCTGGTACCCAGAGGCAGTCGCCCTAGCCTCACTGAGGACAGACAAAGTGGCAGATGCCTTACTTGGGATTTTCTCCCATGTTGGGTTTCCACAGGAGGTAATCACCGATCGAGGGGGTTCCTTCATGTTGGACCTAATGAAATGTTTATGGGAGAAGTGTGGGGTGGTGCAGAGATGCATGACACCATATCGCCCACAATCCAATGGACTTGTGGAACGTTTCAGTGGTACCCTAAAGTCAATGCTTCTGGCATTTGCTGAACAGCATGGGAGGGACTGAAAGAAATACCTTCCTCACCTGTTGTTTGCATACAGGGAGGTGCCCCAAGAGTTGACAGGATTTTCCCCCTTCAAACTCTCATATGGACGCCGGGTACGTGGGCCCCTAGACTTGATCCAGTAGGGCTGGGAAGGCAAGCATGCCACCCAGGGAACTCCCATTGTGGATTATGTCCTTAGGTTTAGGGAAAGGCTGAAGGAGCTTATGGGGACAGCCCAGAGCAACCTAGCAGCTGCCCAACAGAAATAAAAAGTACCGTATGACTGCAGAGCCAAAGCTCGCTCGTACATGGTGGGTCAGAAAGTCATGGTCCTTATTCCAGTCCGGAAAGACAAGCTGCAAGCTGAGTGGGCAGGACCGTACAAAGTGGTTAGGAAGGTAAATGATGTGAAGTACATTGTGGAGTTACCTGACCGTAGACAGACAGAAAGGATGTACCATGTCAGCATGATGAAGCCATTTGCAAATAGGGCTGACATGGTGTTTGCAGTGTGTAGTCATGGGGAGGGGACAGACGAAGGAGACCCCCTTCTGGATTTGCTGGAGGAAAGTAAGCTGGAGTCCTCTGTGGAGGCAGTAAAATTGTCTCCCCAGCTGGCCCTGGACCAGGTCCAGAAAGCAAGGGAGGTTTTAGCAGACTTTGGCCCCTTGTTTAGCACCAAGTCTGTACTAACCCCATTAGTGACACATGATGTGGAGACAGGGACCTAGACGTCCATACGGTGGACAGCACATCGGGTGTCAGAGGCTATCCAAAAGGACATTAGGAGGGAAGTGGAGGAGATGCTAGATTTAGGGGTAATCCAGAGATCCCACAGCCTCTGTGCCTCACTCGTAGTCTTTGTACCTAAGCCAGATGGCTCAGCTCATTTCTGTATGGACTGTCATGGACAAAATGCAGTCACGAAGTCCAATGCCCCGGACGGATGAATTCCTGGATAAGTTGAGAGGGGCGACCTACCTTACGACTATCGACCTGACCAAGGGATATTGGCAGGTAGAGTTGACAGACAGACAGAGCTAGGGAGAGGTCGGCCTTCATCACTCCGATAGGCTTATTTGAGTTTAAAGTATTGCCTTTCGGAATGAAGAATGCCCCAGCCACTTTCCAAAGGTTGGTGAACCAGGTGTTAAATGGTGCTGAGGAGTATGACATGGCATACCTGGGTGACATTGCCATCTTTAATACCAACTGGGAGGAACACCTATCCCACCTTAGGGAAGTGCTGGGCGGGATACAGAGGGCCAGGCTTACTTTCAAAGCCGAGAAGAGTCAGGTGGCCATGGGGGAAGTTGCATACCTTGGGCATGTGGTTGGCCGGGGACAGCTCCGTCCTAATCAAATAAAGATAGAGGCGATCCAGGCATGGCCCAGACCAGAAACCCAGAAGCAGGTCAGGAGCTTTCTAAGGACAGCAGGGTACTACAGGAAATTTGTACCCAATTACAGTGCCCTGGCTGCTCCCCTATCTGTCCTGACAAAGAAAGAAATGCCTAAGAAAATTACCTGGTGGCTCAGCCTGTGAGGAAGCCCTTACCAGACTAAAGGAGGCATTGTGCAGTGCTCCTGTTTTGACAAGTCCTGACTATAGCAAAACCTTTATAGTTCAGATGGATGCCTCAGACCTGGGTATTGGGGCAGTACTGAGCCAGACATCCAGCCAAGGGACAGATCACCCAGTTGTGTACCTGAGCAGGAAGCTGCTTCCTAGGGAGCAAGCGTAATCCACAGTGGAAAAGGAGTGTCTTGTCATAGTGTGGGCCCTAAAGAAATTAGAGCCATATTTGTATGGGCAGCATTTTGTGGTGCAGACTGACCACAACCCCCTGGTTTGGCTGATGCAGATGGGGAAGAACAATGGGAGATTGCTAAGATGGAGTCTTGCTTTACAAGGGTATGATCTAAAAATTGTACATAGGGCTGGAGCAAATAATCAAAACTCAGATGGACTATCTAGGGTCTATGAGGAGTGAACTGATTTGGGAAGCTCATTCCATGTAGGGGATAGATCCCCCAAATTCAGTCTAGGTGTGGAGGAGTGTGACATAGGCAGCCATGTTCTGAGTGCTATATCGAATTAATTTTGCTTACGGGTTGCAGTCGGTCAAGAACATCTAAAACAGAAGTTTGGGACCTGTTATTTATGGTCCACTTCTCATGTCCACGTATATTTTATGCTGAACTAGAACACGTTTTGTAGCTTCCTATATTTCAACTATTGCTTGAAACTGATGTATTTGCCTCTTGTTAAAAACCGTATAGTGACTTCTCGTATAAAAACTGATACTGTTATTGCAACTGCAACTGTAATTTCAAATTGTGTGGCATTGTCAGGCAACTCTATATTCAGTGACAACCTGGGATTTCAGATGTGTTCCCCTTGCAGAAATTAAAGGAGTGGAACATTGACGTGATGACACTATTTCTGTTTGCTCAGGCTATTTTGGTTATTCTGGGTTTTCTCATGGATATTCTGGTTTTGGTCTGGATTATTTTACCAATTTGCCAATGAATGACGGCAAGGGTTTCCATCAGAATTAGTTTTGCGAATAAATCCTCAAACCTGAGAACTGTAAAAGCAACTAACAGGTTACTTTTTTTTTTCCTCTCTTCTTTCCATTTTTGAAGAATCTTCACTTGACTTCCCTTGACTTGGTTATTGGGACATATATAATTGAGCTAGTTGAGCAAGATATTCAAACTGACTTTTATCATCGGATAACTTGGGCCCTGAGTATCCTTGAGCACTTCATATTTAATATTGGGATTAATGCACATAATTATGATTGTGAACAACCAATGAACAGCTAAAGGAGTAATACGTGGAATTACCTTCCAATAATGCAAGAATTTTGATTTAGTTGTTTATAATATTTGTTTGACTGATTGTTGATTATTTTTTTGTTTTTTTGCAGTGATTATTAAGATTTTATTTTTCTACATTTCTGTATTGTATTTTTTAGGACTCTAGTTTGGTCCTATTAGTTTTTCCTTTTTTGTTTTGTTTTTAATTTTTTGTAAATGAATATAAGAAGTGGAAAAGTAATCATTCCAACTAAGAAAGAAAGAAGAGGGAATACATTAAATAAGGGTTGTGTCTTTAAGGGAGAACTAGAAATTACAACATCAACACCCATAGAAGAAAAAAACAATCTGTGGAGGTTGGAAAGGAGGTAAAGTTGAGTAATGGAAGTTTTATCAGGTTAGGGCAGCAGGAAAATCAGAAAGCATGTATAGAAAACACTTTAGTAGAAGAGAGACTAGATAGAAAAAAAGAACTTGCAGATTTACATGATTTGAGTCAGAAATGCAATAAAGACAAGTCTTTACAACAGGAAAGAATAGTTAAACACCCACTAGAAAATAGAGAGGAGGTTGGAAATGAGGATAGATCTGCAGTAAATACTAATAAAGGGAAACTCCATAAAACAGAAAAAATCTCAGATTATTTTTCTGCTGGGGAACTTAAAAAAGTAAGGAAAATAGATAATGCACAAGGAACAAGGAAGAAAAGTAGGGAAAACAAGGATTTTATGTTGGAACAATCCTTATATATAAGGGATATACTAAATAAATAAATGACTAATTTAGATCCCTTTAGCCCCTTGGCTGTTTCTGGAGAATTAGAAAGCTTGAATATGATGGACAATTCTAATTATGCGATACTGGCTGGATCACCAAGTACAGTATTTCAGAACCTGGACAAAGAGGTAGAAGAAATTAACTTGGAACCTGAATTCTGGGAAATATGCCAAGATACTTTAACTAAATATACTATAAAAGCCTTGGCCCATCCGGTGATGGAAAATATAATTTTACTAGAAGATTTAAATGACATTAGAGGGAAATTTGCCAGTTTCTCTACTTTAGTGATGGATAAAATGGGATTGTTAGAAGAAAAGATTAATAAATTAGAAACAAAATTAAACAATGGGAGAGTATCATTGTCCTCACTACAGATCCTGGATGACACCAAACCAGAAAAAGGCAAAGGAAAAAAGGACAGAAAGGTAAATTAAAAAGTGGACAAAGTAAAACAAATAGGGACAGAATGAGAACTAAAAAACATGAGCAGAAACCAACAGAGAAAAAAAAAGAAAAACATTACCCGAAAAGGACTTTAGACAAATACCTTTGGAACCCTTAGTCATTAAAAAAAAAATAATAAAAACAATAACAAAAAGTAAATTGAAGCAGAAAGAATAGCAAGTCCTAATGAAAATGTGGATACACTTTTAAAAAGTATTGAAGAAGGGGAACTCAAAGGTAAAAGAGATGTTGAGGAAGCAAAACATAAACAACTGGAAGGGATAACTCTAAGTAAGGAAGAATCAGTAATAAGACTAAAGGGTATATTTAAGAAAGACTACGAGACAGCAGAAACTCTGAAGACCCTGTTGGAGTACTTATTAAATAAAGAGCTACAAATGAAAATGAAAGAACAAGATCTTATGCTGGTAACAAGAGACTTGAGTGACAAGGACTAACCAGTGTATTTACTTATTCAGGATATGGAGATTGCAAAAAATATGGTTTAAACAAAAAAAAATTTAGCTAACTTGGGCATAGACATATCAATGCCCGTATTATGGCAAACAGTTGTAACTTATATAGATGGAGATACTAAAGGGAGAACATTTATCCATCAAGGATTTTATGATGATACAGTGGCAAAATTGAAATCGGATTTTTCAAAAAGAGACAGTGAAAATAATTGTTGTAGCCCAGCTTACCATACTGTATCTTTGGGCTAAATAAAATGAATATGGAAAACGATGACTTACTGAAGCCATTTATAGTCTCCCTATTAGCTAGCACCTTAAATGTGATGATTGATATGAAGAACATCAAGAGAGTATATAGAGTTTAACAGAAGGAAGTGGGGATACCCAAATTGATATAGAATGTGGTTTAGAATCACTGACTTTAGATCTGCTCATGAATGCAGAAAGACTGGACAAGGTAGGATTATTTTTAACCAACCTAAAATCAACAAACAGCTTAATGCCTCAGTATTCCGTGACTGAAGAGTGACTAATTGAGAGCTCCTCTGAATGGTGAGATGAGAATATTAGGTGTAACCCTCAGAATTCAAGAGCTAATTTTTTGTCATGGAATATTGCAGGACTTGCTGGTAAAATGGCAGATTGTGAATGGCTTCGGTATATAAGGGGTTTTGATGTTATTCTTTTCCAAGAAACGTAGATTAAAGAAGTGTTAGACCTGAATGGTTATGTGGCGTTTAGTTCCCCTGCAGTAAAAAATAAGACTTACGGTAGAAATTCAGGGGGTTTAATATCTTATGTTAAAATACAAAATGATTTAACTGATATAAAACTTTTGCATACTGATAAGAACTATGTAATTGTGACAATGAAATGGGGAAAAGATTTGTTTATTACTGTTAACTGGGTTCTCGTCCCACACTGGGATTGAACTTGCACCTAAAAATCGCTGCATCCGAGTGCAGTATTGGGGGATGCTGTACTGCTGGGGTGTGCCATCCTTCGGATGAGATGTTAAACCGAGGTCCCTTCTGCCCATCCTGGTGTTGTCCTGGTGGAAGTAAAAGAACCCAGGGCACTCTTCACAAAGAGCAGGGAACATTCCCGGTGTCCTGGCCAACATTCCCTTCCCATAAACCAGTTCATGCAATTATCCAGGCTATGTGTGGGTGATGATGTGCGGTATGGCTGCCACCACACATTCAGTCACTTCATTACCAGTCTAGCATTGCTTGTAAAGTGCTTTGGGATACTGTGTATGAAAAGTGATAT
This sequence comes from Neoceratodus forsteri, assembly GCA_016271365.2. Taxonomy (NCBI): domain Eukaryota; kingdom Metazoa; phylum Chordata; order Ceratodontiformes; family Ceratodontidae; genus Neoceratodus; species Neoceratodus forsteri. The sequence continues at coordinate 279,782,213 of JADMNL010000026.1, read as the reverse complement.
ATAAATGCTGATTATTATTCTTCTTCTAAACTTCTGCATTCCCCCAGATAATTATAAAGAGGATAATATAATGATATGGAATAAGATTAATAGAGAATTGGAATCAATACAAGGAAACTATCCACATGGAATAATAATTGCTGCAGGTGACTTTAATGCTAGAATTGCAAATTATGATAACCTGAATGTTTTGAAATCTGAAATAGATATAGATTGTAAAGTCAGAAGTAGTATGGATAAGTTTGTGAATAAGAATGGTCTTAAGTTGCTAGAACTGGTAGAGAAAACCCCATGATTGATTCTAAATGGAATGTTGGATGGTGATATGGAGGGTGAAATAACTTTTTTTTCACATTTGGGTCAGAGTGTAATTGACTATATTTTATATACTCCTAAACATTGATTTTTTTCAGAATCTAAAAATCACACCCAGGTCTGAGTGATCATGCCTCAATAGAATTACAGATAAAACTAAATTCAGTAAACAAATTAAAAAATTGGGTTCCATTACAGCCCCAATTAGAGGCTATTGGGGGGAAAAAGTACTAATGCGCTTAAATATTAATGATGAAGGTCTATTAGTTATTTCAAGGATAGGAAAAGGAGTTCATAATTCAACTAGCTGAAGAAATTATTAATATTAATAGAGTACAATATTTGATGAATCAATTAAATAATAATATATAACAGAAAGAATTTATAATGACCAAAAAATAAATGAACCAAAGAGAAGAACATGGTTCGATGACTCTTGTCGCAAGGAAAAAAAATTTAACAGACTATTAAGATAGACAAAGAAGAATCCAGAAAAGATAAATTATCAAAATTTGAATAGAACCCAAAAATCTTACACTACATTTTTACAAATTAAAAAATCCTGGGCCCTACAAAACCAATGGGAAGAAATGTTTTCAATAATTCAATCCAAAGATAAGAAATTTTGGAAAATGGTTGCAACAGGCACTAGTATATATTACCCCACACTAACGGTATATATTCCTAAAGGAGTATGGGTGTTACATTTTCATTCTATATTTAACAATAAAGATTGCATAATTCAGGGTGCATGAGTTAAGGAGTCTTTAAGTTATGAGTATGAGCCTTTTGTTCTGGGAGAACAGGAGGTGTACTTGGCTTCAGCTAAACTTAAAAATAATAAAGCCCCAGGTTATGATTTAATTCCTCCGGAGGTATATACAAAATATTCTGGATTTTGGGTACCTATATTGACTATGTTCTTTAATATTTGTTTTCAATATAATTATATTCCAGCAGAATGGACATATAATATAATTGTCCCTATTCACAAAAAGGGTTCGGTTTATGACCCAGGGAATTTTAGACGTATCAGTCTTCTAAGTATTTAATCTAAGATTTGTTACAGAATATTATTAAATAGATTAATAAAATAGATAAAATATAATAAAATTATTTCACCACTCCAGGCAGGCTTTAGGGAAAATTTTTCGACTGTCGATAATGTCTTCTGCATAGCCCATTTATTGGAAAAATACGTATCCATGTGGAAAATGAAACTGTATGCATTATATATAGATTTCTCACATGCATTTGATTCAATTAATAGAGAGATTTTATGGGAGATATTGAAAGAGAGAAAAATACCTCTCTCACTTCTCAACCCTATACAAGTATTGTATACCAATACTAAGACAGTTCTAAGATATGGTAAGGTAGGAGAATTAACCAATTTTTTTTCCAAGTGAGATAGGGGTAAAGCAAGGTTCTCTCCTCGCCCCTTCATTATTTAGTATATATGTTAATTCTTTGCTGGACTGTGAAACAGAGGAAAATTTAAATAGTGCAAAAATAGGCACTTTCCGTATGGATTCATTGGCCTATGCAGATGACATTGTTTTACTCTCATTGACTAGAGGAGGCCTTCAAAGAAAATTCACATTTCTGAAATGAAATGTAAGAACCTTGAATTAAAGATCAATTTAGTTAAAACAAAAATGATGGCCTTTGGTCAGAGTACATTTGATACACGGAAGATAAAAATTACTATAAATTCACAGGCAGTAGAAGTTGTTAAGGAATTTACTTACTTAGGAGTTAAAATAACATCAAATGGGAGATGGATACAACATATAAAAAAACAATGTATAAAAGCAAAAATTTGCATAAAAGCTTTAGTAAAATTTAGCAGTCAACACGAGGGTAACACAGTGCTCCCTGCTTTAAGGGCAGGGGATGCAAAAATAAATGCCATTCTTCTTTATGGAGTGGAAGTCTGGGGGTATGAAAAAACACAGAAGATAATTAGAATTGCCCCTTTCTTTTTTCCATAAATCTTTATTATCGGTCCCAGGAGCTACCGTGAATGTTATGGTAAGAGCTGAACTGGGGAAAATAAAAATTAGTTATATAAAAGAAATATGTTTAATGAATTATTGGATAAAAATATTAAACAATGAGAATCTTTTGCCTAAATTATGTCTTGAAAAAATAATTGGATAATTAAGGGCTTAAGATCTTAATGGCTAAATTACCTAATTGAACTACTAAAAAAATACAAATCAATACTTTTATGGGATGATACAAAGAGAGATATTATGATCTCTAATCATTACAAAGAATTAAAAAAAAAAAAGTAATTTTATTAGCCAAAAAGCAGGAAATGCTGAAAATTAAGAGCCTTGAGTGCTTTGTGGTTTAGAGAAAACAAAATGGGTATTTCAGTGGAAGAATATCTTTTGCTACCAATCACAAAGGAGCAATGTAGGATTATTACATGGGCTAGATTTGAGCTGATGACATCTAGATATACTTACTATAATAAAACTAGGGGAGGGAAGATATTGTACAGAACACATTGCCCTTGTGATAATGGTATCAAAGAAGATTTAGAGCATATAATAGTTAATTGTCCATTCTATTCTCATCCTAGAAATCTGTATTTGTTGACGCAACTTAGAATATATACTGATAAACTGTTTGATGTAGTATTTATCCTGTTACATCCTAGAACATCGGTAGAGGCAGTAAGAACGGTAAATGTTTTTAAAGCTATAGAAAAACATAAGATAAAAAATGTGCAATAGTGTGTAAGTTATGTGCTACAATTTTTATGTTGTATTTGTTGTGTATTTATTGTATTGGAGTTTTTTGCATATCTATCAATGTGTACTCAGTTTGAAATATTCAGATTTTTATGTATCCGGATTGAACAATAAATTTGATGATGATGAGCGCTGTATCATTTTTAATTCTTAAAATAACAGAAATGTGGTATTGAAGTGCCTGTCAAAAATGGCAGTGCCCTTGGAATAGCCCCCCCCCCCAGTTTCAGCTGAAGGATGGATGCCATGAGAAAAATGCTGAGACAGCTTGTAAGATTTTACACAAACAGATTTTAGAGAGAAAGTGTTACGTGGAAAAGCCTGAAGCTAATTATAGGGTTAAGAAGCTTGAGTTCAGTATATCCATTTTATGACACTTCCAGAGGAAGGAAAGCAGGCTGTGATGTATTAGTGTGCGATCATAAATGCTTTGGTGTCTGTGTGACAGAGGATACTGTTTAAATATCAAAGAGATGTCATTTGACACACATGAGTTATGCTGAGGATTGCAGAATATAATACTTTGAAAATGCATCCTGTGGTTGTATAAGATATATATTTTGTTAATATAATCTGAAGAGGAGGAGCTAGCTGACCTCACCAAAAAGGGGTTGACCAATACAGTTGTTTAAGGAATAATTCTGTTTTACAGACAGACATTTTTACCTAGACTCTGACCAAGCAAGATCGGTGAGCACTTAAGCAAGTATTTAGAGACTAAGTACTGTAATAGGAATTTGCACTGTTTAAACCTTGTTTCTTTTTAAAAAGATTTGTACGTCTTTTGATACGAGTTCTGTATTTTGTGTGTCACATATTTTTAACTATTTTAGTAAAAATTTTTTTAGAACTTACTTGATCTGTCTTTGACTTGTTTTTATTTGTAAGAAAAGTACATAGTTATAGCAGACAATAGAAATAAGCTTGAATGGTGGTACCAAACTGGAAAGAGAAGTGTTAAATCTGAGGTCTCTATTAAAGTTTTAACGGGTTCATCTCTGAATACCTGGTTAGGTGCCCGTAGGCAAGGATATCTGGCCCCCTGAAGACAGAAGTATCTGAGCCTGTGCATTTGGTATGCTAGCAAGAGGTTAACAGTTTGAATCCCTCCAGAACTGGAGACCAAAGGTTGATCCGAACTCACAAAAACAGACAAGAGGGTTACCTTGTCTGTTACACTGTTCACAAGACTGCGCTCAGAGGTTGGTGCTTTGGGAGTAGAGGGCCTCACCTGCTGAGTGGGTTTGTGACAGTCTCCACTATAGTACTGTACATGTTCACTGCCTTCAGGCACTCCTGACAGGATGTGCCCTGTTGGTCCTGAATTACTTTGTTTACCCTGTGCTGCACCATCTACATCCAATCCCTACCTTTTCTGTAGTGAGGATTCCAGAAATGTATACAGTGCTCCAGGTGTGGCCTTACATATGATCTATATAGGGGTATCTCTTGCAGCATTAGCACTCCTCCCAGTACATCCCAGCATCCTACCTGCTTTGCTATATGCCTTGTTGCACTGACTCGATTATTTGAGGAAGTCACTGATAGCACTACAGATGTGGAATGGGACATGTCCATCTCCTCCACTTCTGCTGGTTGTCAGTAAACTAGCACCTCTTATACAGTAGTCACACAGGTCACCAACTCCACCTATGGGGCAACTGGACCCAGCTGGCATACTGCAATAGTTAAGCATAGAGAAGAATTCCTGGTGTGAGAACTTTATGTAAGCAATAACTCATGACAGGGTATGTGGGTACAGGAATTTAATACATGCTGTGGGTGCCTTGTGAGGCAAAGCCAAGTACCCTTACAGCAACCAAGGTGTGCATTAAATTCCTGAAACCACATACCCTGGAGTGGGTTATTGTACTTATAACATGGTTATGTTTTTTTTTTTTTTTTTTTTTATTTATTTGTTTCATTCTTTGGAGATGACCTTTAAGCACAATGCCTGTTTTCAAAGGCCCCATGTCAAGATTTGAGCACAGTGCTCTTTTTCAAAGGCTCCACGTCAGGGTTTGAGCACAGTGCCCTTTTTCAAAGGTTCCATGGCAGGGTTTGAGCACAGTGCCCTTTTCAAAGGTTCCATGTCAGGGTTTGAGCACAATGCTCTTTTTCAAAGGTTCCACATCAGGGTTTGAGCACAGTGCCCTTTTTCAAAGGTTCCATGGCAGGGTTTGAGCACAGTGCCCTTTTTCAAAGGTTCCATGTCAGGGTTTGAGCACAATGCTCTTTTTCAAAGGTTCCACGTCAGGGTTTGAGCACAGTGCCCTTTTTCAAAGGTTCCATGGCAGGGTTTGAGCACAGTGCCCTTTTTCAAAGGTTCCATGTCAGGGTTTGAGGACAGTGCTCTTTTTCAAAGGTTCCACGTCAGGGTTTGAGCACAATGCTCTTTTTCAAAGGTTCCACGTCAGGGTTTGAGCACAATGCTCTTTTTCAAAGGTTCCACATCAGGGTTTGAGCACAGTGCTCTTTTTCAAAGGTTCCATGGCAGGGTTTTAGAGACACCATCATTTAAACTGTAACAGTGAAACATCACAAGGAACTCAGAAATACAACAGGTACATTGACAGACAGAAAAGATTTACAATTTGCAACATACAGAGTTACACTGGAGGACACCTTACAAAAATCCATGTGCAGGAAGCATTGAGAAAACGGGGACAATTGCAAAGTCTAGGGAGACACAGCTATAGTTTAAGCTTTTAGGCAAACAGTGGTACTCCAGTGTAAATAAGAAATAGCTGTGCAGTAGCACAAGCAAACTGTGAAGGCATTGTCGAGAGTTCATGGGCAGGGCTGGATGGAGAGGTATTAGCTGAGAGGGTGGAGTGGAGAGAAAAGAAACAGAAGTGGGGGTAGAGCATAGTGGGAAGAGGAGGGATGTGAAATGGGATAGTTGGGGGCAGGAACATGGTAGGCCCTGAGGACCAGAGGGAGAATAAGTGCATGGACAGCTGGGGCAGCGGGGGGGGGGGACAGACCCAGTACACCACCCCTTATACTGGTGGAAGAAGTCAAATCCTCAATGGGTTTTTTTTTGCTCCTTGAAAAGGGAAAATTTGAGTAGATCCTGCTAACCTAAAAAGTAGCCCCTAGCATTCACACATATGTTATATAGTGTATGAACACACACACACACACACACACACACACACACACACACACACGAGTCCTAACATTTGTGTGTTCATAAAATAGCCAGGTGCTAAATTGAGCAGGAGCTCACATGCACTCAGATACCTTTTCCATTGAATACTATTTGAGAGTTCCACCTCCCACGAATGACTGCTCCACCTCTTACAAATGTAGAGATCAAAGTTCCACCTCAAACCATTCCAGTGAAACCACTAGAAACAACATGCACGAGTCACCTCACCTGTGAAATCCAGGCATATTGAGCTTGTGCCATCTGTTTCTCTTTCTTTCTAGTTACAAGAGAGACACAGTTACAAAACAGACAGTTGAAGTTCTGAGTGCTGTATCGTCACAGCAAGGTGACTCATGCATGTGTTATTTTATGAACAAATGTCAGAAATCATTTCAGGACATTAACTTTCACAAAATGTAAGAAACAGGTTCACATTCAGACAACATAAACCTTGCATTAAGTAACATGGAAACACTTCACATTCTGGTAACTTATTTCTAGGAGGTTCACCATCTGGAAAACTGACATTTAGCCACTGCTGTTTTGCTTCCTGCTTACAGAAGTGAAAACCCTCAGCTTCTTTTTGTTTCAATCTGAAAATGATTAGTGCTTTTCTTTGTTCTGTGTCACTGTGGATGGGTATTTCACAAATGAAGACTTGCAATGGATTTTTGTCAATGAAGTAGTTCTGGAACAGTAACTATTGATTACACAGGTAATGTATTCAATGGCTACTGACCAATCATGTTACTTTCTTTTTCCAAGCCATGTTATAATGGCTTTTATTCCCTCCCAGTTCCCCTTTTAAAAACCTTGTTTCTTCTAAAAAGTGAGTAGCCCAGTATGACCATGTCCCAATCGTAGTGCATCACATCTATGGCGTGAACAAAATACACAGCTGAGACGAATTTAAACAAGCATTTGTCAGTGCCGAATGTTGATTGCATTGGTCTGCTGAGCTCACTTAGCGGACCTCTGTCACTGGCTCAGTCTGTTTGTCCTGGTGCTGCAGGCTGCTCTTTTCTATGTGGCTGCTGACTGCGTTGGCACCTTGTTCTGCCAAGGAAGAAATCCGCAGCTGTCCCGACAGAGCTCCATTGAGGTGGCTCACTCCCCCTCTCTCACTCACTTATTCTGTTTCTCCTGGCGCTGCAGGCTGCCCTTTTGTACTGGGCTCCTACCTGTGTTGGTGGCTTTTTCTGCCCACAAAGAAATCCACAGCTGTCCCGACAGAGCTCTGTTGAGGTTGTTCACTCCTCCTGTCTCACTCACTCCTTCTGGTTCTCCCGGCGCTGCAGGCTGCCCTTTTGTACTGGGCTCCTGCCTCTGTTGGCACCTTTTTCTGCCCACAAAGAAATCTGCGGCACTCCCGACAAAGCTCCGTTGAGCTCGCTCACTCCCCTTCTCTCACTCACTCATTCTGTTTCTGCTGGCGCTGCAAGCTGCCCTTGTCTACTGGGCTGCTGCCTGCGTTGCTGGCTTCTTATGCCCACAAAGAAACTTGCAGCAGTTACAATACAGGTCTACTGAACTCGCTCACTTGCTCATTCTAATTTTCCTGCCAGTGCAGGGTGCCCTTTTGTACTGTGTCCCTGCATGCATTGCTGCCTTTTTCTGCCCACAAACAAATCCGCAGCAGTCACAATAGAGCTCTGTTGAGCTCGCTCACTACCGCTCCGTCACTTGCTTGTTCTGTTTCTCTTGGTGCTGCAGACTGCACTTTTGTATGGGGCTCCTGGCTGCATTGGCACCTTTGTCTGTCCACAAAGAAATGTGCAGCTGTCCCAACAGAGCTCCATTGAGGTCGCTCAGTCTCCCTCTCTCATGCACTCATTCTGTTTGTCCTGGCGCTGCAAGCTGCCCTTTTGTACAGGGCTTCTGCCTGCATTGGCACCTTTTTCTGCCCACAAACAAATCCACAGCAGTCCTGATAGAGCTCCATTGAGCTCGCGAAGTCCCCTGTCTCACTCGCTTGTACTGTTTCTCCCACCGCTGCAGGCTGGCCTTTTGTACTGGGCCCTTGCCTGCACTGGGACACCTTTTCTGCCCACAGAGAAATACGCAGCAGTCCTGACAGCGCTTTGGTGAGTTCGCTCACTCCCCCTCCCTCAGTCACTCTCTCATTGTGTTTCTCCCAGTGCTGCAGTCCGCCCTTTTGTACTGGGCTCTTGTGTTGGGGCCTTTGTCTACCCACAAACAAATCTGCAGCAGTCCCGACAGAGCTCAGTTGAGCTCAGTCACTCGCCCCTCTCACTCAGTCAGTCTTAATCTGTCCCAAACACTGATTTCTCAGAGTGACTGTGCTATTCTGTGGCAAGAGTGCAAAAATATATTTTAGCCAGGATGTGCAAAATGACAACTGTAGTGTTCATAAGGAGGTGTGAAAAAATGCCACTGTTGAAAATGTGTCGTAACAATATTACAAATTTTCAAAGTTACAAGGGTGCGTGGAAAGTGCGCAATGTACACTTGTAACACTGTCAGTTGATGGGCTATCATCACCAAATTTTCAACATAGGCATTTTAGGACCTCTGCTCATTAACAATATCACTGTAATTTTCTTAATCTGTCCTGAACAGTGATCACTCTATTCTGCACCGGAAGTGTGAAAACATACATTTTGGCCAGGATGGGAAAAATGGCAGCTGTACTCTTCATAAGTAGGTCTGGGAAAATGGCAATGTTGAAAATCCGGAGTGAAAATTCGCTAAGTTATGAGCGTACGTGCCAACTGCACAACGCACGCTCGTAACACAGTCATTTTATGAAGTATTGTTACCAAATTTTCAACATAGACATTTTAGGACCTCTACTCATGAACAGTGTCACTGTCATTTTCTTAATCTGTCCTGAACACTGATTTCCCACAGCGACTTAGCCAAGGCTACAGGAGTGCGCACCCCTGCCTCGGAGCACCCCACAGATGACCCTGAGCCACCCTGACCACAAGCCGAGGCTACAGGAAGGTACACCCCTGCCCTGGAGCACCCCACCGATGACCCTGAGCCACCCCGACCACAAGTCGAGGCTACAGGAGGGCGCACCCCTGTCCCACAGCACCCCACTGACGACCCTGAGCCGCCCTGACCGCAAGCCGAGGCAAAAGGGGGCACACCCCTGCCCCGGAGCACCCCACTGATGACTCAGAGCCACCCCAACCACAAGTCGAGGCTACAGGAGGGCGCACCCCTGCCCCGGAGCAACCCACCGACAACCCTGAGCCGTCCCGACCGCAAGGTAACTGCCTTTGAAAATGGAAACTGAGCATAGCCTGTCTCCCTTTGTCCTACTTTGCAGCCTAGGAGAGACTCTTCTTGCGTGAAGTGCCTTGTGCACTCTGGACATTCTTTCTCAGAATATAGACTTTGTAGGAACCTCCTCCCCCAAATGTATTGTACATTTTTTTTCATTTTATACTGTTTTGTAGAAAACCCTTTAAAAATACTTCTTGGAATTGTGTAGTAACTTGCTCGGTGGGAGGTTTTGTCATTGTTTTCTTGCAGGTTGTTTCTTCTTTGCAGATTTTCTTTTACAGGTGCGACTGGGAGAAGAAAAGACAAGAAGAGGATGATTAGAAATCATTGGAGATCTTTGTTAGACAGTTTGTTGTAAAATGTGTTTAACTAGTAGATGTTAACCATTTTTTGCTTTTTAGGTGTAAAATGTGTAGTTCTGGGGTTTGGGAAAAGCATAACAATGTCATATATAATGGAGAGCTCAGGCAACTCAAAATAACACAGAGACTCGCCAAAACAGAATAATGAATGATACGTAGAATCTGTTCCATCTTTAAAGATGGAGTAGTCGACCAAGGAGCGAATGGCACTCGTAAGCCAACTTTAGGCATTTTTCTGCCTGTGTGACTAGACATTTTTTCTTTTATTTAACTGGCTGGTGTTTTGCAATGTTGCTTGGGAACTGGCAGCTGGGACTACTCAGGTTGAAGCACATAAAAGAAGTTTTCATATATCTTGTTTTTTTTTTTTTATCATAGATCATTTTATTGATTTTTCATAGTGCAAAGCACAATGCCAAATGTGTCACACAAAACCAAAGAAAGAATTGGCATATAAACATACAATCAGCATTTCAGTCCTGTACTGAAAGCTGAGAACAGTCTATGAAGATAATTACCAAGATTACGCTAACACAGCATGCCTAAACCCAGATGTGCTGCCTGGGATAACCATTGCTAACCTACAGAACAGTGTGTAACAGATAAATTTATTTCTCGACTGGCCAGAAAAGAAGACAAGAGAGAGAAAACTAGATGAGGAAAGAGAAAGGGTCTAGGGCTAAACACTTGAAGCGCTGTTGGGCTGCAGAGATCACTATTCTGATATTTTAGCAGCAGCAGCTGAAGATAGCTATGAGGTTGGTACTTAAAGGCTGAAGTTATAAATAGGAGGGTTGCATGGAGGAGCAGAGGGACCTTGCAGAGGGATAAGTTAAGATATGCATTCCATTTAGGGTAGTAATTGTGGAGTTGTCCCTGCTTAGCAGGGGTAAGCCTTTCCATAACAGCCAACCTAGCTAGGGCAGCATGCCATGCAGAAATTGATGGGGCTGTTGCCTGCCTCCACTTCATTAGCAGGAGCCTTTTGGCTTCTAATAGGGCCACCATGACCCACTCCTTTTGGGCTGGGGGGACATCGCGTAAGGAGGAGGGGTCTCTGAGAAGAAGCATGGGACTTGAGAGGTCAAGGGACAGGCCCAGGACACTAGAACAGTCCATCAACATCATAGCCCAGAAACAGACAATATGATGGCATAGCCATAGTATATGGAGGACATGGGCCAGGCTTTGTTGACACCTCCAGCACTCTGTGTGCGGGAGAATGCCCCACGCATGGAGAGTGGCTGGAGTCTACTACTAACGGAGGAGGATTTTCAGTTGAATTAACTGGCTCCTTGCATCTTTGTAGGTTGAGTGGATCAATCAGATGCTATGGGACCAGGCTTCTGGTGAAATGGGGTGTTCCAGGTCCTCACCCCATGCACATCTACAAGCTTCTGTGTGGTCCAGCTGAGAGTCCCTCCACGTGCAGTAGAAATGTCCAGCCAGGCCCAAAGAGATGGGTTTCAAGTGCAGAGTAGCCAACCATTGCCATTTGGGATCCATGGAGTATGACATTTTAAGAGCATGGACTGCACTCCTTAGTTGCAGGTACCTCCAGAAGTCATTGGTTGGTATGTGGTACTGTGTTCGTAACTGTTCAAAGGACATTGGATCTGAAGAGCTGGGCATATATAGGTCCTAAACCATACGAATGCCATGCTCCTTCCAACTGGACCACTGTAGTGTTTTCCTATCCACAGTTAAATAGCGGTTATTCCAGATGCTGGTGTACTGTGATGGGGGACCCTTGCCAGCTGCGGAGTGCCGGTTAGGGCCATAAGCTGCTGCCATGCTTTCCTGGCTTCTCCCATGACCGGAATTAGTTTACTGGATGACGGGCATGTCTTCATCAGTAGGCGGCTAAGGGGAAACCCTGCATGACCTGAGTTTCCAACTGTACCCATAAGGGGATTGTAGATGGAGAGGGAACAAATCACTTTGTGTCTTACGCTGATAGAAAAGCCAAATGACAGCCTTGTAGCCAGGGGAGCCCAAGACCCCCCCCCCCGAACAATGGGCTTGCAACTTATTGCAGCTCCGGCATGGCTTTTTGCACTTCCAGGGAAAGAGTGAGATTAAACTATTCATAGAGCAGAACAGCTTGGGTGACAGAGATAGGAAGATTATTGAGGAGATAGACTACCCTTGGTAGGAAAAGCATGCGAATGGCCGCCACTTTACCTTGGATGGAGAGGATGAGACGGTGCCATCTATTAATTTCGGCCGAGAGTTGTGCTAGCAGAGGTGAGAAATTACTGTTTTCTAACTTCCTCCAGTCAAATGGAATCTTTACCCCAAGGTATGAAAAGCCCTGTGGGACCCACATCAGCTCTGTGCCCTACAGGCAGTCTGCAGTGCAGGCTATATTTAGAGGGGCTAGTATGGGTTTCCTCAGGTTAACTTGCAACCCAGACAGCTTGGTGAAGGCACATAAAATCTCCAGTATTTCAGGTAGAGGTTCCCGGGGATGAGACACCGTAAGCAACCAGTCACCCGCGTAAGAGGCGGCTAGGTAGGAGTATTTCCCCACTTGCACACCTTTGACCACTGTCAGATGAAATAATTTCCCTCATCAATGGATCCAGTGCTACCAAGAAGAGGAGGGGTGAAAGAGGACAGCCCTGGTGGGTGCCTCTGTGCAGCGAGAAGGAGTGAGACATGTCCTTATTAGTAAGGATTTTGGCAACCGGGGCACTGTACAGGGTGCTGACCCATTGCCAAAAGGATGGGACAAAGCCATAGAGCCGAAAAACTTCATGCCGGTAGGGCCACTTCACTGAATCAAATACTTTTGAAAACTCTACCGCCAGTGCTACCATGGGGACTGGAGATCGTAGAGCCACCCATTTAAGACTGAGGATCAGCCTGAGGTTTCGGCTGTGACTTTCCCTTTGAGAAAACCTACTTGGGACGGGTGCATGATGGAGGGAATTACTTCCACCATCTGGTTAGCTAAGGCTTTAGCCGCAATCTTGGTGTCCAGTGGTATAAGGGAAATGGAGCGGTAGTTGGCACAGTCTACCGGGTCATCTGACTTTTTTGGAAGAAAGGTGACTAGAGCCTCTCACATGGGGGGGGGAAGTATACCAGTGGTATGGACCTCTTGTAGGGCCTGCAGCAGAGGGAGGGTGATCTCCTAACTTAGGAGATGGTACAGCTCAGTGGTCATGCCATCTGGTCCCGGTGCCTTACCTTTGGCTAGTTGAGACACCAGTTGGAGCTCTGATGCAGTGAAGGGTTCGTCTAGGGCTTCTTTCATAACCTCTGGTAAGCAAGGTATATCTGAGGAGAGACAGAAGTCTTTCAACTTGGAGGTCAGTTGGGCAGGATCAAGGGTGGCCTAGGATTGGTACAGCATCTGATAGAACTGCTGCATGTAGGTATTAATCCCTTAGCGGTCTTAAATCACAGAGCCCGGTGGGCCTCTAAATGAGTGTATACAGGAAGAGGCTTTCTGTTTTCTAAGTCAATAAGCTAGCAACTTACCCCCCGTCCTAGTATGCATGCTTTGCTTGCAGTAGCATCCACTCTGCTTTCTGCTGGAGTAGAATGTTAATGCAATATTTCAGTCCAACAATGTCCTTGAAAAGTGATCTGGGGATGTGACCATGGAAGCTTTAAACCTGGATTCCAGCCGGGACAGTTCCCTCTGTAGTTTGTTCAGGGTCTCCTTCCTGGCTTTGTTTTTGGTGGCTGCATATGAGATAATATGGCCTCGCAGCATCGCTTCAAAGGCTTCCCAGACCGTTCCCATGGCCTTCTCTCCTGTAGCTTTGTTTGTGAAATAGTCCTTGGCTACTGTGTATACCATGCTATGGAAGTCTGGGTCCTGCAAGAAAGTACAGTTACATAGGAACTTACCGTAACAGTAGATCTTTGAGAGAGGTTCCTTCAGTAGGTCATCACATATAGGATTGGCGCCACCTGGCATCGGGCTGCATGGCAGACTTTTGTAGCAATCCCTGACAGAGGACCACCCACCCGAAGTCAGCGTGGCTGTATGAAGTGGGTGGTCTCCACGTCCGCCCTCCAGTTCTCCCACCGGAGCCAGAAAGAGGCATGACAGCAGGACCGAACAGGATTTGGAGTCCCTGTAAGAAACAAAATGAGGGGAGGGAAGGAGGGAGGGAAAAATATGACCTACCGAAGGAACCTCTCTGGAAGATCTACTGTTGCTGTAAGTTCCTATATAACTGTACTATCTGACTTCGAGAGGGTTCCTTCAGTAGGTCATCACATATAGGACAGAGTTCCAAGCAGTCCCTCCAAAGAGAGACTGAGAGAAACTAGGAAGGAGGAGAAATAACTCCAACAGAACAAACTGGAATCCAGAATGGATCCAGCCTAGGACAGAAGACCCTGTAACACAGCTAGGCCGAAACCAGCCCTCCACCTAGAAGCAATGTCCAGACTGTAGTGTTTGGTAAAGGTATGGACAGAACTCCAAGTGGCTGCAGCACGGATGTCAGCCGCAGGGGCATTTCACAAAAAGGCAGCGGAAGCAGCCATGCCCCTAGTAGAATGACCTCTTATGGTACCTGGCAGAGGTTTTTCATACTTCTGGTAACAATACCTAATGCAGTTGCCTAACCATTTGGAAAGGCCCTGCTTAGAAACCGGTTTGCGCTTCGATCTAGGGGCAAAAGATACAAAAAGCTTATCACAGCTATGGAATTCCTTAGTCCAGTGAGTGTAGTACCAAAGAATCCGATGTATGTCCATGGTGTGATGGAGTGCTTCACCTCTTTAGAGGAGTATGGAAAATACCCTGGAAGCTCTACTGATTGGTTCAGTGCGGCTTCTGACACCACCTTGGGAAGAAACTTAGGATTTGTCCTGAGAACCACGCGGCCCTTATGGAAAATAAGCTCCTTGCAAACCAGAGCATGAAGCTCCAAAATCCTCCGGGATGACGTGATGGCAACCAGAAACAGTGCCTTCCAGGAAAGGAAGCACAAGTCACAGCTCATGGCTAGCTCAAAAGGAGGAAGGATGAGCTTCTCCAAAACAAAGTTCAAATCCCAAGGGGAATTGGGCTGGAGATGGGGGGTTTCAGATGGAGGATCCTTTTCAGAAAGGTTTTAGAGACTTCCAACTGAGCCACAGGTTTATCATCCACTAGCTCATGGTACGCCAAAATTGCAGAAAGATGGACCTTCAGTGAGGAATATGAGAGACCCTGTAACACAGCAAGGCCGAAACCAGCCCTCCTGGACATTGCTTCTAGTCTGACAGATGTAGGAGGTAGTCCATGACTTGAGGAGCAGAACATAAGAAGGGGTTCCAACCCTTGATGGTCACCCAAATGAAAACCGTTTCTACTTCATGGCATAAGTGGATTGAGTAAAGGGTTTTCTAGTCTCAGTAAGGACTTGAGTGACCTGGGAGGAGACCCCAAGCGAGAGATCGCTATGTCTTCATGAGCCAGACATGAAGATGCAGTGTCCTGAGCCCCAGATGCACTAACCAGCCTTGGTCCTGAGTCAGGAGGTCGTAGGTCACTGGAAGTGGAACCGGTGGTTCCCTGGAAAGCTGTTGTAACAGCGGAAACCAAATCTGTCTCTGCCAGAGAGGGGCGATGAGGATCATCTTTGCCTTCTCTGCTTAAAGCTTGTGGAGGACCCTCGGGAGAATTGGGAAATTGAGGGACGGCGTACAAAAATTTCCCTGTCCAGGAGAGAGACAGAGTGTTGTGCCTGAAAGCACCATGCCCTGGAATGAGCGAGTAAAAACTAGGATGTTTTGCGTTGTATTGGGAGGCGGAAAGGTCGATTTCCGGATGCCCCCAATGTAGGAAGATGGATTCTGCCACTTCCTGATGTAATTTCCACTCATGAGCTAGGGTTCGAGACCCGCTGAGACTGTCCACCAGGACATTTAGAATGCCTGGTATGTGCACGGCCACAAGAGGCAGATTGTGCTGGACTGCCCAGTTCCACACCCGCACCGCCTCCCTGCACAAGGGGTAGGATTGGGTTCCTCCTTGTTTGTTGAGGTACCAAACTACCGACATGTTGTCCATTTGGACCAGCAGTTATCCCTTGGGAAGGATGGTCTGGAAAGCCTGTAAGGCGTAAAGACATCCCTCATCTCCAGAATGTTGATATGTAGTGCTGCCTCCTAGCTGGACTACAGCCCTTGGGCTTGGTGCTCCCCTAGATGTGCTCCCCATCCCATGCTCAATGCATCATGTGGTTAGGGATGCTGAGGGAGCTGGGTTCAAGAAGAAAAGACCCAAAGAAAGATTTCAGGGATCCCTCCACCAAAGCAATTCCTTCTGAACTGCTGAGGAGACCAGGTTATCCAGGAGTTGGTCCCACTGCACACGCAAGGACCACTGAGTTACCCTCTTGTGGAGTCTCGCAAGGGAACAGTGGTGATGGAGGCCGCTATTAGGCCGAGAAGATGAAGGATGGTCCTGGAAGAAGCAACTCGAGAAGCCTGATGAATCAGTGTCTCCACCCTGTCTGGAGGGAGGAAGGCTCTGCAATGGACCATATCCAGGACTGCCCCAATGAACTGAAGTTTCTGGGATGGGGTCATGGAGGACTTGGGAATATTGACAGTAATCCCTAGTGTGTTGAAAAGGTCCAAGGTGAAAGAAAGAGCCTCTAGCAAAGTTTCTGGACAGGGCTGAAATCAGCCAGTCATCCAGGTAAGGGAAAACTGCAATACCCTTGCGGCATAAGAAGGCCACAACCACTGCCAGGCAGTTGGTAAACACCCAGGGTGCCGATGACAGACAAAAGGGGAGCACCCGGGATTAGAAGTGCTCTCCCTGGAACTGAAACCGCAGGAACCAGCAGTGGCTGAGGAAGATGGGGATATGCAGGTAAGCATCCTGCATGTCCAGAGCACACAGCCAACGGTTCTCCAGAAGAAGTGGAAGGAGGATCTGGAGTGTCAGCATCTGAAATTTTTTGCACTCGACAAACTGATTTAGGTTGCTTAAAGGACAAATTAACAAGGAATTGGAGGGGGGGTGAATGAAACTGGAAACACTCCTGTGGGTGTGTAGAATAAGGGCTACTGATTTACATGATGTCAGTATTTACCTGAATATCAGCAATTTGTCATGGTTTCGTCACTAATGAAAAGGTCCCCCAAATGTAAACAAAAACGGTGATTGTCTCTGATTCTGAGCCGCAGGTTGGCTCACAAAATGGAGTGGACGTGCATACGCGATGATGTCATCATAGCGACTCTGCTCCGCTTGTTCTGTTGAAACCTCTGGGCACTGTTTTTAAATGTTGTGGTTCTCGTCGTATGTATCGATACTTAGCTTGTGCACCAGTGTCTGATGCACAAGCTAAGTATTGATACATATGATGAGAGCCAGGTACAGAGCCAGTATAAAACATTTAAAAACAGTGCCCATAGGTTTCAACAGAAGAAGCAGAGCGGAGTCTCTATGATGACATCATTGTGTATGCACGTCCACTCCATTTTGTGAGCCAAGCTGCGGCTCGGAATCTGAGACAATCGCCATTTTTGTTTACATTCGGGGGACCTTTTCATTAATCATGAAACCATGGCAAATTGCTGATATTCAGGTAAATACTGACATCATGTAAATCAGTAGCCCTTATTCTACACACCCACAGGAGCGTTTCCAGTTTCATTTACCCCCCTAATTCCTTGTTTATTTGTCCTCTAGGTCGAGGATGAGTCTAAGTTCCCCATCTTTTTTGGAACCAGGAAAAAATGGGAGTGAAACCCGCTTCCACGTTGCCGGAGGGGAACCTGCTCTATTGCTTCCTTGAGCAAGAGGCAGTACACCTCTTCTCAGACAAGAAGGGCCTGATCACTTGAATAGGAGGATCTTTTTGGTGGAGTTTCTGGAGGAAATTCAAGAAACTCTGTCGTGTGTCCAACGGACACTAGCTGCAGGACCCATTCGTCAGAGGTTATTGCCTTCCACTCCTGAGCATGGCGGGCGAACCCCCTCCAACCCACCTGTACCCCGTCGAGAGACTAAGGAGGCAGTGGGGATAGCAAGTCAGGAAGTGGCTGGACATTCAGGGGGCGGGCCCCCTGTACATTTCTGGTTCTTGGAGGCTGGAGGGGGGTGGATGAAACTGTGGACTTGCGCTTGTCCTGACATTATGCTGGGGCTTGCTTCCTCTGCCTCCAGGTCCTTTCCGAAAGGGCTTCTGTTGTTGGTTGCCCGATCAGTACATGAAACTCACTGACTTGAGGGCGAGACCTCTGTCCTGCAGGTCCATGATGATGTCCTTGTTGTTCCCACCAGAGAATACCGAGCCCCTAAAGGGGACATCTTGGATCGCCAACTGAACTTCGTTAGCAAGTCCAGAAAGGCAAAGCCAGGAGTGCCGTCTGAGGGCAGTTGCCGAGGTGCAGGCCTCAGAATCGACTGAGTCATATGTGGCTTGCAAAGCATGCCTACAAGAAAAACGGGTGAGGTGTAGATCCTTGGCAGGCTCCTCTTTCAAAATCGAGGGTTCCATAGCCAGAACCCGAGCTTCCAGCTTGGCCAAGGTAGCTTTCTGGTGGGACACCATGTGGGCCACATAATTTTATTTATTTATTTAGTTTTTGTTAACCGAGTAGGTGCACTAGCCAGCAAGTGACTATTTTCAGGCACGACCCGGGAGGTACAATTACAATACAAGTAGAACGGTGCAGTTTATACAGTACAAGTACAGGTACATAGATACAAGCATACAATTTTTTTATAAGTAAGCAGAGGGTACTGGAGGAAGGACAGATTTTGGATTAGATTTGGGGAAACTGATGGGGGGGATGTGGGCAGGGAAGGGTGAGTGCACAGTTCAAGGTAGTTGGAAGGTGGCGGGGCTGGAACCAAGGTAAGAGAGCTCTACCAACTGTTTTGGCCAAGAATCTTAGAAGAGTGTAGGGTGGGACAGCGAAAAGGATTACGGCTTTTGCGGCAGGAGGCAAGAGTCTATAACCGGGCTCATGGAACCAATTCCAGTATGAGAGGCTCAGGTTGGGGGGCTGCACGCTGTCCGGGCGATGGGTAGAAGGAAAGTGTATAGACTACAGGGGCTGGAGACAGAGAAGGGTAGGTTACATAGGGAGTTGTGCTGAGAGCAGCAGGAGCAGGCGTGAGTACGCTGATGCGGGAAAAACATGGAACAGCAATCGCTGACTCACGGGAACCTTTGGGTCGGAATGAAAGGCAGGCCCGGCTGAGGGAGCCCAGCTGGGCAGGGTTGGCATTCTGGATGACGAGGGGTTCCAGAGCTAGACAGGTTTGTTCACGAGCGGTGACCTGCAAGGAGGTCGATATAGGGGGGAAGACTGAAAACTGGCGTCAAGGAAGGGATCAGGGAAGCAGGAAGATATGGCATTAGCGGAAGAATGCTGCAGTCGGCATCCGGGCTTATGGAACTGTAAGCCGGCAGGGAAAGTAGGGGGACTCGGTCACCAGGAGGAGAGTTACAGCAGCATATGGCTTTAGCGAGAAAAGGTGCAGTAGCGACCCAGTGCTGCAGAACTGATAGCCACCAAGAAATATCAGGGGTAGTCGATGTGCGGGGGGGAGGGTGGAAGAAGATGAGGAGAGACCAGTACCAGTTTTCAATAAGTACATACGTCAAAAGATTAGTGCAAAACAGCAGGATGTTTTCAATACATACATCAAAAGATTAGTGCAGACAGCAGGATGGGAAAGCAGGTACCACAATCATAAGGTAATTGGCAATTGTTAACACACAACGATTGTAACAATAAGGTGACTGAAGACATTTGTAATACATAACACAGTAAGCAAAAACGGCAATTGTCATAACACAAGGTTAAGAAAGGTAGAGTGATAGAGGCATATATAATACATCAGACAGTAGAGCCATATAAGTTTCTTTGTGATCATAAAAGAAAGTGCAAGCAGTCCAAATAACCAGTATGCAAGGCATCAAGTAGGGTGTAGGTAGGCGAATGGGCATGTAGATAGGGGGAGAAAGAGGTACCGAAGGGTGCATGTGGCCAAAGCGTAAACTTTTCTCCTGAACTGGTCCATTTGCCTTGACTCTTTGTCCGGAGGAGAGGTGCTCATGTGCTTGGGTGCAGCGGAGTGGTCATCAGCAGTGGAGATGACCACAGAGTCAGCCTTAGGATGGGCTTTGAGAAAAGGGCATACTTCAGCGGCCGGTAAAGTCTGTCCACCCACTTGGGGACAGCCGGGAGGGAATGAGGCATCTGACAGACCATAGAGGTGAGGTCCTGGTAAGGTCCAGTCCATGGAGGAATAGGGACCAGAGACAGACACTCTAGGTCCAGGTGCTCGGCCAGTCTCTGTCTCAAGAGATCGTGTTCCTCTGACACCCAGTCGAAGAAATCCTTCATGGACCTCAGAAGGTCCGAAGTCAGGGTCCTCTTGGGGGGGGGTGGGACTTAGGGGAAACCTTGCCTGACAGACCCTCAGGCTCCTCCAGGACATCCTCTGCTGACTTATCGGCCCCTTCATCTGGACGGTGACGGACAACTGGAAGTGTAATGCCCTGGAGTTTTCCCCGAGACATGCACAGTAGTTACGGAAGAACTGCTTGGGGATGGAGACCTTGAAGACTATGGCAACGGGAGTCTCATCTCCAGGTTAGACACCAACTCTGACCGTGCCCCCTGCCACCAAGACCAGATGAGAGTCTTAAAGTCCGGTGTGGCTTCAGGAGGTGGGGGGGTAAAGGAGGAAGTTGGGGCTGAGGAGGAGGAGGTATGACCGGTTGTGAGGGGTAGTGGTAATCCTGGTACGCCTGGTAATGGGTATGGGTGGTAGTCAGGGTGTTACTGCCTAATACGAACTCCAGTCCGGAGGGAGACCAGCTGGGAAATGGTCCCCAGGATACCCAAGAGGGTAGTGTGAAACAGTCAGAAGTCGGGTGTAAATCCCCATCTTCACATCTGATGGCGGGGGTACCCACGTCAGACCCACAGTGGTGTAGATAGGCTGGGGATCCGGTGTTGGGATAGCCATAATCAGGGGGACCGACGGGACCGGCACCACCCGATCTGGTGCCGGAAAGGGTCTGGCATCGGAGATGCTGGCATCAGAGCCAGATGAAGGGGCTCTGATGGCGGGACCGGGTCTGGTGTCCGAGCCAGTGGCTGAGGCTGACTGCTGGGCCCTGGCTGAGGAACAGTCGTTGGAACGTCCGGCGTCAGCAAAGGTTTCGTTGGGTCTGACAGAGGGATTGGAGCCAGTGCCGGCTTAATAAAAAATCCCACTGGAGGGAGGAGGAGAGACCTCTACTGGAAGGCCGGAAGGCCAAGGAGGAGCCTCCTTCTCCGTGACCCCATCAAGAGAGTGAGGGACTGACCCAGAGGCCTCGATGACATTGAGGGGTTCGGGGCTGTCCTTGCCTGAAGTACCCACTGTTGAAGAGGATGGTATGGGCGAAGGAAGAGGGGGAGAGGGGCCTTCTTCCCTGATCCTGCCAGTTGTTGGGTGAGGCACTGCTAGGCCCCGATGGACGAATCTCGCCTGAGCGGCCATCAGGGATGGGTGTCCTTTCAGGCGGCATCGGGTGGGCAGGGGAGGGGTTCCCGGCCAACCTATTGGCAGGTGCCGGGCGGGTCCCTGAAGGCTGGGGAGCTGTGCACGGTGCGTACAATCCGGAGGAGCTGGGGATCAACTTAGTGGCCGTCACTTGGTCTGCGGTTGTCAGAGGGACCGATGTATGGCTGAGCACGTGGAGGATTTCTCAGACTTACCGTCTGACTTCTTGGGTGGTGGCTGGGCCTTGCTCGTCGAGGGCCGCATAGACTCTTCCATGAAG
The DNA here is from genome assembly GCA_016271365.2 of Neoceratodus forsteri. NCBI lineage: Eukaryota > Metazoa > Chordata > Ceratodontiformes > Ceratodontidae > Neoceratodus > Neoceratodus forsteri. The sequence continues at coordinate 279,760,600 of JADMNL010000026.1, read as the reverse complement.
CACTCCCACTCTCTGAACTTCTCCTTGTGGTGTTTCTTCGAAGGAGACAATTTTTCGGAAGAGGATTCCCTGATAAGGTCCATCTGCTTCTCAAGAGATGCTAAGCAGGTCTTTAAGAGGTGGGCCTCTAAAGCCTGCTGTCTCCACTTCTTGGTGGCTTGATTGAAAGTTTGGCACTCCGGGCAGGAGGAAACAGGATGATCTGGGCCCAGACAGATGACACACTTCAGGTGACTGCCTTATGAGGGATCTGCATGCCACAGGATGAGCACTTCTTCTTAGGTGAAGACATAAAGTTAGTAATTGAAAGATGAAAAAAAATTAGGTGAAGGAAAGATTCCGATGCAAGAATTTACATAACGACCACTGTATGGAAGTCTGCAATGCAACTGACACGAGACAATGGCAGGAAAGAACTGGAGGGCAGGCGTGGGGACCACCCACTATATACAGCCAAGCTGATGTCAGTCACGTGACGTCGGGTGGGCAGTCCCCCATCAGGGATTGCTGGTAGAGTCTGCCGTGTGGCCAGATGCCATGTGGTGCCAGTCCTATATGTGATGACCTACTGAAGGAACCCTCTCGAAATAAGATCATGGGTTTGCAACACCACCTGGTACCAGCATTTCCCTGCCCCATTGGGAGACAGTAACATTAGACGGAGCGTGGTCAGAGAAGATTGATGATGTCAATTTATTTATATATTTATTTATTGTATTTATTTGATATATCGGTTTACAACCTTTGAGCCAGAGGCTCATTTCCAAAGATACCTCGTCACATGTAAGACAGAAGCAAATACAGACAGGGTATACCAACAGTTACATAATCATGTGTTACAGACATTTGTCACTGATATTATTTACATTAAGTACAAGATGTGGATATTTTCCGACGTTATTTACAATATTTGAAAGGCGATGTGTACATTGTCACAGCAGAGAGACATTATTAGCTTGAGAAAGCATCTAAACAGAGTAGTCAGTCCTATTCATGGGTTTGGTATTATTGACGTAGGTTGCAGTCCATAATGGACTTTGTCAGAGAATTTGGATCAGAGAGGGGAGAGAGTGAAAATGGTAGTTGCAGTTACAGGAGCGGATATTGAAGAGGTGGTTGCGAAGAGTGGTTTTGAAGTGGGCGATCTTAGGTGCACTAGTGATAGTGTTTGGGAGTGCATTAAACCATGTGGGGGCCCTGTAGTGGAAAGATCTCTGGGCAAGGGAGGTTTTCACCCTGGACACAACCAGTGGTGCTTTCTCTGAGTTGTGGGTGGAGATAGTGGGGGTGGCAGGATGAAGAGAGGTGGATACCCCAAGGGGAGAGAGTCCAAGCAGTGTTTTCTTGGACAGTATGCAGGTCTGGTAGCGGAGTCTTTGGCAGAGGTATAGAGGGAGCAGGTGTGAGTGAGCCTAGGTGCACCAGTTAGGAGCCTGCAGGCCTTGTTTAGGGAGACCTGGATTTTCTGGAGTGCAGAGTTATCTGCCGCCCCATATACAGGGAGCCCATAGTCCACTAGGGACAGAATTGATGAGGTAATGGCAAGCCTAAGGGTGTGGGAGGGAGGCAGTCCCTGTCTCGGTTAAGGAGTCCAATCCAGGTGTTTGTTGCAGCAACAAGGGTGTTTATGTGGACATGGAAAGTAAGGGCCGAGTCGAGGGTAAGTCCAAGATATTTGTAGTTGAATACCTGTTCAAGGGTGTGCTGGGTGCTGAGGAGGATGCGGAGAGGTGCACTTTTTGCTTTGTTTTGGCAGTGAGAGAAGATCATTGATTTAGTCTTTTTTAAGTTTATGACCAGTCTACGGTCTTTAAACCATGTTTCGGCCTGGGAGAAGGCATGTTGAAGGGAGTTCTGAAGGGGCGTGGGTTTATGATGCGAAGCAAAGAGCATTGCATCATCTGTATATAGAAACATTTTTGTGGAGCAGGCCTTTGGTAAGGAGTTTAGGTAGAGGGAGAAAAGAAGTGGCCCCAGGATAGAGTCCTGGGGCACCCCGGAGTGGACGGTTAGTGTGTCGGATAGGGTTCCGTTAATTTTGACACATTGGGACCGAGCGGGAAAGTAATTGGAGCACCAGGCTAGGGGGCCTATGGAGAAACCAAATTAGTGGAGCGAGTCGAGAAGGAGAGGGTGGCAGACCGTGTCAGAGGCCTTGGATAGGTCTATGAACACAGCTCCTGCAATGTTACCGGCGTCTAGGGAGGAGTGCAGGAAGTTGGTGAATTCTAGGAGGGCTGTGGTGGTGCTATAAGCCAAACAAGGCCGTGCTGCTCTGGGCATAGAATATCATACTTGACTAGGTATTCCGTAAGTTTGGTGGCAGCCACTTTTTCTAACGCTTTTGGGGGGGGGGGAATGAAGATGGGCTGATAGTTAGTTGAGGAGGCTTTGTCACCACTTTTATGGATGGGGGTAATGACAGCAGTTTTCCAGGCACTCAGGAATTGCCCTCAACATAGGGATTTGTTGAACAGGTCTATTAGTGGGACTAGGACCCCATTGAGGACTAATCAAAAGAGGGAGCCTGGCATCTAGGAGTTCATTTATGGGGTTATTGCTGTTTAGCGCTTTTTTGTAGGTAAGGACGAGCTTCGTAGGTGGATATTTTGTGCAGGAGAAAACAAGGATGCTGCAGGGTAGGGGGTTGGGATTGGGGCACAGGGTCAAAGGAACAACTAGGGAGAACACTGCTGAGATCCGAGAAGGTGGTGTTTAGACAGTTTGCAATGGTGAGTGTGTCTGTGGAGGTAGTGCCATTTATGGTGAGCTGGGAGGGAGGAGGGGAGCATGATTTCCCATTGAGTTCTTTGATATTACTCCTGAAGGTTTTCACAGACCCCCACATGGTTGGGAGAGTGGACTGATAGTGGTCTGCTTTGGCCTTACGGATGGCTCGAGTGCATCTATTACGAGCGGCATTATAGGACTGTCTGTTTGCCATCCTGCCAGATTCTGTGGCTTTGTGCCAGAGATTATCCCTGCCTCTCAACATTTGGAGTAGGGAGGGGGTTATCCAAGGAGCATGTTGTCTTTTGGTGGGGAGTTTGGTGAGTGGAGCATAGAGGTCACAGGCCTTGATGAAGGCCTGTGTAAACAGGATGAGTGCGATGTCAATGCTGGGTGCTATATTAATGGGGACCAATCTATTTGGGTGAGCAGCTGTTTAAGTTTTATTAGCCCTCCTGGGCGGAGACACTTTTGGAAGGTTGTTTGGATTATGGGTTGGGTGTGGAAGAGGTCCACTGGAATAGGATGGGCGAGTGGTCACTTAGGGAGTCGGGAAGTACTTTTGTATCCTAGATTTTGTTGGAGCGGTTAGAGATAATGATATCCAGGAGGGTGTGGGTACCAGTAGATGGGTGAAGTCTAGTGGGTTGGGTAACTAATTGGACCATGTCAAGGGCCGAGAACGAGTCCTTTGTTGGCGCAGCTGAGGGGCCAAGCCAGTTGATATTGAGGTCCCCTACTAGTGTCTGCTTTGCATTGTGTGGTAGGGTAGAGAAGTATTTGGTGAGGGATAAGACAGCAGGCTTTTGGTTCTTAGGGGTATGTAGGTGACTGTGAGGTATAGTGGGCCTCATGAGGGGTCGGGGGTGATTTTTAGGGTGAGGACTTGTTCTCCGTTTGTGAGTTTGGGGGGTGGGAGCATGTGACCAATAATGATATTATTGATATAGAATGCACAGCCACCCCCACGCTTTCCTACCCTGTCTTCCCGAGATAGGGTATATCCGGGTAGTGAGACAAAGGCATCAGGAGTAGATTTGGAGAGCCAGGTCTCCACTAGGGCAATGATGTCTGGTTGGTGAAGGGTGGCCCAGCATTGAAGCGCTGCAGATTTCTTTGGCAGGCTGCATATATTCAGGGAGGCAATGCAGAGTCCAGAGGGTCTGGTAGGTGGAGTGGCGGGGTCTGGGCCTGGATTAGAGTGGATATTACTAGAGAGGAGTAGTAGAATGACTAAGGCTCTAACCATGTGGGGGGCAGGTTGTTTTATTTCTGGGAGTACATTTGGGGGGCAGGATGTAGTGGAGCTGGGGATGGGCAGGGTTTGGAGGGATGGGTGGACGCAGAAGGGGTGGAGCCAGGGGAGGCCCGGGTAGGTGCTGGGGTTGGGGCTGCCGGTGGGAGGTGGATGCAGGGGTCCAATGTCTGACGACAAGGTGGGGGGATGGCCAATTCTGAGGAGATGCAATGGTGTAGCCCACAGAGGGCATAGTGTGAGGTCTTGCTGGTGGGAGGTGAACCTCAGGGTGGTTATGAGGATGAGGCACATAAGGTGGAAGTGAACAGACATGGTGCCTAGATAGCTTTGCGGGTAGAACAAAGAGGTTGTGGGGGGAGCCAGAAAGCTGTAAGAGCTTTGAGATATTCCACAATACAGTAGCTTGACTTGTAGGCTCAGTGGCAGAGTTGCTGACTATGGTGGCAAAGGCACAGGGTTTGAGACCTGTGGTGGGACAGAGGAGAGATTTATTTTAGGCAGACTATCATGATAGAGGCTTTCAGAGCTTTAGAAACTAAGCATGTGTTAGTCTGCTTTGGTTGCTCTCAGCTGTAGAGCTCTGGATACTGGGGGATGGGTACAGGGTTAGTAACCTGCAGTGAGTACTGGAACTTTTATTTTAAACATGAACTGTATGGGGGCGTAAAGGCTTTGAGAGCCTTGAACTGGGGGTAAAAAAATAGCAAGATATAATGGCTTCGTGGAAGGGCTGCTGACTGTGGCAGCAAGGGTGCAGGGTTTCAAGGCTGCAGTGGTACCAAGAATGTTATTTTAGCAGACTATGGGGGTTAGAGGCTTTTAGTCTGATATGATGGCTGAGTGGTAGAGCTGCTAATTCTGACAGCAAGGGTACAGGGTTTGAGACCTGCAGTGGGACAGAGGATAAGTATTTTTTTCTAAGTAGGGAGAAAGGAAAGGTTAAAGGCTTTGAAATAGAGCTAGATATTAGCCTGGTTTGTTGGCTTAGTGGGTGGGCTGCAGTCTTTGGAGTCAGGGGTACAGGGTTTGAGGCTTGCAGGGGGAGTATGGTGGGGCAGTGGGCAGGGAGATGGAAAGGAGGGAGTAGAGATTAGAGAAGAGAAAGGCAGCAGAAAGGGTTAGGTGAGAACTCTAGTGACTTCTGGTGGACAGGGGTTGAATTAGTTGTTAAAGAGGAATGGAGATGAGGGAGTGGTTGGAGTGGTGCCAGTGATGATAGTGCAACAACCCCTAGTGGTTTGAGAGTATAAGCTGCAAATGGGGAACTGGGGTAGGTCATGTGATGTCGTGACCTTTAAGCAGCAATAAATGGAGTGCCGACCCTGGGTGGGGGTAAGACCTCTCCACAAGCAAGCTGGAAGGAAGGAGGCTTTACGTCTTAAGGCTCTCTGCAGTCCCCTGTAACAAGCTCCTCAGCAGTACCTTGAGCTATCAGGAAGTTGGCTAGCCACAAATCTATATGGCTGTACGAAGTATGCATTGTGGAGTAAAGTGTGTAGTCCTGTCCCATGGTGTGGTCCCATCTCCACACGTCTACTAAACCCCATTCTTCCATCAGTTCCTGTAACGCCGCCCGAGCTTTTGGAAGTGTTTGTGTGGTAGGTTTAGACTTCTCCAGGAAAATGTCTGGTACCAGGCTGAAGTCACCCCCGATCAGTGCAGGAATGTGGGGGTGGTTCACAGTGAGAGATACTATGGCCTGATTGAGATCGGGGAAAAAGTCAGGGTTGTCTATGTTGGGGACATATAGATTGACTATCAGAGCCAGTCCTACTGGAAAGGCGAATCTGGCCACCACCCAGCACCCCAGTTAGTCCGATGCAACTTCCTCTTCTACCCATGGCTAGGATTTCCAAACCAGGATAGCCACCCCCTGGACTTCGTGGTAGCTGAACTAGCAATGGCCCTGCCTACCCATTATTTCTTTAGCCATTGTATGGTCCTTGCGGTGAGGTGCATCTCCTGAATGAGCGCAGTGTGGACCTGCAAGGAACATAGATACTGCAAGACCTTTGTGCATTTAACCGGATGGTTTAGACCCTGTACATTCCAAGAGGTAAGCTTAACTCCAGATCCAGAATTCTGCGTTGAGTCCCGGGGCAAACCAGAGCAAAAGTACTCACTCCTGGAGCCAGAGACAGACAGGGGACAGGAAGAGTTGCCTGAAGTGTTGAGATATAGAGGATCATAGTAGAGGATAGTCTGAGCCAGCCAGAGAGAAATGCAGCAACAGTAACCTAGAAAATAATGATGAGAGAAACTGTTGACAGTAGAACTAATGCAGCACAATCCTTGTATAATATACTATAGCTAAATGCACAATTGCTAACAGGAATTAGGAAGAGTTAATACTGAAAACACAACTATGCTGGCTTAGTTGAGCTATCAGAGAAGCTGCTCTACCAGAGACATGAAGCCAGCTGTATCAATCAAGGTTAAAGTGATTAATAATCCTTTAATGGCGGAGAGTGTACACGCGAAAAAGACCCTGGAAAAAGGGTACTCAGCCATGCTGATCCACTCGCCATTAAGAGGGGGTGATGAAGTTAGACCACAGTGGCTGTCCTGCCCCAGCTGATCACCAAATACAAAATCTAGTTGCAATACGGGGGCAGAGTTCCCTCCTACAAAGTGGGGAAGAGATACCCAGGCAAAGAAGGGAGGAATAGGGTGAGAAAATTAGGAGAGGAGAAAATCCCTGTCGGGTGTCCCAAGAGAATGGGACCCTAACAGAAAAGAAGTGCCTAAGCATGGGGGGTAAGGTGTGTAGTCCCTACAGCTTGAGCTGAGGCATGAGCTGATCATACCCACTCATAATAGTACAGGGTCACACACCCCAGGATGGGGCATTCCTAACATTACACTTATAGGTCTCATGTGCATGCATATCAAGAGGGCAGAAAATAGTGAGGGCATTTAGCTGACTTGGCCTGCAATAATCGGTGTCATCTTGCAAATAGGGAGTGTGAACATGAGGACTGGTGAGAGTGGGAGCTGAGGGAGAATGCAGGAGGGCTTAACTGATCCACAGGTGGGGGGGAGTGGGGCAGTGCAATCGCTGAAGCCCTTTCCTTCCACCTACAGAATGAGGGAGGTGTGCAGATACCTAAACATAGAACTGGTACTGAATTCAATGCAGAGCTCATACATCAGAGCCCAGCCTCCCCTGTCCCCAGTAATAAAATGCTCCCAAAAAACAATCTTTTAGGGACAAATGTAGCAGAGTCTACATGGGCCTTCAGGTTGGCAGGTGGTCCACAGGAAGAAGAATGCTCTCTTTGCCCAGTAAACCAGTGGCTGCCGCCGTGGCAAATGATTTCAGTCCTGGTCTGATCGGGCATTGGGCCTGCATTCCTTCAGGTTCTGCAGCCACTTCTGTCCAGTCTAGCGAGATCATAAGGTCCATGGGGGAAGATTTCCAGGGCCTTGGGTAACAGTGTTTCGCTCTCAGATGCGGAGTTGTCCCTGGAGAGTTTCGCCGGGGGACCACTGTAGGATCCTCTAAAGAGTAGTCCTGACCACTGTGGGCACAATGTCTGGACCTGGTCATCCAGTTAGGGCTGCATTGCTGCCCTGGCCCTTCCGTCTTCCGAAGAGGAGACTGGAATTGTGGATATGCATTTTTAGACAGATTAGTGTCAGGCTGACCTGGAAGGCAGGGGATTCTCTCATGGGACGGACTACTCTGGCTGTTTAAAGTGTCCCCAGGGATTTGCCTCCCTTCTTTTTGGTTCCCCCTGTAGCTGCTGCTTTCACTTGGATCCCAGAGGCATCTGGGAGTTGTAGTCTGGGTGCTAATATTGGGCCAGTGCTTGGAGACCCAGGTTTCCACATCTCTAGGTTGTGAGGCCAGGAGCTCTTTGCCTTCTTTAGAGACCTGCAGGGAGGTGAGATTCCTAAAGCAATACTGGAAACCTTAGGCCTGAAAAATTTTCATAATAGGTGTAAAGGCATGCCACTTTGCTGCGGTCTCACGTGAAAAGTCGTGGTAGAAGGAGATCTTGTGCCCCTGCCATAAGATCTCTCCCTTGTCCCTCGCTGCTCGCAGGACCCGTTCTTTAGTAGAGTATCCAAGGAAGTATGCTATAATGAGTCATGGGGACTGTCCTGCTGATCTGTGTTTGCTTGATAGCCCGTGGGCCCTCTCCACCTCGATGGGGCCCTTCAACCTCTCTACCAGCATGGTTGGTATGACTTCATTGAGAAAACATTCCATATTCAGACCCTCAGAGCCTTTGGGGATGCCGAGAATACGAATATTGTTTTGGCATCCCCAATTTTCCTGGTCCTCTGCCCTCTGCCATAGAGCAGCCAGACTAGCCTCATGTGCTTGTAGGCATTGCCATATTCTGGAGTGCTGCATTTCTAAGTTCTCAGTCCTCTGCTCAACTACATTCATTTCGTCTTGTAGGTTCCTTACGTCTGCCACTGTTCCTGACAGAGCCTTGCTGATGCCATCCACTCAGGTAAGTAATGTCTCCAGCATACTCGTTATACACTATTGAGAGGGGCCAATATTGGGTGATTGTGATGCAGGCTGCTGGTGGCCTGTGGATGGTGGTCGAGTTTGTGGGGCTGGAGAGGCCATTAGAATGTATAGAGAGCTGCACCAAGCCACCAAACTGGATGAGCAGGCAGGTTTACGGTGCAGAAATAATGAGGAGAGGGAAAGCAGTACTGCGGGGCGCTCACCCTTACTAAACTGGTGCGGCCTACATGTGGAGTACTGTGACAGAAATCTGGGCCTACGTGGCCTGGCAGAGGTCAGCTCGAGTTGCGGGAGTACCGGCGCTGATATTTCTATAACCGAATATTTTACCACCCAAATTCACTCGCCGGGCCTACGGGGAAGGGGTAATGTGGCAGATACAGCTGTCTGGATATATTCAACCCCTGGATCGCAAAGCAATAGCATGGATATAGTCCAGCTGGGAAAGAGCTGTTAACTCAGGCAGCCAGTTCAGTTGGCATCCAAACCACGCCCCTCAAGTTTTCATATATCTTTTAAATATTCGTTTTAAGATTTTGACCTCCAAGTCACATTTTGCTTTGTTTTAAAATCCTGAATTTTGGTCCCCCTTCTGCTGGTTTTGGCTGGTAAGCTGTTTTTGAGGCCTAAAATTGTCAACAGGAGGAGGCTGGTAGGAAAACGGCTTGAAAAAGAGTTAGCTCTTATCAGTTGAAGTGAGCAATGTCTTGTACGTGTTCCTTCGCGGCAAAGTTCCTAAAACTATTACTGAATTCAGTCCACAAAGGACACTGGCCCTGAGCGGGCGCTCTGCTACAAGCAGACAGTCCCTGAACCGAGCCGTCCGTGAACCTCCATCTGCCCACCCAGATTCAGGTACAGCCTGTGTCTAAATATTAGGTTGTGTTAAAGTTCTTCTGAACGTGTAACTAGCTATTTAATTCATTCACACACAATCTCTCTGTCTCTCACAGGCACAGCCGAATTGTTAAGTAGCCCCAACAAGTGTGTAGGTACTATGTAGAGTCTTACCTGGTTACTAGGTAGCCAGAAGTAGGACTTTAAGGGATAGTAACTTGTACCTGTAAAATAAAATATAGGAAAGGGGTCACAAAAAGATTCATAGCTCTTAGTGAGTAAATAGAAAAGACACGACAGGCTGGACAAAGAGTAATACTTATCTGATGGGCAAGGAATCAGCATCCTGTCAGACCTGTTAAAGAGAGAAAGAAAAAAAAAGGAGAAAATACACTAGTGAGAACTGAGACAGAGAGTGGCAAGACACAAAAGGGGTATATGACAGCATAGGAGTAAAGTAAAAGGGACCTTTCAATTAAACATTAAGACAAAGCAGGAAGACAGAAATACTGTACCAAGAAAGGAAAGAACAGTAAAGTAATACACAGATAAGTAGCAGTACTACTCACAATGCCGATGACCTGCATTCAGGAATGAACCATGGGTATGGGAGGGAAAGCACTATCCGTTGCCACCCCTACACTGTGGAATGGGATCCCTGCTCCCCTCCGCTCCTTTAACAACCATTCAGCTTTCAAATCCCTCTACAGATCCTGGCTTGTGGATAGAGCAAATTGCTCCTGCCTATAAGGAGTAGACCCCCATCACACCTAACACTTTCTATCCTGCACTAACCTGACTCCTCCAGGAGTTTCTTAGCTGCTCTCCCCATGCTTGTTTCTTGCTCCTGTTCTGTCCCTCTCTTTTCTCTCTGTCTAGATGTGAAAGGTGGGGTGAATCGGGGAATAGTAAGGTTTGTTTGTACCCTCTTATTGTCTCACCTATAGTACCGTGATTTCCACCATTTGTTCCTGTATTTATTATTCCCTGTATGTAAAAATGTTCTTGACCTCTGTTTAACCTGTAACATCCCTGTGCCTTGCGATTTAAATTGTTGCCTAATTATGCCATCTTTTATGGCCCAGGTCGTGCTTGAAAACAATCCCTCGGACCAGTGTACCTGCCTGGTAATCAAAGACATAAATAAATAAACCAGACACTACGAGGACTAGCACAACAGAAGAGAAGGGCAGGATGCCTTTTTGATCCATGAAGGGACTTATCCCACTACTCTGCTGCCACCCTGGGTGCCCGCAAGCAGTAGTGCAGGGGATCTGCAAGGGAGAGGCAGGGATGTTGGAGCATGCTCATAGGTTGGCGGCACCATGCCTTGCCAGCAGCTAATTCCAATGTGCGTTCTTGGTGGTGACATTATATGGAAACAGCACTCAATGGCCTGGCAAATTAAGCCACTGTAGCATCCCACTCCCACTCCCACATCAGACCCTAGCTGCAGCACTCCTGGATCGGATCCCCAACACTCTTGGTCTGGATCTGCACCTTCACCCCCCTCAGGTGACCAAATGACTGTGGAAGAAATGACAAACGCTGATGGTGTACCCGGCACCAGGGTGTAAGCTTGGGGGGGTTGGGGAAGCTGCACACAGCAGTGTTAGAGGTTAGTGTTCGGACATGCAGCAGGGTCTCGGTTGGGAGGGTACTTCACTTGGGAAGAAGCAAAAGGTGGTCCTAGTTTGTGGCGAGAATATTTGTAAATTTAAAAAAAAAAAAAAAAATGTTGCTGCTAGTGTGTGTGTGTGTGTGTGTGTGTGTGTGTGTGTGTAGATAAGTTAAGACTCTAGGTGGCCTAGTGGCCAGTAGTTAAAAGTAGAAACAGGTGAGCTACTGGGGACATATTTGCTAGATCCCCAGCATGAATTCCGCATTGGTGACTTAGGCTGCTAGAGTTGTCCTACATGGGGACAGTAATATAAATAATATCCCTGGTGAGCTGGTTTCCCTAGTAACTAATGCATTAACTGAAATTTAAGTACCTGTAAGTTTTCTTTCTGTGGATGGGTTGGTCTCCAGGCTTCACTCTGATGGACTGTACTTCCTTGTGTAGTAAAGCAAGGCAGGGACTAAAACTCTGCAGCTTAGGTATTCTCCTGTCCACTTCCTGAGTTCTTTCTAAAGCAGTTCCAATTCTGGTAGTACTATATAAAGTTGGAGAAAAAAAACAAAGCAAGAGAAATGTTAAGCAAGCATACAGACACCTGGCCAACTATGTACATTCTGGGAGAGAAGAAGCCCGGAGACCAGCCGTCGGAGAAAGAAAATTTACAGATACTTAAATATTGTTTTCCCTCTTCTTAGCTAGTCTGTGTGCTTCACACTGATAGGATATAGTAAAGCAGTACATCCCCCAACATCCCAGGTGGGAAGAATGTCATTGTCCTTAAAAGTCCACCACTGCCGGCCCGTCGGTGCAGCGGTTGGATTTCCGTCTGTGACGCTGGCGACCCGGGTTCGGGAGCGGACTTGGGTCGCCAGAGAAGCTCAGCACCCGAGGGAGAAGGATAGAGCATCTGGGGACAGCTCTCCTTCTCCGGGGAGAGGGTGGGGATGCACACCGGCACCTGCTTACCCCTAGCGGAGGCTGGGAGTACAGCTGTAATGTCCGGGTTCGTTGCTTAAGGGGGAGTGACAGACGTCGGCGTATGCCTTGACATCAGGACGTCACTCCCCACAGAAAACCAGGGAAAATACCTCCTGGCTGGCCGGATGACAGTCTTCCTGCCCTCCGCTGACGCCGATCCCAGGACTGATGCACCTCAGCAGTATCCTGGGCCGAATGAAAGTAGAGTGCTGGCCACCCTACCGGTGCCTTCCCCCTCGGAGGAGGGGGACCCGCCCGGCGAAGGGATACGCCGGGTTACCAGGGGGGGTGCTGCCATATGAGGTTGGCAGCTGGTGTAGGAATTGGGACAGGCAGTCGGGAGGGGCAATAGGAGACCCGAAGGAGTGGGCAGCCAGGAGGAAGGGGAGGCACAAAAAAAATAAAAATAAAAAGTCCACCACTGCCTGGAGAACTCTTCAGCCAAAAGATGCCACAGCTGAGGCAGTCACATCCAACTTGTGGAATTTTGTGAAGGTGCGAATAGACGACCAAGTAGCCACACTGCATAAGACTGCCAGAGAGGCCTATATCAAATCCACCCACGAAGTGGCCATGGCTCTGGTTGAGTGGGCTTTCACTGGGCCAGATAAAGGTTCCCCAGCCTGGTTGTTTGACAGTGCTGATACTTAACCGAATCCATCTAGCAATGGAAACTTTAGATACTTTTTTGCCCATGTTCTGACCAGTTGTTAAAATGAACAAACTTGAGGTTTTGCGTACGGACTCTGTTCTTTTAACATATAGCTTCAGTGCTCTTCTCAGGTGCAGAGTGCGGAATTCTCTATCATTTTTAAGGTGTGGTCAGAAGGAGCGTAAAATCAACTCCCGAATGCAGTGAAAAGGAGACATTACCATAGGCAAAAAATCTGGAACTGTTCAGAGGACCACAGAGTCCTGGTGAAACACCGTACAAGGTTCCTTGGTTGCTAGCTTACTGATCCTTCTGGCTGACATAATAGCTATTAGGAAAGCTATTTTCATCGTAAGGTGCATAAGGGATGACTCTTTGAGAGGTTGATAGGGGGCTCCTGTAAGAGCTTTGAGGACCAGATTGAGTCTCCAAGGGAGAACAATTGGTTAGATTGGAGTCACAGCCCTAGAGAACTGCCTTACATGGGAGATGCAAGCTCAGAGAGTCCCCCAAATCAGCAAGCAGGAGCACTCCCAATGCGGAGACCTGAACCTGTAAGGTGGCTGGTTGCAAGCCTTTATCAAATCCGTCTTGCAGGAACTGGAGGAGAGTAGGCAACAATACTGATTGGGTTGGCCTGTGTTGCTCCTGAAACCAGTAAAGGAATGTACACCAACTCCGGTAGTATATCTTGGAGGTAAGATGGGTGTCAGGACTGAATCATCATCTCAATTACGAGTGCAGTGTACTGAGCTCTTTGAGGGTTTCCCAGTCACTCTCCAGGCCGAGAGGGATAGATTGTGCAGATTGGGATGCAACACCGGGTCTTGATGAAGAAGATCCAGGCCGAGTTGAAAATTTAGAGGTGGATGCTTTGACAGGTGGATCAGAAGTGAGAACCATGGACAACATGGCCAGTGCAGGCACAGTAGAATCAGTTTTGCCTGGTCGAGTGCTACTTTGTGAAGTACTCTGGATAGGAGTAGAATTAGGGAAAAGGCATATGAGAGATCATTCTGACCCCAGTTCTGGGAGAAGGCATCCTGTGCCAGTAAGCTCGTCCTTGACTAGGGAGCAGTATTTTTCAAGTTTGTAGTTTTGTCTGCAAGCAAAACGATCTAGCTGCCGACAGCCCCAACGACTAGTGAGCATTTGGAAGGCTGTGTCTTTTAGCTCCTATTCCCCTGGCAGAACATCCTTCAATTGAGCCAATCTGTCAGATGTTTTCCTGATCTGGCCTACACACCACCCTCAGGCTTGCTAAGTGACTTTCGGCCCACTGAAAAAGTAGAAGTGATTCCCTTAACATCCTTGAACTTCTTGTGCCACCTGATGGTTGGTGTATGCCATCGTTGTTTGATCGTTATGATCCACACATCCAGGTTGAGAACCTGTTCCTTGAACCGTTGCAGAGCTAGGTGCACCGTTCTCATCTCCAGCAAATTGATGCTGCACCTGGATTCTAGTCGAGACCATGTGCCCTGGGCTGAGAACTGGCCCAGGTGAGACTCCCAGTCCAAGGCTGACATCGGTAGTTATTCATACTTGGTGTGGATGACCCAACATGCAGCCCTTCATGAGATTTGCCCTCCAAGTCCACCAATACAAAGAGGCCTTCATTTGGTGAGAAATTGGGATCATTTTGTCCTGGCTGTGTTTGAACTGAGGCCATTGCCCAAGAAAGAGTGACTGGATGAGTTGCATGTGGATCAGCACCCATGGGACCGTGTATGACAGGGAAACCATGATCCCTATGAGCTGCATGAAGTCGTGAGCTGGCAGCTGGCGTGCTGCAAATTTTTCATTTTTTATGAGCCTCAATGTGTCTTTAAATGTTTCCTCCATAGGGAACACTTTGTTCATTTGCATCCTGAAGACCGCTCCCAGATGGACCAGAGTCAGAGTTGGGGTGAGGGAACCTTTTCTGGTTGATGACATCCGTGTGCCGAAAGGTACTGTATGACTTCCACCACTGCTTGAACTGCTTGTTTGAACTGCGGGGCCTTGAGAAGAATATCGTCCAGATAAGTAGGTCAGGGAAGTCAAAGGTAATGGGGGGGTGGGACACAAGGGAAGGGTGGGTGAAGTGAGGAGGGACGGGAGTTGAGAAAGGCAGAGGGATGAGGTTGTAGAGGTTAGTGAAGGAGCAGGGAGCGGGACAGGTCAGGGGTGGGGAACAGGAAGCCGTGGGGGGGAGAACAGAGCTACAAAAGGGACAGACTCCAGAGATTGCTACCTTGGCAGCAGGGTGTAGGCAGGGAGGGAGGGGAAGGGGACAGGTTGGGGTGGGGGAAAGGGCAGCACTACAAAGAGGGCAGACTCCAGAGACTGCTACCTTAGCAGCAAGGTGGAGGCAGGAACAAGGAATAACGAGCAGGGATACTAGTGCAGGGAGGATTCCATACTAAAAGGGGTAAGATGGGGCAGAAAGTGGAAGGCACAGTTAAATATGGGTGGAGGCTGTCGCCAACCTGCTCAGCTGGTCAGCTGTCTACTTCCAAAGTGCCAACCTCTGAGCATATGTTTTGTGTACAGTGAACAGACAAGGTAACCCTCTTGTCTGTTTTATGGGTTCAAGTCACATTAGTCTCAAGCTCTGAAGGGATTCAAACTGATAACCTCTTGTTAGCATACCCAATTATCAGGCTCAGATAATTCTGTCTTCAGGAGGCCAGATATCTTTGCCTTCGGGGACCCAACCAGGTCTTTCAAATGAACCCTTAGAACTCTGTGCAAGACTTTTAGAGTACTCTATCCATTTCCCAGCTTGCTATACAATAAGCCCATACACAGTGCACTTATAACCTTTAAAGCTCCACTTAAAATAAAAAGAAATGTCAAGGCACTACAGCAGTTTCGTTTGTAAAAAAATATCTACTTTAAAAATATCAAAACAGAACAATAATTACAGATATTCCGACTGACCTGCAGGGAGTCACTGGTCAGAACTAGTTTTTGCTCTGCTACACATACGTCTCAAAAGTTTCTTTGATCTAAGTCACTGTATTCCAAATAAAAGTGTATTTGTCTCTTTAATCCTGTCTGGACCTTGGAATATCCCAACACATACAGCCTTAAAACAAGCAGGTAAAAAAGTACAGTTCCTACAATTTATAACTTCAGACTGGTGTAATCTAATGCTTACTTTCTTTCAGTGCTTTTAGGGTCTCTCTCCTCTCAGTCAGAAATATTTTCTTGTCTCTCTCTCCGTCAGGTTCTTTCAGCACTTAAACACGCTTCTGAGCTGGCCTCCTCATGAGGTCACTAACTACGCCTTGGTGTATCAAACTCTATATTTTACAACACAGGGTCTCAAAATAAAATATTTAAAAAACATATGAGATGACCTCACTGACTTTTCTCTCCACAGGTTAACTGGTCAGAACTAGTTTTTGCTCTGCTACACATACGTCTCAAAAGTTTCTTTGATCTAAGTCACTGTATTCCAAATAAAAGTGTATTTGTCTCTTTAATCCTGTCTGGACCTTGGAATCTGCACCTCAGGTCTTTCTGATGTAATTCAAGGTTCCCCGGGAAATGTATTTTGGGCATTCCAAATCCATCTGGGTCCTCCCTGGCTCAGACATTCAATGTCCATTCTGGCCTGTCTCAACACCCCGCCCCACAAGTCCTTCCTGGCAAATATGCAAGTCAAAGGATCCCCCTGAGGACATTATGAATGGCTAATCTTTTTTCCTGGGATAAAAGCAAATTGACAAGGTAATTACACCCCAGATCTCTGCAGTTTAAAATACCCCCTGTCCTTTGAACTTATCCCTGGAGGGTCTTGATGTGTCAGTTCCAGTAAGACAGTAGTTTCCTCAAACTGAGTTTCCCATCACATATTTTTTTATGTAATAAAAAAATTAATACAGCACTCGAGCACTCAGAACTGGCTGTCTACGTCACTGAGGCTATACCTGGGTTAATGGCGGGCAGGATGGGGCAGTCAATTCTGAAGTGCATCAGGAGGGGCAGAAGTAAACCACATCTTGTGGTGCACATGGGTATGAAGGACCTGGCAGGAGATAATGGTAGAGGTGGTAAGGGAGAGGTTCAAGAAACAGAGAAGCGTGTGTGAGGAGCTGGGGGAATTGGTCGCCTTTTCAGAGGTGCTCCCAGTGCCGTGCACAAGTACGATGAGAAAAGGAGGATCAGAGAATTCAACTCATGGCTGAGGGAGTGGTGTCGATCCAAAGGGTGGGGGTTATGGGGGGGATGGGGAGGAACCTGGGACAACAGTGATCTATATGCAAGAGACAGGCTACACATAAGTGTGGCTGGGAAGGGAATGTTAAAACAGGGAACAGAGTGGTTCATACTAAACTAAGGTTCATACTAAGGTGAGGAAAAAGAGCCAGTAGGCCGAGACCTATAATGCTTTTATACTAGACCAAAGGATAGTATGTTAGGTTACACCCAGAATTGATGAACTTATCCAGACATTGTTTAAAAATGTTCTTGGAGTCACTCAGAACTACAGAGGATGGGAGCTTATTCCAAGGCCCTATAGTACAAAAAGTAAAAATATATTTCCTATTATTATGCTTAAAGGGTTTCCTAATTAACTGAAAAATGTGACCTCTGATATAGTGTGTAGAGAACTTGAATTCAAGGCCTAACTCAATCATGATATAAGGATCATGTACTACATCATATAAAAATAATAGATCACCTCTCAGACATCTAGTGGAAAGTGACATGAGGTTCAGAGTATTTAATCTATGTTCATAAGATAAAAGTTTAAGATTGGATTTTTTTTTAGTAAATTTTCTGTGTGCCTTTTCAAGAGATCCACCATCAGATTTTTTTTTAATGGACACCATATCTGCGAGGCATACTCAAGGTGTACCCTGACATATGACCTAAACAAGGGCATGAGCACTTCATGATCTCTAGAACTAATGTTTCAAAGAATTGACCAAACCACCCAGTTAGATGTGCTAATAACAGAATGCAAGTGTTTGGAATATGTAAGGTCGTTTGAGCTGATAATACCTAGATCCTTCCCATCCATGGTGGCACTAAACAATGAGCCATTTATATTGTATGAGATGGTATGATTATTAGAGCCAAGGTGCATCACTTTGCATTTGGCAGTGTTCAGCTGCATACCTCATGTTTTTATCCAAATTGAAATAGTGTCTAGATCATGCTAGAAAATATCTATCTGGTCTTGATTAGAACATAGTCCCCCAATCTTCACATCGTCTGCATATTTAGTTGTAATAGAAACATAATTATGGGTGAAATCAGAAATGAAAATTTGATATAAGCAAGGACCAAGAATGGAGCCTTGCGGTACACCACTCAAAACCCTACCAATCTTTGACAGGTTGCCATTAATTATTACTCTCTGCATTCTATTACAAAGCCAATTCTCGGTCCAGTCTATAATATAGAAATCGACGTAGAGTCCAATGAGGCATAACATCAAAAGCCTTGCTGAAATCAATAAAAAAACATTGCATGGTATTTTGTTTTATAAAAATGAACTGAAATGTTCATAAAAGCAAAGCAGATTTGTTGTACAACTTCTGCCCTTTCTGAACCCATGTTGCTCTAAATCGCTGGCATCTATGACAGGTGCAATGATATCCTTAAGAAAACTCTCCAAAACTTTGCAGATGGTAGAAGTTAGACTAATGGGTCTGTAGTTCTCCCAATGGTGTTTAGAGTCCTTTTTATGTATGGGAACAACAAAAGCTTCTTTCCATTCATTAGGTATAAAATTATTTAACATAAATAGTGCAAACAAAAGCTTAAGTGGAAGTGCGCCAATTTTAGTTCCCATCTAGATTTTGCTTTTCTAATGCTAGATTTGCATTTCTTCTTAGCTTTTTTGTAAAGCGCCCAATTAGATGTAGTCTTATTTTTAAGAAAATTCCTGTTTTTTTATTTTTAAATCTAATTGATTTCTTTATATTTTGGTTCATCCATTTTGGAATCTGTTTCCCATCAGGTTTTTTTTTTATTTTTGACGGGATATAAGTATCCCTTAAACTAATGATTAAGGACTTAAACATGGTCCAACACTGTTGTGTGGATTGACGTAAAAAAGCAGATGCCCAATTGAAAACCTTTAAACTGTGCTTAAGCTCATTAAAGTTTGCTTTTTCATTCAGATAAATAACAGGAGTTATAGTTATACGTTAAGTAAATCTGCAGAGTGAAAAAATGGAGTAATGATTACTATCACCAATAGGGGCAGATATATTAACATCTCTTATATCCAAATTTGCACTAGTTAGGATAAGGTCCAAGATGTTATTACCTCTAATAGCAGATGTGACCCATTGTTTCATATTTATGTCTAGACAGACAGCTAAAAGTGTCTTACCCCTGGAACTAGAAGCAGAGGAAGAATTCCAGTTTACATCTGGGATGTTAAAATCACTGGAGATGATAACATTTCCAATTTGATTAGCAACTTCTAATTCTGACAAAATAGCATCCAAAGTTTGGATAGATAAATTGGGGGACATAACTCCAGGAGAAAAAAATCCTTATTAGAAGGAAATTCTTTAAGCCATAAAGTTCTGTAGGAAGATCATGAAATTTAACTGTAGTAGAAATATTAACAGCATTGATTTTATTATTTATAAATACAGCAACTCCCTACCCTGTCTATCCTTTCGGGTATATGAGAGGCAAAGCCCAGTAGTTGACTGATCCAAGCTGAATTATATCCCCATGTTTCACAAACAGTAAGAATATCAATATAATTATCAAGTACCTTAAGATGGAGTTCATCCAGTTTTTTAGTTTAACTCCTAGCGTTTAAACTAAGGAATTTTAAATGTTGACTTGAGAATTTACATGAATTCAGAGTTGCAGAAATAGTCCTCGGCTCCCCCCATGATTTAGTTTAAACGATTATTAATTTTTTGACAAGTACTGCTTACTCAGTAGTGCATTACCACGTCTATTAAGATGTAGACCGTCAGAACAAAGCAGTTCAGGTAACTCCGAGAACGCCTCCCAATGAGTGATGCAAGTGATTTCTTGATACAGACACCAGTGCTGCAACCAGTTATTTATAATTTTAGTTTTGAAATTAAGTGTAGTAAGGTATCTAGGAATGGGCAAAATCTCAGAGAAATAAATATCACACCCGAGCACAGTGAGTTTATTTGTCATGGCAACATAAGCTGATTTAATATGATGTATTGAATCTTTGTAGATATTGTTTGCGCCCACATGAATAATACAAAGCGGATTTGGATCCTGAGAACTAAATATGTTTTCAGCCATATGTGTGATGTCATCAATCTTAGCTCCACTAAAACTGGAACATGTCCTATTGTATTTGTCTGGTTCACAGATTGCCCTATCCAGATGTTTTACAATAGAATCACCTATTATGAATATTTGTCTAGAGTGAGTGACATCCTCGCTAGGGATGGGAGAAGATGTCACACATTCAGAAATTATGGTATTGGTAGTATTTGATAAAAAATCAATAAAAGGGATATCAGATGACGGTGTGGGGGGCTAGGGGCTGGGAGTTTGAATTTGTCCTACCCAAATCACTAACTGAAATGCTTGAGTGAGAGCTAACACTATTTGGAACATCAATACTGGGTCCTACTGTGTCACTAAGCAGATGAGACAGGGCCAAAACTGTTTTGGAGTGGGATATCAGTGGTTTCAGCCTGTCTTCTTTTTCTTGGTCCTCTGAACAGTATACCAATTAGAATCATCAGAACTAGTATCCTGATTAAGGTCATCCTCTCTGACTCTTTTCTTTGAGGGTTCAACTGAGGGTACATAGGGAGTATTTATAGGGATAAGAGAGTCATCACCTATTGATGTTGGTGAGGCTGGAACTGAGGCTAAGACTTGATTATATGAAATTGAGGTAAGGCATGAGTCAGAAGCGTCACACGTCTCGTAGCTTTTTACATAATAAATCCTGTCTGGATTCGAGTGCAACCAAATATTTATAAAACATGTTAATTTTACATTGTAAAACCACATTTTCAGTACACTTTGGGCACAGAAAGGGGTGATTGTCATTTATGATAACCTGAAGACTAAACCTCTTACATGTTCTGCATTTATAAGCAGTTTATTTTGTAGTTGTAACAATAGTAGTAATATTACACAATGAACTTGATGGGGGTGCCATAATTTTGAAACTCACTGTGTGATGTAAAAAAGATGAAATCCATGTTAGAATATACCAGAGTTACCCTGCTAAATGTGCACTGTTTGGTGTGGGCCTAGACTCACACAAATGACGTCAGTTATGTGAACCTAACTGACACACAATACTTCAAATCAGCGGTGCACACTCTGCCCTAAATTCACCCTGCATGCCTGGGATGTATAAGCGATGCAATGGAAATAACTATTTAAACTCTAAAATGGTACTGAAGATGTTAGGCGAACTAACCCTGATATTTTAATACAAGAGAACCTAGTATGTAAAACTGGGGAAAGTAACTCTCATAAACCAAACAGCTGTAGCAGTGAACAGTGTTTCCAATGAATAACCTGCAAGGTATGTGGATAATGAAATAGCTTACCGAACTAAGTGAGAGTTATTTAAAGTTTAACTCCTGGGTGTAAAGTAAACACAATATGCAAAGTATGTATTCGCATAACCTAATAATTGTAGTGCACTAGAGGGATACAATAAATGTGACTTACAGTACTTCTGTGCGATCCTCAAACCCACGCCCCGCGCCTAACACACCAAACATGTGCAAATGCGCGTGTCTTTGCGCCCTTCTTCACCCGCGCCCTGCTCGCAGCAGGGCTTGTAGAAATACCGGGAGGTGACCCAGAATTGTTAGTAGGGAGGTCAAGCCCCCAAATTATAATTCATACAAATATAGCCCCAAAGTCTGCTAGATGTGTCATCCACTCGTGCGTGGATAAGGCACACAGCGTTACTAAATCTTTGGATGTGAAAACTAATAAGATTCTGAGTCCCAGTTGATTTGTAGTCCCAAAAAGAAATGGACTGCAAACATTCTACCTGCTACCTGACAGTACACAGGTGCAGGGCTCCAATGTCAGCACAAACAAGTGCTTTTTTTTTTTTTTTTGTAATGTCCAAAAAGAAATAAAACAGCAGGTGAAAGCAACACTGAGACACTATGTGCAGATAACGAATGTACAGCCAAGTACATCCACTCGCAGCAGGGGTTGTAGAAATATGGGGGGTTACCTAGAAGTGTTTGTAGGTAAGTCAAGCCCCTGAATTATAATTTGTACAAATACCAGCAAAGGTTCATATTAGCAAAGGTGAGTTTAAACTAGGCGGGAAGTGGACAGCTGGTAGGCAGGGAACTCAGAGAGGGCAGCCCGACAGGCTTACCTCTCAAGATAACAGGGGAGGTGTCGGGGTAGTAGCATGGTGGGGGGGCACCCATGGAAAAACAAAGATGGAAACGGGGTGGAGGATGGTCATGTTGAATGTAAGAAGCCTAGGCAATAAGGCAGCCAAGCTGCAGTCTCTGTTGGCAGTGAGAGGGGACAGACATTGCTGCCATCACAGAAATGTGGGCTACCCAGTACCACGTCTGGGATATGATGATCTGAGGGTATAGAATATTCAGAACAGGGAAAAGCAATAGCAATCTATGTATGAGAAGTAATAAAGCATATAAGGGAAAAGGGAGAGGAAGGCAGTACAGAGGCCCCATGGATGGAGTTTCAGGACTAGAGAGGGAGGGCACTGAGGAAGGGGGTAGTATACAGACACCCAGCACACAGGGAGGACCTGGACAGAGAGCTAGCCAAGCAAATCAAGAGGGTCTGTAGCAAGGGGACCTCAGTAGTGGTGAGGGACTTCAACCTACCTAGGGTGGATTGGAGCACTCCAGCCACCACGAGTACGAGGGAGCAGGTCATACTAAATGCATTTCAGGACATCTTGGTACAATTGGTACATGAGCCAACTAGGTGGGGGAGGACTCTGGATATGATACTTTCAAATGGGGAGGTTGTAAGGGATCTGGAAGTGGAGGACCCTCTGGCTGGGAGTGACCACCACTCGGTGTGATTCACGCTCAATATGAGTAAGGAAATGGAAGGTACGGGGACCTGGGTGATAGATTTTAGAGGGGCAGACTAACAGGCTGGGGGAAACTTTGGGCAAGCATCTGGCAGGCATTCATCAAGACATGGATGCTAGTCAAAGGTGGGATATTGTAAAACAAGGGCTGAAGGAGGTCACTGGGATGTATACAAAGACACAGAGTAAGAAGGGAAGGACAAAGAGGCCCAGTTGGTTGACTGAGGAGGTTATGGAGGGAGTAAGGGCCAAGAGAAGGAAATTTCTGAAGATGAAGAAATTGGGGGGGGGGGCATTGACAAGGATGAGTACACGAGGAAGCCCAGGGAGGTTACCAGGCTGGTCAGAGTGGCCAAGGCCTCAAGAGAATGATGGAGACTGGCACAGGGTATTAAGGAAGGATAGAAGGACTTCTTCAGATACATTAGAGAAAGAAGGAAGAACAACGACCAGATTGTGAGGATTGAGAAGGACAGAGGGTGGGTGGACAAGGGGGTAGAACAGGCAGAGGCATTAAATGAATACATCTGTGTTCATGGAGGAGAAAGGGGGGCAGTTACCCCAAGGGGGGGCTGACATAGGTATTACAGAGGACAGGGTTAGGAAGGGCTTGAGGGCACTAAGGGTGGACAAGGCACTGGGACCAGATGGCATTCACCCTAGGGTATACAAGGAGCTAGTGGAGATCCTGGCAGGATCACTGATTGACCTGTTCAATACTTCCTTGGATAAAGGATGCATATCACAGGACTGGAGGATGGCACATGTAGTGCCCATTCACAAGACAGGCCCCAGGGATGAACCAGGCAAATACAGGCCAGTGAGTCTTACATCGATTGTGGGGGAAACTCATGGGGATAATCCCAAAGGCGAGGCTGGTGACCTTCTTGGAGGACAATGGCCTCCGGAACAGTCACCAGTATGGGTTTGTTCCGGGCAGATCTGCCAGACAAATCTAATCAAGTAGTACGACTGGGTGACCAGGAAACGGGACAAGGGCCATGCGGTAGATGTGCTGTATTTGAACTTCAGCAAGGCCTTTGATTCTGTGCTGCATGGGAGGCTGGGGGTAGAAGCTGGAATATATAGGGCTGGGATCAAAGATGATCAGATGGATCATCATCTGGCTGAATGGAAGGCAGCAGAGGGTGGGGAGGTTCTCATCACCAAGGAAAGTGTCCAGCGAGGTGCCACAGGGATCAGTACTGGGACCAGTTCTGTTCAGGATATTCATAGCTGACATTTCACAAGGGGTCTGGAATAAGATCAGTCTGTTCGCTGACAATACAAAGATGGGAACAGTGGTAGATGACATCAAAGGGTGGAAGAGGCTATGGGAGGACCTCACCAAACTACGGAAGTGGTCAGAAACATGTCATCTGGAGTGCAAGGTACTGCACTTTGGAGAGAGGAAGTAGGAGAGGAGCCATCAGCTGGGAGGGGTGCAAGTGGAAAGTGCAGAGAAGGAAAAGGATCTGGGGTGGTTATAACGGACAGCATGAACAACTCTGCTTATTGCAGGAAGGTGGCAGCAAAGGCCAATAGAATGCTGGGGTGTATAGTGAGGAGAATCTTCTCCTGGAATAGGGAGGTGATCCTTCCCCTATACAGGTCTCTGGTCAGGCCTCACTTGGAGTACTGTTTGCAGTACTGGTGCCCTTTCTTGAAGAAGGATATCAAATTGATGGAGGGAGTGCAACGTAGGGTGACAAGGATGATCATGGGACTGGAGGGAAAGTCCTACAAGGATAGATTTCACACACTACAGTATGCCAAACTTGACACAAACAATCAGCACACTTGATTTACTGGGCTCAGCCCATTTAATTTCAACATATATCATAGTGTAGTGGTCTGTACTTTAAAGTTTCATACAAGGTTTCATACTAGGTTTTAATAGGAGATAGAGAGCCAAGAAGGCCTATGATTTACTTCTATATATTAATAATATCTAAAATGTGGCCCAAAAAGGATATATTTATCCAATCATGTTTTATAGATCTGTTTTGTACTACTGATAATTACTTCTACTGGCAGTGTATTCCATAACTTAATAACCCTTACTGAAAAAAATAATTTCCTTGGGAGAAAATTAAATTTCTTGAGTTGTAACTGTAATGGATGTCCTCTAAAATCGTAAGGTATATCCTTGAAGTGAAACCCCAAGTTAACTATTAAGTAAGGATAATTTATAATACTAGAAGTCATACTAGGAAATACAGATGCACAGAAGGCCAAAGCCCATAAATATACATCTCCTGCCTTAGCAGGCATTAATTCCCAATTCCCGCATTTAACAAAAAAACTATCAAGCTTTGATTTAAATAGGTTATAAGAATCAACTTCAACAATATCTTTGGGTAAAGAATTCCATGATGCAATAATCCGTTGAGTAAAGAAGTTCCTCCTCAACTGAGTTTTAGGATATGTAAGTCCTAATTGATAACTATGACTTCTTAAAGAAAACAACTTTTGATATCGGATAAAACTTAAATCTGCAAACAATATAGGGTCCCTTATAATTCTGAACATTAATAAGAGATCTCTTTTTCTCCTAATCTCCAAGGAATAAAGGTTTAAAGAAAGTAGTCTGTTATCATAATGTACCCCATAAAGGCCCTGAACCATCTTAGTAACTGTCCTCTGAACCCCCTCCACTCTTTTTACATCACCACATAAAGAGGGGCTCCATAAAGGAGAGCAACAATCCAAAGTGGGTCGTACATAGGCCCTATATAAGGGGATTATACATTCTTATTTCTAGAAGTGATTGAGCGTCTAATACAACCAGTAAGTCTATTAGACTTTTTAATTAATTCAGTACAAATATTTGGTACATTTTAAATCCTTTGATATTAAGACACCTAGATCCTTCTTGTGTTCCACAGACTGTAATTGATGACCATTTAAAAAATAGTTGAGGCATTGGTTCTTGTTACCCAGATGCACAACCACCCTCTTTTCCAAATAGAAACACATACCATTTGAAACTGCCCATGATTCCATTAATAAGAGATCTCTACAAAGATCAGAATATCCATCCTTTGTACTGATATCCAATGCAATTTTTGTATCATCAGCAAACTTAACTGAAATTCCCTTAGTATGTTTATTTAAATCAGATACAAAAATTGAAAATAATAATGGACCTAATACAGAACCCTGAGGGACCCTACTAGTAACCCTACCTATATCAGCAATATATCCTTTAATCCTAACAATTTGTTCTCTATTCATTAACCAGTCCTGAACCCATTTTATGATAAATACATTAATCCCAAGTTTACTCATTTTTTTTTTTAAGAAGGGTTAAATGCGGAACCTTATTAAAGGCTTTACAAAGATCCAAAAAAACAATATCCACTGCTTTTTTTCATCTAAAAGTTTACTAATTTTTTCATAGAAACAAAGATTTGCAGTAAGGCATGATCTCTGGGTCCTAAAGCCATGTTGTGTATCATCACAAAACCAATGTTTTTTAAGTCAGCTATAAGTATGTCCTTTACAATAGAGTCCATGATTTCACCCAAGATGCAGGTCAGACTGATTGGTCAATAGTTTGTCATGCTACTATGATCCCTTTTTAAAAATAGGGACAACTAAAGCTTGCTTCCAATCAACTGGAACCTCCCCCATTAGTAAGGATCTATTTTAAAGGACAAATAGTGGTTCAACCAACCACCATCCTATAGCCTTTAAGACCCTTGGATGCAATAAATCTGGTCCAGGTGTAATATTTATTTTAATCTGATTTAATTTACTACATATTTGATCCCAGATTGTTATAATTTCATTAATAGGATCAATATACTGTAAATAATTAATATCTTTGTCGGAGAACACTGAACAGAAAAATCTGTTAAACTCATTAACCATATCAACAGGATTACTCAAGATGTTATTTGAAGTTTTAATTGGGCCAACTGTACTGGAGTCCTTCTTTTTATTATTTACATAAGAGAAAAAGAATTTCCCTCCATCTTTAATATGTACTACTCTAAATTCAGTATTCCTTTTTTCCTTATTGATGGTAAGTTTACATAATTTTAATGCCTCCTTATATTTAGCTTTATTATAATCAGTTAAATCTCTTTTCATTGTTCTGTAAGCTCTCCTTTTTGCTGATATTGATTTACATACCCTATATGTATACCACGTATGCAACTTCCCTTTGTGATTATATAAGGTTCGTTTAGGAATGTGTTTTTCAGTAAGTTCAAGAATTTTTGATTTCAATTTATTCCATAAATCATTTACAGGAATAGTATAATCTAACTGAGAAAATAACTTTGTAAATCTTCATTTATAGCCAAAAAATTAGCTTTACCAAAATCCAAAACTTTTATAACCCCAATCTGCTTAATTTGTTCATATATAATATTCAATGTGATGATATTATGGTCCCTGTTGAGCAGTGGATCACTAACCTCTAGATCAGTAATTTTTTCAGGTATGTTTGTAAGTACAAGATCTAATATATTTTTGCCCCATGTAGGTTTGTCAACAACTTGTTGCAAACCATTTACCACATGAGGAGATCACCCGCTAGACAACTTAATGATAAAGGCATTAAATGTAGAAATATAAGTCTACTCTCATAAGGTACATCTCTAAGGTATCTTACCATTTTGGTATATTTCCTCTGTACCTTTTCTAATACTGAGATGTCCTGCTTATGATAAGGGCACCACAATTGGGACGAATAATCCAGATGTGGAATAACTTAGGCTTTAAAAGGTGGCATCAGTACTCTCCTATCCCTAGAAACAATATTTTGTTTCATAGACCAAATTATACAATTTGCTTTCAGAATAACCTCATTAATATGTGTGTGATAGGCCAAAAAAAATCAGCTGATATTTGGACACCTAGGTCCTTTTCAGAAAATTTAGTAGTCAATAATGTATAGGTATTGTCCAGAGTATAAATATGTCTAGGGTTATTTACTCCAAAATGCATTACCTTACATTTAGATAAATTCAGCTTCATCCCCCAACATAATAATCCATTTGGTCACAAAGTCCAGGTCTTTTTGAATAGTAGATATTTTTTCTGGATTTAAACATAGCCCTCCAATTTTTATATCATCAGCATATTTGACAGTATTGGAATAATTTTCTTTTGTTATATCTGAAATAAAAAATTGAAATAAAGTGGTGCCCAATTCCAATCCCTGAACAGAAAGTGTATCAATCACATTTTTCTTTTTGTTGTTCAAAGCTGCAAAACATTAAATAGTCCCAGTTCGTTTCCAAGACTTCTCATAGTCACTATATTGCAGTTCAAACACAGTTCAGCATAAATCAAAAGTTGTTAGCCTTGTAAATGGGCATGTAATCAGTACATTAAATGGGCTAAGCCCAGTAAATCCAGTGTGCTGATGGTTTGTGTCAAGTTTTGGCATAGTGTACAGAATTTATCATTACCCTGCCATTACAAGCACCTTTGCCTCTTTTCCATAAAGTAGGAGGAAGGAAGCACAACCAAACAAAAGTTGGTGATTAAGTCCTGAGAGGATAGATTGGGCAAGCTGAACATGTACTCCCTGGGGGAGAGGAGGGGTAGGGGTGATACAATTGAAATCTTGAAATACCTGAAGGGTATAAATAAGTTTAATACAGAAGGGATGCTCCAGCTTGGAAGAGGGGGGGTTACGAGAGATCATCAGCTGAGGTGAGGGAGGGGAGATTCAGGAAGGAAATTGGGAGACATTTTTTCACAGAAGGGTTGACAGACAGATGGAATGCTGTGCCCAAGGAGGTGGTTTCCTGTAGTACTCTGGGTAGCTTTAAGAGGGGTTGGGACAGGGTAAGGGTGGAGTTACGATGAAGAGTGGGAGGAGGGAGGCAGCTGCAAATTGAGGGGCTAGCTGCACATCCAAGCAGACTCAGTAGACTACATAGGCCTGCTTCTGGCATTTTTGTATGTTTGTTTAAGGAAAAAGTGATATCCCTTGATTTCTTAGATGAGCGATCACTGTCACTAGGACCTTGGAGAAGGTTCTGGGTGCCAAAGAAAGACCGAATGGAAGCATTTTGAATTGGAAGTGGTGCTCCCCCACTCTAAATCTGAGATTTTGTCTGTGAGCCACTTGGATGGTGATGTGCAAATAGGTGTCTTGTAAATCAATTCAGTCTCCCTGATGATGGACAAAAGGGTTTCTATCTTGAAGGATCTGATGCGAAGAAAGCAGTTAAGGAATTTCAGGACCAAGACTGGTCTGAATCCTCCTGTGCATTTCAGAACTATGAAGAAGAGCGAGTAGACGCCCCACTTGAACTGTAGGGGGGGCAGTCTCAATGGCTCCTTCCTGAAGAAGGTCTAAGATCACCTGAAACGTTGCCATTTTTTTGGCTAGGTTGCCTGCAGTGGGTGATGGTACCACATGAGGTAGCTGGGGCCTTGACTTGAACTCGATCAGGTAACCCTTGGATGTTATATCTATGTCCCATCTGTCCATTGTGGTGTAGACCCTTTCCTCATGAAAGCTCAAAAACCTGCACCCTACGTGAGGATGGGCCAAGAAAGCTTCATTGTGACTTTTTGGCATTGCCCCCAAAGTCTCTGGAGCTACCGCTACCTCTTCTGAAGCCACACTGGTTGCGGGAGGAGAGCAATGTTCACTTGCCTGAGAAGTTTCTGTTTTGCTGTTTGTTGAAGCCTTGGTCACAAAAATTCTGGCAGGGACTTGCGTACCATGCTTTTCCTCTGTTTCTTGATTGAGGCATGTGAACCTTTGTGGTCTCTGCTTGCAGTCTCCCTTGACTCCTTCACTGCTTCCTTAAAAGTGTATCCAAGCTGAAGATTTCCTTCGTAAGGTGCATTCACCAGGTGAATGTTTGAGGAGGCGTCTGCTTGCCAAGCACGAAACAAGAGGTTGCGCTGAGCTGAAGTCTGATAGAACATGGTCCTAACGGCACACCTTACCACTGCCTCTGACACATCTGCTGAAAAAGCAGAGGCTAACGCCATGAGCTGGAGGTGACGTAGGACTGCCTTATTCTGTTCTGAATCTGCTGCCGTTTGGAAAGCTAAATCCATGGCCCAGAAGAGGGTGGCCCTGGCTGCAAAAAGGTTGGTCGCTGCTGCCTTAAGTAATGCTGCTGAGAACTGGAAGACCTTCTTTAAGGATGCATCTACTTTTCTGTCCACTGGGTCCTGGAAGAAGGCCCCTCCTTCTACCGGAATGACTATCTTCTTGGTAAGGTTCGATATCAGGGGATCGATTCCAGGGCAATCAAGCCACATTTTTGTTTGTTTCTTATCGAATCTGAGCAACTTCATAATTCGTTGTGAGACTGGCTAGGATCTCTCTGGTCCATGCCATTCTTCTTTTAGCAAGTCCTTGATGGCAGGGGGGATAGTGAAGGCTGTGGCCGGTTTGAATGAGGATCAAAGTTCCTAGAAGTCGTAGAATTGGAGTCTTACGAAGTATCTACCAAATCCCCCTCCTCTGGGGAAGGTGAAATTGAGTCGAAGGAGGTCAGAGACCCATCCTTGTGATGCTTTCCCTTGCGGGCATCTCTGGACTGACAACCTTTTTTCTTTCTGTGATGAGCTGAGGGGAGCTCTTCCGAGGACCTGGGCCTGTGCTAGAATTTTTTCCTTTTCTTGATGTTCTGAGAAATGAGTTGCTCCTCCTCATCTGGGGAGGGAGATGGGATACGTTTTCATTTGGCCTTCTTGTGAGCCCTAAGCTCCTGGGCCTTGTCAAGCTGCCAGTCAAAACAAGGTGGGTGAAGGGCAAAGGCTCTGTTCAACTTTTTATAAGGTCCTGTGCCAGCATGGAAATTCCTAGTTGCTGGGCCTCACCAGTAGCCGAAGCACCCTCTGTGCGGTTGACAAGCTGCTCCATCTGCAACAATGAGCCTGGGGTCTCCACTAGCTTTTCTGCCATCAAGGATATTGCCCTGTCACACTTTGGGCATAGGGAGCCTGCAAGATGGAACTGAGTTTTGCATTTCTGGCATGTTCTGCCCTAGGTGGCTTATCCAAGGCCAAGAAGGAAGAGCCACCCAAAGAGGAGATTATCTCCCTTATTAACTGATTCCAGAAGATGTGGTGTGGTGGTGGGGGCGCTTGCAAGTCCAGCCGCTAGCGGGACGTGCTTGTCTGGTGGGAAGTGCTGGTCTGGAGGCCTGCCACAGACAACCTAGTGCAGTCAAAAATGCTGTAGTCTATGAGCACAGAGCAGCTCTAAAGTCAGTTGATGGAGACATTGCTCCTTTATTTTCCTATCAACAGCACCGTTGACAAAAAATGCCGAGAAACGTGGCAGACTTGAAATCCATCAACTAGTAGGGTCAATGACCAAGAAGGTGAAAGCGGACATCAATGAGCGAAATTGCCAGGGGAGCCATTGGGAATTCTGTATCCCCAGCCTGTGACCTCTTCTGCTCTGGTTCTCTCTTGAGGTAGTTTTTTCTCCCGAAAGCACTGCATGGGCTGTGTAGCTGCAAGGCTAAGCCCCAAGGTGTGGGAAAGTACTTCATGAGCGCAGAACTGGTCTCTGCAGCGAATGAGACTGGGACCATTCAGAAACTGCTCACGTTTGTGATGCTCTGGATGAGAAGTCAAAAAGGCACTTACAGTTTGAAGTCTTCAGCTCTGTCCTCAGACAGAGCTCAGCTGAGAGACCCTGCCATGTGGAAGGTAGGAAGTGAACTGGGGTACTCCAGGAAATGGAAGGAGGATACCCAAGCTGCAGAATTTTAGTTCCTGCCTTGCTTTACTGCAGAAGGAAGTACAGACCATCAGTGTGAAGCCCAGAGACCAGCTTAGGGGAGGGAGGGAGGGAGAGGGAGAGAGAGAATAATAACTTTCCTGGGGTGTAGTGGTGGTGGTTCTTGTGCTGCGATATTATGCTGACAGACAGGGAAGTGAAAGAACACGCTGCAGCTGCTAGTACCAGCAACTGCAGTAGAAGTGACAGTGCCAGGCAGCACTTACGTACTCCCAGCCCACAGGGAGCTCAGGCTGTGGCCTGCTCCATGTGGGCAAGAGAAGAGGATGGAAACATATTGCTGTCCCCGTAGAAACACAAAGTAATGCAAGTGACTGGACTTCATCCCAGTAGACTGAAAGAAAAAATTACTCACCGCAGTAATCTTTCTTCCAAGGGGTCCTTTAGCATCAGTAACTTTTGCACTTAGCTGGCTAGGTGCAACTGCCTTGGAGGTGTGCCTTTAAGAGATATTTAAATGAGCATAGGGCTAAGTCAATCAAAAGACAGGAGGGGGTGTGAGCTGAGTGAGAGCTGTTGAATGCTTCAGAATTTTTTCAAGGAAAAACAAGTGCAAATGCCCCGGAAAAGAATCAACAGGATTCAAAAAACATGCAAATGTCCACAAAAGTGGAAATAGAAACAACAGCAATACGAGCTAAAAACTCATATAAGAAACTCCAAATTTGGTAAAAGGTGACGTAAGAGCTCTTCTCCAACAGGTGAACTGGGGAGGGTGGGAGCTTACTGATGCTAAAGGACCCTTTGGAAGAAAGAAAATTACTACAGTGGATAATTTTTTTTTTCTTACCCCAGGAGTCCTTTAGCATCAGTAACTTTTTTGCAGGCTACCCGGCAGTACCAAGTGGGACGCGGGCAGAGAACCTACTTAGGAAAGAGGCTTTGCAGAACCGCCCTGCCAAATTTGGTATCAAATCTGATCTGCTCATCCAAACTGTAGTGTTTCACAAAGGTATGCACAGATTTCCAGGTAGCTGCTCTGCAGACATCCAGTAGGGAAATATCCCTTGCTGCTGCAAGCATGGCTGCAGTGCCCCTGGTGGAATGGGCCCCGAGCCCCACTGGAGGTTGTTGACCAGCTTTCTCATAGCAGAATCTAATACAAAAGACCAACCAATGAGAAATAGTTCTCTTGGTAGCTGGTCTTCCTCTGCCTACATCCCTGTAGGTGAGGGACAAATGAGTATAACAGCCTCTGGACTGTCTAGTATGCGCTAGGTAGTGAAAGATGGCTCTTTTGACATCCAAGCTGTGGAGCTTTTGTTTGCCAGGAGTGGATGGCTCAGTAAAGAAGACAGCAGAGTAATGGACTGGTTCAAATGAAACTCTCAAACCACCTTTGGCAGAAACTCCCTATTTGTCCTGAGCTCAACTTTATCGTTGTGAGGGAGGATATAATTAGGCTCAGTGCACAGGGCCTGTAGCTCTAAAATCCTCCTTGCAGATGTAATGGCAACCAGGAAGACTGTCTTCCAAGTTACAAACTTGATGTGGGCCGTGGACCTAGGTGCGAAAGGTGGATTCATGAGCTCATCTATAGAAACATAAAAACATAAAATTTGACAGCAGATAAGGACCGCTTGGCCCACCTAGTCTGCCCATTTTCCTACCTAACAGATAAACTGCAGATCCTAGTTAACCAACAGCTTACGTCCTCCTAGGACTGCCTTATGTCTGTCCCATGCATTCTTGAATTCCCCCATTGTTCTTGACTCCACTGACGTCCTCAGGGAGGCTGTCCCATGCATCTGCAACCCTCTCTGTGAAAAAATACTTCCTCACATTACCTCTGAGCCATTCCCCCCTCTATCTTCAAATTGTGCCCTCTTGTTTTTGCACATCTCTTTTTCTAAAAGATGGACTCTTGGACTTTATTGATTCCCTTGAGGTGCTTGAAAGTTTCTATCATGTCCCCTCTCTCCATTCTTTCCTCAAGGGTATACATATTAAGCTTCTTTAGTCTTTATTCATATGTCTTCTGGTGCAGACCCTGCACCATTTTGGTTGCTCTCCTCTGGACAGCTTCCATCTGTGCAAAGGTTGAGGCTCCCTTGTTGGAGGCTGGAGGTATGAGGCCTTTGAAAAACTGTTTAAAATGTTGTGGGGAAAAAAAACATTTCTTCTTTCCCAACGAAAGGTAGGCTGAAATTGCCTCCCGGTGTAGCTTGAGTGAAGATGGTTTCAAGCCTGATGCCTGTAGGTGTACCAGATAGTCTAGCAGCTGAGGGTCTGAAGATGATAGGGGTTCAACCTTTTCTCTCTTGTACCAGAGGAAAAACCTTTTCCATTTGGCTGCATAAGTCTTCTTAGTGTTTGTTTTTTTTTAGCCATCCTCAGTATCTTAAGGACCTGTTCATAGTACTGTGAGGATGGAAACTAACTCCTCAAGAACCAGGGCTTGAGATGAACAGAGTGCAAGTCTGGGTACTGCACTCCCATCTGAGGAAGGGTCAGCAGGATGCAAGTCAGGGGCAGACGAATGGGCCTGTCGCAGGACAATGAGAGAAGGAGAGGGTACCAGGCTTGCCTGGGCCAGTTTGGAGCTAGTAGGATCATCAGTGCAGGCTGCTGTCTGAGTTTCAGCAAAACCCTGAATATCAGGGGTAAAGGAGGAAATGCGTATAGGAACCTCCCTGACCAGTCCAGGATCAGGGCATCCAGAGGAAGTGTTCCCGGAACTTGGGGCCTGCAACAGTACTGAGGAAGCTGCAAATTGAGAGGTGAGGCAAACAAATCCACGTCTGGTGTGCCATCTGCCTGAACACTGTGCCTAGTACTTGCTTGTTCAGTGTACATTCACTCTGACCTTGACTGATGCGGCTTAGAGCATCCACCAGAGTATTGAGTTTGCCTGGGAGGTGAATAGCTGAGAGGCTGACTCCTAGGGAGAATGGTAGAGACCAGAGCTTCCAAACAGAGTATTTCTGATCTGGTATCACCCTGCTTGTTTTTGTAGAACATTGCAGTGGTGTTGCCCATTCAAATTTGAAACACTTGCCCTTCTATGCTGGGAACGAAAGCTTTGAAAGGTAGTAAGGCTGCTCTGAGTTCAAAAAGATTTATGTGCAACTGTGACTCTTCAGGAGTCCAGTTGCCACTTTCTGAGGCACTGTCTAAATGAGCTCCCCAGCCCAAAAGGAAGACATCTGTGGTGAGCCCCTTTGTGGGAAGAGCAGCTTGAAACGGAACCCGTGCCTGCAAATTTGCAGGGTTCTTCCACCACAGCAAGTTTTGGAGGAACTACTCGGACACAGGTATCAACTCTGAAAATGTGTTGCTTCTCTGAGACCAGCGAGCTCTGAGGTAGGCTGACCCCTGGGACTACTGCAGTCATAGAGGCCATGT
Organism: Neoceratodus forsteri; assembly: GCA_016271365.2. NCBI lineage: Eukaryota > Metazoa > Chordata > Ceratodontiformes > Ceratodontidae > Neoceratodus > Neoceratodus forsteri. The sequence continues at coordinate 279,725,920 of JADMNL010000026.1, read as the reverse complement.
GTCCCAGAAGTTTGAGGAAATGTCTGGCTGGTCCTGGCTGTTCCTGGGTGAAAGAATCTGCCACTGAAAGGAAACTCTGAATTCTTTCCTGCGTGAGGAAAGCGTATACCTTCTGAGTGTCCAGCTGGGCCCCATGAAGGTGAGCAGCTGGGTGGGCTCTGGGTGAGATTTCTTTAGATTTACCAGGAAACCCAGAGACCCCAGAGTGCGTTCTGTGAGGGAGAGATTCCTTGACTTGGTAAGGAGACTTTGCTACTATGAGCCAGTCATGCAGATAGGGGTAGAGAGCGACGCCCAGTCTCCTGAGATGTGCTGCTACCACTGCAAGACACTTGGTAAACACTCTTGGGACCAAGGACAGACCGAAGGGCATTGAGGTGAACTGATTGTGACTCGAAGGAAGTTTGAACCTGATAAACTTCCTGTGAGATCTCCTTATGAGCATGTGGAAGTAGGCATCCTTTATGTCGAGGGAGGCTAGCCAGTCTCCCTGCTGTAAGGAGTGTATGACCAGTGACAGAGTGCCCATTTTGAATTTGTTTTTTTTCAAATGTTTGTTTAGATATCTGAGATCTAAGATAGGTTGCCACTCCCCAGTTTTCTTTTGTGTCAGAAAATACCTGGAGTAGAGGTCCTTGTCCTTCTGTTGGGTGAGGACCCTCTCCACTGCTCCAGAAGGTTTTGTACCTCCATTTCCAACAGCAGTATCTGTGTTGGGGACAGAGGTCTTGACACCTGGGTATGCTTGAGGTCTGGCAGCTGCTTGAAATGTTATTTTTTTTTTTTTTTCATTAACTTTTTATTGATATTTAAAAATAAACAGAGGCAATGAGCAATACATTTGAAACAATACATGGTGTGCAATCCATATAGATCCACATAAATATAAAAGGAAAACTGAACATATCCCAACAAGTGCCTCCAAACCCCCCCACCCCAGGGCCTCTCAGCACCCTCCCCTCCCCGGACACAAGGTACAATAAAATCATTGGACAAAAGACTGGACAGGCAGGGAGGTATGGCTCCCGGTAATCATAAATAGGCACTAACTAATGGAGACCAGATTTTCTCTGACCTAGGGAGTTGATCATGCAATACAGCAATCCTCCTTTCTATCCTAAGCAAAGCTAACAGCTCAGATAACCATTCAGAATAAGGAATTCTGTTAGCATCCTTCCAATGTCTGAGCACTAATCTTTTTACTGTGATGGAGATCAAAAATATGTGAAACTTCCTCTGAGTAACAAGAACATCGGACATGTAACCTAAAAGACAAATCTCAGGTTTAAACAGCTCATCTAAACCCAGTAGGGGACTAGCTTTATTTTTAATATCAAACCATAATGGAGCAACCTTAGGGCAATACCAAAATATATGCAATAGGTCACCTCCCTCTGAACCACACCTATAACAAGAAGAGTCGGTTAACACTTTTAAATTGAGTAATTTCTGAGGGGAATAGTAAATATTATGTAGTATCTTGAACTGAGTTAATTTAAGAGGATCCTGTTTCAAAAACTTATGACAATTAGTCCATATCTGAGATCAGTCTAAAGCAACATTAGGAAAAACTCTGGACCAGAATGAGGAAGGAATAGACCCTTCTGGGAAGGCCCAGTTCAGGAGTACTAAATATATTTTGGAGATTGCATGCGGAATACCCACTAAGGGTTTAATAGTATCCCAAAAATCTATCTTGGATGGTCTAAAGTTATTCATTCCCAGCTTCTGGACTACAAGGTGACGCACCTGATATACTTTGAAACACGCACTATTGGGCAAATCTAACCTGCTAAGTATCTGAGGAGTTGTATAGAGCTTACCATCCTCATCAAAAAAATCCCTTAACCTACAATCCCCGAAACCAGGTAACCACCTATACCCAATCGGTTTCTTCCCAATCAACCATTGAGGGCTACCAATGAGAGGTTGAGACACATCTAACCTGTAATCATATTTCAGATAACTGCAGAGCTGATCGTGTATCCTAAGGGAGACACCAATAGGGGAATCTCTAGTGAAGGGAACTAATCTGGGGGGGGGGAATAACAAGGCCTCCGGATTAAGACCAATTCTCTTAATAATAGAAAGCTCGAGGCTAAACCAAAGAGGGACATACTCACTATGCCTGACAGGTGAGGATGAACCAAGCCAACTGCCATATTTGTTAATCTGTGCAGCCCAGTAATATAATGCAAAATGGGGTAACCTTAAACCTCCCTGGACTTTAAGCACAAGTTTATTATATGACATCCTTGCCTTTTTGAAATTCCAGATAAAATCAGCTACTAACTTGTGTAATCTGTTGAACCACGCTAGAGGGATCCGGATATTTAACATAGATAACGGTAAAAAGCCTGGGGAAAATATTCATCTTTACCACGTTAATCCTACCCTAAAGTGATAAGGAAAATTGAGCCCACCTTTTCATATCCAGATCAATATTCAATTAGGGTATCCAAATTGAGATGACTAAGACGATCGGGTTTTTTGCTAAGGAAAGCCCCAGATAATTAAGAGATTTGGAATTCCAACCCAATCCCATCTCAATAATATCCTTTTTGAAAAATCCATTGGTAAGGGGGAACACCATTGTCTTATCTTGGTTTAGCTTGTAATTGGACAATAAACTAAATTCCTTAATGACATTCAACAATACAGGAACAGAGGAGACAGGATCTGATAGATAGATCAGCAGATCATCCGCAAAGGCGGTGACCTTAATAATCTGATCACTAACCTTAATCCCACTAATCTTACCATTAGAAACAACGTATCTTATTAGGGGTTCTAAATAGAGATTGAAAAGTAAGGGAGATAAAGGACAACCCTGCCTTGTCCCTGCCCTTAACACGAAGGGTGTTGATATAACTCCATTACAGGCCACTCTTGCTGTCGGATTTGAATATAGGGCCCTGATCCATCCCACAAATTGGTCAGGAAAACCTACCTTCAGCATCACTTGAAATAGATAATACCAATGGACCCTATCAAACGCCCTCTTGGCGTCCAAGGAGACCAGCGCCAGAGGGGCTCCGGCCTCTTCGGAGGCCGAGAAGACGTGGGACAACGTCCTGAAATGATCCGCTGAGGATGTACCCTTCATAAAACCCACTTGCTCCTGACCTATTAAATGAGGCAGGAATTTACTAATTCGCTCGGCCAAAATCTTTGCCAAAATTTTAATGTCGTAATTTAACAAGGAAATGGGACGATAACTGCCTGGGCATTCAAGTGGCTTGTTAGGTTTAGGGATTAAGACTATTAATGCTTCAAACAAGTATTTATCTACCTCAGCCCCCGATAAGATATACCGGTATAAGCTAGCGAGCAAAGGTATCAGATGTAAAGAAAAAGTTTTATAAAAATTGGGTGAGAATCCATCAGGGCCAGGTGTCTTGTGCACTGGTAGAGCTTTAATCGCTGCCTCTATCTCTTTGTAAGTGATGTCCGCCGCAAGAGCCCTGCTATCTACATCCTCCAGCTTAGGAAGTGGTATCCTATCTAGGAATTCTTGAATAGCACTCTGCTGCGGGGGGGGACTGCATGCCCCCATACAGGGATTCATAATAATTACGGAAAACAAGGACAATATCTTCAGGGGCTGTTTTAATTGACCCATCCTTTTCCGATCTGACTCCCTCGATAAGCCGAGATGCTTCCAACTGTGCTAGACGTCTTGCCAGCAACCTACCCGGCTTCTCCCCTTGGTCTGTATATAATGCTTGGGTTTTAATGATGGCCAGTTCAGCTTGATCCCCCAATATTTTAAGATATTCATCCCTAATTTTAATTAAATTTAACTCTACTTCCTCCTGTGGGTTGGAGATCAGTGTAGCCTGCAGATCTTTAATCTGCCTCAACTTCTCAATCATTAAATCATTTCTTTCCTTTTTCCTTATAGTAGCCTGCCTTATAAGAAGACCCCTCATGTATGCCTTTAGCGTTGCCCAAAGTATATCTGGCCTGGTCTCCTCTTTAGAATTAAGGGAGATGAACTCTTCTAGCTGAGAAGTTAGGTACTGAACTACGTTGGGTAGTCTAAGTAACTGATTGTTTATTTTCCACCTGTTGCCCTTGCCCAGGGCTGAGGGAAACGAGATCACAACCTCTACAGCCGAGTGGTCTGACAGAGGGGCAGCCACAATCTCCGCAGTGAAAACACCCTTAAGTAAAACTCGAGAAAGAAATATATAATCTATTCTCGAACCCAACTTGTGCACCGGTGAGAAAAAAGAGTATTCCTTGGCTTGTGGGTGAAGGACTCTCCACACATCTGCCAGGCCCAAACGTGACAACAAGTCAATTAGAGCCAAAGTAGCCGGGTAGGGCACATACGCTGCCCTGAGGACCTATCCAATATAGAATCCAGGACCAAATTAAAGTCCCCCTAGAATTATGGGCAAATGGGCAAAAGGTAACAACACTTGCAACAGCTTAATTAAGAAATCCTGATTGTCCGAATTTGGCCCATAAACCGACCCTAGTACTACTTCCTTCTATATAATTTCCCACTGTAAAGACAAACCTCCTTCCTTATCTGAGATAACCCTATTAGAAACAAAAGGTATCGACTTTATGGATTAAAATCAGACTCCTTACTCTTTGTGGTACCCTGAGCAGAATAGATTTCCCATATTGCATTCTTCTCAGATCTTTACTTTCCTCAAGTAATAGGTGAGTTTCTTGTAAGAAGGCTATCTTAACTTTAGCTGCTTCCAAATATTTCAATAGTCTGTATTGTTTTACTCTATGTCTAGCTCCTTAACATTCCATGTACAAAATTTAATACAAGTATCAGTGCCTATGACCTAAAAGAAAAACAGTAATATATTGTAGACATCCACCAATCCCATCTTGTCTCACAGAACCCCAGACCTTGTGTCCGCCAACCAAACCCCAAGTACCCGAGAGGCCCCTCCCCCAAAATAAACCATGAAGCCAACCATACCACACACCGCCTATGATCCCCAAAGCCCCAGAAAACCCCCTCCCTCCACCACCCCAAATCGCAATGTGGCCCATGACAACGGACTACTCCACCCCTCACGCCCCACCCCGCCATCTACTCCACATTAAGCAGAAAACCCTAACTGTAAAACTCCGATTAACCTTATAATTAGATAATCATTCCCATATTTGAAAGTTAACCCGAACTATTGGCACAAATATATTTGAGAAAGTCTGTCCTGTACTCAATGAGAAAAGTCCAGAAGTGAGCCGAAAAAGGAAAGCAATTAGGTCCAGAAAACAGAGCCCTCGGCTGCCAAGTAGACCAGTCCCGGAAAATAATCGTCCAAACTGAACTATATTACAACACCCTTTTCGGGATAAGGTCCTTAAAGTCCGAGGAATAACATGCCAATGCAAAATGAAGTCGCCGAGGGAAGCTCGCCTCGCGCAATCAGATATCCGGGTACCTTGACATAACGCCGAGCTGAACTCCAAAACCATGAAAACGAGAAAATGAAAAAGTGGGCCCACCAAGAGACCCAGGTTCGAAACCTGCCCTTAGAACCAGCAGACACCATCGGAAAAATCACATCGAGAGCTCCCAAAAAAGGCCATAGAAAAGACCAAACCTATTTCAAGTGTCCTTAAACAGTTCAGGAAATGCATCCTTCAAGGCTATTGCAGCTGAGTCTGGAGATTCGAAAGACTTCCATTCGTTCCGGATATGTACTTGAAGCCTAGCTGGGTATCCCATTCTGAACTTCACCCCTGCAGGTATCAGCCTTTTAACGAGAGGGTGATAGGCAGCTCTCTTCTGTCTAACAGATAAGGGAAGGTCTTGAACAACACTTAATTTGGTGCTCTCCCAGAAAATCTCTCTATCCTCTTTTGCCTTGTAGATCAAGAGCTGTTTCTCCTGGTAATTTAGAAATTTTATTATAAACGGTCTTGGAGGGTGATCGGCTGTTGGCAATGGACGCAATGCCCTATGCGCTCTCTCCACTATATATCTAGGCCCATGGGGGAAGGCCCTGCGACTTTTTTCAGCCAGCTTCTGAGCAAACATGATCGGATCATTAGCCTCTGCTTTTTCAGGCAATCCGATGATGACAACATTATTTCGCCGGCTCCGGCCTTCTAGATCTTCCACTTTATTCTCCAGCTTCTGTACTTTTTGTGAAAGTTTGACTACTGATGACTCCATTGCGACCTTGCTTTTTTCCAGCAATATCACATGCGCTTCACTATCAGAAGCCCTCCTAGACAAGTCCTCGATAGCTGTATTGATGTTCTTTACTTCCCCAGCAACTTCCAGTATTGTTATCTTCAAGGGGCCCATCTCATCTAAAAAAACGTGTGAGAGTTAGAGGTTCTTCCTGGGTACTGCTCGCACTCTCCCCGTGGCCCAACTCAGAGGCCGAGGCCTTAGCTTTTTTAGCCACCTTTTCGGGTGATGAAGGCGGGGTGTGTTTCAGGGGCTGCTTGCGCATATCTGCCTCCATAAGGATCCACCCAGCACACTCTTCGAACAATATCTTCCACACACAGAACGATTTGTCGCCTCAATCGGAGTTATTTCAAGCAAAATAGTGAAGCAGAAGACGGAGCTCTGGCGGAACCAGCTACTCGGCGTCCCGCATCACATGACTCTCCAGCTGCTTGAACTGTAATGACAGACCCTTCTCCACTATCTCCAGCACCCACTTGTTCAACGTGAAGAGGGACCAGTGCTGAAGATTGTGAGAAAGTCTGCCTCCAACTGAAAACAGGGAGGCAACCTAGACACTCGCATCAGGACTTAGACTGAGAGGCAGATGGCTCAGTAGAGGTGGTTCTTCTTTGGCCCCTTCTGCCCCTGCCTCTGAAAGCCTCCCTGTACAGGCTAAAGTGAGATTGGGGATAGGGATTGTAAGGCCTGGGAACAGAACTTCTGCCCCTACCGCCCTTGGGATGGGATCTCTTGAGGGGTGGTGGGTTTAGGCTTGGATGAGTGGCACTGCCAGGAGACCTTGTACTCATCGACTTTTTTCATGTAGTCCGTGGTTATGTAATCAAACAATGTATTTTGATCACAGGGAAAATCCATGACCTTGTTCTGAGTGTCTTTGGTCAGACTGGTTGTTCTAAGTCAGGCGAAGCATCTCAGAGAGATGGCACGGGCTATTGCCCTAGAGGCTGCATCATTGTCGTCAACTGCCATGTGGAATTGGTACATAGTAGTTTCCAGGGCAGTTTGTGACATCCACCAGCTTCTGCACCATAGAATATGTTCTTTGGCGGGCGATAGCCTGGACAGATTTCCAAAGAGATTTTTGATATTTGGCCGTGAATGCCACGTAAGAAGAAAGTCTGAGAAGCAGGGAAGCTGTGGCATACATTTTCTTTGCTATAAAGTCTTCAGACTTCAGCAAGGCTTTTGATAAACTATCTCATTCTATCTTAATTAATAAATTACTCAAATTTTGTTTTTCACCGTGTCTTGAAAACTGGACTGCAACCTGGTTGCAGAACAGGATCCAAACAGTAAAAATTAATGGTTCCCTTTCACAGACTGGTAAGGTTACAAGTGGAGTCCCTCAGGGCTCTGTGTTGGGTCCCTTGTTGTTTAACATTTTTATAAGCGACATGTCTGTCTCTCCAAATAGTCATTTAGCTAAATTTGCTGATGTAATGAAATTGAGTGGTGGGGCTGCTACCATTCCTGCCATTAGATCTCTTGTAAATGATCTTTTCTGTATTGAATCTTGGGCAATGAACAATTCAATGACCTTCAACACTGACAAGTGTTCGGTCCTCCATTTTGGTAACAAAAGTCCAGAGACTAATTACTATTTTAATAATACCTTGTTAAAATTCACCACTAAAGAAAGAGATCTAGGCATCATAATTGACAATAAGTTATCTCTTAATTATCATTATAACAGGGTTATTAGGTCAGCTAATGTTTTAATGAAGCAAATTAGGAGAACATTTGTCAGTAAGTCTGAGCATTGCTTACTACCTCTATATAGGACTTATATTAGACCTCAACTGGACTATGGATCATCTTTTTGGAAACCTTACCTCAAAGGTGAGCACATCTGTCTTGACAGTTTCTTTTTAGCCACTTTATCAGAGGCTTGATCAAGTTTCCTTTTGTTGTCACTCTTACTATTTTTCAATTTGTGAGGAACTTCATCTTTGGAAGCTTTATTTTTTGGCTGGGATCTGGAGGGTTCCTCAGCACCTCTGTTTTTGGTATTAGTACTTTTGAATGGACCTTCGTCAGAAGCCTTTGATTTATCCTCAGCCATAATAATCAAAGGTTTGTCTGCCATGTTCGCCAATTTAAGCAAAGCAAACCAGTTCTGGATCTATGAACTGAGTGCAGGTTTCTGTGAAAATGCCACCGGCCAGTCCTGCCCCAGTTAAACTCTGTCTGTTACTGGTGTCTTTTCTTTTTTTTTTTGGTTGTAAAACTGGGATCTATACCAGTGCCAATCTTAATAGAAACCCAGTAATACTCAACTGCGCACAGTTGACTGCTGGACCCTTACAGACAGTCCTGACTCAGATGATACCAAGTTCCAGTAATATAGCAAAAAAAGGTTTCCTCATAATTGCCAATCTAGACAGAAATCCCCAGGCACGGTTTAAATTTGAAATCTGGTCTGAGGTAATAAAAAAAAAAAATGGCAACTGTCCCTAATTCAACGGTTCCCACAAGAATTTGCCCCAAAAATGAAGGAAACCATCAAAAATAAGCACCCGAGATAAAATTAGGCTTTAAACTAAATAGTTTTGGTAAAAATAAAGTCAAAATAGAGCAGTCGTGCTAAAAATAAAAAAGATTGTGTGGCGCTAATGAAAAAGTAAAACTTTCAGTCAGCACACTAAAGGAAGTAATGTATGAGGAAAACTTTACCTAGATAAGCACTAGGAGGCTGTCAACAAGGAAAGTTGGGAGACACCTCTGAGGCAATATTGCTCAGTGCAGCAGAGAATACATTCTAAAGCATTCAACAGCTCTCACTCAGCTCACACCCTCTCCTGTCCTTTGATGGGCTTGGCCCTATGCTCATTTAAATATCTCTTAAAAGTACACCTTCCGGGCAGTTGCACCTAGCCAGCTAAGTGAAAAACAGTTACTGATGCTAAAGGACTCCTGGGGTAAGAACTTAATGCTCTCTGTCTCACTCAGCCCATACGGATGGTAAACAGACTTCCTCACCTCCCAGCCACAGACATCATCAGATCTAGAAACATTTAAAGAAAAAGGGAAAGGATACAATACTTGCAGGTGTACGAAAAAAAATGAGTCCATGATCTGTGTAGCATGTTGCGCTTAATTGGTGATATCCTCATGGCGATCAGGAGGGTGATCAAGTACATTACTGACAGGGAGATTCAGTTTCAGGCAGCCTATAAAACACTCCCCACCAGTAGTCCATTTGATCAGGCCCTTGTTAGTCAACTGGTGCCCACATTTAATTACCAAGTGGCCATTATAATATTAAAAACCGACTGGAAAGTCACGAACCATTCACTGTAATGGAGCATGCACCAGCGTGCTCCCTATCACCTCCTCGTCATGTTAGTGAGCGCGGGAGCAGGATGAGGGTGGCACTTAGAACTGGGAAGTCCTTGGGAACCAGTTTGTTGAATTTTACGAGCGTTACCATTTTTTTATGTTTTGGATTATTTTCTGGCATTTTAGCAATACCTGCATGCTGTGGAGGTAAGGCACCTACATTATATATCGGGTGCAGGAGCTAAAATATTTATCTTAGTGGATCTGTTTAATAAAAGTAGTTGACACAAGTCAAGCATAAATGCCATCTGAAAGCTATCTATATTGCTTGCATAGGGCATTCCTTTTCCCCACTATATCCTCAGCTGGCTGCTTGCAGTGAACTCACTTGAGGTTTAAGCATAAAGTTTACAAACTCTGTCCCGTGTGTACTCCCTACCCCCGCCATCCCACCCAGTCAAGGACATGCACACAGTAAGATACTGTAAAATACATTTAATTTGCCATCAGTAAAATAAGTGTGAAAGAAAGACGACAATATGCATCAACTGACTCATTAAAATATAGCCTTTTGACCATGGACTACCACTCACAACAGTGGGACTACCGTTTTTGGTTGGCCACTTGTCCTTGGACTAGCATGTAAATCTTGAAATATGTCCATTTTTTGAGGAGCATTCAATCATACCTATAAAATTAAAATAGCAATGGGGTCACAAAGGATCTGCAGCTCTATAGTAACTAACTGGGAAAAAACAAGGTACTCTAAACATTAAACACTACTTATCGGATACACGTCGTCCGTGTCCTCCAATGCCAGAGCTGGCATTTTGTTTTCATCATTCCACTGGACCTTTAGACAAAGTGAAAAGTGGATTAGCATGAATAATAAAAATACAGATCAGCTGTAATGGGTGGAAAGGGATTATAGTTTGTTTTGGGGATTTAAAGTGGGTTTCTTGGGAGGGTAGTCACTAGTACAATGGCAGTGACCCAGGTTCAGGAACAGACTTGGGTCACTCATGGAGGATGTGGACAGGATTCAGCATCAGTCTATGAAGATCATGGGCCCACTTTCAAAATGGTGAAAGGTCCAATTTGGCAGTCTGGATTTCACCCAAGATGAAATCTAGACAAGCAAGAACAGATGGGCCAAAACAGTAAAAACCAGACCAACTGGTCAGGATGAACCTGGTGGAACACACAAGTTGAGCATGGTCAGGCTGGAGCATTCATACTAGTTTTTACCATTCTAGTTCTGATCCAGCAGTTTGCATTTTACCAAATCTTTGTCTTGATGGAATGCTAGTCAAGCTGCTGAAGTGCCAGAGATACCCACGTTACTTTTGCAGAGCCAGATTAGTGGAAGGATAATATGGAGACTTTTTTTCATGGTACCAGTGTGTGTGGGCAGTTTTGCACACACTAATACACTAATTTTTTGTTATTCTATATGTTCGTATGGATTAGGTCACGGGGGGGGGGTGACACAATGAGGCATATGCCTAATGGCCTTGAGGGGGTCTCTTGTTTTACTAAAACAGACCCTTCCCACTGGCAAACAGATTTCCATTTCTAATGACTGTGGGTACTACCACATGGCCCTTCAGTGCATAGTTCAGAATGGTGGCATGAGGAGCTTGCACTGATGGACAGCCACCACTTCCCCCACCTGCTGATCACAGACACCAAAACCCTATGATGATCTCCATCTGTCTGTCCAAGAGTGAACATCTAAAGTTAACTCTTGTTTACCCTGCAGCCACCATGATGATTTGGCACATGCTTATCCACTCAGTCTACTGAGCAACTGGGAGCCAGGCCAGACCTTTTCCCACTGTAGCTAAAGACTCTTATAAGACTGCTTACAGATTTGCACTGCAGTCAGAGCCATGACAGCTGGAGGACCCTTACTGAAGTAAAGTAGGGAACATGAGAGGGGAGGAGAGGGTCAAATTTCTGGCACATAAAGCATTCCAGCTTGTACTTGGAAGGGAGAAATAAAGACGGGCTTCTTCTTCCAACCATATCGGATCCCATACTCCCTACCTTTGTTCAGTGATGGACCTCTAAGCCCCCAGCACCTCTCACTGTAGTGTAAGTTGGCATATATTGTTTCCTGTCCTTCCAGTTCAGAAATGACACCCCTCCATAGCACAGTGCAAGTGGATGCAAGCAAATGCTATTTGCTCATCCCTGCTTCACAAGTACAGTAATGAAAGCACAATACTCACCCATCCTGAACTCCCTCTCCCCTGCACAGAAACAGATAGACTCCCACTGTCTGGTCCCCCTTTTCTACTATAGACAGTACAGCACCTTTTTCCTGTACAGACAGACTGACCAATACTGGCCTGTGTTGCATCCCTTCTCCAAGGCAAGAGTGACAGCGCATGATGCACATCCTCTCACCACAACTGACAGCCCAATACTGACCTGTCCCACACCACATTCTCCACAGCACTGACATATATATATATATATACACTAGCCTGTCCGGCACCCCTTACCTCCCATGCATCACATAGTTCCTCACTAGCAGCATCCTTGAAGGAAGAGATGTAAAGTGGACTCCTCCCACATGCCCCACTCAGCAGACCTTGGCACAATAGATGGAAAGCTATGTGAATCAGGAGGCTGGCCCAAGTACCCAATTTTGGCCCCAGGGCAGGCAAGGAAGGCAGCAGCAGCTCTGAGGCAGTCCACTGCACAATAGCACTAACCAACTGGCCAATAAGCTATGCCTTCCACAGCCACATAGACCTAGGGCCTGATCCTCAAAGCCACCCCAGATATGTGCAGCTTGTGCATAGCTGCAGTGCAATGTCTCCCAGCTGTAGGAGCCAGCATACATGACACCCACAATCCGCTGGAACAGAGCCACGCATTTAGCCAGTACTGGTGGGCAAAGCTGGTCTGGACCATGGGCATCTGATCTGATGTCTGTGCCAGTCTGCCACCGGATTCCTGCCTGTGCATGGAACAAAAGGATGTGACAGTCTACCAGGAATTCCATATACCCATACCCACTGGCAAATGGAAATTCAAAGCTGTGTAAAAAAAAAAAAAAAAAAAAAAAAAAAAACTGCCAACACAGTCTCCCAGCCCTCAACAGGTCTTCAGTGGGCCGAGTATGGGTAGTCTGCCTGAGAATCAGGCTTCATAGGTAGCCGAGTGACAGGGCAGCGATGGGTGCCTAAGCACTACTACAACCCCTCGGCTGGCGTAATGTATGCCCATTCACTGACCATCCACACGGCTGGAATTCCTTTGAGGATGGAGTGCTTTCTTTCCCCAGCTTCTTGCCTCTCCCATTCTGGCCTCCCATTTTGCCAGCAAAGTGCACAGGAATGTGAGGCGCACATTTTTATTTGTGTTGTGGAAATGTGGGTGCATGGCGAGACTTGGTGAAAATCAATTTTGGAGTAAAATTCAAAGACAAAAATAGGAAATGACTGCTTTTGTGGAACATGAACCTCCCAAAGGCATAAAACTGATTAAGTAAACTGCTGCTTTGATGAGCTTGACTGACTTTACTGTTTGCTACTGTCAGTAGCTTTGCTGTAGATTGCAGAACAGCACGTGTGGTAACAGGAAAGCAAGTTGAAAATACATACCAGCAGCTTACCTTCAGATCACTTGTTACTGGAAACCAAGCCTAACAAAAGTGACAGTGGTGGTAGCAGTTGTAGGAAGAGACAGTAACCATCTCATGTTGAAAAGCGTGGTCTGTTTAGCGAGTCGATTCCTCGGTGTTCTTTGTATAAGGAAGTTGAAAGCAAAAACAAATTCTGATACAGTATAAAGATCCAGAAGTCCCATAGATATCATCTATAACGCATTTAAAACACTGTAAAGGTTTGTAAGACCGTGACACTTTTCAAATGGTAAAACCAGGAGAATGAAGTGAAGGAGGGAGCGAGTTAATCTGGATGTGCCCTTAAATCCAGCAACAAGCAGCTGGATAGACCTGTGCTGTCTCGGTGGCCCACGATCATTATTTATTTCATTATGCTGGGGGGGGGTGCCACTAGACTACCAGGGATATAAACATTTATTTATAATAATACTATATAGCTCGGGGGGCCACTAGACTACCAGGAATGTGGAAAACATACAGGGGGTGGGGCACACTAGACTACCAGGACACTACATAGGATTATATATTTTATTGGGGGCCACTAGGTTACCAGGGATGTTAATATTTTATTGTGGTGGAGGGGTCACTAGACCACGAGGGATAGTTAGTACATTATTTTTCTTATGCAGATGGGGCACAACGAAGCCCCCTGAGCAAAACCAACCATAATTTAACACTGTAGGGCATCCCTGGGCTACACAAATTTATTTAGAAATCTGGCCATCTCATCTCGGCCCTCGCTTGCGATGCACGATCGCGATCAAAGATTCTCGCAATCAAAGAATTTATTGGCTTGCAATCAAAGATCATTAGCGAGTCACGAATAAAGAATTTAAAAGCCAACAATTCTATTTTTGAACTGATTTGGATAGAACCAAAGCCAAGGCTTGATAGATCGCGGCCCCCTGAGTAAAACCCATCGAAGTTTTACTTCATAAGTGACCCCTGAGCCGAGATATTTGTGTTTGTGCGATCGGAAAACTGACAACAAGATGGCGGACCTCGCAGTCAAAGAATTTTTGAAATTCCTTGGGAACAAAGATTCTTGAACCACGAGGCTGCAAATTCTTTGACCGCCAGGCGGGACAAGATGGCCAGAACCCCCATTCTTTGATCACAAGACATACATATAAATTTTCTCATTGACTTATAATGGGAACTTGAAAGTGCCGTAACTTTTGAATGCCTTAATATTTTTTCACCAAACAAAAAGCTGCACTTTCAGCCACCAAAGCTCTTTCAAACGAGTCATCTTGCAGAGCAGCATGCCACACGATGGCTGTGCAGGACCACATTAAGAATGCCAAAAGGTGCCTTCAAAAATGGATAATTTTGTATTTTTCAGCACTTTCATACACAAAGACCAGCACTCTGACCGAAATGCAATTTGGCAAATCAAGAGATCTAGTGTGTCCCAACACATGTACCAAATTTCAGGCAAATTCACTGAATGGGTCCAAAGTTATTTATGTCCAAACCTTTGACTTTAGTATGTAACTGACCGCTGACCCCTAACTATAGTGGCGCGACCACAGGGCCCTGTGTTTTCTACGATTCTGCAGTTGCAGTAGTGACTGCAGAAATTAGGATTGAACACAGAAATTGGGAAAACCAGCCATATGGCCGCAGAAATGCTAACTATGCTATATGATTACACAAGGCAAGGGCATAGCTACTGATATGTTTAGTATGCCATGGCATACATACTCATTAGAAGGGGCAACAAATGGATGCCGCCTGCTACAAAGCTGAAAGCTAGTTGCCGCATGGCATCTTGACTCATGCTGGCTCTTGTTATATAACTCCATCCAGCCAGTGTTGTTGGGGGGGGGGGGGGACTGACGCAAGAGTAGCAGAGCTTGATTGGGCCCACAGCAGTTATGATTTACTGCTGTGTAGATGTGGCTAGCTCAGCCATGTTAATTTGTTTGTGAATTTATATTGTGAGGCTGCTCACAGTGCACACTGAATCCCTGGCAGATGAATTTGGAAGGATGAACTGGTAGGTGAGCAGTAGTCAAGAAGATTCAGTGGTGCCTGTGGAGGTGGAATCGATCTCAGTGTGGTGGCAGATACCGGAAGAAGAGACGATTGCAGAAACATGCGGCTGGCAGCAGACTGAGCAGAGGCCTCAGTCCCCACTGAAGGACATCGATCACAGTTTTGATTTGTGGGCTGCAGATCTGTACCTGCAAGTGTGAGAGTAATTTCTTGGCAGATTTGAACCTGCAGCCTAAATGGTGGCATCAAGCCGAATTCTTAAGGAGGGTCAAGTTGCCCAACTGCAGTAGAGTTGGGAACCAGGGTATACTAGAACTGGAGTGAGCAGATAAGGAATAAAATTGGAATGGAGAGTTTGATTGCTGCTAATACATAAGTGAAATGAGGGTCACTGTCTGACCACCACCACCTCGAGTTACTGGGAAAGGAAAACATGCTAACCAAGGTTACTTCAGCTTAATAAGAATGACATGCTTGCATTTTTTAGTGTGTTCCCAAAACAAAAATCAGGAGTCAACAAATCCTACAGACACTGCAAGTTACACCCTCCATCACTATTATAGGAAGACAAACCCCTCCCCCTTCAAGACACAGATTTGCACAATGCACTCGGCATGTTTGTTGCAAGACAGTTGGGGTATTCCTAGTTTAAAAAAATTATAATCTAAAAAAAAGTTGATCAAAATCAGAAATAAAAATTAAAATGGCTTTTAAGTTGAAGTCTCTTTCTGCTAACTGTAAATATGAACCAGAAGAAATCCAAGCAGGTTTTGCCTTTTGTGTAGTTTTAGCGGAGTGCTTATGTCCTTCTCCAGTTATAACCTAGGAGAACAGCAAAAGTCACCAATTTCCAGAAGAAGGATATATGAGCCTTCAAATTCGGGATGGGAAAAGAGAACACTGATGCCCATGTCTGCGCCAGGTTTGGGTTATTGCAGTTTAATATTTGTGATAAGAAGACTACATACTGTTAAATGGCCTGCTGTTCCACTTTCAGTGTAGCAGAGTGGTTGCACGAAGTCAGCCAAAGGGTAAACTAAGACTTAATCCCCTTGAAGGTATGCTGTTTAACCACGATTTATCTGCTGCAGAATGGCCGCATAACCAGCAGCAGTTCTGCCGCAGAAAGTATAAGGTCCTGCCACAGAATGTAGGTCCTCTTTGCTGCAATAAACACGGGGCTCTGTCTAACTGTTGAGATACACACACACGTGTACACATATATGCATATTCATTCCCATATAACCTAGCAGTGCACTGTCTACACATATTTTTACAGATAAAAAAAAGACAGCGAGAGACCATTTTCTTCTTTTCAGGCTCCGAGGGACATTGGAGGGTGGAAGTTGCCACAAGACACCTCATTTAAATCAGCAGTGACAAGCAGAGAGTTGAAACTGATCTACATAATGGGGAGGGGGTGTAGACTAGCAATTTTGCACTAACCAGTTATCCACCTAACTGCACTTACTAATTGTTGTGCTACACACACACAAACACACACACGTTGACTAATATGTACTGTATGCTCATATAGAGTATGCATATATATTCCAGTATAACATGACAGTGTGCTATCTACACACAGTTTTACAGATTAAAAAAAAGGCTGAGGAACCGTTTTCTTCTTTTCAGGCTCTGAGGGGCATTGGAGGGTGGGCAGTTGCCACTAGACATCTCATTTGATTCAGCAATTACATGTAGAAGTCTGAATATAGTTTAGATAGTGTAGACTAGCAATTTCTGCACTAACCACTGAGCCACCTAACTGCACTTTCTAATTGTTGGGATACACACACATTAATACATATGCACATATATGCATATATATTCCAGTATAACATAGCAATGCACTGTCTACACACAGACATACAGGCCCAGATATTCAAACTGAGCCCAAAAAGTGCGCAACAGCAGGAGCAAGTGCAAGTCCATTGCGCCCATGCGCAAGAGGTGCGATATTCAAAAACTGTGCTGGCCAAGGTTCACCTACAGCCGACGACTGAATATCGCACCACCTGCACCATGGCGCAACTAGGGAGGGGAAGCTAAGCATATCTGATGCACCATAGCGCAACAAGGGATGTTCAGCTGAGCAGTCCAGATGCACCATAGCGCAACTAGGGACGCCCCCCAGCAGCAGAGCAGCAATGCAACAGCACAACCAGGGATGCAGGGGCCCACTACCCATGCCACAGATGGGCAGAGGAACACACAGCAGAACAGACATTGTCCCCCCCCACACCCCATGCACTGCACAACTGGGGGAGGGCTGGAATAACCACTGGCCCATGGAGACAAGCAACCAACCCACAGCTGGGCCATGGTGTTCCATCACATCCCTTGGCAAGCTGTGACCGGCACACAAGGAGGGCCGGCCACCCTGTGCCACACCATCCCCAATACAGAGCACACCTGCACCGTGACCCCCAGACACCCTGCCCAGGAGCAGCATCCACCAGTGCAGGATATCCCATGCATGCCACCACCCCACTGTGACAATGCAACCCTGTGCACCACAGAACCATGCAAGGCAGCCCCACCATGAGCACCCATCAGCGGGTGGCAGCACACAGCGATGCAACGACGGCATACACAGTGCCACCACGCACAGCCCCCCCCCGGGGTACAGCTGAGAGACTGACCAATGCGTCGGCACATGAAGTACCCCACACGTGACAGGGCATGCCCCAGACCCCACCACCAGTGGTACAGCACCCTGCACACCCTCCCAAGGACACACCCTGACCCAGCACTGGCCAGAACAGCCAGCGCAGACACCCACAGTGGTGTGGTGCATGAAAGCATGCACCACACCACATGCAACACAGTGCATGGACAAACACCCACCCATACCCAAGGGCACACCAACACAGGGATGCAGTAGCGGGGCAACCAAGCCCCCAGCGTGTGGCCATGGAAACCGTGTACACATGTCCAGCAGTCCTCCATGGCACAGGAGTGCCAGCCACCCTGCGCAGGCACTGTGGAGCTGTAAGCCACCAGCATTTGCCCAGAGCACAAGTCAGAGACAGTGGTACACATCCCCTGCAACACACACAAGCTCACAGCATGGAGGTGGGACAACAGCAGCAGAGGCCACAGTGTCACCCAAGGCAGACATGCACCACACCAGCAACAGGAGGCAACCCAGCATTGTGACAGGTACAGTGGCTGTCCTGTATGGACAGCCACCACTGACATGCCAGCAGACCGTGCAGGTCACAGACATGCAAGTGTGTCAGTTGCACAGGCCATGGACGGGCCGACAGGTGCACCATGGACACAGAGCATGCACCATGGACCACTGCACACAGTCATCCAGTGCACAGGGAACAACACACACACCACAGACAGTGACTGATAGCTACTCCCACACCATAGTCACTTCCTCACGGACACACACATGTGCCCATGACTGCACCTCCCCGAACGCCATGCACACCACTGCAGCTGAGCACCTATAGCCCACTGCAAATCAGAGAACACCACAGTAGTCGTATCAAAAGAAATGTATTCAAAAACATCAAACAAAACTATGTACAGTTATTTATAAATCTGTAGGGGGTGGGTAAGGGGCAGGGGTGAACAAATGGTACAGGGAAGGAGGGGGTGTGAGGGTGGGTCCAGGGGAGTAGGGGAAATCAGGGGCATTGTGATGCTCAGTGGGAGCCCCACTCCCCGCTCCAGCTGCTGCTCCTGCCATGCCACCGCCTGATCCCCAGCCTCTCGATCCTCTGAAAGATGTCCAGCAATGCCCTGGCAACAGTCAGGATTTCCTGCAGTGCCTCCCGGATCATGCGCAGCTGCCATCCACCTAGGACAGGGGAGCAGAGTCAATAGATGTGAATGCACAGCCCCATACAGCCCACCCACGGTGCATGGCATACGGCCATGGCACATGCCTCTGTGATGGGGTGTGACCACCCACAGTGATCATGTCCACAAGACCTGCCCACCCAGGTGCACACAGCCATGTGGACCGCTGCACACACCCCATGACCAAGTCCTGCATAGCACCACCATGGCTATTTAGTGACATGGCTATGTGGTGCGAAGGCAGTGGCACAGCCATGTACACGGTGCACGCATGGACCACCATTGACGCACTCCCAGACATGCAGTGCCACTGGACAATTCTGACTGTAACATGTTGCATGCATGGCAGTGGCATCAGGGGATGGTGGCCATGCAATGCTGCCTGCCCTGTTACACAGCATGCAATAGTAATCATGGATGTAAGGCACTCACCATCATCAGGCTGGTCTCTCTGACGCTATGGACCTTCGTCCCCTCCTGGTGTTCCGGTCTTCCAGCTGGCACCTCCTCTCCCTCGCCAGCCGTCCCTCTTCTGGGCCTAAGGTGCAAACATGGAGAGAGGAACATCAGTACAATCCCATAACAAAGTCCCCCTGCCCCCATGTGTGTGCAATCCCACACAGCCAGACCCACCCACCCGACACCCTGATAACACCACCACAGCCAACATTGGACGGTCCCCTCCAATGTTCCGGACACATGCAACTGTGATATCCAAATGGAAGATAAAAAGTGCATGGATGTTACACCTACCTGACCATGGCACCGTGCTCCTCCTGGCACGTGCTCACAGGAGGTCAAGCAGGTCCGAGTCCATCCGCCTCAGGTCCCCATATCTGTGGCGGCACTGCTCCGCCGTCTGCCCCATTCCTGTGGCCTCCTCCATGGCATCAGCCACCTCCTGCCACATCTGACTCCTGGACCTGTCCAGGGTGCCTCCCCAAACAGTGGGCCAACAAGTGGCTCCATAATGGCAACCAGGTTTGCCATTTCAATCTGGCTTCACTGGGCAGATCTCCTCCACGCCATCTCTTTTGCTCAGTAGGGTCAGAATGGTGCTCTGTAGTGCGGTTCCACCACATGCAGATGCTGCGCGGTACAGTGCTGCCATTCCCTATCACGCTGTCACCGAACAGCGCGATAGTGGTGCACCCATGACTGACACATGGCGCCTAAGGGGCAAAGGTCTGGCACAGGGTCAAGGGTCTCTGGCGCACGGACAGCCACAGTGCAGTTCGAACCCAATGCGTGTAGTGCGATTGGGTGCCTGTGTGCTACCTCTAGTAGCGGCCTACTGCGCCTGTTGCCCCAGTGCGCCTACGATGCCCCAGTGCCACAGCGCCATATAAGTGAACATCGCTGTAGTGCCACTGGCACAGTGGTGGCCATGCCCTGTATTGCCTCCCGTGCACAGCACGTCAGCAGCACGGCAGGCGCCTGCGTCATCAACCCGGGCATGCGCAGTTGTGTGTGTACTGCACATGTCACAGAACTGCACCCTTGGCTCAGCATGTTCAACACAATTGCACAAAGCGTAAAAGCATGATATTCAGCCATCATATGTAGATCAGCTAATGAGCCATTTAGTGGTGCAGCACTGCAATTTGCATCCACTTAAAGTTGTGCCTCGCCTCATTTGCATGGGTTGTGCTATAAAAGTGCGACATTGGGCTGCACTGGCCATAGTTGGTACTGCAGTCTATTGGTGAGTTGCATGTTTGGGAGTGCGGACTGTGGATTTTGGGACATGCATGGGACTGAACAGTCACAGGTAACAACTTTCATTCTCACAGGCTGAATCATGACCGAGCGAGTTGTGGGAGAAGAGGAACAGAGTTGTGGGAGGAGGAGGAGGCCAAATTTCACCAAGGCCGAGATGGATGCCCTGTTTGAGGCCTACCTGGACCAGGAGCCGCTTCTCAGTGTATGCCAGGGAACACCACAGGCCCATGCTGCTGCATGGGAAGGGTGGCACGTGCTGTGAACCTGCATGGCAGCCACCAGTGCTCCATGCAGGAGTACAAGAAGAAGATGGGCACAGACAGGAGGAGGATTAAGGAGAAGGTGGCTGCCATCAGGGCAGCACGACAGGTGGGGGACAGCCGGAGGTGCTACGCCTGACCCCACAGGAGGAGAGGGTTGCTGGCAGCATGCAGCGTTGTGCCATTGAGGGTGTTCCGGGTGGTGGCTTCCAGATGGGTGGTAGCCCGTCACTGCATTGTAGGTCATGGTCTGTCGATTGGGGGGGCAGGGTAGGTCACATGCAGTAACGCTGATTTTGTTTTCCTTACAGATCCTGGAGCATGGGTCAGCGGGTGGTGGGCTCTCCACTGAGGCCAGTCTAGATGGAGATGGAGGAGGGCCCATCCACCTCCACAGGAATACGTAGCTCAGTGCGACAGTGGGCCTGCCTGGGTGTCCAGACTGATGATGTTGTAACAGTTGCGGAGGAGGCCCTGCCCGTGTCCCAGCATCCACGGATGCCAACATGCTGTGACTCGGGCTGGTGCCAGGTCCATCACCAATGATGATGTTGCTAACGTCCATGGGCAGTGACACGGTAAGCTTAGCAGGATGGCCACACAGCAGGTAACATCGCGCCATGGCTGTGGGTGGTGCCGCCGTGAGGCCTGCGTGTCATCAGAGTCCCAGCCTGTGCCTGTCAGCACCGGTGGGGCAGTACTGGTGTGTGTACAGGACAGTGGGACTGTCGCGGCCACTGTGGTGGCACCAGTGAGCCCTAGGGAGCAGCAGCCGGAGGGGCAGCATCAGCAGCCGGCCAATGGGCTTGGGGGTACAGTATCAGGGGGCAGCATCTGTGCACCGCCTGTGGACATGCCCAGGCCTGTTCCTGGTGTGCAGTGCCCACTCTCAAGGGGTGCTGAGCATCAGGGCTGCGCACACCCTGAGACAGGATGCCGAGCAGGCAGATGACCTCTTGGATGAGCACACCTGCATACTGCAAGCATCAGTCAACCAGCAGATGCAGCTTGTGACATCGGTGGATGCACTGCATGAGGCTCTGGAGCGGGCAGAGGAGAGTCGCAGCAGAGACACTGCTCTGCTCCTGGCAAGGATGGACTGGTTGCAGGAGGATGTGACCGCTGCCATTAACGGGCAGACATAGGCATTCACTGTTGTCATGGCCACAATGGGCACACAGTTATTTGCCCATGCATCGCAGACACCACGCAGTGCATCTGCCCACCCCCCCCGTTTCCCGGCGTCGTGAGACACCATCCTTGTTGACACCAGGTTCAGCTGTGGGCATCCCGAGCATGCCTGGCACAAGCATGTTCGGTGTGCTGCAGACCCCGGCGCGAGCAAGGTCGCATTCATGCAGTGGAACCCCTGGGTGACCATCAGTGCCAACCCTTGAGGCCAGTGGTCGGCCTGTTAGTGCTGGCTGGTCTCAGAAGGCCATCCACGCATCCGTGGTGGCCGGGGCACTGTGGCGCATGACTGACCTGTCTCCCAATGCAGCTACTGTCTGATGCTGCCCTGTGTGCAATGTGTCATTCAGTGGGCAATGCACGGGTGGGTAACCGGCCCTGCACGCAGACACACAGTCCATCTGCACACCCTTCCGGCTGCTGCCCGTAGTTGCGTGTGCATGATGATGCCTACATTGCGCTGTACACCAGTGTGCAATGGTGCTCAGCATCTGACACATGCACAATGACAGGCAGTGGGCATGGTGGTCTGTGGACGTGTGTGGCTAGGGGTGGCATTCTGGGTCGGTGTGCCTCCTACCCTTTGTGCATGTCTGGTGCGGTTTGTGTGTGTGTGTCTGTGTGCCATGTTAGACCTCACCCATCCCTGGTGGTGTGTGGTTCCATGCCCAGCCAGTTCCCTTGACGGCATGCACCCCTGGTGTGTGTCCATGCGTGTTTGTGGGTTGTGCCTTAGCCACTGGTGGTTGCACATGGCCCCATGACTTACCTGGGTTGGCTGAAGTGCTCCTCCACGATGGTGTCCCAGTGCAGCTGTGCCAGCTGGAGCAGTCGGGGGTCCTGTCACCCAAGGGGGGGCTGCCCATCACCATTGTCACCATCATCCCCATCGCTGTCCCTCTCTTCGACCTGTATGGCTATCCCACATTCGTTGGCCATGTTGTGCAGGATGCAACAAGCCAGGAATAGCCTGCAGGCCTTTGAGGGGCTGTACTGTAGGGCAGCACCGAAGTGTCCAGGCAATGGAACGGCTTCAGCATCCCGAACACCCACCGATGACATTACGTGTGGTGGCTGCAGGCCTCATTGTAGCGTGGCGATGGTCATGGGCCACCGTAGGGTGTGAGCAGCCAGGGACGGAGTGGGTATCTACTGTCACCTGTGTGTAGAGGGTGGAGGTTAGTTTGGTGGTCAGCATCGCCCTGCCCCGGGCCATGTAGGCCACTACCCATGTCACCTCTGACCATGCCCCTCAGGCCCTATGATTGTCCGTGTGGTTTGCATACTCACCCACTAGGTGGCCGGTGGGGATATCCCCACTCTCGAATCTGTGGCACAGTACCGACTGGTGCTAGATGAAGGCATCATGTGCTCCCCCAGGGTGTGTGGCACAGACATTGATTATGCGCCCCCTGGCATCGCACACCACCTGGCAGTTGATGCTAGCATAGCCCTTCCGATTTATATGTGTGGTTCCCTCAGGACCAGGTGGTGTGCGGATGGCCACATGGGTGCAGTCTTTTGCCCCAGCACGCCAGGCATACGTGCTACCCTGTGGAACTCCTGTATGTTTGCTGTGCACTTCGCCGGCATGCTGGGGAAATGGATGTACCCCACAGCATATGGCAGCAGTGTGCTGAGGAATTGAGTGAGGTGGCATGACGTGGCCGACTGGGTTATGCCTGTGGTGTCCCCAGTTGGTCTCTGGAAGGTACCCATTGTGAGCAAGCACATGCAAGCTGTCACTTTCATCTCCACTGACAGAGCATGGCTCCGTCGTGTGGGTGCCTGCATCACATCACTGCACAGCTCACAGAGCCGCCTTAGAATTGCCTAATTCAGGCGGTACCGGCCCACGATCTCCGTATCACTATATAGCTCGAAGCTTATGCGGGCTTGGTACTGCCTGTTGGGGCATACCGCCGATGGACCCTTCTACGGCCACGCCCCTGCTGCCCACCTTCTCACCCCCTCATTACTGCCTCCATCTGGATGGTGGCACTGGCCATGTCCCTGGCTTGTGTTCACCCCACCGCAGCTGTTTCTGTGTTCCCCCCACTGTCCTGGCTGCTACTTCCACTGCACTGGGAACACCAGACTGTGCTGGCCTCACTGCTGTGTGACAAGTACTCCCCCCTTCTGCACTGTGGCTCCCCACACCTTCCCCGGAGCCTGTGGGTTCCAGGTGCCCTTTCACTGTCCTGCCCTATGTGTATGTGTGTTGCCTGTGTGGCTGGCTATAGTTCTGCAGCTTGAGGCTTCCTTGTAGCGTTCTTGCGCCTCTCCCTTGCTCCTTTTTATTTTTCCTCATTTCCGCTGTGGCGCAACTTCCGCTGGCTCCCCTATTGCACATGGCGCATGTTGTTGAATATCACATTGCACCATTTATGCATGGTTCCTTCACCTTCAGTTGCGCATGCATTCATTATCATCGTGCTGTTGCTCAGCGTGATTTGGGGGGTGCAACTGCCTCCCGCTGAATATCACAGAATGGCGCATTTTCGGACTTGCGCTGGCGCAAACCTATTGCGCATGGCGCAACTCTTTTGAATATCTGGGCCACAGTGCCTTACATGCCATTTATTTACTTATATATCTAACTCTTACATTTACTGAATTTAGGATAAACACTGTGTTTTGCACTAAGCCATTGTACTAATCTATGGCATCACTAGGTAACTGAGGCAGAGGACCAGGGAGGTGTGATAGATGTGACCTATCTGGACTTCAGAAAGGCCTTCAACACCAGCCCCCACAGAAGGCTAATTAACAAACTTAGCAACCTAGGCTTGGATCCTACAACAGTTCTATGGTTGGAGAACTGACTGAATGGTGGGAGTCAGTGGGTTGTTGTAAACAGGGAGTACTCTAGAGGGAGAGGTGACAAGCAGGGTGCTGCAGGGGTCAGTGCTGGGGCTGGTTCTCCTCAATGTCACTGGGGACATTGCAGAGGGACTGGAGGGGAAGGAATGCAGTAGGGTGGACATGGGGTGTTGAGAGAATGAGGGAAGACCTTAAATAACTGGAGAAATTGTCTGAAGAATGGCAGCTAGGATTCAGTGCAAAGAAGTGCGGGATCATGCATGTAGGGCACAAGAACCCAGGCAAAGTACTAACTAGTTGGGGAGGTACTGACAGTCACAAAGCAGGAAAGAGACTTGAGAGTTACAATCTCGGAGGACCTTAGAGAAACTAGGCAGTGTGATAAGGTGGGTGGGACTTTGTTTTTAGGGTTGAAGCAATAAAAGTAGGGAAATGAGGCATTAGGGTTTTGAACCCTACCACCCCACCTGCCACACACCAGCAGGCATCGGGGTGTGAATTGGGGTCTTCGACCCTTATTCTTACCTCATTCCATGTCTAAGTAAGCTGAGATGGTGCGGTATAGGAGAATGGGATGGGAGTTAGGCCCGACAACCCCAACGCACACCCCAACACCTGTTGGTGTGTGGGGGGGGTTGGATGGTGTTAGGTTTCAAAACCCTAATGCCTCATTTACCTACTTTTGTTGCTTCAGCCCTAACTGATGCATTAATGAAGTTTTTTTTCAATTAATTTTCTTACTTTTTGAGAAAGTGTAATGTTGCCCTTGTATGTCCGGGCCCTGCGCTTCCATCAGTCTATAGTGTTTTGTGGTTGCACAGGGTCCTCCAGGCCCAGCACTCCTATGTATCCATAAGTGTATAGACATTCTAATTCTACCCTCATTTCCTGTGGGAGTGCAGGGCCCTCCCAATCTGCTCCCATCATTTCATAATAGTATCAGTTATCAGCGCAGGGCCTGCCATCTATCCATAAGTGTAGAGGAATTGTAATGAACTGTCATCTCCCTGTGGGAGCGCAGGGCTTTCCACTATTGCATAATGGAGGGTCTGCAGTTCCATTACTGCATAATGGTATCCATATGTCCATCTGCCTATAATTGTGGAGTTGCAGTGCAGGCCTAGAGACATTCCAAGTAACCCTTGCAAAATGGCATAATATCTCAGTAACCATAGGAACATTTGAAAACATTTCACTGCAGCTGTAATCATGGACTGGCAACTTGCATCATTGCTTAGTACACCTAAAGTGAACAAAGAAAAAGTAACATTTAAAAATCCTTTTTCGTTAGCTGTCAAAGTCCCTTTTCATGAGCCAATTCCTTCTTTGCAAGGTGTTAAAATCCTTTTTTGTGAGGCCTAAATCCCTTTTTGTACCATGCAGCTATTCAAGTGACTGAACTGAGCATGCTCAGAACCTGAAAATTCAAAGTTGAATAACTTTGTGACAGGTCAATATTTGTTCACCAAACTAATGCCGACTTGTTTTTTTGGGGGGGGGGGCAAACTCTTTCTACCCTGAAAAGTTCAGACCAAAATTCCAAACGGTGTGGCTGCACTGTGATGAGGAAAAAACAGCCAAAAAAAGGTGGAAAATGACTTTTACAGTTTTTTCACTATATGCAGCATGAAATTTGCAAATCCGATCAAAACAAAACTTGGTACGTCAAAAGATCTAGCCCATGGGAACAGCACATATCAAATTCTGGGCAAATCCATTGAATGGTTACAAAGTTTTTAAAGTGCAAAATTTGAGGTTTAATATTAAACTGCCTACTCAACACTATCACACCACTATAATATAAATATATATTAGAGGTAAAAAACTCAGTTTAATGCGTCAGTTAGGGTTGTTCCACAGTGACAAAGTGAGAAATTTGATGTTAGGATTGAAACCCCTTGGACCCTCAGTCCTCCACCGGGCAGGGGTGCGATTAGGATGCGTTTGCCCAACTCTCACCCCATCACATGTGTAAAGAAGCTGAGGAATAGGAGAATGGGGTGAGAGGACAGATGACCCTAATGCATACCTCAGGCGCGGGTTGGGGTGGGCTGGAGGGTCCAAGGGGGTTTCAACCAGAACACCAAATTTCCTCACTTTTGTTGCTGTGGAACAACCCTAACTGATGCATTAAACTGAGCTTTTGCCTCTAATTTCCTCTTCTTTGAGAATGATGGCGAAATAGTGAATGTAATGCAGCGAAGGGAGGGCCCCGTGTTTCCCATGCACGTGATGTCTTGTGACATAGTAATAGGAACAGCAATGCAAACAGAAGCACCAACAGTGGCACACATGGTAACAGAAATGTAAATGGTAAAGGAAACATTAATAGAAACGCAAGCACAAAGTGACGCCGAAGCGAACAGTGATGCAAACAGACATTGAAGCGCATATGGAAACGCAACTGGTAACACGAACAGTGAAGGCAGCGGTAGCTCGCAGCAAAAAATCTGTATCTCACATCATTTTCAAGATACGAGCCCCGAAAGGTGTGGCGTATGCCACCATGTTAGTCTATGGGGAAAAACGCCAGCTTCGGAGTATCGTAACTTTGCAGCCATGCAATATTTTTTCACCAAACTACCAAAAGGCACATCTGGGAGATGTTGGCTGCATTAACTCCAAATTTCAGTTCAAAAGACCAAACTATTCTGTTGCAGCAGGGTGGCAAAAACTGCTGTCATTTTGGCCATAGTCTGAAAAAGTAGTGTCGTGATTTGCGAAAGTGTTGGGAGTGCGACACTACTTTTTCCAGAAATGTGAAAAACATATTTCTAGGGTGTTTCATCCCAAAATAAAGACATGGCTAGCATCCTCAGGGTCTGACTAGGTGAACACAGAAATAATTGTGTTGCTAGAGGGTCCCAAATTTGAATGGTAAGCATTCTTTTGATCGCTAACTGAAAACAAAATGATGGATTTGTGAGACTAAAAAGTGCATTTGCGAAAGTGTCGAACTTTTTGTTAACTTTTCCCATTGACTTATAACGGGAAATTGTTTTTTGAATAACTTTTGAACCTTTTAATATTTTTTCACAAAATCTTCGAAAGGCACATCAGGCAGCCCGGTCACATGTTCCCTGAAGTTTTCAGACCGGTCGCGCAACCCATGCAACCTGTAGGCGCGAGCAAAGAATTCACCAGAAACCGTAAATGCATGCGCAGATCACGTTTAATAACTCCGCAGCCGTATATCTGACCAGTACGAAAGTTGACAGATCCCAAGATGTATGGTTCTTGATCATGCATGCCAAATTTCAGGTAAATCCGTTGAATGGTGGCAAAGTTATTAAGGTGCAAAGTTTGACCCTTTAACCTTAAAAGGGCTCCTCAACCCTAACTATGGTAGCAGTACTGTGCTACCATAATATACATATATATTTTTTTTCTCCAAAAACATAGTAAAGGTAGTAACAAATGATAACAGTTTGTTTTTACTTGTCTTGTGGGGTTAAAGACACATATGTCGTCTGCTTTAGTAAACTATGTCTAAGATAGTGCTAATCAGATGGTGTCTTAACAAGTTAAAAATCAATAAATCTTTTTACTAGATTCATTGTTGAGAAAGGGTTACTAAGCTGACATGTTTATGAGCTATGAAACTTTCTTGAAAGAGAATTCTACCCACATTGAAGCTTACCACACAAAATAGTGTGTTGTAACACGGCTAACCTGAATGAACTAAATAGTGGAGTGATAGCACAAACTCTCAATTTTATCTAGTCCATTCAGAATCTGGAGAGCTCCCCTTTTCTGCTACAGTAGCAAAATGTTTGCAGGGCTCTGCCCACTGGAGTCATAAAAAGGTACAACATAGGGTCATCAAAATGATGTCCAGTCTTCTGAGTCTCAAATTATGAGGAAAGGCTAACAAGCCTAGTTATTCTCACTAGAATGAGAAGGCTGATGTTTACCAAATTTATGATTTTCATATTATGAAAAGTCATGCTAAAGTTGCTCTGGAGCACCTATTCACCCTGGTGAAACACACAGGGACATAAATGCAAACTTGGGGTATGTTGGTGATAAAATGGGAATTTAGACATAACTTTTATGCCTTATAAATGCTATATACATAGATCGTTACCTAACCATCCCTCCATTTAAACCAGTCCAAATATAGAAATTGTAGTTCTGGATCTAAATCACACCCCCATGAGGCACAGTGATGGCTGTATCATGTCCCTGCTTGCTCTCCTCTTTTCCAGAGTGTATATGTTGAGCTCCCATAGTCTCTCCTCACAGGGCTTTTGGTGCAATCCCTGCACCATTTTGGCAGCCCTCTTCCGGACTGCCTCCACCCTGTCTATGTCCTTGCTAAGGTACGACCTCCAGAACTTTACACAATACTCCAGTTGGAGTCTCACTAGCAAGTGTTATAGTGGCAACAACTCTCTCTTGCTGGAGATCTCTCCCGTTACATCTTACTGGCCCTACGCAGTGCTTTGCCACACAGGTCTTCCACTTTGAGGTCTTCAGATATGTGACTCCAAGGTCATTTTCCTGTTTGCGACCAACCATCTTGCACTCATTTCCTGGTTTCTGATGCCCTAGGTGCATTATTTTGCACTTTTTGGGATTAAACCTCAACTGCCATGCTCATAATCATGTTTCAAGTTTCACAAGATCCCTATGTATTTTCTCCACCCCTTCCTGAGTGGCTACCCCTCCACCATTTGGATTATTTTACATTTTTTTAGCTTTGAAGCCCAGCTGCAAGGTCTTTGACCAGCTCTTCAACCTGCCCAGATCCTCCCTGAGTTCCCTTATCACTTTCTCCACGTACACCCTAGCACAGATCTTGTGTCATCTCTAAAGAGACAGATCTCTCCCTTTTTGTCTTCCCTTCCCCCTAAGCAGATCAATGGAATTGTTAGTACAGTAGAAGCCGCTTAAGTGGGATGACTGGGTGGAATGCTGATTGTCCCAGTTAAGCGGCCGCCCCAGAATATCAAAGTTGCCTTTTTGGTGTGTGGCACTGGAATTTGGGGGGGGTTACAATGAGTGAGGAACTTGTGCTTATCCACACTTATCCGCTGCTCTATCTTTGCCTCAAAATATGTTGCCTGGAAGGGAAGTGAGGATGTGGTGTTTTTTCTTTTCTTTTTTTCCAAGCTTGTGCTTTGCGTTAATCACCCAAACCCTAGGAGGAGAGACCTGAAGGAGAGACATAATGGCAGCTCACCATGAGTGAGCAGGGAGCTGATCTGTTAGATAAAGCTACAGAATTGTTTTTATGAGAAACTGTGAACTTGATAGCCAATTACAGCACATTATAGCCAATTACATGACAATTGCATGACTAATGTGTGCAGAAAATGCCACTGTGACGTCATGGTAATTGACTGTAATCTGCTTTGATTCAGTACTACACATTACTTATGTGAGATGTGCAAAATGAAGTCTGGCACACACAATCCAGAAAGACAGACTTACTATACTGGAAGTGGACTGAAAATTTGTGTGATAAATTGCATGCAAATTCACACAGGATAAAATTGCAGCAGCAACACCAAGTGCACCCTCACCACCCACTTTATTATTTATTTTTTGATAAACAGGTAGGTGCATTGGACACAAAAGTGACTATTTTCAGGCACGACCCGGGAGGTCATAACATAGATACAGGTACAAGACATACAGTGTCAAGAAATGTACAGCACATCACATATCGGAAGTGAACAAGTTCAAGACAATAGTAGTACCAGGGCACATAAAGTGTATTATACAAATAGACACTAAGTGCCAACAAATACAGTTATAATAATATCATATTTAAAGTGCGGAAATGCCAAAGGGTATCATTTCAGTATAAGTATGTCATAAAACTAGCTGGCTGAATGTCAGTTTCAGTAGAAGGTAGGGAGATAGGAAATGCAGACATATAGCATAGCGAAAAGGGATGGGAAAAAGGGGGTAGGATAGAATTGTGGGGGAAGCAGTAGGAGCAAGGTGCCAGCTCACACCACAGAAGACAGGAGGGAACTGTGAGGCAGCAATAGCAGAGGGAGCGATGACCTACAGTGTGTTGAAGCAGGTGCATCGGGCATGTACAGCAAGGAGGGAACAGTGCCTCTTTTTAAATGTGGCATAACTAGGGAACAGGCGTACATCTAGTGGCAGTGAGTTCCAGTAACTGGGAGCTACATGGGAAAATCCTGATTTACCTTTAGTTGTTCTACATCTGGAAATGCTAAGCAAGGAAAGGTCAGCAGATCAGAGGCCGTAGGAGTTGGGCTGAGGGGTTAGCACAGAGGCGAGGCAGGTAGACATGTTGGACCACAGTATACTGTCCAGAAGGTTGCCAAAAGAGAGGACCTGGTGGACAATAGGAGAGGGCCAATTTAGGTCTGTATACAGTAGGCAGTGATGTCTTAACCTGGAGGATGCAGAGGCATATATTGTTATAAATTGTGTCCTACCTTTGAAGAGAAGCCTTAGATGCATTACTATAGATTATGGATCCATATGAGAGTGACGGGAGTAGGATTACTCTAGCAATGGCTAACCTTGAAGAAGGGGTTAGAATATGGCTCGTTTTGTAGGCTAAACCCAGTTTAACATTGACAGCCTTACACGTGGAGGTTATATGGGAGTCATAAGTGAGTGATTCATCAAGCAAGACACCCAGGTATTAAAAGGAAGTTACAACCTCCAGTGGGGAATCATCAGCCTAGGAGATTCAGAAAAGATCCTGGCTATGTTTTAGTTTAACAGAGGAACCAAAGAGCATAGCCTGGGTCTTGCTGGCATTGAGAACTAGCCTATTTCTGGTGATACAGGACTGACTATTTAGTAGGTCTATAGAGAGCTTTTGGTTAATAGACTGCACATTATCTGAGCTGGTGTACAGAACGAGGTCATCGACATATAGCAACAATGAATAGGAGGATATGTTTTGTGCTATGTTATTAAAGATCAAGAAGAGAAGAGGTCCAAGGATAAAGCCCTGTGGTCCACCAACATCAATGACTGCTTTTTCCGAGGTGAATTTTACAACTTGAGCCCTGTTAGACAGATAGCTCTGAAACCAGATTACAACTCCAGACGAGAAACGCAGGGCTTGGAGATTAGCAAGCAGAAGAGGGTGGTTAACAAGATCGAAAGCCTTCATTAGATGAATAAATACTGCACCGGTTAGATGGCCCTGATCCATGGCATAAAGTATGTCATTTGTTAGCTGTAATAAAGCACTTTGAGCACTGTGGCCTTTTCTGAAACCCTGTTGGTTTGTGTAGAGAAGATTGTACTTGGAGAAGTATTCTGAAATCTGTGCTGTGATGAGCTTCTCAAGGACTTTATTTAATACTGAGAGTATAGCTATTGGCCTGTAGTTAGCTATGTCTTTTTTGTCGCCTTTTTAAAAAAAAAAAACTGTGTGACTCTGGCCATTAAACAGACTTTACATCAGTTTCCAGTGTGGTGATTCTGTTTTTTCTGGATTATGTGTGCCAGATTTTGTTTTGCTGTTATGACATTGAATTTAAAACACCCTGTTGCACCATAGGACTCTGAGCAGGCTCTTTTTTTTGGTATATGTGAGATCACAGTTGGAGTACCGATGCCAGTTCTGAAATATATGTCACAGGTAGGATGTAGATAGGCTACAGAGAGTCAAGAAAAACAACAAGGTTAATGATTGATGGAGACAGGAAGAGATATAATAACCTAAACCTGTTTAACCTAGAAGAAAGGTGAATAAGAGGTGACTTAATAGTACTGTATGGTTTATTAGGAGATCAAGAATTATGTAAAGATATGATACTAAATACTAAATAAAATTGAAGTACAAACAGGGGTCGTACTAAGAAACTTGAAGGGGAAATGATCATGGGACAGTGGAAAATACTACTACTGACATAAAGTGGTACACATATGGAATTCACCACCAAGTAAATGATTAAACAGATGTGAGAGAACTATTTAAAGAGGACAGAACATTATTTCTGTTTATAATGTGCTTGTTTTCAGAAATTATATTAATTCTCCTATATGATCCCTCTTTAACTAAATATGACTAAAAAGCAATGCAAAAACAGTATTTTGCATTGTTTTGTTTCTATGGGCATCAGTTCTCTTCACTGTAACAGTGATCTGGAGTTTTAACTGTGTAAGAGTTTATATATAGAACGATGAGCATAGTTCTGATACAGCAACAGCTCATGCTTAGCATTCTTTGCTCAAACTGTGACATTTTAATAACTCAGAACTATCAGTTCCATGAAAGAACAGTGCCAAATGTCCATCAGAATAAATTGAAAACATAATTTTAACAACAGTGTTTAGTCTGGTACAGTTAAGCTTATGTACCTGAGAAGTTTCACTATGTATAATATTGCTGTGTATACTCTGTATATTGTTTTCATTGTTGTTATTCTATTACCTAGTTGCTCACTCATGTTGTAATTTTCACATCACCTGTATTTAATCTGATGTTTGTATCTTCGATTATATTGTCATAATCTGATGTATCTTGTCATCCATGTACTTTTTTTGATTATATTTGTTGTGCTATCTTAATGGCCCTGGTCATGCCTGAAAATGGTTCCTGGGATCAGTATGCCCACATGGTTAACACATAAATAAGTACATAAAATGGATTGTTTTGAGATATGACTTTCATGTCTATAAATAGGAACAGTACAAACTGCTGCCAGTTAGCCTGTCCCCCTTTAAGAAAATGTAGATATGTATTCACAGGAGATGAACATAAATGGATACTACCATTGAGAGGTTTGGGGGTGGTTCTGCTAGACAGCAGCTTTCTCTCAGCTAATCCTTCATATGTTTGCATGTTATTTACAAAATAAAAACAAAAAATTATAATGGTGGGAAGACACTCTGAGTAAGGGTTGGTGCTTTTCAGTATCATCAACCCCCGAGTGAATGACTGAATCCCATACCATATGTAAAATGTGGGTGTGACTACCTAACAATAACCCTTTCTCAGTTATACATTACTGCTCAAGTGAAGACCAGTAAAGTGTCATATATATGCAGTTTATAAAAAGAGCTATGTGTGTCTCTTTAGAATAAAAGCGTAGAGTGCTATGGGGTAAAGGCAGGTATGTGGAAGTAAAAAAAAAAAAAAACAGTCTGTAATGGACACACTTGGGCAAGCTGGGCTTTTTCTGTTCCTATAATGTATATTTATTTGCTTATGATTTTTTATCACCATTAATAAACAATTGGGAAGTATTGTATTTATGTATAATTTTCACACTAGGATAGCCTAATTTAGATGAGTCATTTAACTTATTGTTTTAGCTTATTTAAGGACTCTGGTGAACTGATCAGCAGCTGACGAGTCATTTAGCTTCTTGGAGGGCTCTGTAGATCTGATCATCAACTGAGGTGTTAAAGCAAACCAGTTCCCTCCAATACAAATAAAGCAAACAAAAACAGTATGGTAAATATGATTAGGGAACATACTAGGGAGATAACATAGGAGGTGAGAAGGGAAATTAATAGAGAAGATGAAAATGGGAATGTTAAGGGAAAATAACTTAGATAGTGCATATTAATATTGTTAAACCCTAGCCATGGTATTCATGAGTGTGTGGTTTACAAAGACCAGAGAATTTTTTTTTTTTTTTTAAATTGAACGTAGTAATTGTAAATCTTATGTCTTCTGCAGGTTACAAGTGGATTAGCAGTGAAGAGGAATCATTTGTATGCATGATAACTGGGAAGGGTTTTCTCCACCCCCAGACTTTAAGAGCTTATCAGTGGATTCATTCTCAAGAGAAAACTCATAAATTGACAGACAGTGGAAATAGTTTTTCTCAGCTGGGCCTTCTGGCAACACATCAGCAGATTCACACAAGTGGAAAACTTTATAAATGTACTGATTATGATAAAAGCTTTACAGATACATTTCATCTTATAGACCACACACAGATTCACATTGAAGAGAAAAATTATAAATGTACAGAATGCAAGATGTGCTTTTTTAGTTTGACCCATCTCAGAGCCCACCAGAGAATCCATAATGTGGTAAAGCCTTACAAGTGCACTGACTGTGAGAAGAGCTTTAATTACATATCCCAACTCAGACGCCATCTGCTGATTCATACTGGAGAGAAACCTTACAAATGTACAGAATGTGGGATGTGTTTTAATCAACAAGCCATTCTGCAAAAACACTGGCAGAGGCACACTGGGGAAAAGCCATATAAGTGCACAGAATGTGGTAAGAGTTTTAGAGCCCTAAATGGTTTTACAGCTCATCAGAGAATCCACAGTGGAGAGAGACCTTACAAATGTATGGACTGTGGGAAGTGTTTTGCTCATTCATCCAATCTCATAAGACATCAACGAATACACACTGGAATAAAACCTTATAAATGCACAGTATGTGAGAAATGTTTTGCTGAGAAGTCCCGACTTATACGTCATCAATGGATTCACATTAGAGGGAGACCTTATAAATGCACAGAATGTGGTAAGTGTTTTATTAGGTCAACCCATCTTCAAACACACCAGCAAATTCATACTGGAGAGAGGCCTTATAAATGTATTGGATGTGCAAAGAGCTTTAATTATGTATCACAGCTCAGACGCCACCAGCGAATTCACACTGGGGAGAGACCTTACAAATGTACAGAATGTGAGATGTGTTTTAATCAGTTATCCATTCTCCAAAAACACAGGCAGAGACATATTGTAGGGAAACCTTATAAATGCACAGACTGTGGGAAGGGTTTTAGAGCTGCAAATAGTTTCACAGTTCATCAGAGAATCCACAGTGGAGAGATGCCTTATAAATGCACAGAATGTGGGAAGAATTTTAGTGCCCAGTATAGTTTAATAGCTCATCAACGAAGCCACACAGGGGAGAGGCCTTATAAATGTGTAGAATGTGGGAAATGTTTTGCTCACTCTTCCAATCTCATAAGGCACCAGCATATACACAAGGGGGTAAAACCATATCAATGTACAGAATGTGAGAAGAGCTTTGCTGAAAAGTCCCAACTCCGACTCCACCAGCGAATTCACATTGGAGAGAGACCTTATAAATGCACATATTGTGGAAAGTGTTTTCTTAGGTCCACCCATCTTCAAACACATCAGCGAATTCATACTGGTGAAAAACCTTATAAATGTAGTGAATGTGAGAAGGGCTTTAACTACATATCCCAACTCATACGCCACCAGCGGATTCACACTGGGGAGAAACCCTACAAGTGTACAGAATGTGAGAGGTGTTTTAATCAGTTATCCATTCTCCAAAAACACCAACAGAGGCACACTGGGGAAAAACCATATACATGTACAGAATGTGGAAAGGGGTTTAGATCCTCAAATAGTTTAACTGCTCATCAGCGAATCCACACTGGAGAAATGCCCTATAGTTGTACAGAATGTGGGAAGAGTTTTAGATCCCAAAGTAGTTTAATATCTCATCAACGAATCCACACTGGAGAGACACCATATAAATGTATAGATTGTGGAAAGTGTTTTGCTCATTCATCTAATCTCATAAGGCATCGGCATATACACACTGGAATAAAACCATATAATTGTACAAAATGTGAGAAGAGCTTTGCCGAAAAGTCTAGACTCTTATGCCACCAGCGAATTCACATTAGAGAGAGACCCCATAAATGCACGAGTGTGGAAAGGGTTTTATTAGTTTAACCCATCTCCAAACGCATCAACGAATTCATACTGGAGTAAAACCTTATAAATGTACTGAATGTGACAAGAGCTTTAATTACATATCTCAACTTATACGTCACAGGAGGATTCACACTGGGGAGAAACCTTACAAATGTATGGAATGTGAAAAGTGTTTTAATCAGCTATCCATTCTCCAGAAACACCGACAGAGACACACTGGAGAAAAACCATATAAATGTACAGAATGTGGGAAGGGATTTAGAGCTGCAACTAGTTTCATAGCTCATCAGCGAATTCACAGTGGAGAAACACCTTATAAATGTACAGAATGTGGAAAGAGTTTTAGAGCCCAAAAATAGTTTAATAGCTCATCAACGAATCCACTCTGGAGAGACACCATATAAATGTATAGAGTGTGGGAAGTGTTTTGCTCATTCATCCAATCTCATAAGGCACAAGCATATACACACTGGAGTTAAACCCTACCAGTGTACAGAATGTAAGAAGAGCTTTGCTGAAAAGTCCAGACTTAGACGTCACCAACTGATTCACAGTGGAGAGAGACCTTATAAATGCACAGAATGTGGAAAATGTTTCATTAGGTCAACCCATCTCCAAACACATCAGCAAATTCATACTGGAGTAAAACCTTATAAATGTACTGAATGTGAGAAGAGCTTTAATTACATATCACAGCTGAGACGCCATCAGCGAATTCACACTGGAGAAAAACCATATAAATGCACAGACTGTGAAATGTGTTTTAATCAGCTATCCATTCTCCAAAAACACAAGCAGAGACACACAGGGGAAAAACCTTACAAATGTACAGAGTGTGGGAAGGGCTTCAGAGCCTCCACTAGTTTCAAAGCTCACCAGCGAATCCACAGTGGAGAGACACCATTTAAATGTACAGAATGTGGAAAGAATTTTATTTACATATCACAGCTCAGACGCCACCAGCGAATTCATACTGGAGAGAAACCTTACAAATGTACAGAATGTAAGATGTGTTTTAATCAGCTATCCATTCTCCAGAAACACCGTCAAACACACACAGGGGAGAAACCTTATAAATGTACAGAATGTGGGAAATGTTTTAGAGCTGCAACAAGTTTCATAGCTCATCAGCGAATTCACAGTGGGGAGACACCTTACAAATGTACAGAATGTGGGAAGAATTTTAATTACATATCTCAGCTCAAACGCCATGAGCGAATTCACACTGGGGAGAAACCCTTCAAATGCACAGAATGTGAGATGTGTTTTAATCAGCTGTCTATTCTACAAAAACACCGTCAGACACACACTGGGGAAAAACCGTATACATGTGCAGAATGTGGGAAGAGTTTTAGAGCTGCAACTAGTTTAATGGCTCATCAGCTAATTCATAGTGGAGAGGCTCTTTATAAATGTATGGAATGTGGGAAGTCCTTTGCTCGTCCATCCAATCTCATAAGGCACCAGAGAATACACACTGGGATAAAACCTTATAAATGTACAGAATGTGAAAAGTGCTTTACTGAAAAGTCCCAGCTTAGACGCCACCAACGGATTCATACAGGGGAAAGGCCTTATAAATGTACAGAATGTGGAAAGTGTTTTGTTCAGTCATTCAGTCTCATAACCCACCAGCGCAGACACAAAGGTAAAACCTTATAAATGTGTAATACTCAAGATAAGCTTTACAAACCCACCCCATCTCAGAGACCACCAGTGGACTAACATGTGTGACGGACCATACGAGTGTACAGAATATGAGAGGTGTTCTTCACAGTCACCCAATCTCACAGGAAAATGTAAGAAAATATTTTCTGATGAGTACAATATCAGATGCCCCAAGTGGGTTCAGCTTGTAGGGACTCATAAATGTTCAGAATGTACTGTATTACATGCTTTACTGTTTCATCCAATTTCCTAAACGACCAGCATCGCCATACTGTGATATAACATTATAAATGTGCTAAATTTCAGAAGGACTTTACTCACTGATCCCAAACAGTATAACATCAGTAGATTCACAATGGATAGACTTTATAAATGTACAGAATGTTATAGGAGCTTTACTGACACATCCCAACCCTGAGCCCACCAAAAGAATCAAACTAGGGAGATACTATATACAGTATATGTACAAAATGTTGTAAGTGATTTGCTCATTCATCCAGTCTCATAACCCACAAGAGTAAACACAATGGGGTATAATCTTATAAAAGTACGAATTGCAAGTGACATTTTTACTGAAACATTTCATCACCAGTGGCAATAAAGTGACTAGAAACTTTATAAATCTGCAGAATGTGAGACAAGATTTAATGACTCATCCAACCTCAGAGCTTGAGCACAAGGAAGTATATAAATACTTGGTAGTATAAGAAGAAGCAACAATCTAACATGACCGAATGAGAAAGTCATAGCTTACATGCATAGTGGAGATTGCTCTGAAAATATGTAATAAAGTACAACCTATAAACCAATTTGCCCTTCCTTTGATCTTTTACAGTTTAGATTAATTCACTGGCCCTAGAAAGAGCTTAACCAGCTAGGTATAAGAACAGGAAACTCCTTCAGTTGTATCACTTAATTAAAAACACGGTACAGCAGTGGTATATTTCAAGGTCTGAAGGAAACAGTATACTATCGGAGGCAGTATAGCGCAGTGGTTTAAGGCTCTGAGCTACAAATCTGGAGACCTGGGTTTGAATCCCACAGCCCCCCTTGCATACTGTGTGACCCTGAGCAAGTCACTTAACTTCCCTGTGCTCCCAGGTTGCACCTGTAAACAAGCTGTCAGCTTAGTGTGTCTCACCTGGTTAAACAATTGGAAAAAAAAAAAAAAAACATGGACACCAGTAATACTGACTATATAGGTCTACAGTTGTGGGCTTACAGGAGAGCAGTTGGATATGGCACTTGGGGAAGTCATCATCAGGATGACAAATAAGGGGGAAGTGCTGCTGGTTGGTGACTTCAGTCTGCCATGTGTGGATTGGAGCCATCCAGCTACAGCCAGAGTTGAATTGAGGTACAGGGAGCAAACATGGAACGTTGACATAGAGGCCCACCTGGATAATTAATAGGGGAGGGCCCAGGGTGTCACACATATCAGTATTCCACTTCAGTATAATACACTATCTCTGTGTTTGCATGTTACATTTACTTACAGAGAAAATGTAAAAAGCAAATAGATGATAAAAATCATTCTGAGAGTTTAGCGGGTAGCCAGGTACCCAACAGAGGAGGCTCACCTCAAAATTTCCAAGTATTGTGGTGGGCCAGTCTGACTCTGGCTGTAGCTTCATCAAGCAGGGTCATCCTTGACTTCCTACAAAGGGCTTTATTTCTGGCAGTTAGTCAACAAACTCACTAGGGACAGGGCAGTACATTGCTCAGAATCACCCCAAGGTGAGGGGCATGTTTGCCAAGTCTGACAATAACCTCCCTTTCCAGGGAGTTATTACTGGCAAATACAGGAAGGAAATAAGAAAAACATTTCAGATGCTATATTTAGACAAGGTGTCTGCTACCCTTAACTATCACAATCTTCCCACCTCTGTGGCATACACTGAAGATGTTAAGCTGATTACAGCATTCATATGCTTCATTTAGGAAGATGTGGCCTCCTTTGAGACACATATGACATAGATGTCCAGCTGAGTAGGAAAGTCGCATAAGCCTTAATCTCTCACTCTGAAACATTTTAAAACAATAGCTAACACTGCCCTGAGGACAGCTGCCCTTAAAAATTGGTCATGTCCCAACAAAACCTAAAACTTCCCCTCACAATTAAAGCAATAATCAGACCACTCAGTCATTTGCTTACTGTCTCTAAAGTAGCCTTACAACATTGCATCCCCATTTAAACAACTAATTTTTAAAATAAGATATGTCCATTAGCAGTTGGGGTACAGTTCAAACAAAAGTCACAAGAGGTGCTGCTCTGGTGTTGTGAGAACCAGTGGTATTTAAAGCAGGACAAATCTCCATGCAAGTCGAAAATCACTTTTAAAGGTCCAGTATTTAACTCCATTCTTCTTTATCTAGCAAGCACAGTTAAATGTCCTAGGTAAATGCAAATCTTATACATATATATCATATACAATCCCTCTGTCACTATTAGTCAGTTAAAAACTAGCAGAAAAGCTGAGGACCAAAAGATCTGGACTCACTCACCACCATCAACACCATGACAAGGTATAATTCAGTAAGGAAGGACACCACACCCATCTATGTTCCTGCTGGTGAACTCCAGTTGTTGAACCTAACATGGAAAAACAGGCAATTTCCTCTAAATTGGGGCCAGAAGCAAGTGATTTGATACCTTTTATGGGACCAACATAGATGTAACAAAAAGAACAACTGGAGTGAAAGCAAATGGTGAACTCGAAGGAAGTAGTGTTGGAACTATAGCACAGTCACTGCAACAGTGTCATGGCACATAACATCTGGCACCATTTTATGGTCGGTTTGCATCAGCAGCATCAGGGGCTGCAGTATTCTATTTATATAATTAAATGTGATGAAACTGAAATAAATCAAGGTTTTGCAGGTAACCTTCAATGTGTAGCATTATTTCTCACTGTTATCTACCCATTCTCCAGGAATAATGTTTCTCAAACAAGGGTTGCAGAATTTTTCTTTAAATATCCTGGTACATGAGGATAAACATTCTCAGCTCTACTTCCATCACCAAACTAGGGCAAGCCATCAGGCAAGACGCATGCATGGACACCAGCCCAGCCGCAAATGTGAACAGCCTAGTAGTATAACATATAGAGAAGTTAAAGAAAACCTTAAAAAAAAAACAGTGAGGAAATGGTCCTCTTAAATGTCTTTATAAGTGACATTGCAGAAGAACGGGTAGAGAATGTATGCCTTTTTGCAGATGACACTAGAATCTGTAATAAAGTGGATAATCAGGATGGCTGGAGAAAATGCATAGTGACCTTGGGAAACTCCAGGAGTGGTTACAAGTATGGCAGTTGGGTTTTAATGCCAAAAAGTGTTGAATCATGCACTAAGGGCATAGAAACTAGGAGCAGAGTACCAGATTTTTTTGGGGGGGGTGCTGACTGTTACTAAATAGGAAAGGGAACTTTGAGTTATCTTATCTCATGACCTTGAAGTGGCAGGGCTGTGCATCATAGCAGTGGGTAGGGCCACTGGGATGTTGCAATGCATAGGGAGAGGTATCTACATCAGGAGGAAGGAGGTGGTGTTGCATCATATCCTTCACTGGTTCATGCCACCTGGATTACTGTGTCCAGTTCTGGAGGTCGCACCTCAGAAAGGACATGGACAGGTTGGAGGCAGTTGACAGGAGTGCTGCTAATATGGTGCTGGGGTTGTATCAAATGTGCAATGACAAGACACAGGGACATCAGCATGTACCCTGGAAAGGAGGTGAATGGGAGAGGACATGATAGAGACCTACACGTACCTCACGGGGGTGAACATGGAGCAGAGGTGGGAGCTTCTTTTAAATGAGAGAGCACAAGAACCCGAGGTTAAGCAAAAAAACTGGGAGGGGGGTTTAAGAGAGATGTGAGGAAATACTATTTTCTGTATTGCTTTACATTGTCAGTGGAGAGTCAGTACACATGGGTAATGAACAGCCCTACTTGGGGTAGTGGCACAGCCAAAAGCTGTCAATTACCATACAACCTTGGATATATGAACATTCTGAAAGCTGAGATTTTCCAATTTTTGCTGTGTCCACTGGAAGGGATAGGCAGCATAGAAGAGCTCAGTCAAAAGTTCTTCATTCTGGTTTGTTATTTTCTAGGCCAGATTTGTGCAGCTGTAAAGCAGGTTTGGGCTACCTGATTTCAGAGAGCAACCTCCAATTTAGAAATCATGTCTGTTAAGCTGCAACTTTCAAATTGACTATCCTGCTATCACTTTACCTCATTTTTACTGTGTACTGCGCATGAACTGGGGGCCACATGCCAATGCTTTTAAACAGGGTGTTTTGCAAGTCTCCCTTGTTTTTTTTCTCAGCCTGGTGCCATTTTCAGGTAAGTGATTTTGTAATTTGAGGGGAAGGGGCAGAGTTTGTATGTAGCCTGGGACTGGCCCAGCCTGTTTTCTTGCTCCTCCTTCCATCTGCATTCTCTGGAAGATGGACTCTCCCTCCCTTTGTTCCCTGCTCTCTAATGACTGTTTAGTGATTCTCCCGAGTGTTTTGTAGTAATTTGTCTGCCTCAGCAATGTGAGACTGTTGGTGCTTGGGGTGACTGTGTAGAGTTGGGGGGGTTTATAATATGAGGTCTCAGAGCAGTCCCTGTGCTCTGGTACTTTGTTTCATAGAAACATAGAATTTGACGGCAGATAAGGACCGCTTGGCCCACCCAGTCTGCCCATTTCCCTACCTACTGGATAAGCTGTAGATCCTAGTTAACCAGCAACCTACTTCTTCTTAACCCCACACCCTAGAATTGCCTTATGACTGTCCCATGCATGCTTGAATTCCACCACTGATTTTGACTCCACAACCTCCTCCGGAAGGCCGTTCCATGCATCCACAACCCTCTCTGTGAAAAATACTTCCTTAAATTACCTCTGAGCCACCCCCATCTTCAAATTGTGCCTCTTGTTCTTGCACACCTTTTTTGAAAGATGCTACCCTCTTGACTTTGTTGATTCCTTGACGTACTTGAAAGTTTCTATCACCTCTCCCTCCTTTCCTCAAGGCTATACATATTAAGCTCCTTAAGTCTCTCTTCATATGTCTTCTGATGCAGATCCTGCACCATTTTAGTTGCCCTCCTCTGGACAGCTTCCATCCTGTCTATGTCTTTGTGGAGATTGGGTCTCCAGAACTGCACACAGTACTCCAGATGGGGTCTCACCAGCTGTCTGTACAGAGAGATAATAACTTCCTGTTTTCTACTGGTGATGCCTCTCCTATGCATCCCAGTAACCCCCAGCCTCCTTGCTGCCCTCTCACATTGCTTGCCCACCTTTAGGTCATCTGATATGACTACCCCAGGTCCCTTTCCATTTTGTTGTTGTTAGTATCTCACCCCATTGTGTACTCTTCCTGGGTTTTGTTTCCCAGGTGCATTACCTTGCACTTCTTAGCATTGAATCTAAGCTGCCATACATTTGACCATTCCTCTAACCTTGCCAAGTCCCTTCTCATCCTTTCCACCCCACCCTGTGCAT
Source organism: Neoceratodus forsteri (assembly GCA_016271365.2). NCBI lineage: Eukaryota > Metazoa > Chordata > Ceratodontiformes > Ceratodontidae > Neoceratodus > Neoceratodus forsteri. Next base: position 279,682,212 of record JADMNL010000026.1, on the reverse strand, counting down.
CAACTCTGTTGCAGATCTTAGTGTCATCTGCAAAGAGACCTACTTTTCCTTCCAGTCCTTCCGCAATGTCGCTTATGAAGACATTGAAGAGGACCGGTCCTAATACTGAACCCTGCGGTACCCCACTAGTAACCTCCTTTCTTCTGAGGGACTCCATTTACTATTACTCTCTGTGTCCTATTCTCCAGCCAATTTTACCCAGGCTGTCATCTTGGGACCCACTCCCAGGCTGGCTAACTTGTATATTAATCTTTTGTGTGGGACTGTGTCAAATGCCTTGCTAAAGTCTAGGTAGGCCATGTCCACAGCCCCTCCCTGATCTACTACTTTGGTCACCCAGTCAAAGAAATCTATCAGATTTGTCTGGCATGACCTACCCGCTGTGAATCCATGCTGCCTAGGGTCCTGTGCCCCTCTGGCCTCTAGATACTCGACAATTCTTTCCTTCAGAAGTGATTCCATCATTTTCCCTATCAATGAGGTTAAACTAACAGGTCTGTAGTTTCCTGTTTCTGCCTTGCTCCCACTTTTGTGAAGGGAATCACATCTGCCCTCCTCCAGTCCTCGGGTACCACCCTTCCTCCCATGATTTGTTAAAAGAGTAGTCAGTGGTGTCACTAGTTCTACCCTTAGTTCTTGTAGAATTCTGGGATGAATCCCATCAGGCCCCATTGCTTTGTCCACCTTCAGTTTTAAGAGTTCTTTCAGAACCCTTTCTTCTGTAAATGGGCTGGTATCAACTTCTGTATCCAGAGTGTTACTACTGTTTGTTTTATGTACCACCCCTTCTAGTTTAGTATCTCTGCCTTTTCACAGTCTCCCTCTGCCCACCCTACCTCCCCTTTATTAAGCCTCACTATCCCTCCCTTGGTCTTCCTTTGCTCCCTGATGTACCTATAAAAGGTTTTATCCCCCTTCTTAACTGAGTTGGCTATCTTTTCCTTGGTTTGGGCCTTTGCTGTTCTGACTGCCTTCCCAGCTTCCTTTGCTTTAACTGATACAGTTCTCTGTCCTGCTCCTTCTGCGTATTCCTTGTACTTCCTGAATGCTTTTCTCTTGAACCTTCACTCACTTCCTTTGATAACCATAGTGGTTTCTTACATCGCCTTGTTTTGTTTATTTGCTTCACACAAAGGCTCGCTACCTCTGTGATGGCCATTTTTATTATTCCCCATTGTTCTTCCACCCCTCCTTCCTGCCCATTTGCTAGTGCATTCCTTAAGCAGTCACCCATTTTGGCAAAGTCAGCCCTCCTAAAGTCCAGTACTTTTGTCTTTGTATGGCTTGACTCTATTGCTGTGTTTATTGTGAACCATACTGTTCGATGGTCGCTAGTTCCCAGATGGCTACCCACTTCTACATCTGTGATCTTCTCTCCATCTCCATTTGAGAGAATCAAGTCTAATATTGCTCCCTACTCATACTGTTCTTGGTATTTTCTAGTTTTGCACTGTGTTGGGTGACTCGTGGCTGGCATTATGCTGATCAGCACATTTTTGTCAGCTTTGATAAGGCATGCAATTTCTAACCATTGCTGGCATATTGCAATCATGTTTCATGCCCTTGCTTCCTTCTGCACTCCTTTGGGTATGAGTTTCCAGGCTCTTGGTGGTCAGGTGTGCTCACCCTCGGCGTGGTGATGTCATGCATGTCAACATGATGTCATCACCCTAACATGCATTTGTGCACATATTGTACCTTGTGCTGTCTTCTGCACTGGTGTTTCTTCTGTTTTAAGCAGCATTGTGACTTTTTGTCTGGCAGCATTTCTTTCTGCAGCCCAGGTTGAATCCAGAGCATTCCTCTAACAGAATACGGAACATTTTCTCCTTCTAGGAGGCTTTTCAGGACTCTGGACTTATATTTTTACTGAGGAGACTCTGCAGCTTAGGGCAGGCTCCCCACCTCAGTGAGTGGTCCATTTTCTGGATATGAAATAAATCGGCTGGGGGAGAACAACAATAAAATGAGGCTATTACATTTTGTTTTAGGGGCACATTTTCTTGTATATCTCTGCATTTTGGCATAGGACAGTGGCACCATGGCCTATCAGAGATCTGTAGATTTTAAGCACTAGAAGACCTACAGGAGAATGCTGAGCCTCTTCCCTACTGGGGTCTTACTGTTCTAATTGTGTAATGCAATGTAACATGTCTGTTTTGGTCTGCCTTAACTGGACCTCCAGACAAGGGGGTGCACCTGGGGTTCTGACTGTCAAGAGAATGACACAGGTGGCCAAGGGAAAGCTCCTGACCCATCTGTACTATTTGATGAGGAGGGGGAGTAGATGGAGCCTGAAGAAAAATATTTCAATCCTTCCTGTTTAATAAAAAGTCACTCTCCTATCATAGCTATTAAGAGCACATCGCTCAATTCACTTTCGCTATTTTGACTTCGCCCATATTGAGTCACTCAAAGAGTTGCACTATTCATGGGATACCCACCTCCATTATGCTTGCAGGGGAAGGATCCTCTTGCTGCTGTTGCACTGAAATCCACAATACACTCCCCCTCTATTTCGCTGGTTTCCAAAATTCTGAAAGGGATGGAAACCACCTCAGGACTGCTGCTGCCATGCACCTTCTCAACCTCTTGATGTCGGGTTTGTTTTCTGTTGCTGTTTTGTCACTGGGAGTTGTCCCTTCTTATCCTGGATATCCTTCAAGATGTCCTCCAATCCAGAACCAAATAAAAGTCCACCTTCAAAATCCAGGTTAAACAACTTTACATTTGACAGCAGCAACCCAATGCCTGAGGCAAACACCATGCAAAAATATTTTCCCCTTCTGAATCCAGGGGACTGAAAAGTCAAGTCTCTGGGTAGTTTCAGTCCCCTAGGTTTAGAAGGGGAAAATATTTTTCATCTGGTGTCCATGGCATCTGCCTTTCTGGGAATGCCACAGTAGACATGTTGTGGATGTCTACACACTCCCCTTGTCACATTGTGGCAGCTATGCACGGTGTTTGCCTCAGGCATTGGGTTTTGGAAACCAGTGAAATAGAGGGGGAGTGTACTGTGGATTTCAGTGCAACAGTAGCAGAGGATCCTTCCCCTGCAAGCGTAATGGAGGTGGGTATCCCATGAATAGTGCAACTCTTTGAATGAGTCAATATGGGCGAAGTCAAAATAGCTAAAGTGATTTGGGTGATGTGCTCTTAATAGCTATGAGGATTACGAGCACATTGTAATTTGAGTTGCTACATTCTGCAGTTGTTTGGAAGAGTATCTGTTGGTTTGTTGATTGGGCCTGTTCCAAGCTGGCCATCTAGTGTGCTGGATAAAGTCGCCTTCAAGTCAGGTGACCTGGGTTTGGGACTGGCTGTCTAAAGGTATTTTTGTTTTACTAATACTTGGTTTTTTTTTCAGTTGTTTTGAAGTCCCATGCCCCTACTGTTCTAACTTTGTGCCCCCCACCTGTAGGTTGCCCCCCAGCATTCTCCCCTTTCACCGTCTGTTCCCTGAAGTAGCCCCTCCCATGCTTTCCACTCTCCCCCATTGTCATGCCCCACTTGGGGTTGATTATTTTAATTTGGAGGGATGGTAGGTGCGGGGGCATGGCCTGCCGCATAAAAAGTAGGAAAGCAATGGTATTGACTGTGATAGTGAGTAATTGTAGCTGTTTGTGATGGGCACTATAGTGCACATCACCATTTTGCTTTTCAGTGATGTGCAGTAGCTGTTTTTGTTGGTGTTGTTATTTAGGCGCTGTTATCACATGGAACCATGGAGGTGTAAGACAATGAGGTGGTAACTCCCGAATGAATGTACGTGGGCTTTCTCTGCCCCCTTCCTTTGGTGGAAGAGTGCAAAACATTTACAGAGATGGGCCCAGATAACATCAGACACCTGGATGCTGGAAGTGCTGGCTCTAGGATGTGACATAGAAATTGCAACAGTGCTCACAAGAGATCATTTCCTGCAATCTCCAGGGCCCTAGAACATTAAGAGATAGGCAACAACCCAGACCTTGGATCACTTGTTAAAGATTGGGGGGCCATCAGCAAGGACAGTCTGGGATTCTACTCAGTTTACTTTCTGGTCTCAAAGAAGTCAAGGTGGTTCCAACTGATTGAGGACCTGAAGCACCTAAACAAAGTTTGTTTGACACATGACCTTCAAGATATATAGAAACAGAAATTGTCAGCAGAAAAGGACTACCAGGCCCACCAAGTCTGCCTAAATTGTCTACCTAAAGGTAGAGTCCTTGCCATCAATCATCTGGGCCATCCATCCGGGTGGACTATTTAGTGGCCATAAATCTGAAAGATGCCTATCTCCACATCCCCATTCACCAGGTACACTAGAAGTTTCTGAGGTTCATGGTTCAGGGGCAGCATTTCCAGTACCAGACACTTCCCTTCGGGCTGGTGACTGCGCCCCAAGTATTCTTGAAGATTCTGATCATACTAGTGATGCAGCTGAGACAGGAGGGGCATCACATCTTTTTCTTCCTCTCTTCATCTAGGAAGGAGACCCTGATATGAAATACTTAGTGGCTGAGCAGACAGCCATTGGTCTCTACTCACAAGCGTCTCTGGATTCTGGGGTTGAGACTGCATCAATAGATCTATGTCTGTGGGGCCCACTTGCGTATGGAGTCCCTCTTGAATGGGATGCTCAAGGCCTGGAATCTAGCCTCGCAAGACTACAAAGCCCTGATTGTGCATCCTTGGTCAGTCTGACAATCACTGGCTTAGTGGCAAAGTCCCAAGAATCTCAGCAGGGGGTTTCTCCTGGAAGACCTGCTACAGTTGATCTTGACAGCTGATGCCAGAATGTCAGGCTGGGGTGCAGTCCTGGACAATATCTCTGCCCAAGGCATTTGGGCAACTCAGGAGCTGTGGCTTCAGGTAAAGTGTATTGAATTTGAGGGCAGAACAACTGGCCGTTCTTCATTTACACAATCAAATATGGTCTAAGGTAATGAAGGTAAGGTTGGACAACACCGCCACCATGTTATTCATAAACAAGAAAGGAGACAGAAGAAGCAGGGAAGTGCTGGCAAAAGTGCTGCGTGGGTGGAAAAAAAAAACTGGACTATCAGCTGTTCATCTGGCAAGAGAACCGAACATCCAGGCCAATTGTCTGAATCCAGAGGCAGTCCATCCAGGGGAATGGATGTTGAACTTTGAGGTGTTTGAACTCTTGTGCAGAAGGTTCAATCACCCTCAGATTCAGCTCTTCACAACAAAGGAAAATGCTCGGGTACCGAAGTTATGCAGTTGGCACCTGTGTCCTCAGGCAGAGATGGTGAATGCTATGTCTCAGACATGGGATTTCTTCAGAGTGTGCTTGTTCCTTCTGCTAATGCTATTTCCCATAGTTATTCACAAGACAAGGTGCTCAAAAGGAAGCTTCCTTCTACTAGCCCCAGAATGGCTATGTTTCTTAGACCTTGGGAATTTAGCAGGTTCTGTTCTAACTTCTGTACCATGGGGACCATCTCTTCCAAGGGTCCGTTCTGCATTTAAACCCAAAGGCGGTATAGCTGGTGGTCTGGATCCTTAGAGGAGAAGATTAAGACAGGGTTTTTCCAAAAAAGTGGTGGATACCCTAATGGCCAACAGGAAAGTGTGTATGTCTGCAGCCTATGACCATGCGTGGAATACCTTCTTGGTTTGGGCCAGAGATAGAGGTAATAGACCTTCCTCAGCTACGGTTCCACAGATTTTGTATTTTTTGCAGGCGAGGGATTCGCGTTGAGCACCCTGGGAGGTCAGGAGTCTGCACTAGGAGCAGACCTGAGAAGTTCATGTGCTCATCCATGGGGGACTAATAGGGAGGTTGTCTATTTTGTAAGAGTAGTTAGCAGAAGCAGACCATTGTTTCTATCCCGAGTGCCACTGTGGGACCTGAATTTGATGTTGAATGCTCTTTGTAAGGCCCATTCGAGCCTCTTTTATCAGTGCCATTAGATATCCTGTCATACAAGGTGTGTTTTCTAATTGCAGTGTGCTCTGCCAGAAAGACTGATGAACTTCAGGGGCTGTCCCACAAAGAACCTTACCTTATCATTTATAAGAAAAAGGTGGTATCTTTTGTTTCTAAGATACCTACAGCTTTTCATGTCAATCAGGAAATCTGTCATAGTCCCTTCTCAAAGGAGACCAGTCAGGTTTTTGCAGATTCACCCCTTTTTGCCAACACCAGGGGCTGTACCCCAGCTTCAGAGAGTATGCACAAGCCTGGAATTATTATGCCATCACCCTCTAGGACAACTCCCACTATCTCTCATAACGTTCTACTATATTGAACAGTCAGGAGATTTCACCTTTTCATAATTTAAGGATTAAGTGCAAAATGGAAATAGGAGCTCAAATAGACTTAGAACAATGGACTGGAAGGCTAAAATGGGGTTGGCAGGTAACAACTTCACCCACGTGGAAAAAAATTTAATTGGAAGGTGCTAGTACAATTTTTCCTAACTCCGGTAATAACTAAACATTTCAGCTCTACCCATTCAGACCATTGCTGGAGGAACTGTAGGGGATGGGGAACACATTTCCATATCTTCTGGACCTTCCCAGAAATCCTTGAGTTTTGGCAGGCTATTCATTTACAAATTCAAAGATTGACTGGGATTCATATCCCCTATACTTTTACAGATTTAGTATTGGGTCTCCCCACTCAACTTTCTGGATACAAGGAAGCAAGAGACCTAGGTCAAATGCTTAGGCGGTAGCATTGAAATGCATAACCTCCAGATGACTTTCCTCCCTCCCACTTACCCTGAATGAATGGCAAACAAGAGTGAAGGAATTGGAAAAGATGGAGATTATCGCCAGCTGCCTTCAACTACAACACAAGAAATTTTTAAACATATGGCACTCATGGCACCAATTTTACTTTAACTCAAACTGTCAATTAAATTGAGGAATGATTGTGTGGGTCTGGATATGGATGGGGGGAGAACAGGGGTAACGTGCACAAGAAGGTTTTTATTAATACATTTTTTTCTTTGTAGTTTATGATTTATTGACAATCTAAGAATGGTTGTAAAAACTTGACTGTTGAGAATTTGAATGAAGTTGAGATTTTACTGTCAGATGATAAACAGCATAGTTAACTATAGTTGGCTTATTTTTTAATGCTGACAAATGTTGATGTTCTTTATTGTATTGATTAGTATGTAATAACCTGATATCCTGATCAGTAAAGCATTCTGAAGTTAAACCAGATCAGGAAATCTGTCCACTGTCCTTCTATATTAAGCCAGTAAATCCAAAGGAACATGAGCTGTGCAACTTGGATTTGTGCTGGGTAGTCAGGACATACCTGAAAGGGGTAACAGAATTCAGGAAGTCTGAAAGTCTGCTTGTTCTTTTTGGGGCAGCAAAAGAGGATCAGAAAGCTTCCAAGGCCACCATGGCTAGGTGGGTGAGGGCTTGCATAACCAGCCTATGTGGAGAGAAGACAAGAGCTCCAGCTCTCACTCCATCAGGACTCAGACTTGGGCAGAGAGGGGTGAGGCATCTGTGTTGTAATTGTGATAAACAGCAATATGGTCCTCCATTCATACATTCACTAAGCATTATAGATTGGATGTACAAAGTTCCGCTGATACAGCCTTTGGTCACAGACTGTTGCAGGTGGTGGTTAGTAGATAGTTATTATTTAGCACCCATCTGGGTTATACATGTGACAGTATTCTCCCCCACCCAGTTGGGAAATGGGTACTGCTTCTAAAAACCCATACATATCGACTCCCCATTGACAACATGGAGTGTTACAGAAATGAAGAATTCCTTCATACTTACAGTATTTTCCTTTTCTGTTTGCTCCAACGTTGTTAGTGGGGCCTCTCCGGGGAGCCCATGGCTCCTTTTGGAAAATATTGTCTGATATATCTCGGCCATTTGCATTTCTGCAAGGACGGCAATTTTAACTGCTTATCCAGCCTTATATGCTAGCATGAAAATATTTACAGGCACACTGATTAGCAGGTGGAGATATTCTGAACACTGTATTTTTTTTTCCCTCCTGTTACAGGTTAGAGCTTGTCTTGTTTTTGGCAGTTGTACTTGCTGTTATTACTGTTCATGCATCTTTATGTTACAAGTGTTATCAGCAGAATGCTAGCCTTGTCAAGAGACTAGTGTTTGGATGCCTTAAGGAAATGTCTGCAGGTGTGGTCAACAGGACTCTGCCAGCCAGAGCTCCAGAGTAAGGTAGGGCATCAAGTAACCCTTCCTATAAAGTCAGATCTTTTTACATGTTCACTGTTTGGTGTTAGATTAAGGAGATAATTAATTGACCTGGGTGTTTTGCAGATTATTAGGTACATAGCATATCAGTACAGTGGACAGAGGTGACAGGAGAATCTTAGCTCTCTGAATTTTCCTGTGCCCAAGATTCTATGTTGATTGACAGCTTTGGGCTATGCCACTACCCAGTAGGGGTGTTCATTACCTGTATGCATTGAGCCCCCATTGACAACGTTGGAGCTGACAGAAAAGGAAATTGCAGTAAGTATGAAGTAATTTCTCCCCCACTGAAAGAGTGGTGGATGCCTAGAACAGACTGCCAGCAGAAGTGAAAACAGTAGGGGACTTCAAGCAAGTGTTGGATAGGCATAGGGAATTTATTACTAGATCAGCGGGGGGGAACAGAGGGTAGCTGGAGACCCAATAGGGTCTGCCAAGATGGACTATGCAAGGACAGTTTGGATGGGCCAAGTGGTCCTATTCTGGCTACCAATTCTGTTTCTAATGTTGATTCAAAAATTCACAACTGTTGAAAATAAAAGGATTCAGTGCAGCAGCCTTTTGTTGACCAAGAACTGACCCATAAGCTGTTAAGTCAGTGCCACAAGACCTTTACCTATTGTCTGTTAACTCTACCTGGTTTCAAAACTTTACCTCAGTCTCTCAGAAATGATGTATTCCTTAATATTTTGTTCAATTTGTTTTGTACATTTTCGGTTATTTTAATATTATGTTTTATATTAATGATGCTTGATGTATATAATACATCATGTTATTACATTTTTTTTTATTTTTACAATTTTTGACCAGGAAAGGCATACTAAGTGGAGGCATGTTTCTAAGTGCATCCTGGGAGAACAGGGAAGTTAAGTAACTTGCTCATAGTAACACAGTATACAGGTGGTGACTATGGGAGTTCTCCATGTTTGCAACTCCATGCTCTTAACCACTTCACTATACTACTTCCCCATGATATGATATGATATAGGATATGCCTTGCCCATTATTATTTTCTAGAGAATTACTATTCCTATTACATACTTTAAAATTATTGTTAGAAGATCCTCTTATGCTTTGCATTGTGCTTGAATGTCATTTAAATTAGTTTTGCTCAGTGGCTTTTTCCTATTGCTTAATAAACACAATTAAGATGTATTCTGGATGTCTGGTAAGGCCTTTGATACTGTGGTGCCTGACATGCTTCTGGGTTAATTATGCCAGTGTGGAATTACACATGTCATACATATGGATTGCTAACTACCTTGAGTGAAAGAAGCAGAGGGCTGTGGTGGATGGAATGTGGAGTGGAGTGGTCACTCAGTGGAGTCCATCAGGTATCAGTACCAGAAACGTTGCAGTCTGAAGTGTTTGTAACACTGTAAACAATGGGGTCTGTAGCAGGCCGCATAAGCTCACTGATAAAACTGAGCTGATCAAGGTGGTAGACTCCCTTGAGCATGATGATAATCTTCAGGAGGACCTGGACAAGCTGACCTCTGGGGTCTCGAATTTAAATTAGTCAAATACAAGGTGTTCCTCTTAGTGAGGAAAAATGAGTTAGGACCTATACAATGGGACTCCTCTTGCTGCAGTGGAACAGGAAAAGGACACGAGGGTCATAATAGACCTGCATGAAAAGTAGGGTTACGAGGGCCATCAAAACATTGGAGTGCCTCAAAAGGGGAGGGGGGATAGTAGGCCAGGTTAAGTAATCCTTCCATTTAGCATGGCCCTGGTCAGCCACTGGCAAACAATATCCATGCACTCAAAAGAACACAAGTGAAATGTGCATAAACATTTTTTATATACTGTACAATTGTATACTGCTGTGACCCTAAATAGTAGGACGTCTTACAATTACAGCAGTAATAGAAGTGGTGTCAGTTTAAAATGATAAGTTGTATAACATAAACAACACAAACTAGTAAAAATAAAAAAAAACGATAAAGTACATTCTTGATAATGATAGAATGCTGCAGAGCTTGAACATTTCAGCATTGATCAATTACTATAAACTACTGGTGTGATCCTGTTTTAGACAGAAGTCCATCTTCTTCCAAGTTGTGTAAGTGGGGGTGCTTTGAAACAACTGAGAAGCTGCATGGGATATGCTATATTGGACTAGATATCTGAAACGAATCTGTCTCTCTCTTGCTTACATCTAAGGGAAGTTTTCCTTACTTTTACATTGGTATTGCTTTGTGTTTAATTATTTTAGTTTTTAAATCAGGAAGGGGGTTTTCAAACCTGCTTATCTTGTCAGCATCTTTAGAAGGGCTGAAATAACTGCATATTTGATTTTTCTTTGTGGTTATCTGGACTGATTACTAGAATTCTATGACAATCTGCATCAATATATTTTGCAATATTTGCTGGTGGTGGTTGTGTAATTTAAAATAGCAAAGGCTGCAGTTTGTAATTGGATGCCAAACATAGCCTGAGGTGGAGGAAATTGTCTTCACAAGTCAGGGAGACCTGCATCACAGCCAATTGTCTAGCTTGAACATTTCAGCATTGATCAATTACTATAAACTGCTGGTGTGATCCTGTTTTAGACAGAAGTCCATCTTCTTCCAAGTTGTGTAAGTGGGGGTGCTTTGAAACAACTGAGAAACTGCATGGGATATACTATATTGGACTAGATATCTGAAACAAATCTCTCTCTCTTGCTTACATCTGAGGGAAGTTTTCCTTACTTTTACATTGGTATTGCTTTGTGTTTAATTATTTTAGTTTTTAATTTAGGAAGGGGGTTTTCAAACCTGCTTATCTTGTCAGCATCTTCAGAAGGGCTGAAATATCTGCATGTTTGATTTTCCTTTGTGGCTAAAAAAACACCAGGTTGTTTTGGGGCTGGGGAGGTTTACCTGTGTCTGACTTGGATGTCTGGATTTTTCTCTGTTTGATTAGCAGGGTATTTTCTCTGTCAAATTGTTGTGTAGGGCATCTTGCTGACAGGAAGGCACTCATCGCAGCAGTGGGTGAGAGCTTTTAGCTGATTGTTTTGTGACGTCACAGTTAGGCCCAACCCCTTCCCACCCTCAACCCATCCACCCTGAAATAGTTCCTTTATACTTGAGGTTCTGACATCATTTCCTCAAGAGTGCAAGGTGCATATCACTGATATATTCTCTCTAGCACACTACACTGACAATATAAGCATACACATTGTATAATATATATTTCTATATAACAAACCAATCACACACGCACGCGCACACACACACACACACACACACACACACACAAAAACAAACAAACAAAAAAGTAGATAAACATGTGAGGAGTAGTGCAATGTAATGGCTGTGGGGCAGCAGTCTTACAGGAGTCTTTCTGGAGGCTGAGATGCTGCCCTATTTGCAGACAACTCTCTGCCCTGAGGGAGGAAGTTGCCCGTCTTCAGGCCGCACTGGACAGCAGTAAGGGAACCTTCCCCCAGGCCATACTGGACAGTAGGAAGGGAACCTCCCCCATCCATGGAGCACCACAGCCACCACCACTACCTCAGAGGTTGTGAAGAAAGCACAGCAGTTGGACAACAGTGGGCTCAGGGAGGGTGTGGATGGTGGAACAGAGGCACACCCAGTCAATTGTTCCACTCCACAATCCATACACCATTCTGGGGGAGCATAGCTCCCCTATGGATGCACCCACAGAGAAGACTGATGACAACTGTCACAAGGGAGGTCCACAGGAAGGAGGCAGAGAACATCACAGGGAAAGGAAGCAGATCCTGGTGGGGGACTCAATTATTAGGGGGTTAGAACTGGAGGGAGCAGGGAAAACTGAAGTAAGGTGCCTGCCTGGTGCCACGGCTTGGAGGGACAGGAAGCGCATCCTCAGGATCACGAGAACAGCTGCAAGGGAGTCTGAGCTGGACATCATTGTCCACCTAGGGACAAATGACTTGGCTCATCATGAAATCAGAGCAGTGCAGGAGCACATTGTAGAGTTGGGGAGGGGCCTAAGACAAGTAGCACACACAGTATCCTTCTCATAGGTGCTGCCTGTCAATGGCATGGGGGGAGGCGAGGGTAATTAGCACATGCAGTTTAATGAATGGTTGAAAAAATGGTGTGGAGCACAGGGGTTTGGCTTCATTGGGGACTGGGGTTCCACCTGTAGGGACACCAGCCTATACTGGCAGGATGGTCTGCATCTGTCCAGGAAGGGAACAAGTCTTTTGAGCAATCGGTTTAAATGGTTCATTGGCAAGCTTTTAAACTAGTCAAAGGGGGAGGCACTGATAAGCAGCAGGAAAATCCCAGCCTCTCCCTACAAAACAGGGTACTAAATGAGAAAAAGACCGAGGTAGAAAGGTCAGTGGGGGGATGCTGCAACAGAAGGTAAAGCCATCAAAAAATGGAGAGCAATGAGTACCAATGCCCATAGTCTGGGTAACAAGCTTCCTGAATTAGTGGTCTTGATGGAGGAGGAACATCTGGATATCGTAGCAGTCACAGAAACATGGCACACACAAAACCATGACTGGGATGTAAACATACCAGGATACACTATCTACAGGAGGGACAGGGAGGGTAAAAGAGGAGGAGGAGGAGCTCTTTACATAAGGGAAGGAATAAAAGCAACAGAACAAAAGGGTAAACAGGGAGGAGAAGAAGCACTGTGGGTAAATTTGAGACGGGCAATGGCACCACAATCCGCACAGGGGTTGTATACAGACCCCCTTCTCAGGGGGAGGAAATGGACAAGGAAATGATAGAAAGTATACTTAGAATGGCAGAAAAAGGGGAGATATTGCTGATGGGTGATCTGAATATGCCAGATGTTAACTGGAGTGCAGTTGCAACAGCCACTTCGAAGAGTGGGGTTATTCTAGATGCCCTACAGGGGGCATGCCTTAGACAACTAGTATTGGAGCCCACTCAACAGGGAGCAATCTTAGACCTGGTTCTCTCAAATGGAGATGGAGAGAGGATCTCAGATGTAGAGTGGGTAGCCATCTGGGAACTAGTGACCATCAAGACAGTATGGTTCACAATAAACACAGCAATAGAGTCAAGCCATACAAAGGCAAAAGTACTGGACTTTAGGAGGCTGACTTTGCCAAAATGGGTTGAGTGCTCAGGAATGCACTAGCAAATGGGCAGGAAGGAGGTGGAAGAACAATGGGAATAATAAAACTGCCATCACAGAGGTAACGAGCCTTTGTGTGAAGCAAATAAACAAAACAAAATGATGTAAGAAACCACTATGGTTCTCAGGAAGTGGCAGTGAAGGTTCAAGAGAAAAGAAAGCATTCAGGAAATACAAGGAATCACAGAAGGAGCAGGACAGATAACTGTATCAGTTAAAGCAAAAGGAGGCTGGAAGGCAGTCAGAACAGCAAAGGCCCAAACCGAGGAAAGATAGACAACTCCGTTAAGAAGGGGATAAAACCTTTATAGGTACATCAGGACAGATGGAAGACCAAGGGAGGGATAGTGAGGCTTAATAAAGGGGAGGAGGGTGGGCAGAGGGAGACTGTGAAAAGGCAGAGATACTAAACAAATATTTTTGCTCAGTATTTACAAATGAAGAGGAGGAGGTACCTAAAACAAACAGTAGAAACACTCTGGATACAGAAGTTGATACCAGCTCATTTACAGAAGAAAGGGTTCTGAAAGAACTCTTAAAACTGAAGGTGGACAAAGCAATGGGGCCTGATGGGATTCATCCCAGAATTCTAAAAGAACTAAGGGTAGAACTAGTGACACCACTGACTACCCTTTTTAATGAATCATGGGAGGATGGGGTGGTACCCGAGGACTGGAGGAGGGCAGATGGATTCCCTTCACAAAAGTGGGAGCAAGGCAGAAGCAGGAAACTACAGTCCTGTTAGTTTAACCTCAGTGATAGGGAAATGATGGAATCACTTCTGAAGGAAAGAATTGTCAGTATCTAGAGGCCAGAGGGCACAGGACCCTAGGCAGCATGGATTCACACTGGGAAGGTCATGTCAGACAAATCTGATAGATTTCTTTGACTGGGTAACCAAAGTAGTAGATCAGGGAGAGGCTGTGGACATGGCCTACTTAGACTTTAGCAAGGCATTTGACACAGTCCCACACAAAAGATTAATATACAAGTTAGCCAGCCTGGGAGTGGGTCCCAAGATGACAGCCTGGGTAAAGAATTGGCTGGAGAATAGGACACAGACAGTAATAGTAAATGGAGTCCACTCAGAAGAAAGGGGGGTTACTAGTGGGGTACCGCAGGGTTCAGTATTAGGACCGGTCCTCTTCAATGTCTTTATAAGCGACATTGCAGAGGAACTGGAAGGAAAAGTATGTCTCTTTGCAGATGACACAAAGATCTGCAACAGAGTTGATGCACAAGGTGGGGTGGAAAGGATGAGAAGGGACTTGGCAAGGTTAGAGGAATGGTCAAATGTATGGCAGCTTAGATTTAATGCTAAGAAGTGCAAGGTAATGCACCTGGGAAACAAAAACCCAGGGGAAGAGTACACAATGGGGGTGAGATACTAACAACAACAAAAATGGAAAGGGACCTGGGGGTAGTCATATCAGATGACCTAAAGGTGGGCAAGCAATATGAGAGGGCAGCAAGGAGGGCTGGAGGGATACTGGGATGCATAGGGAGAGGCATTACCAGTAGAAAACAGGAAGTTATTATCCCTCTGTACAGACAGCTGGTGAGACACCATCTGGAGTACTGCGTGCAGTTCTGGAGACCCAATCTCCAAAGACATAGACAGAATGGAAGCTGTCCAGAGGAGGGCAACTAAAATGGTGCAGGGTCTGCACCGAAGACATATGAAGAGAGGCGAAAGGAGCTTAATATGTATAGCCTCGAGGAAAGGAGGGAGAGGGGGGACATGATAGAAACGTTCAAGTACCTCAAGGGAATCAACAAAGTCCAAGAGGGTAGCATCTTTCAAAAAAAGAGGTGTGCCAGAACAAGAGGGCACAATTTGAAGATGGGAGGGGGGAGCTCAGAAGTAATTTAAGGAAGTATTTTTTCACAGAGAGGGTTGTGGATGCATGGAACGGTCTTCCGGAGGAGGTTGTGGAGTCAAAAACAGTGGTGGAATTCAAGCATGCATGGGACAGTCATAAGGACATTCTAGGGGGTGGGGGTAGAAAGAAGTAGGCTGCTGGTTAACTAGGATCTGCAGCTTATCCAGTAGGGAAATGGACAGACTGGGTGGGCCAAGCGGTTCCTTATCTGCCGTCAAATTCTATGTTTCTATATAATGACAAATTACACTAATACAGCAATATATCTTTGTCCCACTTTCTAAGGACCAACATTGTGTGCATCATAGTTCAAATTATAATTATCAAAATAGCCTATGGTGTAAAAAATCAAACCAGATACAAGGAAACACCTTGAATGAAGAACTACAAAGAGTACAGCTTAAAGAAGCAAATAGAAATATTGGTAACAGACTTTCACAGGCCAGCACTCCCTGATCCTATTTTGTGGGTACTGAAAGAGTGATTACCTTAGTACAAAAATCCAATATTTTGAAGGAAGGGGATCTGCTGATATAAGTTTGCAGATCTTAAAGAGAAAAACAAAGGATAGTAAGGCAAACCATTGGTAAAAGAAAACATGAATAGGTAACAGTTATACATAATGCTGCATTTTAACAGTTACCCTCTATGTGTCACATGGTCTTTAACTTTGAGCAATATAAATCTTTAACCCCCATCCCCCAAAAAGGCAACAGTTGCAAAAACTCACTTCATGTTAGCACAAGGAATCCTGCTTAATGCTATGCAAATCTCCAAAACAGAAAAAGATGCAGCCAGAAAATAGATGCCAACTTTTAAACTGTAAGCCAAACAAAAGAAAAAAGCTGCACCTGTCAGATCTAGGAAAATATAGCACTGACACTATAGAGGTGTGTCAAATACTTTATTAAAGTGCACCAATAAAAACACTTAATGTTTCAGCTTACAGCTTCATCAGGAGCATAAAAAGCACCCACACAAGACCACTTTAATAGTGGCTTCTCTTAAAGGCACAGTACTAAAAACAAATCAGTATAATGAGTGTGTCCATGCTCAATATGAATATATAGGTTCATAGATTGGGTTTTCATGTCAGTCAGCTACAAGAACCATTTCAGACTTGTCACTATATCAGTGACAAAAAATACCGTTCACTAAAAATGCCACCAACAGTTTAATCTGGTTCAAGGTCAGTTGACATTCATCTGTATACCCCTCCCCTTGGTTGTACCTGAAAATAGGCAGAATTTGTCTAGTGCACTTACCCGGTCAACAACAACAAAAAAAAACGAAATATGTTTATCCAACAATTTGTTAAAAACTGTCATACTGGGCACTTTCATAACCTCCTTTGGGAGTGTATGATCCACCACCTTTTGGTTAAACCAATGCCCCTTCATACTGGTTTTATATATTTCCCCTTTTAGTTGTTTCTGGTGCATTCTCATTTCTCTCCCAGTATCCTTTTTTCTGCCCAACCCTGCAGCTTCCCACATTACCTCGTCCTTAAAGGCTTTATACATTTAACACAAGTCACCTCTAGTTTTTCTATATCCTAATGAACGTAAGTCCAAGTCCTAAAGTCTCTCATTGTATGGTCTACTCCTCACTGATCAGATTTTTGTTTTACTAAATCTTCTCTGTACCTTCTCCATTAAATTTGTACAGCCTTTACTTTGGGTTGTTGAAAAGAGAACCCCGTACTCCAGAATTGGCCTCACCAATGACCTAAAAAGTGGAACTAATACCTCCCCTCTTCTACTTTTTATATTCCCTATTACACCATTGGCTTTTTTTTAATCACTTCTTTATTATGCACATCAAAGTTTAGCTTACTATTGATTAACACCTCTAGATCTTTTTCATTCTCAGTGATGGTTATGACTTCATTTATCTTCTATTGTGCACGTGGATTATTATGCCCTAAATCTATAACCCTACACTTGCTCTCATTGAATTGGAGTTTATGCTTATTCACCCACACTTCTAGATTATATAGTTGGTTTTGTAAATTATTTATGTATTCAACATCATTTACTGTTGCCCCCCACCTTCGTTTTGTCTACGTACTTCCGCAGTCAGGCTCCCCCTGTTACCTGCATACTTAACACAAAGGTGGCAAACAGCAGTAACCCCAGCACCAATCCCTCGGGAACCCCACTCGTAACTCTCCCCCAGCCAGATAGATGTCCCCTAACCTGAACCCTTTGCAACCTTTCTTCCAGCCATGATTGTATCCATCTTACTATACTCTTCTCCCACTCCCATCCCAAGTAACATTTCTATTAATATATCATGTGACACTGAGTCTAACGTTTTCATGTAATCAAGGTACACTACATCAACTGGCATACCCTGATCCAGTACCTAGCTAACTGGTTTGAAAAAATCCATTAGGTTTGTAACACAAGACCTACCCAGTACAGACTTGTGCTGCGTAACATCTATTGTTCCTTGTCTTTTCGGGTTTTCTTCCAGAATGGATTTTATAAAACTTGCCATCACTTTCCCCAAAATTGCTGTGAAGCTAACTGGATGATCATTTTTTGCTTTGGCTTTGTCTCCATTTTTGTGTATAGGCGTTGTGTGGGCTAGTTTCCATTCTCTCAGTGCTGTTCCCTCCTGCAGAGATTTGTTAAATAGCATTGTAAATAGTCCCGCCAGTTCTCCAGCCATGTTTCTAAGGATAAACGGGTGAATCCCATCAGGCCCACATGATTTATGTACATTCAAGGAACTTAGTTTATCATATACCATCTTTTAAGTAATTACATAACTGTCTCCTTCACTAACCTCACATTCTGTTTTCTTCTTTTGTTCCTTTTGCACTTGAAATACACTCAGGAAGTAGCTATTAAACATATCTGCTATCTTCATCTCACCATCTATTGTAATATCCCTATCCTTTAAACTATAAAGTTGTTTCTACCCATTCCTAAGGCTCCCAACATAATTGTAAAATTGTTTACAGTTGCTTTTTTCTTGGGCCAGTTTTAATTCAGCCATAGCCTTGGCTTTGTTAATTATCCCCTTACATTTAACAATAACAATAATAATACGCTTTATCTATTGTAAGCGCAGTTCAATAAATGCCAAAACGCTTTCAGAATGACATAAAACAGTACATTTTAAAACCCTTAAAAATGCAGAATACCATAATTTAGTTATCAGGATAAGCAAGAGAGAATAAAAATTTTCTTATTGCAGATTTAAAGCTCTCCACGGTTGGGTACCCTCGTATCCAATGAGGTAGAGAATTCCACAGGGTAGGAGTAACAAAAGCAAATGCATGGGCTCTAGAAGTCTTCAGATGAACCCTGGGAATCTCTAGTAATCCCTCATCAGCTGAGTGGAGTGATCAGAGAGGGCAGGAGGGACAAAGAAGCTCTTGCAGATAACTCGGTCCTTGTTCATGTAGGGCATTATAGGTCAGCAAGCCAACCTTGAAGGTGAGCCACCACTGAACTGTCAGCCAGTGCAGTCCACGCAGCATAGGTGTGACATGGCTAGCTCGAGAAAGCCCAGTCAGCAACCTAGCCACAGTATTCTGCACCAGCTGTGAGCAACGGATATCAACCACTGGATGCCCTAGGTACAGGGCGTTAAGTAATCAAGGCGGGAGGTATCAAAGGCATGGACCAATGTTGGTAGATCATTGGGAGGAACAAAATGCTTAATCCAGGCGATATTCCTCAGAAGGTAAAATGAGGTCTTGATGTCGGATGACACCTGAGATTTCAGTGTCAGCCCCTCATCAAAAATAACACCCAGACTCCGCACCTGTTCAGAGGTCAACAGCTGCTGATCACCTAGCAAAAGCCTAGAGGCCTGCTGAGCCAAAGACCCCTCTACCCAACAACCTGGGTCCACCACCAAAACCTCAGTTTTGTTATTTGTTCAGCCTCAGCCAGTTGGCACTCATCAGGTCCTGGATCTCTGCAGGGCAGCTAGTAAACACCGAGACTACATCATCCTGGCCAGGTACAAAGGACATGTATAGCTGAGTATCATCTGTGTAGCAGTGAAAACTCAAGTCATACCACCTTACAATGTCTTCCAATGGGACCATATAGACCGCGAACAGCATAGGCGATAGCACAGAGCCCTGGGGTACCCCACATGGCAGAGAGAATGCGTCAGAAGAATAAATTCCCAACACAACTCTCTGAGATCTACCAGTGAGGAATGAGTGGAACAATCTAAGGACTGTCCCTGACAGCCCACAGATAACTGGGTGTTCCAGCAATGTGCCATGATTCATGGTGTCAAATGCGCACAGAGATCAAGGAGTACTAAGATGGAACACCTCCTCCAATATCTCGCTATCAGGAGATCATTAAGCACCCATACCAGGGCAGTCTCAGTGCTGTGCCTCTTCCTGAAACCCAGCTGGAGAGGATCGTAGATATCATGAATGGTAAGACAATCATCTAGTTGCAGCACAACCACCTTCCCAATAACCTTGCCTGCAAAGGGCAGGTTACAGACTGGTCTGTAGTTAGTGAGACAATCCAGATCGAGCAAGGATTTCTTAAGGAGAGGCATCACCACCACCTCCTTCAAGGAGTCAGGAAACTCACCTTTCTCAAGCAAACTGCAGACTATCTCAGCCAGGATCAGGCCAATGACCTCCATGCACCCCACCAGGAGGCGAGTTGGGCCCAGGCCAAAACTACAGCAGGTCGATCACATACTCTGCATGATTCTTATGACATCCATGATTGCCAGCTGGTTGAAGGTCGACCAGCCAAACTGAGGTTCAGCAACCTCCAACCGACCACCGCCCTGCCCATTGGAGTGAGCCAGGCAGATTTCTGATCTAATGCCAGCAACCTTATACACAAAGAAGCAAGCAAACTCATCACATTTATCCTGTGTCAAAGCTCTGCAAACTTGCAGACAGGCTGGATTGCACAGTCTGTCCACAGTTCAGAAGAGCTGAGTTGGTTGGGTCCTTGCAGTTGTGATCTCCCTGGACAGGAACTTTGCCTTCTTAGAGGAGATCACTGATTGATAGTCTGAATAGTGACCCATCAATCTAAGCCTGTGAGCATCAAGACCAGATTTCTGTCCGTGTCGCTCCATCCTTTGTCCCTCTCTCCTTATATCCCTCAATGTCCCGTCAGACCAAAGGGACTGAGGGTGATGGGTGAGGGGGTGAACGTGAATAGGAGCAATAGAGTCCAGAGCCACCATCACCACCATTTGATAGACCTGTAGTAGGTTGTCTGGCCCCCCTTACTAGCAGTTGGAAATCCTGATAGATCCAGCCTTGCCAACAGACCAGCTGGGATTAATCCCCTTAATGGATGGTACCGGACCATCTCAAAAGGAGCAGGCCTGTGAGGGAGGGGTCCTGGAAATTGAACCTGATAGTGCAATGGTCGGACCAGCTGACTGGCTGCACCACCAGGTCAGAGGTCTCCACACCCAGTAGGAAGATCAGATCCAGAGAATGACTGGAAAGATGGGTACCAGAGGAAAATCATTGTTTAAACTAAAAACAGTGGGGGAGAATGGGTCTATTCCTAAGTCTCTGAATACTTACCAAAATATTATTACAACTAAATGTAAATTCCTAGCTTTGAATGCAAGATCTTTAAACCAACTCAAATTAGCAGAACTTGAAGCCAAATATAAAACTTTAAATATGGGTGTGGTGGGAGTAACTGAAACTTGGTGGGACGCATCCTCAATTTCATCCAGAGAAATTCCAGGTTATAAGTTATATCATAAAAATAGATTAGATAAGCAAGGCGGAGAAGTTTGTATGTACATACGAAATGATATTCCTTCTTTTGAAGTGTGTTCTCCCTTTCCTTTGGAAAGTACTATATATGGGTTAAAATCTTATTGAAGGAGCTGTCCTATATAACTATTGGTAATATCTGTCGACCTCCATCTGCAAATTCAGATTACACAACTGATATGTTTACATAAATTACACATTTTTCAGAATCTCAAGATACTGTAATATTTAGTGACTTTAACCAAACTCGTATTAACTGGAACTCATTCTCAGGACAGTCCTATGCTGAGAAAGGACTAATAGATGTGGTAGTTAGTACTGGATTACAACAACTTGTTACTGAACCCACTCGAGGTCCTAATATTTTGGATCTATTATTTACTAACATAGAGCAACAAATTAGCAATTTACAAATTTGGGATCCACTTGGGACCAGTGATCATTCATCTATTCTTTTTGAAATTCAACGGTTTAAAACTACACAAAGGAAGTTATACTGTACAAAAAATTATAATAAAGCAAATTTTTCAAAAATCAATGAATACTTACAAAACTTAAACTGGGAATCTAATCTTCTTAATTGTACAACACAACAAGCTTGGGACTTTTTTAAAAACATTGTACATTATTTGGAAATACCTTTATTCCATCTAAGAGGAAATTTAATAATAAAGGAAAAATTCCCCCTTGGTTCAACAAGACATTAAAAATCAGATTAAAATAAAAATTTAACTTTTTAGGAAACTTAAGATTAGTTCTGTTCCATTTAAAACTACTGTATTACGTAAATAGACTATCTGTGAAAAACTTAAAAAATTATATTAAATTGGCAAAAAATAAGCTAGAATTTAAACTAGCTCACACAAAAGACTGACACAAATCTCTTTTCTCTTAGATAAATAGTAAAAAAGGTGTATCAAGGACCATTGCTCCCATTATAACCAATGGCTCTTCTTTATCTGATATAGAAACCTCAAATCTCTTTAATAAGTACTTTTGTTCTGTCTTGTCTGAAAAATCTCCTATTAGTACATTTAAAGTTCACCACGTAGATTATCATAGGTTCTATCCAACTGACATTATACAGGCTATCAAAAAACTAAAAAAAAATACTAATCTGGGCCCAGACAGTATTCATCCATGGTTTATGATCGAAACTTCTATAAATATTTTTATACCTCTGTCAATTATCTTCAACAAATCCTTACAAGAAAGCATTGTACCAAACGATTGGATTCAGCAGTAGTTACTCTCATATTTAAAAAAGGCAATAGAGGTTCTGTGCAAAATTATAGTCTAATTAGCCTGACATCAGTGGCTGGTAAATTAATGGAACGAGTAATGAAGTCTCTAATAGATCAAGATTATAAAAAATTAGGAATTTATGATTCAAATCAGCATGAGTTTACTCCCAAGTATTCTTGCACCACCAATCTGATATCTTTTTACAATAATATAAGTACTCCACTAGATGTGAGTATCCCTACTGATGTAATTCTTTTGGACTTTAGTAGAGCTTTTGATAGTCTCACATGAAAAACTCATTACTAAAATGCACAATCTAGGTTGGTCACCTGATATTGGTAACTGGACTTTAAACTGGTTGGCAAATCATTCTCAGAGTAAGAATTAATGATATCTTGTCTGATTTGGGTAGTGTGACAAGTGGTGTACCACAGGGGTCGGTCTTGGGACCAACATTGTTTAATCTCTTTATCAGTGATTTACAAACAGGGCCAGATAACTTCATGGTAAAATTTGCAGACAATACTAAATGGGAGGGCAAGGTTAATAATCAAGAAAATATTTCTGTATTAAAGAAGGATTTGTAAAAATTAACACTTTGGGCAAATGAAAATCATATGCAGTTTAATCAAGACATTTGTTTAGTAGTGCATATCAGTGTAAATAATCCAAAAATGATATATAAACAGACTACCACTTCACTCATCAAATTGTGAAAAAGATTTAGGGATATATATTAATAATAAACTTACATCAAATGATCACTGTGTTAGAACTGCTTGCATGACCAACAGACTTTTGAGGCAAATAAAACGCACCTTTGTTAATCGCTCTGAACAATGCCTTATTCCATTGTATAGGGCATACACTAAACCGTATCTAGACTATGGCTCCCCTTTCTGGAATCCAAACCCAAAAAAAGACGTAGCAGTTCTTGAACAGATTCAAAGGAGAGTAACTAGAATGATTCCAAGATTAACAAACTTGGATTATCTGAACAGATTAAAAGCTACTGGTCTCTTCTCTCTTCAAACTAGAAGATTAAGAGGTGATATGCTTATGGTTTTTAATTTAATAAATTCACCAGATCTAATGGAAAAATGTGATTTAACCCTCTCCAAAAGGAGACATGTTCCAAGACTGCATAATAAACAGCTTGAAGTAAAAACTTATAAAACCAGCAAAAGGGGAAACTTTTTTCCAATAAGAGCATCCATTGTATGAAACATCTTGCCACAAGAATTGATAGAGGCAACTAGTGCCACTGTCTTTAAAAACAAATTAGATGTTTGGTTGAGGGATAATAGATAAATAATGTCCCACATAATGTGGGGAACAGTCTCAATGGGCTCTGGCCTTCTTCTGTTCTTTCATACCAAGTAATACCAAGTAAACTACCTAAGTGAAGCCCAATGAAATCATTAGTTGGAGGAAGTCTTGACCAAACTGTGAGATTTTTATCATTGACCTAGGCATTGAAGTCACCAAGTACCATCACTCTGGGGGACTCCAACACCATATTGACAGTGAAGTCTGTGACTTTCTGCAGAAATTGCTTCCCATCCCTGGGCGGATGGTAAACGAGAAGTATTTTGCACCCCACACCTGCACCCAGGATTCATTCAAAGGACCTGGTCTTCCCCACTGGCATATCTGTCAGGCCCAATTCCATTCTAAAACAAATGGCCACACTCCCACCCCTACAATCCAACCTCTGGTGGCATATCACCAAGAAACCATCCGGAACTGCTGACTCAAGAATAGGGCCTGCATTATCATCCAGCCAGGTCTCGGTGATGCAAGCCAGGTCCGCTGTCCCAACAAGGTCAGCAATTATTGCTGTCTTGTTTTTAATGGACCTGTCTTTGCATAACACTGCCTGGGGTGGATGAGACTCTGAGGCTGATCGAGTCAGCTGCCCATAAAAAAGCAGAGCCCTTGGGTATGAGGACCAGGCAGAGAGAACCCCTCTCCAGTCTCCATTTCACCCCAGGCATCTTCTCGGCCTTATGACCCCAATCCAGCCACCCAGCCCCCCCCGGAGCCCCCCAACACCTCCTCCTCACAATCCTCAATGCCTAATATTTCCTGACTATTTTTTATATTTGTCAGATCTTTCAGATATTGGATTTGCTTTACGTCTTTTTATAAAACTTTTTCTTTAACCATCTCTGAATGTTTATATTGAACCACTTTGGAATTCTACCCCTCCAATTATACATTTCTACCATAGGGACGTATCTTTCAACACACATTTGAATCCTATTTTTTTTATACTCCTCCACATCTTCTCTAGGGGCAGCTCTAATCATTTTTCCTTCCATTCCCAGTTCCTTAAGGAGTGCCTAATACCCTTTTGATCTGCCTTTTTATACTATCTTTTATTTTTGTCTTTCCCTTTATTTTAGGAGTACCATCTACCAATGTACATAACATCATATTGTGGTTGCTTGATTGTAATGGGTGTAATATCTCCACATTATTTATTCTATCCACCATATTACTGAATATTAAGTCCAGAGTATATACAATATTTGCACCATTAAAATAACTTTTTTATGAATATCATCTTAGTTCATTACACAAAATCATAAAACTGTTAGAATAATTATAAAATTGTGCTGATAGACTGCATTATGCTTACCAGATTTTGCTGTGTTGCATTACCATTATTGATGTGATTATGACATATCATTAGTGCTGATGCTAATGTGGTAAGCAGAATGCAGTATGTCAGCACTATTTTATAATTATTCCAACAAAAATAGCCTAACATCATTATGTTTTTTTGTACTGAATTAAGCTGATATTTATAAAAAGTTATTTTAATGGTGGTAATATTGTAATATTGTACATATGCATGCTGAGCACGAACACACTCATTAAACTGTTTTGTTTAGTACTGTGCCTTTAGAAAAAGACAGTACTAAAGTGGCCTTGTGGGGGCACTTTTTATACTCGTGATGAAGCTGCAAAACAAAACATTGAGGGCCAGATATTCAGACTGCCCTGGGCAGTGTTGCAAGCCTAGGTGCAGTGCAACTGGGCTGCGCCAGGGCATGGACCAGCTGATATACAGTGGTGCTGCACCATGGCTCAGCACTGTTGAATATGGCACTGAGGGCACACACATTGCGCCAGTGCAAGTGGCAGAAAGGGAGCAGGGGGATGCACCAGTGCAAGTGCAGTTGCGCTAGATGCATCAACCATGATTTTCAGTCTGGGGTATGCAAATGAGACTGTAAGGCATGCAAGGTGCAAATAGGGCCATTAGCATGTGTTGCACAGGGCAGCCTGGCAAAATGTGCCTGGCGCCCTGCACAGTACTATCCTGTGAGTGGCATCCCTCCCTCTCATTCCGCCCGATCACGGGCAACCATCCAGAAATGCAATCCCTGGTGTGCCAGTGGAACCCACTCCCCTTCATCCACTGAGACCCCAGCTTCCCCCTGTCATCAGTGGGTGGCTGCATCCCGCCTTCATACCGCCCGTCCTCCTGCCAAATGATAGCTTACAGTATGATCTGTAAACCCATAGATCCACAGTGTGGATGAATGGGCTTGCACACCATACTGTACTACACAGGCTTGGATCTCTGAATGAACCTATTCACAGATCCGTGCTTGTGTAGTACAATATGGTTTGCAAGCCCATTCATCCACACTGTGGACCTGTGGGCTTACAGATCATACTGTAAGCTGTCATTCAGTGGGAGGCCGGGTGGTATGTGGGCGGGGTGCAGCCGCCCACTGATGACGGGGGGAGCTGGGTGACAGGGGCTTCAGCGGATGGAGGGTAGGGGGGTTCCACTGGCACTCCAGAGTTTGTGTGTTCGGACAGTTGCCCATGTTCGGGTGGAATGGGTGAGGGGGGATGCCACTAGCCCCCCAAAGCTTTATTCAGTTCATTGACTGGTGATCGTGGTTACAGGCGGGGAAGGGGGAACCACTGCACCACCAGGAAGTTTTCCCCATACAGGACATGTTGAACACGGCTATGGGCAGGGAGGGGAGACGCACTGGACCCCCAGGGTGTTTGGCCCATTCTGCCTTACAGCTATTGGGGAGACAGGCAGGGAGTGGGATACCACTAGCCCACCAAGGATAGTATGGGTACCTTTTTACTTGGTATGAAAGAACAGAAGAAGGCCAGAGCCCATCGAGACTGTTCCCCACACTATGTGGGACATTATTTATCTGTTATCCCTCAACCAAACATCTAATTTGTTTTTAAAGACCTTGGCACTAGTTGCCTCTACCAATTCTTGTGGCAAGGTGTTCCATACAATGGATGCTCTTATTGGAAAAAAGTTTCCCCTTTTGCTGGTTTTATAAGTTTTTACTTCAAGCTGTTTATTATGCAGTCTCAGAACATGTCTCCTTTTGGAAAGGGTTAGACCACATTTTTCCATTAGATCTGGTGAATTTATTAAATTAAAAACCATAAGCATATCACCTCTTAATCTTCTAGTTTGAAGAGAGAAGAGACCAGTAGCTTTTAATCTGTTCAGATAATCCAAGTTTGTTAATCTTGGAATAATTCTAGTGACTCTCCTTTGAACCTGTTCAAGAATTGCTATGTCTTTTTTTGGGTTTGGATTCCAGAAAGGGGAGCCATAGTCTAGATACGGTCTAACGTATGCCCTACACAATGGAATAAGGCATTGTTCAGAGCGATTAACAAAAGTGCGTTTTATTTGCCTCAAAATTCTGTTGGTCATGCAAGCAGTTCTAACACAGTGATCATTTGATGTAAGTTTATTATTAACATATATCCCTAAATCTTTTTCACAATTTGATGAGTGAAGTGGTAGTCCATTTATATAATATATCGTTTTTGGATTAATTACACCGAAATGCACTACTAAACATTTGTCTTGATTAAACTGCATATGGTTTTCATTTGCCCAAAGTGTTCATTTTTCCAAATCATTCTTTAATGCAGAAATATTTTCTTGATTATTAACCTTGCCACCCAATTTAGTATCATCTGCAAATTTAACCATGAAGTTATTTGGCCCTGTTTGTAAATCACTAATAAAGAGATTAAACAATGTTGGCCCCATGACCGACCCCTGTGGTACACCACTTGTCACACTACCCGAATCAGACAAGATATCATTAATTCTTACTCTCTGAGAACGATTTGTCAACCAGTTTAAAGTCCAGTTGCCAGTATCAGGTGACCAACCTAGATTGTGCATTTTAGTAATGAGTTTTTCATGTGAGACTTTATTGAAAGCTCTACTAAAGTCCAAAAGAATTACATCAGTAGGGATACCCACATCTAGTGGAGTACTTATATTACTGTAAAAAGATATCAGATTGGTGGTGCAGGAATACTTGGGAGTTATCCCATGCTGATTTGAATCATAAATTTCTAATTTTTTACAGTCTTGATCTATTAGAGACTTCATTACTCATTCCATTAATATACCAGCCACTGAGGTCAGGCAAATTGGAGGATAATTTTGCACAGAACCTCTATTGCCTGTTTTAAATATGGGAGTAACTACTGCTGAACTCCAATAATTTGATACAATGTTTTCTTGTAAGAATTTGTTGAAGATAATTGACAAAGGTATAGAAATATTTATAGAGGTTTCGATCAGAAACCATGGATGAATACTGTCTGGGTCTGGACTAGTATTTTTTTTTTGTTTTTTGCCCACCATTGGGCTAACGGGGAGGGAGGGGAGGTCCACTTTACTACCAGGGCATACAGAGTGCTTGTTCATGGTGTTCGGGGGGGGGTGCCACCCATGGCAGGCAGCTGCTGTGTTGTACCATGCAATACAGAAGCCCGCCTGTGGGTGGCCTGGACTTGTGCCTTGTTCTTTCAGGCACAACTTTGAGCCCCCCCCCGGGTGGCATAATGCAGGGTTGTGCTAGCATATGCACTGCACATCCCGGACTGAATATCAGGATGTGCCGCATATGCATGGGCAATTTTCCCCGCCGGCGCCACATGCCAATGCACCCCAGCGCCCGGGAGTTGCACATTACAACTCTGCCCTTTGAATATCATCACGCCAGGGTGCATTGGTGGGTTGCGCATGGTGCATCCCTGTTGCACCATGTGCAACCCATTTGAATATCCAGACCAGAGTGTTTTTACTTGTATACCTTAATGAAGTATTTGATGCTCATCTATAATATCACTGCAGTCTTTTCCTAGCTCTGGTGAGTGCAATCTTTTTTTTCCTTTTGTTTGTTTTACTATGTAAATCTATACTTGGGTTAAATCCCAATATTGACACTGTGGTGCAGCATGACGGAGGTGGTGCACTCCTGAGGTGTCATCTTTCAGATGAAATGTTAAACCTAGGGCCCATCTCACTGTTCTGATGGTAGTTCAGGTGGATGTTAAAGATCCCATGGCACTTCTCTAAAACAGTAGGGGAATGTTTTATTAGGATAATATTATAAGGAATTAACTATTCATAAATATCAAAGACATCAAACAAAAACAGTCTTGAATTCACCATAAACAGACTATATACCTTATCCTTATGCATAACTAATATTATTTATGTGAAATGAAGGTTATTTAGCATCCCGTAGAAACTTCCCCTGTGTATTCTTAGCCTAAACTAACATATTGTCCATTACTTAGTACTATGGCATATGCTGTGTACCCTGACTCCCAAAAGTATTCATTCATCTGTAGGAAGAGCCTTTCTGTTCTTACCCTGGGTATATGAGCACATGAAGTGGTATATTCTGCCACCAGTTATCTACTACAGGAGAGGGTAATACTGATTTTTCTTTTCCATATACTGCATGTATTTCTTTTGTAATCTTTTCTATAAGGCCCATGATAGGTATATATTTGTGTTGTACTGTATATTGACACCTTATTTGCCAAATATACCATTTTATAATGGCAAATATTGCTCTTAAAGTCCCTGAGCAAAGTTTTTCCCGTCCTGCCCAAAGGAACCAAAAATTAAGACTTTGTATTTTTCAGTGGCAAACTGTAAGATTCCAATTATGTGCCAAGGTATTCCAGGATAGTTGTATTTATGAACATTCAAAAAACAAATGTTCCATTGATTCTATACTATGGCTAAAGAACTCTCTTAAACATACCCTCTCTTGTAATGTTTTATAGTGGTGGTTACCACAGACATTCAGTTTATTATGGCAACACATCCACCACGTGTCTCACATTTTTTGAGGGACTCTGTCTTCCATAATCTAATAAGTATTTTTGTTGTATATATGAAGAACGTATAAATACAGAAAACAGCAAAAAAATACCTCAAGTATGGAGTTATACATTTCTTTTCTGGTCTTATATAAAATATCTTGTACAGATATTTTCCAAGCTTTTAACCTTTTTGAAAAACTCTTAAGAGGTACAAGGCCGTTCCAGGTGGGACTGCTTGAAATGCTCCCCATGTTGGTGCTTCCTGTTTCTGAACAAAATAAAAACATCTAGCCTGTAACATGTGGGTTCAAATCTGCTGTCCACCCTGGAAAATTGGAACAATATTAGAATATAAAAAAACTGAAAAAGAAAACTATGGGATTAACCATATTCAACCCCCCATCCTTAATGGGCCAGTATGCAATTGATCTCTTTACCGGTTCAGCCAGCTACTCCATAATAGTTGAAAAGGCAGGTTGTCTACCCATGTTTCTAAGGTAGTAGGTAAAGGAAATATATAACTAACCATTAGGAAAATTGGAATAATAAAGATTTTTAACACAAACATGCTCATTTGCCTAAACATGGTGTATGATTTCCACTTCTTCCATTCTGCCAATTCAATATTTTTCGGTCCAGTTTTCCTTGTCCAGTTCTAAACCTCCAAATGTTGCACCTAAGATATGTAAGGGCTCTTGTTGAATTCATATCCCTGCTATATCCTGTACTGGATGCCCCTCTTGGATTGTGATGGACATTCCGATACTTTTTGTTTTGTTCAGTACAGAACCTGAACTTAGAGAGTATAAATGCATCATGTCCAGGGCTTTAACTCCAGAGCTGTGATCTGCCACTAAAAGGCAAACATCATCTGCATATGCCAAAACAGTTGGAAATGGAATATCCTCAGGGTTAACCATATGTCTAATATGTCTATCAATATTTAGTCTTATTTAAAGGGTTCAGTCGCAAACAAATGTAATAATAGGCTTAACAGACACCCCCCACCTGACAAGCTGTTTAATGGTAATTTGCTGACCTACAACACCATTGACCAGGGGACTTATTGTTGCATATTTATTCAAGAGTTGTATCCAAGTAACAAAGATCAGAAGGATACCACACATTTCCAATGTCTGAATTAGATCCGCATGTGACACTAGATCAAACTCTTTAGTTTGATCCAAACATGGGAGACAGCTGTGAGCTGTGGTGCATTCGTCCACTTCTCTCAGAACCCTAAGATTATCTATCATTATTCTTTGTGGGATTGCACAGTTTTAAGATGTAGATATAACCACTTTAGCTGCATTTGATAATCTATTACTCCGTATTTTACAAACAGTCTTCCAATCAACATTAACTAAACTAAATTATCGGCCTTCAGTTTTTAATGTCTATTTTTTTGTTTAAATAAATTGCAAGCTATCTGCCAGAGCTGGTGGAAGATCTACATTACCCATTAAAATTCCATTAAATACTGTCACCAGTCATTTTACTAACATACCTATAGCATTATTATGAAATTCCCCATGGTGTCCCATCTGGACCTGGGACTGTGTTATTTCTATTTTTTTAACTGGCTTATTCCCCCCAACCAAAGGTTCTGGTCCCCAACTCCTCTCACCTCCCCCATCCCAGGCTTTTCCCCACTGGGCAGAGCCACCAGGTGGACACCCATTCCCCAGGAAACATGGTCTGTCTGAGCCCTGGCTTGCCCCCAGGGTGGGGTCATGGGAGTGGGACTCCCCCAGTGGACCTTTTGTCTGCAGTGGGAATGGAGGCGGGGGCTGTCATTAGCAGCTGGCATTGTTTTTTTTTTTTGCAGTTTTTGTGGTGTGGGGTCATGCAGTGACACCAGTGTCTGCCCTGCCCCCTAACATGTGGTACCCCAGCCTCCAGCAGAGGTACGCATAGCACTAGACACTCTTCCCCCCTTCCCTGGAGAAGGAGAGCAGTCCATGGGATGCACAGTCCTTCTCCCCCTGGCCGGCCCTCCATCTCTCGAGCTGCCCCCAAACCTGGGATGTCAGCACCACAGACAAATGCCTTGCCACTGTGCCGGTGGGCTGTGTTATTTCTGAGGTGACTAATTACCTCAGAAATTGTTTAGTTATAGGTTGACTCAATCGATGTTTTGTAATTTCTGATAAGGATGGTATACCTAGGTTATGTAAAAAAAATCCTTCAACTTTGAAGAACACTGCATTTGCCCAAAAATATTTTCTGTGTGTAAAGTTCCATAATCTCAGTGTTTGACCTTACTATTTCTTCTGTAATTGAAGTCAGTTGTGTCATATATTTCTTTTCGACCCTATGTGGACAACCGTCATATGGGTTCACCTTATGTGCTGTACCTTGGTTTCAAATTTCTGTTCATAAATCACAGAACTTGCTCTGTCATATTGTACTGAGCACATTTCTTTTTGAATGGTTGTCATTTGAGTAGTATAACCCAGTCTGGTTTCAGCTGCTAAAGAACTCAATTTGCAGTTGCCTACATTATTCAAAATATGTTATATTTTTGAGTTGTGCTGCTGCTTTTGATGATTGCATTAACAACTTTTTATCTCAGCCTTCGATTCCTGCCACACACAAACACTGAGATGCTGGCCTCCAGTAACTCTTGCATATCTTGCCAACATTTTAAATCTTCTAAAATGAATATGTTCATTTTCCAATAAGTATTGGACGCTGGTTTATTCATAGCTCTGCCCAATTGTACCCCAGTCAAGCAATGGTCTGATATTTCCGTCGGAATGGTCCTAAACTTATTACACCGTAACCATTTCAATGTAAACAAGTAATCAGTCCTTGCTGTAAAATGCCCTTTTCAGAAAGTATGGTTTGGAGTGTCCCTTTCAGAGGTGGCACAATCTACTAGCTTGGCTGATTTGTACATGTTATTCAGAAAATTTGTATCGCTATATAATTTAGTAGTTGCTCCCGATTTATCCTGTAAGGACAGAATACAATTAAAATCACCTCCTAAAAATTATATATTTAGATGTGCATAAATAAGGCTGGCTCTATTTCATCAGATCAACTCTCAAAATGTTGTCTGCAGATTATAAATACTTATTAATCTTAATTCCTGTCGATGATAAATTATATCTAAAAAAAAGTGCTCTACAAAGTATTATGTCAAGAAATCTAGTTACCATGACTCCTGATAAATTAAATAAAATGTCCCACCACGAGTACGTGTCTTAGCCCAGGGACCAAAGAGAGTAGGGGAGTTTTATTAATGCAAAGCATTCAAACCGTATACAAAAGGAAAACATTTGTAGAAAGTGTACAGCAAGCTTTCTTATATCACAAAGTAAGCAATTAGAAGTTTGTTTACACAAAAATGAAAATGAGAAAACAAAATAGAGAGAAACAAAACTATTAGTACACACACACATGAAACAAACTAATGCATTAAAGTGCAAGATACAGAATCACTCCAGTAAAAAGTATGTACATTGTATCCAATATGAATCAAACAAGTCAGGACATATTGATTGCTGCTCCATTTTATATCCAGTCCTAAGAAAGTACTTGACTTGCTGCATTACCTGAATAACTGAGTATTCCTTTTGTTGTACAAAGAGGACACATCTGGCTTGCCAAAAATAATATCTTATGGTGGCAAAAATGAGTCATAGAGTACTCTGATTTTATAAGCCCAATTGGGTACAAACCTAAAATAAGAATGTCATATGTTGTAGGGTTTTGTAACAGCTCAGACCAAGAAGTAACAAACTCTGCCCCAAAAGCTTGGGCATAAGGAAGAAGAAAAATGCTCCTGATTCTCCAAAAGCTGGGAACAGATAGGACTGGGGCATATACGCACCTCCACAGCCTTATGCTTATGTGAATTTCAGACCTCCAAGCATCCATGACATGACAACCAACTGACATCCCATAGCTAAAAGGGGATTCATTTGTCTGTCAGTTGAAGGATATGTTGGTCAGGTATACAAAAAACTAGATCAGGAGTGTCAGAATAAAATGTATCAGTAAGTGTAAAATAAAACGCACATCTGGGAATGTTAAGAATAAGAGTATGAGGGTAAGTTTCAATAAAGCAAAGTGGAAAAGTTCAGGTACAAACTTAAGTCTAGCTTTAGAAGGTACTAAAAGGAGAGGCTGATGCCATAAAGAGAGGAGCTCATGAAACCAAATCAAAGTACCCTTGTATCAAACTCCTGTAATGCCGGATAATAGAAGAAAAAAAATTCTTATATATAAATAAGCTGTGAAAAAAAAAGAAGGTGTAGCATGAGAAAACCAGCATCCATATAATCCTTTTTTGTAAGTGTGGTTCCAGTTAATCGGATTCAGGCAGCTTCCCCACAAAACCTGGAAAAAACATTATTTATAGCCACTTCCTTATTCACAGGGAGAGGAAATATGGTTGCTATATAAAGAAAATGGGAAAAATCAGGGTTTTCAACAAAAACATTCTTTCTTTTAGAGATTGTTTTATTTTTCCATAAGGCCACCTGAGAAGTGGCTGTACGTATTTTGTCTTCCCAATTTAGGGACCATTGTTGTCACTACCAAAAGTAACACCCAGTATTTTTATCAGTGTAGCCAAGATATTCCAGCAATACTCTGGACAGTATGGTTCTCTGAAGGCAAATGTATAGGAATTCCCTTACTTTTATTATAACTCAATGCAGCTCCAGACACATTTTCAAAGTTTGAAATAATATGCACAATATCAGGTCCCACTGAGTCATCTCTAATGTAAATACAAACGTCATCCACATATGCTGTTACTATCATGTGATATATCCTGTAAAATAGGGGACTCTGAAAATGTATGTAGAAGTGGGTCTATTGCAAAGATGTACAATAATGGACTGAGTGGACAACCTTGTCTGACACCCCTGTGTCCTGTGAAATTCACTCCCAGTTGGCCATTCACAAAAAGTGCCATAGTCACAATATACAAAGTGTAGATCCATTGAATAAAGTTTCCAGGGATATGATAATGCTTCAGAATTTTAAATGGAAAGGAATGATCCACATGATTAAATGATTTCTTTTGATCTAGGGAAAGAATATACCCTGAGGCCTGCACATTCTACCCTGTGCAAGCAGGTCTCTCGCCAAGATAAGATTATTGTAGATAGACTGGTGAGGGACAGTACACGATTGCACCAGGGAAATTATATCTTCCACAATGGATTGTAAACACTGTTGCAAAAAAGCCAAGATCTTATCATCTGATTCAGGAGACTAATGGGTTCCAATTTCTCAGGGAGGATTGGTCTCCTTTCTTATATAACATAATAACTAGAGCTTAAGCCATGATACGAGAGATTTTGCCTGTAGTTAATATTTCATTATATAGCAAAGTCAGGGCCAAGGAAAGTATGTCTGACTGGGACCAGTATAATTCCCCCATCAGACCATCATGGTGTGGAGAAGTATTCAATTTTAATCTTTGAATGGCCCCTTTTACTTCCTCACAGGTGATGTCAGTCACCATGGGAAAGTTCAGGGATAGAAATGCTAAAACTAAATCAGGGTTTTCCATATCCAATTTAGATCCAAACATATCTATCAAATAGCACTGTGTAATGTTGAACAACTACTCAGGCGATGTCATTTTCCACATCTTTGTGGTCATCCACTAACCTTTCCATAAAGGAGTTTTTGACCCTATCAGAACAGTTCTCGTGCATATCTACTGCATCCTTACTACCATGAGTCCTGAGTTGAGCTTCAAGTTTTAATGATCTGGCCCTGTTTCCTTAACTATTTTTATCACCTCAGAGAAAGGTAGTTTCTTCTCATGTGCCAAAGAGATTATGGAAAACAACCTGTTTCGAGCCCTAAATATGTAAAATACTCATCCTGTGTTTTATTATTGGCTTGGTGTATAAAGAAGTATTTAAAATCCAACTTTGTGTCATCCCACCATTCCCCAAATGGAGGCGTAGGCATCAATAATAGATACCCTGGACGAAAAAAGATCTTTCATTTTTTAGTAATATTTGTGTCCAATAAGAGACTCCCATTCAATTTCCATCTATTGGTTGTGTGAAAATCATTTGTGCTGCCTAGTTTAGCATGACATTGAACTACAAAATGATCTGAGGTCTCAAAGGGGATAGTGGACACAGTGTCTACAGGTAGAGATTGAGAAAGAAAAAGGTAATCGATCCTGATTGCCAGCGTACCATTGAAAAAGGTTTTGGCTCCATTGAGGTGAACAGCTCTATACCCTTTCTGGAGGTTGGCTGTGTGGATTAATGTCTGGAGACAGGACATATCACTGAAAACCTTTTCAGTAGCACCCCCAGAGTGAGATTTTAATAACCCACAATTGAAATCTCCCCATAGAATTAAATCTGTTCATAAAGAAAAATGTTTTATGGTGTTAAAAAAAACTCTGCTCTACATGCAATGTCCTGAGGGGCATAAACATTAATTAAACATAATCCATATGCATTATATACCACATCTAATATTAATGCCCTTCCTGGCACAAGTTCAGCAACATGAGTGACATGGAAATTAAACAATCAAAACAGGATGCTCACTCTGTCATATATATCTTCCCCTTGTGACCAAAATGAGCTACCACTTGTCCAAAGCTTCTTCACCTGTGACAACTCATAATGCGTCTCGATTCTGGTATCCTGCAAAAAGATATTATTTGGAAGGTTATACATAGATACATAGACAGTGTCGGCAGATAAGGGCCTATGGCCCAACTAGTCTGCCCATTTGAGCTTGTAAGTTCAGTTTGTTTTCCTAGAAGTCTGTTGCACCTTACCCCTGACCTCCAGAATTCCTTTATGTCTATCCCATGCATTCTTAAATCCAGTGATTGTTTCAGCCCCCACCACTTCCTCTGGCAGGGTGTTCCACTTGTTCACCACCCATTCTGTGAAGAAATTCTTTCTCATGTTTCCTCTGAATCGTCCTCCCTCCAACTTCATCCCATGCCCTCTAGTCCTGGAACATCTTTTTCGCTTAAATATAGTGTTTTCCTGCACCCTGTTCCTCCCTGTAAGATACTTGTATGTCTCTATCATATCCTCTCTCTCCCTCCTCTCCAGGGAGTACATGTTCAGTTCCTTCAACCTGTCTTCATAGGACTTGTGATGCAATGCATGCACCATCTTTGTTGCCCTCCTCTGAACCTTCTCTACCCTGTCTATGTCCTTACGTAGGTATGGTCTCCAGAACTGTACACTGTACTCCAGGTGGGGCCTCACTAGTGTCTTGTATAAGCGGAATTATGACCTCCCTTTTCCTGCTGGTAATGCCCCTGCCTATACATCCCAGCATCCTATTTGCTTTCACCTGCTGCCTTGTCACACTGTTTCCTACCTTGAGGTCATCAGGAGATGATAACCCAAGATCCCTTTCCTGCTTGGTGCATGCTATATCCTCACCCCCAACTGATATATTGTGCCAGGGTTTTTGTGCCCCATATGCATTATCTTGCACTTCTTTGCATTGAATTTCAACTGCCAAACTCCTGACCATTCTTCAAGTATCTGCAGGTTGCTTCTCATTCTGTCTACACCCTCTGGTGTGTCTACTCTGTTACAGAGCTTTGTGTCATCAGCGAACAGTGAAATTCTGCCTTCTAGGTCATGCGCCATGTCACTGATAAAGATGTTGAATAGGACCGGTCCCAGCACTGATCCCTGTGGGACCCCACTGGTCACTTTTCCCTCTGTGGAGTGACAGCCATTTACCACCACCCTCTGTGTCCTGCCACCCAGCCAGTTACCTACCCACCACACTACTGTCCTGCCCACACCCATATTCCTCAGTTTGTGTAATAGTCTTCTATGTGGCACAGTGTCAAAGGCCTTGCTGAAGTCCAGATAGGCCATGTCCACTGCCCTCCCTTGATCCACCTCCCTAGTCACCCAGTCAAAATTCAATGAGGTTGGTCTGACATGATCTCCCCTGGTGAAACCATGCTGCCTTGGGTCCTGTAGTCCATTGACAACCAGATGTTCTACCAATCTCTCCTTCAGTAGTGCTTCCATGATCTTCCCCACTACCGAGGTGAGGCTGACTGGTCTGTAGTTCCTGCTTCCTCTTTTGTTCCCACTTTTGTATAAGGGGACTACATCTGCTGTCCTCCAGTCTTTGGGTACCTCCCTGTTTCCAGTGATCGGCTAAACAGGATAGCCAGAGGTTCAGCCACCACCTCTCTTAGTTCTTTAAGGACCCTGAGGTGCACCCCATCTGGTCCCATTGCTTTATCAACTCTTATTACTTCCAGTTCCTTCAGGACCCTTTCTCGTAAAGGGACTTGTGTCCATTTCTGCACCATTCTCACCCCTTGTACTCCCTTCAGACCATTACCTCCTCTTCCTCAGTAAAGACTGAGCAGAAATACCTGTTCAGTATGTCAGCTTTACTGTTGTCATCCTCCACGCAGCCCCCATCCTCCCCCTTCAGTCTCACTATCCCTCCCTTTGTCTTTCTTTTTTCACTTATGTACCTGTAAAGGTTTTGTCCTCTACCCACTGATTTTGCAATGTGTTCTTCTGTCTGAGCTTTGGCTTCCCTTACTGACCTCCCTGCCTCCCTTTGCTTCTCCTGGTACTCTCTCCTATCCCCTTCTGCCTGTGTCTTTTGTATTGCCTGAATGCAATCTTTTGGCTTTAACTTTCTTTGCTACCTCTTTGGAAACCATAATGGTCTCCTCTTCCTTTTCCTCTTGCTAACCTACTTAATACATAATTCTGTTGTTCCTGTAATCCCCATTTTAAATACTGCCCACTGTTCCTCAACCCCTGATTCCTGTCCCATTCCCCTTAATGCCTCTTTCAAGTATCTCCCCATTTTCCCAAAGTCTGCCCCCCCTAAAATCCAGGATACGTGTTTTGTGTGGTTTGGTTCTGCTCTTTCTGTGATTTCAAACCACAATGACTGGTGGTCACTGTTTCCCAGGTGCTCCCCCACTGTTACCCCATCACACTGTCCCTGTTTGTGAGCACAAGGTCCAGTATTACCTTCTGCCGAGTTGGTTCCATGACCAGTTGCTTGAGGAAGGTACCCTGAAGGGAGTCCAGGTTGTGTAGGATTTGCAAAGTGGTCTTGATCCTACAAACATAAATTGTGTGTATGTGTGTGGGGGGATGTGAGTGATCCTATCCATTTGTTAGGTAATGGAAAAGATCCGCTAGGTCAGCCCTTTTAACTGGCCTTTCACCTTCTTTGTAACCAGAGGGTCTGTGTGGGAGTCTAATGATTTAACAGAGGAGGTATCAGAATCCCCTCCCTCATCTTCTGCATCACCTCACTGTTTCCTCTTTGCCAGGAGTTGATATTTATTTCTGATGACAATCAGAGAGGGAGAACTCCTAGAAGGAGGTTTTTGTGCCCCCTACCCTCCTATGGGACTTGAGCGTGGTGAACTGAGGTCCCTGGGGGGAATGGTGCATGTCGTCCTGCCTGCTAACATCCATAGAATCCTCTTATTCCTGACTTGGGACAGTAGTCATAGTCACAGTATCAAGAACTGAAACATTTGTGGAGTCCAAAGGGGTGTCCAGAGACCCACTAGCAGACCCCAAAGGTGCCTTGGAGATGGTAGATACCTGAGACACAGGGTCTGGGTCAGGGGTCTCCTGGGGCGGTGGGGGGTTTCTAGCTGTAATGAGTCTGACTTGTGCCTCTGTAATAATCTGTTCCTGATCCTGAATGGCCTTGTCCAGGTTATTGTGATCTGCCCAAGGGCACTGCCTATATGTATGGCCAGCTTCTTCACATAGGTTACACTTTAGAGGGTTGGGGTATCCCAAACTGACATGGCCATACTCCAGACACAAATTATACATAGGTTAGCTGCAGACTGAACTCAGGTGAGTTCTTGCACCACATTTATGACATGTTCTGGGCTGCCCTGGGTAAAAGCATAGCCCCAATCTCTGCCAGTAAACAAACTACCAGGTAGATGACTAATCCTAGTATTAGTTTGGTGCAATTGTACCTTAATTTTCCACCTTCCGGTTCACACCAGATTATCATCAAGAATTAGGGTGGGTCTGTCTAAAATGTTGCAATGCTGGTAAAGCCAGTACTGGAATTTGAGATACTAACCCCCACATTTCTAAATAGCAGGGTGA
Organism: Neoceratodus forsteri; assembly: GCA_016271365.2. NCBI lineage: Eukaryota > Metazoa > Chordata > Ceratodontiformes > Ceratodontidae > Neoceratodus > Neoceratodus forsteri. Next base: position 279,642,778 of record JADMNL010000026.1, on the reverse strand, counting down.
TGTTTTGTTTGTAGGATTAGTGCGGGAAATGGGGGGAAAAGATTTTCATAAAGGAGTTTCCTTTACAGTCTGGTATTTTTGCCCAAAATGCTCCAAAGTCTGCACAAGTTTAAAACTTGGGTCATACGTGACTTTGCCTTTAACATGGATAAGCACAAATAAGTCATGAGCAGGGATACCCATGGTATCCTTTAGCATAGTGTGCAAAATAGTCTTCCTATCAGGAGCTGCAAACAAGTCTCTAGTATACTTAAGGCACACAGCATTCCTCCTTGAGCCGGTTCTCCCAGTGCTGCAAATAAATCTGTCATTTTAAAATTTGTAGATCCAGATGCAGTGTCTAAAGATGTTTCAGTAGTGCAATCCTGAAAATTAGCCTGGTTGGTATCCCATTTCATGAGTCCACTCATGGTACTGCAGTGAGCCACTTCTTCTGAGGCATCAGAGTGAGGATGTACAAGATCACTACCCGTATGTGTGATAGTAGTGACAGGAATGCCTCCAATATTCATACCAACCCCATTTAATGAATTCTTACATGTGGAGTCATCAGCAACTGTCATTTTCTGAGTGGATGCATCAGCCGTGGCAATTTCCTGTGCCACTGAGTTTCCATGACCTGCCAAAAGCTGGCCGATGTTCAACTGTGGTGGAGACTGTGGTACATTCGAGTGTCTCTAGGCCATTATCTACACTGCTGTGACCAGCCTAGGAGAGACCCATCCAGCATCCAAATTTGTCCATTCCCCTCCTGTGGCAGCTGCAGAAAATTGAGCTGGATTATTATGTTCCTTTTCAGTTCTCCCAGGATGGAGTTCCATTGCAATAGGTACAAATGGGGGGGGGGTGACTGAATTTGAGGGTATAACTTGTACAGCAGTTAATTCAACATTAGAAATAACTGACGGACTAATAGGATTCAGGATAGTAGACTGGATAGTCCGTATTGCTGCAATATTGAGTCCTCAGTCCCAAAACAGATAGTGGCAAAACTTGGAGGTGCATTCATGTCCTCTCACAGAAGTTGTACAGTCCTTTCTTTGTTGTTTAATACTGTGGTCGTCTGTGACTCTTCCTACTGTTATACGGCAGTGTGTTCTGATTCTGTAGAAGAAGGTCCCTGTAAAACTTGTTCAATGTTCTGGATAGTAGTGTCTGTAGTAGAATTTCCAGTATTCTTTTGTAAAATTGTTGGGGCAGTTTCTGAACCCATCATCGGCAGGTGACAGTAACCCACCTGCATACTGCCCAGCCGACCACCGAATGACAGGCACAGTATGGGCTGTAAGTCCATTAGGCCCCAGTGTGGACCAATGGGCTTGCAGGACATACTGTACTAGACAGACCCAAATATGTGAATGACTACCAGGGAACAAAGTACCATACATTTACCGGCGATCAGGGATTCAGGAGGGGGGTACCACTTGACTACCAGAGATTGTTTGTTCTACATTTACACGATCGTGCCTATGGGCAGAGGATGCCCCGGGATCCCCACTGCACATGTCATGCTGTGCAGGGTGCCAGGCGCAAGTCATCAGACTGCCCTGTGCAAGGCATGCACATGGGGCCATAATGACATGCAAATGGCTCTATTTGCATCTTGCATATTTTATGGCCTCATTTGCATGCCCCCTGCTGAATAGCATGGGTGATGCACCTAGCACAACTGCACTTGCACTAGCGCATCCCCATGCTCCCTATCTGTGGCCTGTGCCAGTGCGGTGCCACTGCACCATGTGCAGTATGTGCGCTGACCTTGCCATATTCAACGGTGCTGTGTCATGGTGCATCACCATTGAATATCACCTAGCCCTGGCACCAGCACATCCCAGTTGTGCTGCGCCCAGACTTACTCAACTGCCTGGCGCAGTCTGAATATCCCGCCCTAGTCTCCATCTTGAGGTTTCCCAGATTTTGTAGGTTATTCTTCAGCCCGTATCCACCAATTTATGTTTTTCCTTCTAGTTTTAGAATTGGCCTCTGAAAAACAAGATTTTTCCTTTTCCCCGTGCACTAAAATACTCTTATTAGGCCCCAAAAGTTGTTCTGGAGACATATAATGCCTCTGTAATGACCATTTACCTCAGGCCTGCTAAATGTGAAATTTGATGAACCCTAAAACACATGCATTGTACCCCTGTCATATGTATGCCATGTTTTTTGAACTATTCCCATTAACAATATCTCAAAGTTTACCAACAAAAATGGGCTCTATGTCCAGTGTTTGAACAATATTGTCCAAAACTTCATCACATAGGGACATGAGAAAAAAATATGTTCTATTGTTTCCACTACTTGTGTGCATTCCTCTCCCCTAGGACACATCCTTTCTTCTAACCCCTTATGTTTGAGGTTCCCTTTCACATTAAGATGGTGATGGACCCCTAGCCATATAATATCCCACATCCACATATAATCTGGGGCCCCTGTTTTGCAACAACATCTCTTGCATTTGTTTAGCTTCTTGTCATGGTTTTGTCATGAATTCTGACTCCACAAAGAAATAGCTATTCTCTATATTTTTGATAAAATTCTTTCCTAGTTAGGTTTTTAACTGTAGCTTTTTTAACCTTCCATAATTTTAATTCCCAAAGCAAATGGGTTCCTCCATTTCCCAACTGCTTAGCCAGTCCTCCAGTTGGTCTCTCACCCATCCTTTCCATAAAATTGTTTTTGTAGTTTCCATGTTTTGTAACAGAGGTTTTATATTTGTGTAGCAAAACATGATACAGAAAACAACAGTAGGGTTCAACATTCTTAACACCCCACCTTTTATGTCCTTATAGAGAATGTTTCTTTTAATGGGGTTAAGTCTACTTCCCCAAATTGCTGTAAAGAAGATACTATAAGTAATGGTCTCTGGATTTTTAGGGAGAGGAAGTATTTTACTAAGGTGTTAAAAAAAAAAAAAGTTCCCACTAGATACAGTGGTGTGAAAAAGTATTTGCCCCCTTCCTGATTTTCTCTATTATTGCATATTTGTCACACTGGATGTTTTCAGGTCTTCAGACAAAATATACTATTAGATAAAGGGAACCTGAGGAACAAATAACACTTTTTTTTACTTATTTCATTCATTTAATGAAAAAGTTAACCAACACCAACTGGCACTGTGTGAAAAGTAATTGCCCCTAGTTAAATCAACCCAATTAAAGGGATAATTAGAGTCAGCTGATTGAACACAGCCAGGCTTGATTACAGCCAGCCCTGCTCAATATAAATCTCACTTATTTTGACCCTTACCATCAGAGTCACGTTGCCAGCACAAGATTCAACAAGCACATTATGCCATGATCAAAGGAAGTTGCTGAAAAGATCAGAAAAAATTTGTTGCCCTCTATCAGTCTGGAAAGGGTTACAAAGCTATTTCTAAGGCTCTGGGACTCCATCAGAACCACAGTGAGCCATAATCTCAAATGGAGAACACTTGGAACAGTAGTGAATCTTCCCAGGAGTGCGGCCTGCCAAAATTACTCCAAGGGCAGAGTAAAATCATTCAGGAAGTCTCAAAGGATCCTAAACAACATCCAAAGAACTGTGCAGGCTTCTCTTGCCTCAGCTAAGGTCAGTGTTCATGACTCCACAATCAGAAAGAGACTGGGCAAAAATGGGCTTCATGTGAGTAGCAAAGGAAACCACTGCTAACCAAGAAGAACATAAATGCTCGTCTCTCATTTGCCAAGAAGCACCTGGATAATCCACAAGCCTTTTGGGAAAATGTTCTATGGACAGATGAGTCTAAAGTGAAACTTTTTGGATGACATGGATCCCATAATGTCTCGCGTAAAGCAAACACAGCATTCCACAGTAAGAACACCATACCAACAGTCAAACATGGTGGTGGTGGTAGTGTGATGGTGTGGGGATGCTTTGCTGCCTAAGGACCTGGATGACTTGCCATAATTAAAGGAACCATGATTCTGCTCTGTACCAGAAAATTCTTAAGGAGAATGTCCGGTTATCCTTCCATCAGCTGAAGCTGAAGCGTGAGTTAGGTCATGCAGCAAGACAATGATCCAAACACAAAAGCAAGTCCACATCAGAATGGCTAAAAGAAGTAAAATTAAAGTTTTGAGTGGCCAAGTCAAAGTCCAGACTTAAACCCAATAGAGATGCTGTGCAGGACCTGAAACGAGCAGTTCATGCTCGAAACCTACCAAATGTTACTGAATTAAAGCAGTTCTGCGAGGAAGAGTGGGTTAAAATCCTCCACAGCAATGTGAAAGACTGATATTGAATTATAGGAAGTGTTTGGTTGCAGTCATTGCAGCTAAATGTGGCGTAACCAGTTATTAAGTGTAAGGGCAATTACTTTTCACACAGTGCCAGTTGGTGTTGGTTAACTTTTTTCATTAAATAAGTGAAATTAAAAAAAAAAACAAGTGTTATTTGTTCACTCAGGTTCCCTTTATCTAATATTACATTTTCTCTAAAGACCTGAAAACATCCAGTGTGACAAATATGCAATAATAGAGAAAATCAGGAAGGGGGCAAATACTTTTTCACGCCACTGTAGGTCTTTACTATGTATATCCTCCTTTTTTTTTTGCCATTCTCCATCTGTTTCAGTACTGAATGTTATTTTTTGCTTCCATAATCAACGTCTCCCGATTAAACTGAACCATGTCTCCTATTCCAAAATACATACCTAACATTTTACACGGTGTTATAGCAATTTGTAAACCAATAATGTGTTTATCATTATTTCTGTCTAATCCAATTGGTAAACAGTTACTTTTCATTAAGTTAAATGTCACTCCTGTTCCCTGTGTGAAGTCTCCTGTCAACACAGCCAGAGCTCCACTAGAGCGTACATCTGCTAAAAGAAAACAAATATCATATGCATTAGTGAGGGTTTTAATTTCCATGTTTTCACTTGTGAAGGACATCCCTCTTATAACATCAGACTCATTAACCCTCTGAAGTAAAGGATCTAAGGATAATATATACAACATAGGGCTAAGTGGGCATCCCTGCCTTACCCCTCTAGTGACTTTTGCGGACTGTCCCAGCCATCCATTAACATAGGGGGATACCTTAGCATTGCTATAGTAGGTCTGTAACCAGTTAACAAACCTATCAGGAAATCCTAATTTTTCCGGACATTTCCACATATAAACATGAGACACTTTTGCCTGGTCTAAACTGACTAGGTATCCCACCAGCTCTCCCGTTGACCCTTTTTCTAGAATTTCCATCAACATTATGAAAGCACGTGTGATACTTCCCAGAATGGAGCAAAACTATGTAGGATGTATGATGTCCTCAAGTATCTCTGCCACTCTATTTCCTAAAAGTTTAACTAGTATTTTATTTTCTGCATTCAAGAGTGTTATGGGCCTCCAATTATTCAGCTCTTCCCTATCTCCTGTTTTAAATAAAAATATGACTAGTTCCACATTCATGCTCTTGGGCAACTGTCCTTTTTCCAAACTACTGTTTAGCATTAAAATGAATTCTTGGCTTAGTTTTTGTAAAATTAGTGGGTATAGCTCATTTGGAAGCCCATCTTTCCCTGGTGCCGATCCCTTTTTTAAAGATAGTGTTACTAAATTAAGTTCAAATTGTGAAAATGGTACCCTTAGAGACTCTCTAATATGGTCTGGAATCATTGGTAATGTACAATCATTTAACCACTGGTCCATTTCTATCTCAGATAAAGAGGGATCTGCCTGAAATGTGTGTGCAGTTTTTGTACCTTGGCCAAAATCTCCTGTTGTGACATTTTTCTAGTTCCGGCCTGTGTTGTTATGCTTTTTAAATCCTTTTTTTTCTTTAACGTACACAACTATCGAAAGGATTAATATGTCCTTGAGTATCCTGAGTTCTGAATCTTTGCTCTCTTTCTAATGATTTCATTCGATTATATTGGGTGTGTGCCATTTCTTGATTAATGGTACTTAAACGAGCTGAGTCAGTTTTGTCCCCTTTATTTATTTGGGCTTGGTATTCTTATAACTGGGCCCTTAATACATTATATCTGTCCTTTCTATGTTTACCTATAAGTCTTCCAGGTATCTGGAAATAGGTCCTTATCCCTTGCTTACTGTCCTTCCACCATGTTTGCTTTGAATCATAAAAAAAAAAAATTGTCTATTTTGCTTCCAAGATATTAACAAAACCTTCCATGACCATGGGACCTTCTAGTAAAGATAAATTGAATTTCCAGTACCCCAAACCTTTAGTGGATTCCTGAAAGTTAGATAACGTTACCTCTGTTAGCCCATGGTCTGATGTAGCTACTAAGTGCGCAGTTGGATTCCTATACTGCATTGATGGGGAAATAAACCAATAATCTATTCTGGAGTTTCTGATCCCCTTATAAAAGGTATTCGGGGGGTATTCCTTTGTGTGTAGCAAATACATCACCGAGGCCTGCTTGATCCAAAAGAATATTTAAGAAATTCGTATCACAATAGGTTTTACTAGTTTTGTCTCCTTTATTGGGTCTCATTTGAACAGGATGTGTTTATTGGTATACGGCCTTATTAGAGTTAACAAATATATTCTCTCAGTTTTGACCTGTGGGAAGTAAATATATATTAACCTGAAATCTATGCTTTGTGCATTCACATCTAATAACAGAGCTCTACCAGGTGAAATATCAACTAACTGAGACACAGTAACAGAAGAATCTAGCAAACAAATTCCCACCCCACTACAAACAAAATACCATCAACAGTTTCATCTGGTTCAGGGTCAGTTGGCTTTCATCTGTATCCCCCCTCCCCCAGGTCGTGCCTGAAAATAGGCAGGATCTGTCTAGTGCACTTACACGGTCAACAAAAACTAAATAAATAATAAATAAACAACACTTCCCCCTCCCCTTGACCAGTAGTTGGGTCCCCATACCCAAGCCTTCAATGCTGAATCAAAATCATCCATATCATAAAGCCTTGTGTTCTGGAAAAATACCAACTCATTATCATTGTCCAAGCTTTCCATCTCATTATCTTATTATTTGCCACTTTGTATTTTTCTTCCCAGTTTGCTTGTCCTGCATCCCTGGTTCCAAATATTATTCCTAAAATAGTTGTCTGGTCTTCAACGGTTTGCATTCCCTCTATTTCTGTGGTTCTACTCCCCTAAGGCCAGTATTCTACTTTTTTCTATATCTACCTTAATCCCTGTTGATTTATGTACTTTTTGTATTATGTTAGTAGCCTGAGGTTTAGAACAAATGCTAGAAAATATTGATATACTGTTAGAGTGGTAAATTTGTGGAATTCGCTGCCACTACACATCATAATAGCAGAAACTAAGAGCACATTTAAAAGCAGGTTAGGTAAATATATTCTTGATGGTGCTGACCTAAGGTATTACAAATGAAGTTGGAACACAAATGGGCTGTGGCCTTTATGTTCCTGTTCCTACCTTAGTATGAACTTGTCTTCCAGATTCTGAGTCTTTTATTAAGAGTACACAATCATCTGTGTATGCTGTTGTTTTTTTTTTTTTAGGTTAGCTTTTCTTTTATTGGTACTGCCTGAATCTCTGTATTTTGCTCAATTAATCTTAAAACTGGGTCCGAGCTAAAAACATACAAAAGTGGGCTCAATGGGCAACCTTGTCTAACACCATTACTAAAATATATTGGTATACCCAAATGTCCATTCGTAAGTGGGATTATTTGTGCTTCTTTTTAGAGGGCCTGAATGAGAAATATGAACTGGTCTGGTATACCATAATTATGCAGAACCTCCCATATATCATTATGGTACACTGCATCAAAAGCAGTTTCTTGATCCAAGGAAAAATATATCCTTGTGTCTGGTTTTTGTTGCCCCTTTCTATAATTTCTCTAAGGTATTGCAAGTTTTGTATCATACCTCTTCCTGGTATGGATCATGTTTGTACATCCATTATCACCTGTTGAGCTACCAGAGTCAATCTAACGCAAATTATTTTTGCTAGAATTTTGTAATCACTTGTTTAAAGGTCTCCAATTTTTCATTTGTGTGTTGTCTCCTTTTTTATATATAAAAAAACATTATCTCCTTTTTCATGCTTTCACTCACTTAACCTCTTTCCTGTATTGTTTTGTATATTTCCTTTAATATTGGAACCATATAGTCTATGAACACTTTGTAAAATTCATTTGGTATTCCATCTATTCCTGGGGCAGTTTTTGTTGACAATCCTTTAATCATGTCCCTTATTTCTATATCTGTAATTTCTTTCTTCAATTGCTGTCCCCCCCATTCCCTAGTTTTGGTATTTTTATTTGGTTTAAAAAAATCATAATTGTGTTCTATCTGCTGCTTTTTAAAAGTGTGTTTTACACGCTTTTGAGCTATTAACTGTATTTGTCTCTGGTCTGATTGCTTAGCTCCTTCTTTGTCTATTAATGATGTTATGTTTCTATGCTTAACTCTTTCTGAACAGCTTTCAAAAATGATTCATATGGAATTTATTACCTTGTGTGCCATACTTTTGTTCCATTATTAATGACATTTCCCTGTTATACTGATATTTCTTCATTTTATTTTTTTAATTTGGTTTCTTTTCTCTGTCAGGTTTTGTCCTGATTTCTTAGCTTGTGTGAGTGTATGTAAAAGTAGGGCTCTGTAACTTAAGTACTTTTCATAATCTGTCTGGCTGTTTTTCTTCGAAATTTGAATCATTACTGATTTAATTTCTTGTTTGGTATCCTCCCACCACTGTAATGGGTCCTCATATAGCTCACATATGGATTATCTAGCAAATAATAGATCTATTATGTCAGTTTTGTTTTGCTCTTCTTGTCGTGATGCTAGGTTCATCCTCCAAATACCCTTACCTATTTTTGGACTTTTTTGTAAATTAATAGACATTTATACGCTTATATGGTCTAAAGTCTCCATAGGGTATCTGTTAATCTGTTCTATGTGTGTGTTTGATGGGACAAACCAGAAGTCTATACTGGTTGATAACTTTCCCTTATAAAAGGTATGTTTAGGTATTTGCTGCTTAATGTCATAAATATCCTCCAAATTTGTATTTTTCAAAATACTATTTAACTTATTTGTGTCACAGTAGATTTTCTCAGTTTCATGGCCCTGTCTCTTTTTGACCTCCCACAGTTAAAATCCCCCAAATAGTACCAGATTAAATGTATGCAGGTAGGGTTCTATTTCTTGGAACAAAACATTCCTGTCAGTTTTGATTTGGAGACTATATTATTTATTAGTCTAATATCCCTTCTATGTAAGACAATGTCAACCATAAAAGCTCTCCTTGGGTAGACATCTACAATCTTTTTAATTTCTACTTCCCAAGTTTTTTAAATAAAATACCCACTCCTGCACATATTTCTTCACTAATTGACCAGCGGGAAGGGCCCCATCTCCATTCTTTCTGGGCTAAGTTAATTTCCTGTATTGTATGCAGCTTAGTGTCTTGCAAAAAGAAAACGTCTCCTCTAAGTCATTCAAGACTCCAAAAGTAGTTGTTCTTTTCTTTCTATTCTTTATACTATTTGTATTTGAGGTGGTACAGGTTAACAACGTGTTGTTTTAGTTAAAGCCACATTTTTCTTCGGTTAACTCCACTTTTATCTTTTGTTTTATAATTTTCTTTTCTTTGATTTTTGAGTGTCTGTAGATTCATAGTCTGATGATTGCTCTGCCTGGGATGATTGTATTGAAGAAGTGTCTGAATCATCTTCTTCCTCTCCCCATTCCTTTCCTTGAAATATCTCATATTTATTTTTTAGTTGTATGCCTTCCACATCCTTCCTTATGAGTTTGGATTTTGGCTGCTCAGCAGATTTTTTTTCCCTAATCTGGTCACCATTTGAAAAGCCCCTTCTGCCGGAATGGGGGGGGGGGCCCATATTCTCTGCTGCTTTTTCTCCCTCTTGCTGGTTTTCTTTCGTGCTTTGAGCCTTTGGTTGTTCCCCTTTGTCATTCTCTTTCAGGCTTCCCGGCCTTCCCTTTCTTATCATATTGTTTCCCATGTCCTCCTTTCTTAGCTGTCTTTGCTCTACCTGTCCAGACTTTTTTATTTTTGAGCCAAGGTAATGTATAAGTCTTGTTCCATTCTTTCTGTTGGGTCAGGGCTATTGTGCGATGCCCATGGGCAGGTCCTGAAAGTATGATTTTGCTCTTTACATAAGTTGCATTTTGTTGGATTAGGACACTGAGCTTCAAAATGACCTGCTTCCCCACATAAGCCACATCTTATTTTCTCACATACATTACTTAAATGTCTTTTTGACCCACACCTGCAGCATGCCCTGTATAGAAAACCACACTTCCTGTCTCAGCCTAAAAAAAAAAAAAAAAAAAAAAGTTTTGGAGATGCTGTAGCACCCCTTCTTCAGATTTTAGAATAACTTTATATTTCCAACCCCCAATCCAAAAGGATTCTTCATCCAGTACGGGTTCAGGTTGTCCTAGGATTTTACATTTCTGGGCCAGCCAATGTGATATGTCAGCCACATCAACACCTTCATTTTTAAATAAAATGGTAATCTGTTTGTAGTCTGGTTTTGTTAAAGAGATTGCTAAAATATTTGACCCAAGGGGGGTATTTTTATTTTCCTGATACAGTTTCCAAAAGTGATCCAAACCAGAAAGGTGTTTTAAAACTGATGTCAAACTGTTGCTCTCCTGGGACATGGATGAGAGCATAAATTTCATATGCATAGTAACCCATACTTTCTTTTATCAATTTTTCCCTATAAATAGTCTGTCTGGGGTGTCCTCCATATTTCCTCTGAATTTTAATCTGACAGCATTTCTACATTTGGCTGGCAATGCATTTTCTCTTAAATGTTCAGGAAACCATTGTTTTGTTGCAGTTGTCCCCACAGGCACCAGCTGTTTTTCCTGGCACATTTTGCTCTGTTTCCTCTGTTACCTTTTCTGTTTGCACTGTCTCTCCCTCATATCCATTTCTTCTATTGTTTCTTTATTTTCATTCCCTTCTATTTTCATGTCATTAGCCTTTTATCTTTCATTTGTCAGTTCTGATAAGACATCAGTTATTTCATTATTATTTTTAAAAATTTCAGACTGACCTGGTATTTCCATGGGCCTTTGCTGATTTGGATCCAGCCTTTGCCATCCAGTGTTTGTTTCCAGCCTGCTTGCAAAAGAGCTTTCTTTACCCATTCAGGGGTGTAAATTTATTCTGCTTTCTGCATTTTCTTCCTTATTTAACACACTGCTAGATGCCTCATCTCTGTGCTTATTTCCTTCTTTGTTTGTTGACTCATTTTCATTTTTTCTCGGTGAGCCAATTTTCTCTTTAGTCGTGTTTTTTAATCGTCTTTCTTGACCCCAATTTTCTATTAGCTTGTTTCTTTTTTTCTGTTTCATTTCCCTGTACTTTTTCAATCTCCATCACCTCTGACATGCCCTGTTAGGGCTGGGGGGATACTGGGATGCATAGGGAGAGGCATCACCAGTAGAAAACAGAAAGTTGTTGGCCCTCTGTACAGACAGTTGGTAAGACCACATCTGGAGTACTGTGTACAGTTCTGAAGACCCCATCTCCGCAAAGACATAGACAGGGTGGAGGCTGCTTAGGTTAGTATTTATGGTATTTGTGGTGATTTTAGACTTTATTTATTTATTATGTATAAATTTTTATATGTTTTGTTACATTGAAACTATGCTTAAAAATCTGTACGGCACCCAGAGCCTCCAGGATTGGGCGTCTTTTAAATAAATTTGCCTTGCCTTGCCTTGCCTGTCAAGAGGAGGGCAACCAAAATGGTGCAGGATCTGCACTGGAAGACATATGAAGACAGACTAAAGGACCTTAAGATGTATGGCCTCGAGGAAAGGAGGGAGGGGGGGACATGATAGAAACTTTCAAATACCTCAAGGGAATCAACAAAGTCCAAGAGGGTAGCATCTCTCAGAAAAAGAGATATGCAAGAACAGGGGGGCACAATTTGAAGATAGAGGGGGAACGACTCAGAGGTAATGTGAGGAAGTATTTCTTCACAGAGAGGGTTGTAGATGCATGGAACAGCCTTCCTGAGGAGGTTGTAGAGTCAAAAACAGTGGGGGAATTCAAGAATGCATGGGATGGACATAAGGCAGTTCTAGTGGGGTGTAGGAGGAAGCAGGATGTTGGTTAACTGGGATCTACAGCTCATCAGTTAGTAGAGAAATGGGCAGACTAGGTGGGCCATGCAGTCCTTATCTGCCATCAAATCCTATGTTTCTGTGTTCAGCTATGCAGACTTTTGGGTGTGTTTGACAGGGCTTTGCCTCACTGTCCTTTTGCTTTGATGCTGTTACTTCACTTTTTGGCTGATTCTTCCAGCGTTGTTTGACAGCTTTTGCCTGCTGCCTCCCGGATAGCACTAGTGAGTCATTCTTTCTTTTCCAAAAATGTATTTTCCTCTTCTTCCAACTGAGCATATAGATCATCTGTTTGGGTAGAAACTGCCATATCCAGATCTAAATTTGTAGTTGCTGCTTCTTCATGCCTTATTTCATGTCGCAGACCACTAGATGGTACCTCTGCACTTTCTACCTTTAACTTTCCCTTTTTTCCCTCTTCAGTCTCTAGGTTAGTAGATGCTAGGGAGGAGACCTGCTCCCCAGCCTCCCTCATGTCCTTCTCCTCTGATATCTCACTGAAAATGGCTCCCTCTGTCAGCAGAGGGTTCCCCCTACTGTCCAAAAAGAGTAGGGGAATTTCCCCAGTGTCCTGTCCAAATTTCCCCCATTCACTAAAAATACCACCAACAGCTTAATGTAGTTCAATGTTGGCATCCATCTGTATCCCCATCCCCTGGGACAAGGCTGAAAATAAGCAGAGTTGTCTAGTCCTCCTTTCCTGGAGTTATCTAGTCCTCCTTTCCTGGTCAACAAAAACTAAAATAAATAAATAACTTATGCTGAAACTTTTTTTTATCATTTTTGGGTGGAAGGAGTTTAGTGTTTGCAGACATGGCAGAAGTGAGATTGCTTCAGAAGAATGGTTTATGGTCCCAGTTCTCATTCAGATCTATAAGATTTTAAGGTAAAAATTCAAAATGTTTCTCTGCAGCAGTTCTTGAAGCCTGTTGCTTCCCCTTCCTACTTGTATAAGTGCCATAAATGTCAGCTGTTCAGGGCCACTGTTACATACATGCGAACATATAAAGAAGCCATCAGAAGAAGGCCATTTGGTCTATCTAGTCTGTTTTTATTACAGGGTTCACAGCTTGAGCTAATGTTCCTGCCCCCTCCCCACTTCTCAAATCCTCCCTACCCACAAACTTTACCTTCCCCCATGCCTATTCCAGCCTCTTTTGAAGTTACCCATTGTCTTCAACAAGACCACTTCTTCTGGCTGTGCATTCCAAGTGTCCACAGCCCTCTCTGTGAAGAAGTGCTTCCTGACCTCCCTCCTAATCCTCTCCCCTCTAGCGTAAGACTGTGCCGCCTCATGTTATGGGTGCCATGCAGCTTAAAGAGACCCTCTGATCCACCATATGTACCCCTTTCAGGTACTTGAAGGTCTCAATCATGTCCCCTGTATCGCTCCCCTGTCCTCCAGGGAGTATATGTTCAGTGTCCTCAACCTCTCATCATATGCCTTACCCTGCTGACTCACTGTCATCTTTGTAGCCTTCCTCTGGTCCAGCAGGTTAATGTATTTTTTAAGGTGTGGGCACCAGTACTGTACTCCATACTCTAGATGTGGCCTCACCAGTGACCTGTACAAGGACAGTATAACCTCCTCTTCCCCTACTACTGATCCCCTAGCTATGCATCCCAGCATGTTGTTTGCCCTTGCTGCTGCTTTCTTGCACTATGTGGAGTGCTTCAGGTCACTAGTGATTTTCACTCCCAGGTCATTCTCCTCCTCCAATACAGACACCTAGACTCCACCCAGGTAGAACTCTGTTCTGGGATTTTTGGTTCCAATGTGCATAACTCTGTATTTCTTGGCATTGAAGCCAAGCTGCCACATCTCTGACCACTTCCCCAGCTTTTCCTGATCATCCTTTATCCTCTCAGCTATGTCCACTCTCCTGCAAAGCTTGGTGTCATCCATATGTAGGCACATTTTGCCCTTAATGCCATCACCAGTGTCATTGAGGAAGACATTGAACAACACCAGCCACAGCAGTGAGCCCTGTGGGACCCAACTCGTGACCTCTCTGGTGTCAGATATCTCTTCTCCCACAACTACCCTCTGGATTCTGTCCCTCAGCCAGTTTTCCACCCACCTGGCCATGTTTCCCATCCCCAAGATTTGCCAACTTCCTGATCAACATTTTGTGGGACACAGAGTCAAAGGCCTTGCTAATATCCAGACAGAGGATGCCAACCACTTTTCCCCATCTACTGTCTTAGTAACCCTGTCAGAGAAGCAATCGGATTAGTTTGACACAACCCCCCCAATTAGCCCGTGCCGCTTCACATCCCGGACACCATGCTCCTCCAGATATTCTACCAACTTTTCCTTTTATTTTATTTATTTATTTATTTTTATTTTATTGAAATCTAGGATTACAAATACCTTTGAGCAGGAACTGCTCATTTACAAAGGTTCCACGTTGAAGGGATGGGGGGTATACATACATACAAAGGTTGACATAATAATACATAGTTACACAATAAAAAGAAGCAAGAGACTGAGGCTTAGGAAATTCCAGTAATTCAAAATGTGCCAAATGTTAGGTAGCATGACATACCAGCCAAGGGCAATCTTAGAAATAAGCACTGCAGGTGGGGGGGTATGCAGGCAGGAAGGCCATTGTCAGAGTGTAGAGAGTGAGGGTAAGAGCTCTAATGGGGAGGGATAAAAGTCAGGGAATGCTCGGGGGGAGAGGAAAGGGACAGGGGCAAGGGGGTAGGCAGGTGAGGTAGATAGAAGGGGGGGTAAGGCGGGAGAGGTAGCTGCCAAGACTGAAGTGGAGGGCAGTGAGCAGGGGGCCCCTGATCAATTTTGACTGGATTATAGACATCACAGGGTGGATTTATGCTTGAATCTACAGGGCATTCAGGGATGTTAATTTATGTCTGTTTATTTATTTGAATTTTCATGAAATTTTATTTATTTATTTGTTTGTTTGTTAACTGGGTAGGTACATTGGTCCCAGGAACTGTTTCAGGCACAACCCAGGCCACAGAGTGGCATGAAATACAAAGATACAGAGAAAAGTCATAAGTGCATTGAGTGACGAGTACTATGATTTAACAGTTATTGCAATACTGTACACACAAACGTAAACAAGGACTTGAATGTATTTACACTATAAGTACAACAAGCAATATGAAATAGCTCAATGTGGTGAAGTGAGAATGCACAGAGCTGGAACAGAAGATAACAGAGAAACAAGATCTCATAATCATCTGCTGAAGAGTGAATTACATGAGACAACCAAAAGAGGCACATGGATAATCAGACTGATGACTCTATGGAACACCCTACCCAAGGATGTAGTAACAAAATCCTCAATGGATATCTTCAAAAAGGCACTGGATATGTATATGGGCAATAAAGCTAAATCAGAAATCCATTGAGAAATGGTGAGTCATTATGGCTAATGCTTTAGACTTGTACCTTTCCTATGAGTCTGTGATAACGAACTGCAAAGAGTGCAACTTAAAGAAGTAGATAGTAATAATGGCACCAGCTTTTCATAGGCCCCTGACTGTATTTTGTGTGAACTGAGTGATCACCCTAAGACAAAGATCCAATATTTTGAAGGTAGGGGATCTGCTGCTATAAACTCCTGGATCCAAAGGAGAAAAATAAAAGGCAGTAAGGCAAACCACTGATCAATCAGTCTTTATTTAACCAGGCAAAACACCTTTGAGCAAGTTCATTTGCAAGGTGGAACTGAAGGGTGCGTAAATCAGTACAATGGTATTACAATAAAACAATTTGACAATTATGAAGATATAAAACAAACAGAAGAATGTACAACACTCAGCAGCTACCAATTGCTTAATGTAATACAATACAGTATGCATATGTCAGAAAATAAATACAAAGGTGGGTTCAGCACATTATGTACCAAATAACACTCATACTAATAAACACAGTTTACATAATATGTACATGGAGAGCACAGGAATATTGTGCTGTGATTAAGTACCACACGAAATGAATAGCATGAGGGGAAGGGAAGGAGAGGGAAGATAGCATTGTGGGGGAGATATTAACAACAACACAAATGGAAAGGGTCTTGGGGGTAGTCATATCTGATGACCTAAAGGTAAGCGAGCAATGTGAGAAGGCAGTAAGGATGGCTAGGGGGATACTAGGATGTATAGAGAGAGGTGTCACCAGTAGAAAACAAGAAGGTTTTATTCCTCTGTACAGACAGTTGGTGAGACCTCATCAGGAGTAATGTGTGCAGTTCTGGAGACCCCATTATGGTGGTGCCCCCCCCTTTTTTTGTTGTTGTTACATTTTCAGTTATGTCATGCTGTCCCGAACCTGAAGACTTTGTCTTTTATCTTTTAACAACCTTGTTATATTTATTTCTCTTCCCCTCCCCAAGTCTGTTGCGCAACAACATCTTTCATTTGCCCCTTCTTTCTTTTCTTTTCTATGCCTTTAACTTTGCTAAAATCCTGTTATAGCGTGTTGGCCACTAGCTAAATAGAAACACTTTCTTTCCAACTTCAGGACTTTTGCCACTGTTGGGTATGATTAAAATGCATTCTATTGCAGTTAAAAGATGTAGTGTGCTGCCTTAAAGAAGACTGCACAAGTGCTGTTTTTTTGTTTTTTTGTCCTATTCTTGTCCCCCTAAGCTGAATTACTTTGTAACCTAGTATGAGTGGTGGCACTTCTGTGTAGCAGGTCAGTTTTATGGACCTGATTGTTTTTCCTCGGCTTGCTCTATTGCTGTAGGGAGATATCATAGGAGGTGTGCATATGTTGATTAAGCAAGCATACAGTGAGCAATTAGTGAGGCAAAACAAAAGAGGTTAATTTATGAACCCTTCATTTTGTTTTGTTTTTCAGCCTGCCTCCTTACCTTAGGTAGAAAAGCGGTGCCCCTGTAAATAAATGCAGTAGAACAGGTATATTTTTTGTAAACAAGCCTCCTTACCTGCTGTTCACCACAATAAATACTAGTACCTTACCAACATCAACAGCTTTAGATGTACGTTTCTCTGAGACAAGTAGAGTAAACAATGACCTAGATACACAGGAACCTTTAATCAAGCCTGACAGCCCTTCACCTTTAACTTTTACAACTAAACAAAAAGCATTACCCCAATCATTACATCAAGGAATAAACAATTCTATGGATATAGACCAATTGACGGCCATGAAAGACTCACCAAGACAAATTTTTGTACTGGGTGATTCAATAATTAAGCATATAGATAGGGCAATTTGTAACCCAGATAAATCTAACTGAACATGTTCAAGTTACAGAGGGGCTAAAGTAGTGGATATTGTTGACATGTTAAATGCTATACTATCTCAAGCAGGACCTAATCCTCTAGTAATAATTCATGCAGGGATAAATGATATTTTTCAGGCAGATATCACAAAATTAAAAGAAAGCTATGTGGCATTAAACAACTTGTTAGTAGAGAAGGGTTGCACAGTGTGTTTTTGAGAGATACTACCAGTACCTAGGGCCACATTTACCATCTCTCTGGAAGGGACTAACTCTTTTGCTGGGATGGTCTCCATCTCAGCAGAAGGGGGAGTACCATACTGGGGAGAAAAATTGTTGCAGCATTACATTCTTTAAACTAGATTATAGAGGGGAGAATTGGAAAGGTCTAAATTCTCTAAGTAAGAAAAATATAAATGCTGTTTATCCAACAATTAAATCTTGTAACATTCTATCTTTTAATGCTAGATCTTTGAATAACATAAACATGGCTGAATTAGAATGTAAATGTAAAATACATGATATAGGCATTATTGCTGTAACTGAAACATGGTGAGATCCTGCTTCAAAGTGGGTAAAAGAGTTACCAGGTTACAAATTGTATCATAAAGACAGAATAAAAAAAAGTGGAGGAGGGGTATGTTTATTTGTGCATAATGGTATTATATCATCTGAACTAATTATTAGTTCAAATATCGAATCACTTTGAATATGGATGAGATGGAGGAACAACCTGAGGATGTGCCACCTGAGGATTTAAGGGACTCACTGAGATGGCTGGCACTGAGGTAGGTAGAACAAGATAAACAGAAAGGGAATATCGATAAAGAGAACAAGAGTGGAGAAGACAAGATCAACAGTGGGCAGACACTTTGCAGATGTTTCAGACCTTAGGGGTAAGTCAGGAGGCTCAGACCAATCCCAGAGACATCAAAATAACATAAATGACAGTAACTGATGATGTAGAATCATATCTAATAACTTTTGAGCGTGTGGCCCAGGCATGTAACTGGCCCCAGTCCCAATGAGTGGTCCGCCTTGCCCCCTACCTCATTGGAAAGACTCAATTAGCCTACACTAATATGGACAGTGCTCTTGCTAATGGCTATCTAGCAGTTAAAAAAGAAATCCTGAAATGGTTTGACATATAAACAGAGGTTGAGAACCCTAAAACATATGCCAAATGTACCACCAAGGGAAACATACACTAGACTGCAGGACTTGTGCACAAAATGATTCAACCAGAGGGAAAAATGATAAAAGCCATCATGGATTTATTTGTTCTTGAACAATTCATTTAAATGATGCCACCTGAAGTTCAGCTCTGGATTTGAGAGCATAATCCAGATACCCCCGATTGTGCTATCACCTTGGCTGAGGACTTTCTTTCAGCTCGTCAACCCTTAAGAAAATTATATTGAAGGACTGATGGAGATCCAGATAATGCCACTTCCAGTACAACATCTCCGGTAAGGTCTTCTGTTCCAACCTCTTCTGCTACTGGGAATAAAAAGGAAAGTGTAATGGGTACCCCTAGACACACAGATCCAACCATAGAGTGTCACTGTTGCCATGGCCTGGGACATATCACTAGGTTCTGTCCTAAGAAGAAAAAAAGAGCCTGCATACTTTGCGTCAGTGAACTTGGGTAATTTTGTGATCCCTATACAGATCAATGGGCAGACTATTGAAGGGCTGGTAGACTCTAGCAGTAGACAGAGCTTGATACAAGCTGACCTAGTGAACCTAGAAAAACCAGCTTCAGCAATGACAGGAATTATTTGTATCCATGGAGATTTATTTTTATTTATTTATTTATTGAAACATCAGTTTAAAACCTTTGAGCCAAAGGCTTATTTACAAAGGTATCTCATCACAGAGAGGACAAACAGAACATGCCTATGCAATATGGTCATTAGCAAACAAATAGGAGGACATATGATCATAGGTGGTTACAGTTTGCAGCTACACAGAGGAGCAAGACCAAGTCAGTTCAACATAGATTTATATAGCCATACAGTAAAACTCATTATAGATACAAACAGAGAAGTGGCATACCACCAAATGAGCTAGAAAAAGGTAAGGAGAAGCCACTCAGGGAGTTTTGTCAGGCAAGTTGAGTATAAACAGACTAGGCACAATCACAATGGCAGGAGGTGAGTAGTTGATTACGGAGTGAGGTTTTAAAGCAGGAGATTGTAGGAGCATTAGTGATACTGGTAGGGAGAGAGTTAAAACAGGAAGTGGCTCTGTAACTGAAGGCCCTTTGACTGCGAGAGGTTCTTGCGCTTGGTACTGACAGTGTGGCTATACTGGAGGATCGAGTAAGTAGTGGTGGGTTTGCTAGGTGGATAGAAGCAGTCAACCCAGGTGGGGACATACCAAGGAGAGTTTTTTTTAGTAAGGATGCCGAATTGGTACCGGAGACGTTCTTCTAAGTTGAGTAGATTGGCTTGGACATATAAATGGCAAGTATGGGTTAGTCTGGGAGCTCCAGTAATTAACCTACAGGCTTTATTTAAAGTGAGATGGATTTTGTTTAGGGAAGTGTGGTCAGCGGCCCCATAAACTGGCAAACCATAGCCTACTAAGGATAGTATGGAGGATGTGACCGCGAGTCTAAGGGCATCGGGGGGAGACAGTTTTTGTGGCGGTAGAGCATACCCAGCCGCATGTTGGAGGCTGAGGCTAGGGCCAAGATGTGGGCATGGGGTCTGTAAGGGCAGGGTCGAAGGATATCTCAAGATACTTGTACAGGTAGACTTGCTCGAGTGGTACCTTGGAACTGGCGAGGATCTGAAGAGGGAATTTACTAGCTTTATTTTGGGGATGGGCAAAGAGCATTGTTTTAGATTTGTTAAGATTTATTACAAGTCAGTGTTCTTTAAACCAGGCTTTGGCAGTGTTATAAGAAGATTGCAAGGAGACCTGGAGGGAGATGGGGTTACAGTCGGAGGCAAATATAATGGCATCGTCTGCGTAAAGTAAGAGTTTACCCTTACAAGCAGCAGGCAAGGAATTGAGATATAGGGAAAAGAGCAGGGGTCCGAGAATGGAGCCCTGGGGTACACCGGAGAGGATAGGGCAGGAGGTGGAGAGTGTCCCATTAAGTTTAACACACTGGGACTGTGCAGACAGGTAGCTGGAGCACAAGGAGACAGGCCCAGTGGCAAAGCCAACATGGCTGAGGGCGGCCAGCAGGAGGAGATGGGCAACAGTATCGAAGGCTTTGGCTAAGTCAACGAAAACTGCTCCAGCTAGAGAGCCAGAGTCCAGAGAGGAGTGAAGAAAGTTGGAAAACTCAAGGAGGGCAATATTTGTACTGTGACCAGCATGGAACCCATGCTGTTCTGGGCAGAGGATGCTATATTTAGTTAGGTACTCAGAGATTTGGGTAGATACTATTTTTTCTAAGGCTTTTGAGAGAGGGGAGAGGATGGAGATTGGTCGATAATTCCCAGGTAGGGTCCTATCACCACCCTTGTGGGTGGGGGTGACAGTGGCAATTTTCCAGACGGAGGGAAACTGACCCAAGCAGAGAGATTTATTGAAGAGGCTGGTGATAGGGGCGATTACCTGGTCCAGAACCTGACGAAGGAGCCAGGTGTCCAGGGAGTCGCTACCAGTGGTATTGCTTTTTAAGGCCTTGACAAGGAATGGCCTGACTTCACGGGTACTAACCCGGTAAAAGTGGAGCCAAGGGTGCGAGAGGATACGGTCAGGTAGGGAGGCGGGGATCAAAAAAGCTACTCGGGAGAATAGGGCTAAGGTCAGTGAAGGATTTATTGAGGTAGTTGGCAATATGGGCTAGGTCAGTAGAGATGGTGCCATCAATGTTGAGTTGGGAGAGTGGGGGAGGACGAGAGCCCCGTTCAGTAGCTTCATATTGTCCTTGCTGTCGATTCCCCAGGACGAGGTGAGTGAGGCTTTATAGTAATCAGCCTTGGCCTCGCGGATGGCCCAGGTACATTTATTACGGGCAGCTGCATACGCCTGCCTGTCAGCGGGGCAGCCAGTTTCAGTGGCAAGGTGCCAAAGATTATCCCTGTGCTTAAGAAGTTGAACCAGGGGAAGCGTAACCCAGGGGGCATGCCGAGCTTTGGAACAACGAGCAGTGAATTGTGCAAAAACGTCACAGGCTTTGTTAAACGTTTGGGTGAAGAAGATTAGCGCTACATCAGTATCGAAGCCGTACTGAATGGGGGACCAGTCAACTTGGGCCAAAAGTAGCTTAAGGCCTTTCGGACCACCTGGTCTTAGCCGCTGTCATAGGGTGGGCTGAGCAACGGGTTTAGGTAAGTAGGTAGCCCACCAGAAAAGTATAGGGGAGTGATCACTAAGTCTGTCAGGAAGGACTTGGATATTCCCAATTAAATTAGGATGATTGGTAAGGACCACGTCAAGAAGAGTGCAAGAGCCCATTCCAGGATTCACTCTTGTCAGTTGGGCAACAAGTTGAGTTAAGTCAATAGATGCAAAGGAGTCATGGGTATCAGAGGAGGAGGAGCTTAGCCAGTTAATATTCAGATCACCCACAAGGGTTTGATCCACGGAATGGGGTAGCGAGGTAAGGTAGTCAATTAGTGGTACCAGGGCCAACGCCTGGATTTTTGGTGGTATGTAGGCAGCAGTTAGGTAGAGGGGGCCCCTAGAAGGATCAGGGGTCAGTTTTAGGGTAGGGGCCTGAGCACTGAACCCAAGGACAGGGGTTGGGAGGGCTAACCCTATGACAGAGTCTTTGATATAGATGGCACAGCCCCCACCCCGTCTGCCAATACGGTCCTCTCTATGTAGGGAGTAACCAGGGAGTGCGACAAGGGAATCAGGGGTAGAAGCTGACAGCCAGGTCTCTACCAGAGCAATAATGTCAGGTTTATGAACTGTGACCCAGCATTGGAATGTGTCAAATTTTTTCAGGAGGCTACAGATGTTCATTGACACAATAAGAAGCCCAGGAGAATCAGGCGACACTTTTTTGAGGGCTGGGCCTGGATTGGGGTGTATATTCCCTGATAAAAGTAGGAGGAGAAGTACAGCCCTGGACAGAGGGTGGTGGAAAGTAAGTTTGCATCTGGCAAAATAGGAGGAGTATGGTAGCTTAAGGATACAGGGGGTAGGCAGGTGGGCACAGCCTGGGAAGGCAAGAATGACAAGATGCCAGAGGGAGCAGGGGGAGTATGTTAAAGGGGGGCTAGGGGGAGGATGATCCAGGCAGGTGTAACTCGAAAATGTAGGGGAGGAGGGTGCCGGCTCAAGAGCCCTGGAAGAGGGTAGGGCATGAGTGCAAAAGGAGACAACAGATTGGTAGCACTGTGAGACCATGGTGATATCAAGGTCCGATGGAGGCCCCAGGAGAAGGAGGAGAGAGAAGCAAGTCAATGGTAGGTGGGCAGGCATTTTCTAGGGGGTGAACTGCAGTCTGGTAAAATGAGAAGGAGGAAGCTAGAATAGTATCAGTCAGTTACCGAGAGCGCCACTTTGGGTCAGTGGAAGTGACGCCACCTCAGGAGCACAAGGTGCCAGGTTCAAAACTCACCTGGGGTAAGAGGAGAGGGCCCAGGGTGGGGCCATAAACCACGCTTCAGGAGAAGACCACTAGCTGGGTGAGGGTCCAAAACTGGGGTGCTAAATAGTGACTCCTAGTGGTCAGAGTTAGCTATAGACAACTATACAATAAAGAGGATACAGGTGCCTAGGTGCAACAGGGTAGTAAGGGAAGAGGGAAGGGAGTGAGTATAGGATAGTGGAGGTAGGTGGTAGACGCTGAAGAAAATAGAGTGGCAGGATAGGAGAAGGGGGGAAGGTAGGGTGGTAGGAGGGTCCCAAGATAGATTGAGGGCTAGGAAGGCAGGAAGTATTTAACAACCAGGGAAAGGAGACATAAATATACAGTGGCCTCTAGTGGCTGGCAGGTATAACCTGCAAATGAGAAAGTGGAGACTTAGTATTTCAGCAGCCAGGAAGTGATATCATAAGACTGTGCCAATAAATAGAGAGTCGGCCCTGGGTGGGTGAGTGGCTGGGGCCGGGCAGACGACATGAAGCATCGTCAAGCTAGCACCACACAACAGTAACTCAGCAGGTGAAGGGAGGTAGCCTTTACCTCAGGGTCCGATGCCGAAATCCGGCCCCTGGAGGGAGCGCGAGCTGAACTGTGGCTGCCGCGGTCGGCAGTGAGCTTTGGGGGGGGTGAAGACCTAAGAAGGGGAAGAGACAAAGGCAAGAAATTAGTATGCAGCGGGAGGGTGAAATCACACAACAGTCTCAATTACTGCGCATGCGCAGCTATGTCCCGACTCAGCGACCAGCATGGCACCCTAGCATGTAGGTAAGCCTGAAAACAATAACTAGGACTACACAGATGTTGTCTGGTACAATCTCCAATAATAGCGCCTAGCAAGCTACACAAACAGTCACTCTAAGGAATGCAGGGCGTTCCGTTATTCCAGATAGTTTAAAACTGGTAGACAGCAGTTGAAATAAAGAAACAATCAATACATCTGTGGGGATAAAAAGTCCCTTTAAGCAACCCTCAGGTAGCACCCCACAACAGTAACTCAGCAGGTGAAGGGAGGTAGCCTTTACCTCAGGGTCCCGATGCCAAAATCCGGCTCCTGGAGGGAGCACGAGCTGAACTGTGGCTGCCGCCGTCGGCAGTGAGCTTTGGGGGGGGGGTGAAGGCCTCAGGGTCCTGATGCCAAAATCCGGCTCCTGGAAGGAGCGTGAGCTGAACTATGGCTGCTCCCTACAACTTCTGTGACTTTAACCATTAATGGACATGTAGATGTCATTACTGTGGGGGTGGTACCAACTCTACCTGTCCCATTTATTTTAGGACAGGATTATGTTAATTTTAACAGACTGGTTTTATCCTGTCATGAGCAAAATGCAAATAGTCAGTTGGTTGCAGTAACTACCAGGGCCCAAACAGTTAAAAATAAAGATACAAATAGTGAATGTTTGTTACCATTTCCTTTTCAGGATGATGTCTTTGGGGAGATTGGAAAACCTAAAAAGACTAGGGCAGAAAAAAGGAGAGCTCAAGCTAGACGGAAACAGGGTGTTAATGTATCTACTAATAGAATACCTTCTCTACAAATGTATGATATTGCTCGGGAACAGCAAATAGATATGTCTCTCAAACCTTTTTTTTTACAGGTGGGAAAAGAAGGTCCTTTAGGTGTCCCTGTGATTGAGAAAAGGAATACAATCCTATATAGAATATGTACTCATCCCACTACTCATGGGCAGGTTGAACAATTGCTAGTGCCTACTAAATAAAGACAGGATTTACTATTTCTTGCACATGACATACCCAGTGCTGGTCATGCTGGAAGGGAAAGGACTTTGGCTAGGCTTCTGCAAAGGCTTTTTTGGCCAGGTATCCATACCGCCATTGCAGAATACTGCCAAAGCTGTCCTGAATGTCAGCAAGTTAGTCAGATTACCCGCAAAGATCAGGTGCCCCTAAAATCCTTGCCTTTGGTTTCTCAGCCTTCTGAAAGGATTGCCTTGGATATTGTTGGCCCATTAATAAAAAGTTCAAAAGGAAATAGATTCATTTTAGTCCTGTGTGATTACGCTACAAAATATCCCAAGGTGTTTCCTCTCAGAAGCATCACAACCCCGAAAATAGCAGAAAAGATTATGGAATAGTGTAGCAGTGGGGATCCCAAAGGAAATTCTGATGAATTGAGGTGAAGATTTCAGTGCAGCCCTGCTGAAGGAGCTATACAAAATGCTAGGGGTCACTGCTATTGGAACATCTCCCTACCACCCTGAAACTGATGGCCTTGTGGAAAGGTTTAATCAAACCCTAAAGTGCATGTTGTGTAAGCTTGTGGGTGATGAAGGTAAAAACTGGGATCATTATTTACCCTTGTTCCTTTTTACCTATCATGAAGTGCCTCAGGCATCCACAGGGTTTTCACCATTTCATTTACTCTATGGCAAAACCCCTGTGGGCCCCTCGATGTGGTTAAGGTAGCTTGGCAGGGTGAACTACAAGTAAAGCATGTGAACATCTTAGAATACTTGACCAACCTCCATAAGAAGCTTCTTTTGTATACCAAGCAGGCCCATCAAAACAGTATTGTAGCTCAAGGTAAACAAAAGACCCTTTATGATTTCAAAACACATGAAAAAACATTTAAACAGAGGGACAAAGTATTATTATTACTTCCTTCCACAGAGACCAAATTATTAATGAAGTGGCAGGGTCCCTACACCATCTTAGAAAGAACAGGACCAGTCACATATAAAATCGAGACTCATGGAAAAAATAAAAAACTACTAAAATTTATCATGCCAACTTGTTAAAAAAGTGGCAAGATCATGGGGAACAGAAACCCTGTTGTTATGTTAATTCTGAGACCACTGAAACAGATCTTGATATAGCCTATAAGAGAGTAGAGGGTGAGGAAACTATTAAACATGGCTTTTTCAAATCCATCCTTGACTGCAGGCCAAACAAAAGAACTGATGCAGTTGTTGCAGAGGTTTGAAGCTACATTTACCAATGTGCCAGGATGGGCTGCTAATGTAGCTCATGCAATCAAAACCACCGCAGACTCCATAAGACAGAAAGCATATAGGTTGCCAGAAAAGCTCCACAATGATGCTAAATTAGAAATAGAAAAACAACTAAGCGTAGGCATCACAGAACCATCCATTAGCCCCTGGTCTTCCCCCATGGTAACTGTACCTAAGAAGGCAGCATCTGCCTCTGTCTTGATTTCAGAAAATTGAATATGGTTTCAGAGTTTGGCTATCCCCTACCCCAGGTGGATGACATCATTGATCATATAGGCCAGGCCCAATACATCTCCACCTTAGGTCTTACAAAGGGGTATTGGCAGATCCCGTTAGACCCAGATTCGAAAGAAAAAACTGCCTTCAGCACCCGCATGGACTTTTTCAGTTTGTATATATGCCTTTTGGTTTACACGGAGCCCCGGAGACCTTCCAAAGGTATATGGACAAACTGTTAACACCACACATACAGTATTGTTCTGCATATCTGGATGATGTGGTCATTTATAGTAAAGATTGGACTTCCCACTTTGAACAGTTAGCCAGTGTAATTCACACTATTCAATCAGCTGGACTCACCATAAACCCTTCCAAGTATCACTTAGCTATGAAAGAAATAAAGTACTTGGGTTTTTATATTAGGGAACGGGGTAATTCATCCTGAAATTGAGAAAGTGGCAGCGGTAGCAAATTGTCCTATACCAGAAACCAAAAAGGAAGTTAGATCTTTCCTGGGACTTGCTGGGTATTATAGGTGCTTTATTCCTGATTTTGCCACACTTGCTACACCACTCACTGATCTAACAAAAAAGAGTGTACCCAATAAGTTTCCCTGGTCTCCCATTTGTGATTAAGTTTTCTGATCCATCAAAGCTGCTTTATGTGCCTCACCAGTATTACGATCCCCTGATTTCTCACAACCTTTTGAGGTACATATTGATGCCTCAGAGACTGGTCTAGGGGCAGTAATATGTCAAAATATTAATGGAGAAGAGCATCCTATCCTTTATATTAGCCGGAAATTGTTTTCTAGAGAACACAAATATTCAACTATATGTAACCCCCAGGTGGCACTATCCCAAGGGCTACTACTCCTGCCTGCTTAGCCACTAACAGGTTGAGGGGCCCGGATCCAATGGCGGGTGCCTCCACCCAGAAGCCGGGGTTGGAACAGTCAGGAATGACTTGGTCACAGCCCTCTGGGTCACTGCAACCCCCCTTTCCTTCCCCTAGTGGCTCATGAACGTTTTCTACACCACCGTTGCAACACACACTTACCCTCAGGATTAGTTGATCAGTTTGGTGCTGATGACTCCTTGTAAAATAAGATGCAGTAACACAATAACCCATGCACAGTATGGTGGTACAAACATGCAGTTCAGACAGTATACTTTGCAAAACAAACTGATCTGATTTATTGAGGGAGGAATAACAAGGGCAGGGGGAAATCTGGTTGATTAGCTTAACACTCTACTACTTCAGAGCACTGTGCACAGGCCAACTCCCTACAAGTCACTGTCACTGGGTACCCAGGCAATAAGCGGCTAGCCTATTCGGTGCAGCTGGTTGGGGCCCTGAAGATGAAGACAAATGTTCAATACCCAAATTTATAATGCAGAGCCAGCAGGCTCAGTTCATGTGGCCAGTGGAGCAGACAGACCAAACTTGCCCTCAATAGAACATCTGACAGGGAGCTACCCTGATTTTGTACTCATGACTCCTGTGAAAGGATCCCTCTCACACCACTGCAGGACAGAAGCCTGAGATACAAACACTTCTCCACACATTTATATGTAGGACAGAGGGGTACCATACCAGGCAGCTGCTTTAATTCCCGATCGCATTTACTGCATGACCTGGGTGACGCAACGCAGCTTCACTTTTCCTTTTCACTTTTTTCACTTTTCCTGACATACTGAGAGCGATGAAGCAGATTCTCCAGTCCTCTACATTGTGAGCCTGGTATGTAGCTGTCATGTGTACAGCCTCCTCTGCCTGCACACCACAGCGGATCTTGTCCAGCTCCTCTGGCGATACTGTCGCCTGACTTCTTGGCCTTCCACACGCGCTTCCCGCACGAAGACTCTACAACGTGGGAGCCTAGAGCTCCTTCTGTCCCAGCTCTATTGGAGGGCTCCCGATGCCAATCCCTTCTACCTCCTTCTATTGGTGCAAAAAAGGTGCCACCTTCTGGACTTCAGTTCCCGGGATCATGGGCCATACCTCCCATTGGCAACCGGCTCCCAAAAGAGTCCCAGCCCTAATTGGCTGCTCAATGCTCCATTTTAAGTGCCCCTTGCTCCTTATTGGACCCCATAGGCAGTCTAGGTCCAAAATGGAGGGGCAAAATTCACCAAGTCCTAGCTGCAAGGGAAAACAGGTTAGACAACTACATCTCTTAATACTCAGTCAACATATAATACTTAAATACCACAGCCCAATAAGGGGCCCACTTTGCCAACTTGGCGAAGGCAAAAATAGAGCACCTACCCCACGGCTCAGGTGGGACTTGAGCAGGAGAACCCATAGCCCCCTCCCTTTGCAGTGAACTGACTGGGCCAGCAAGCAGGTAGCTCTTAAAGAGACAGCTAGAGCATTCTTGTAAACCCCCATTTATAAGGGGGTTACACCCTTCCTGCCCTGGAAAAGCTTGACATCCATGTCAAGTGATTACCCTCCAGCCAGCATTCAATAGCCACTTACACTATATTGTAGTTTACTCCTTCAGATAGCATTCAACATATTGATCTCAGATAAACAGTTGGATTATATTATGCATAGCAGTACATTCACTTAATAATACATACAGATAGATATAGCTTGTACACAAGCACATCTAGTATAAATCTCAGGATACAGCTTCCTGCATAGGGACCTGGGCTAGAAGAATCTTATCCTTATCATTCACCCTGGAAGTGGAAGCAATAGGAGCACTATATTCACAGGGCAGAACTAGTAGTCTGGCATCCTCTCCCAGGCTTAATTTGGGTAAAGAGCTCGGGGTCACATACACTCCCTAATGGACCACATTCAGGGGCAGGTCCACAGGCTGGCCCAGGGACTCATAACTCAATCTCATTACAGGCCGTACTGCTTGGCCAGTCTGCCTAGGGGTTTCTGGCACACTTTCTAAATGTTCAGACTCCACTCCAGCCCCATTTGGGGTGGCCAGGGGAATTTCTATGGGGACAGGAGAACCTTCAGTGTCCCCCCCTCTGAACTCACAACAGTTGGCTCATCCAGGGGAAATTCAGGTACTGGCAGGGAACTATCGTGGCACTCAAAATATTCTTGCTCGGGCATATCACCAGCTGGCTCCCCAACATCACTTTCTTCTTCTGAGAAGTCAGACAGTTCAGCCAGGCACAAGGAACCCACATCTTTGGATTTAATGCCACTTACTTCATCCTCCAGGAGAATCAGCTGCAGAGACAAAGCTGGGGGCTCAGACAGTCCAGAAAGACCAGCTTCATCCCTTGGATTGATTAGGGGATTGCCCCAAAACAACTGACTCGGTTCATAAGAGGGATAGTACTCAGGATTACACTCACTGTCCTCAGACACAGACTGGCAATCAGATTCATCTGAGCAGGATGGAGGAGACCCCTTTAGCTCGATTGCAGGAGGATCAGTCTGTCTTAGTTTTTTCTTGGCAGTGGCTCTAGCCACAGGCCCAGAGGGGGTACTGTTGAGGGTTCAGCCTCTATCAGGATCTGTCCAATTGGCAGTAAATGATTTCTGTGTATGGTTTTCACATCTTTCGAGTTGTTCTCAGGTCGCACCTTGTATACAGGTAAATCTTCCAGTTTGCCTACAACAATATGAGGGAGGTGATGCCATCTGTCAGCAATCTTATGCTTGCCATGCAGCCCCAGATTCCTCAATAACACTTGATCCCCTTCCCTAAGTTCCATTGCCTTCACTTTTTTATCATACCTTTCTTTATTAGCTAGATTTCGCTTAGCAGCCATGGTCTGGGCTAGTTGGTACGCATGGTTTAATTGGGCCTTCAGTTTCTGCACATACTATAGATGAGTAGCTGCTTGAACCCCATCAGGAGAAACCCCGAAACAAACATCTACTGGCAATCTGGCCTCTCTTTCAAACATCGATCTATATGGGGAAAACCCAGTGGAATCACTTTTAGTGCGGTTGTAAGCATGTACCAGGGTGCTAATTTGCTGGCTTCATCTAGGCTTGTCTTTAAGTTGCAGGGTGCCCAACATATCAAGCAACGTGCGGTTAAACCATTCAGGCTGGGGATCTCCCTGGGGATGATAAGGAGTAGTTCTTGATTGTCGTACCCCCACAAGGATAGCATCTCTTTAATCAAGCGGCTCTCAAAATCTCTCCCTTGGTTGGAATGGATTCTTTAAGGGGCCCCAAAGTGGACAAAGAAGTTTTCAATAAGTACTTTAGCCACCGTGGTTGCTTTTTGGTCTTTAGTAGGGAAAGCTTGAGCATAACGAGTGAAGTGATCAGTAACTACCAATATATCACTGATGTTTGTTTCTTTGATCTGGTTCTAGACTCAGGAAATCAATACAGACCAACTCCATGGGGGCACTAGTAGTGATGTTAACCAAGGGGGCAGCCTTCTGAGGCAGGGTCTTTCTCTGTAGACACTGACTACAAGTCTTGATATGTTGTTCCACATCAGCACTCATTTTGGGCCAATAAAACCGGGACCTCACCAAGTCAAGGGTTCTGTCTATGCTGAGATGTCCCACGTGATTGTGCAGGGACCTCAACACCAGTTCTTGAAAAGCAGTGGGCAACACCAGTTGTTGTTTGTCTACTCACCCCCCCCTTTATCTACTGTCTCTCTGTATAATAGTCTATTGATCAGCTTCAACTTGGGACCCTCTTTGTATAACAGGGGAGTTCTTAAGTCAGTGGAACGCAGTTTGGACACATCTTTCCCCGCATGCAGAGCCATCAAAGCAGTTTTTATCATGAGGTCTTGGGACTGAGCCAGTCGAAGACTGTCTTTATTGAATTGTGGTAACGCACCAGTGTCTAATGCAGAGAAATGACAGTAAGCAGCAGGTATACAGTTCTCAGATGGCCCCAAACAATCCACAGCATCAGGGGGTACCTGTTCCTCGTTGTCAAATTTTTGGCAAAGTGCTCGAATGTCAGGTTCTGACAAACTGACCCAGTTGTTCCGCTACACAGGCCTCCGGGAGAGAGCATCAGCATCTATGTAGTTCAGGCCTGCTCTGTATTCAACAGCATAGTCGTAGGCAGACAACGCAGAAAGCCACCTATGGCCAGTGGCATCCAACTTAGCTGAGGTCTGTACATAGGTCAGAGGATTGTTATCAGTTTTTATCAATATCTTAGCACTGTATAAGTACTCATGAAATTTATCAACAATGGCCCACTTCAAGGCCAGGAACTCTAACTTGTGTACTAGATAGTTTTTTCTGAGGGGGTTAGGCTCCTGCTAGCAAAAGCTACAGGTTTTAGACCATTAGTGTGCTCTTGATATAACACAGCCCCCAAACCTTGTAGACTGGCATCAGTATGAAGAATGTACAGTCTGGCAGGGTCAGCATAGGCAAGCACTGGGGCATGGGTAAGTTGATATATAACATCATGGAAAGCCACCTCACAATCAGCAGTCCAGCGGGTCCCAAACATATCATTTGGATGGAAATATTTTTTCTCAGTCTCAGAGAACACTGCTCTCTTATACTTTTTGCGGGTTGGAGGATACCCTTGAGTAAGGTTAAGTAGAAGGTGGATCACTCGAGAATAGTCCTTGATAAAATGCCTATAAGAACCACAGAAACCCAGGAACCTTTGAAGTTCCTTCCAATTCTTTGACTGAGCCCAGCGACTTTACCAGGGTCAGTCTCTATGCCCTAGGTGGATACTATGTGTCCCACATATTTCACGGATGTTTGGAAAAATTGACACTTATCTATAGACAGTTTGAGGCCAAAGTCTTACAATCGATCTAGGACCTTGAACAACCTGCTTTCATGTTCTTCCAAGGAGCTGCCAAACACTATGACATCATCCAGGTATACTAAGCACTCTAGTAAGTTCATATCCCCCACTGCATGCTCCATCAAGTGCTGGAAAGTAGCAGGGGCACCTGAAATCCCCTGAGGCAGCCTCATAAACTCATAAAAACCTAGTGGACATATAAAACCATTTTTTTCGCAGTCCTCCGGAGTCATTGGGATCTGATAGTACCCATTGCGAAGGTCCAATAAGGAGAACCATTTACTACCATTTAGACAATCCAATGCATCCTGAATGCGTGGCATGGTATACTGGTCTGGTATAGTTCACCTGTTCAAAGTACGATAATCCACACACATCCAGACAATTCCATTCTTTTTACTTACTACCACAATAGGAGAAGCATAGGGGCTTCTGGATTCTTATATCGCTCCAGCTGCGAGCATCTCCTGCAGGTGTCATCTCACATCATCTATATCATCAGGGGCCAGGCATCGAGATTGCTCATGGAATGATCACTCATCCTGTAGCTAAATGTGGTGCTCAGCTCCCTGCACACATCCTACATCCCACTCCTTCAGAGAAAACACCTGTTCCCTCTGGGCAAGCCTTTCACTAATCCTTTTCTTCCACTCTGCTGGCAGTGGGAGTCACCGAAATCAAACAGATCAGGGGTCACTCAGTCACCCCTCCCTGAATTCTTGTTGCTGGGCAGAACAGCGGTATCCACACAGTGCACCATGGCCAGAGTGCAGCCTCGCTTCACTCGAATCTCTCGATCAGATACATTGTGGACTTGAACAATTACTCTTCTGGCAAAAGCATAGGCTCGAGCAGGCAAAATACTGGGTTTGACCAGCAGCCCCCTCTGGTAATTTTCCATCGCCTGGTGCATCCAGCATCAATATTTTATTCTTAACATCTTTTCTAATCTGGATCTCTCCTTGTAGAATACACTGGGCATTTGGCGCTAGCAGCAAAGACTCTGGATCCTTCTTCCAGACAACGTCCACTGGACCTTTGGGTTCCACCTGGCTAGCCTTTCTCTGGGTCTCATAGGCTTTCTGAATTAAAGCCGGAATTCTGAGAGCTCACCCAGTCCTGGACCTCTGTTTTTCAGAACACAGCTGTGCTAAGCAACCAAACATATGAGCATTGGTTCCAATCAACAAGGGCACCCTATCATACAGTCCAATGGGGGGGACACACTAATGCCAGGGTCTCCACTTGCTCAGCCACCCCAGCCAGAGAAGTAGGAAAATATAACCAGATACGGATATAACCAGAATAGGGGTAGGCCTTATCACTCAGTCCCCAGACATGTAGTCCATCTAAAGGCTGCAGAGGCACATCAGGCAATTGCTTCTGATACCAGTCCTGAAACATGATCGTCACTTGGGAAACACTGTCCACCACAGCCTGGGTGGGTACTCCATTCACTTTCACTGTGGTTTCCATTGAAGGACCCCCACGTCAGACCATTTGGAGGCATTGTTTTGGAGGTTGCTTGGGCATTGGCCCGGGTGACAAAACTCTTTCAAGGGGGCCCTCCTTGGAGCCTGGTATAGGCCTTGTGATGCCAGGCTACTAACTTGCTGGTGACCCTCCTTAGGTACTCTGCCGTCCGGCACTCAGTCTGAAAATGTCCATCCTCCCCACAGTGGTAACAGAACTTAGAATCTCGGGGTCTTTGGTGGGAGGGAGATGTCTTGCCTGCCGGGAGGCTTCGGGAGTTCTAGAGGGCTCCTCTTGACCAGATAGTTTGCTCCGAGATAACTCAGGTTCCCCAATTTTTAGAGGGTTGGCAGCAGTCTGTTTCAACTCTCACAGTATTTCCTGTAAATCTCTAATCTCAGCCCTCAAATTACTCTCCACCAAGGGATCAGAAGAAACAGCATGCATCCCCACTCCACCATGGGTCTCCAGAGACACGGGAAATAAGTCGGACTCCCGGTAAGTCTCTGTCACCCCCTTGATCAATCCTCTCGATGGATGGGTCTCACCTGGTTCACTAGGCTCAGGGGTCTGGCACAGATTCACGACTCCCACATAGGATTCCCACCCCTCTTTGTCGGTTTCAACTTCCCGAATTTCTCTCATTAATTGGCAATACTTGGGAGGGGCAACCTGTTGGTCATGCAATTTGAGTTTCAACAATATCACACTGGAAAACCTGGCAGACTTCAAGACATGGTCTAGGCGGACCTGATTCAATGCTGGGGCAGTTACCTCCCCTTTTCGATAAGCCTTTGGCAGCGCTCTTTCCATTCTGGTAACAGAGGCTGACAGCTTCTCATTTCTCCACTGTTTAGCTGACTTGAATTTCCATAACAGGTCTTCCTCTGTTTCTGTACTACCAAAAACCCCCTCTAAGGCAGAAAGGTACTCTACTGCAATGGCTTCGGGACTGGTAGCCCACAAAAACCAAATGGCTTCCAAAGCTGGGCCCCTCAGGCTCTCCATTAGTCTCTTTCATTTCTCCCCTTCAGAGCACTGCCACTCTTGATCTGGGGGGGTAGCATAGTCCATCCAAGTCTCCAAATCATCTTCCCCCAAGGGCACAGGCACAGGCACAGTACCAGAAGAGAGTCTTAATCTCTGATAGGAGTTTAACTATATGGGGGAACAGCTATAGGGGGTGAAGGCGAAGCCAAGATGGAGCTCTTGGATGACCCAGGAGATGTACCTGGGGACGGTTGGGGGTGGGATCACTTGAAAGGTCTAACACCTGTAGTAATTCCTGAGTAATCCTCCCTTCTGCAGCCAACAGTTTAAGCAATTTATCTTTAAAGCTATTAGTCTTGGGGGATCCCCCTGGGGTGATCAAACCACTTCGGGCATGAATGATCCTCCATCCCTTTTGAGCACCTTCTGGAAAAATCACTGTGGGCACTCTCGGGGTCTATTGTAACTGCATAAAAGAAGCACCTGCAGGGTTTTGTCGAGTAGGTCGGCCATTCACCCCTTCACCTCTGCCTTACCTAAACATTTAACATGCTCAACTGCAGAAACAAGGTCAGTGTTATTTATCCCCAGAGGGACATCTAATAGTAACACAGTTTTCTGGGAATCCAATTCTTCAGCTTCACCCCACCCCATCAGCTTATGCACCATCATCTTAGCAGGGTCTAGTCTGAGTTTGGACGTGATATCCCCCTCCAGTTTTTCCTTTAGTTTGGCCATGGTGGGGTACTTCATCTGCTTGGCCACTAGGGGACGCTAGTCCCAGCAGTGCCTCCAAGATGTAACCGCCAGGTGGCGCTATCCCAAGGGCTACTACCCCTGTCTGCTTAACCACTAACAGGTTGAGGGGCCCGGATCCAATGGCGGGTGCCTCCAGCCAGAGGTTGGGGTTGGAACAGTCAGGAATGACTTGGTCACAGCCCTCTGGGTCACTGCAACCCCCCTTTCCTTCCCCTAGTGGCTCATGAACATTTTCCACACCACCGTTGCAACACACACTTACCCTCAGGATTAATTGATCAGCATGTTGCTGATGATGCCTTGTAAAATAAGATGCAGTAACACAATAACCCATGCACAGTATGGTGGTACAAATACGCAGTTCAGATAGTAGACTTTGCAAAACAAACTAATCTGATTTATTGAGGGAGGAATAACAAGGGCAGGGGAAATCTGGTTGATTAGCTTAACACTCTACTACTTCAGAGCACTGTGCACAGGCCAACTCCCTACAAGTCACTGTCACTGGGTACCCAGGCAATAAGAGGCTCGCCTATTCGGTGCAGCTGGTTGGGGCCCTGAAGATGAAGACAAATGTTCAATACCCAAATTGATAAGGCAGAGCCAGCAGGCTTAATTCATGTGGCCAGTGGAGCAGACAGACCAAACTTGCCCTCAATAGAACATCTGACAGGGAGCTACCTGATTTTGTACTCACGACTCCTGTGAAAGGATCCCTCTTACACCACTGCAGAACATTGGCCTGTGATCCAAACACTTCTCCACACATTTATATGTAGGACAGAGGGGTACCATACCAGGCAGCTGCTTTAATTCCGGATTGCATTCACTGCACGACCTGGGTGATGCAATGCAGCTTCACTTTTCCTGACAGACCAAGCGCGATGAAGCAGATTCTCCAGTCCTCTACAGGGTGAGCCTGGTAGGTAGCTGTCATGTATCAGCTTCGTCTGCCTGCACATCACAGCAGATCTTGTCCGGCTCCTCCGGCAATACTGTCACCCGACTTCTTGGCCTTTCACACGTGCTTCTCGCATGAAGACTCTACAGCACAGGAGCCCAGAGCTCCTTCTCTCCTCACGGCCACAACAACTCTCTCCTCTAAGCCGTTAAGCAGGGAGTCACAATTTCGGGTGCAACCCGATTCTATTGGAGGGCTCCCAATGCCAATCCCCTCTACTTCCTTCTATTGGTGCAAAAAAGGTGCCACCTTCTGGACTTCAGTTCCCAGCATCACGGACCATACCTCCCATTGGCAGCTGGCTCCCAAAAGAGTCCCAGCCCTAATTGGCTGCTCAATGTTCCATTTTAAGTGCCCCTTGCTTCTTATTGGACCCCATAGGCAGTCTGGGTCCAAAATGGAGGGGCAAAACGCACCAAGTCCTAGCTGCAAGGAAAAACAGGTTAGACAACTACATCTCTTAATTCTCAGTCAACATATAATACATAAATACCACAGCCCAATAAGGGGCCCACTTTGCCTACTTGGCAATGACAAAAATAAAGCACCTGCCCCGAGGCTCAGACTGGACTCAAGCAGGAGAACCCACAGCCCCCTCCCTTTGCAGTGAACTGACTGGGCCAGCAGGCAGGCAGCTCTTAAAGAGACAGCTAGAGCGTTCTAGTAAACCCCCATTTATAAGGGGGTTACATGTAGAAAAAGAGTGTTTGGCAATCAAATGGGCCATTAAGGCCTTGAAATTCTGTCTTTGGGGCAGTAAGTTTACTCTCATTACCGACCATAACCCCCTTTGTTGGCTGAAACAAATGAAGAATAAGAATGCTCATATTCTCAGGTGGTATTGGGCACTACAGCCCTATACTTTTGTAATTAAACATAGGTCTGGTGCTAAACACAAAAATGCTGATTTTTCTGTCCAGTTATGGTGCTGGATAAAATGTTAAACCCCAGGGCAAAAGTATATGTAAAAATATGTATATGTAGCTAGGTAGTTATGTAGAATGTGTAGTCTATGTTCTACTTATATTGTTTAGGGTGCCCTGGGGTGGAGCTTCTGTGAGGGTGGGTGGAAGCCCCATCCCATTCCCAGGGGAATGTGGATTTTACAGTCAAACCATTCAAGACTGGTTTGGTTTTGGGTAGGAGGGGTGTATGTGGTGGTGCCCCCGCTTTTTTTTTGTTGTTGTTATATTTTAGTCGTGCCATGCACTCCAGAACCTGAAGACTTTGTCTTTCATCTTTTAACAGCCTTGTTATATTTATTTATCTTTCTTCCCCCCAAAGTCTGTTGTGCAACATCATCTTTCGTTTGTCCCTTCTTTCCTTTTTTCTCTATGCCTTTAACTTTGCTATAATCCTCTTATAGCGTGTTGGCATCTCGCTAAATAGACACTTTCTTTCCAACTTCAGGACTTTTGACACTGCTGGGTATGATTAAAATGTATTGTATTGCAGTTAAAAGATGTAGTGTGCTGCCTTAAAGAAGACTGCGTAAGTGCTGGGTTTTTGTCTTTTTGTCCTGTTTGTTCTTATCCTCCTCCCCCCCCTCCAGTTACAAGGAAAAGCTGAATATGCTTTGTAACCTAATATGAGTGGTGGCACTTCTGTGTAGCAGGTCCGTCTTATGGACCTGCTTGTTTTCCCTCGGCTTGCTCTATTGCTGCAGGGAGATATCATAGGATGTGTGCATATGTTAACTAACTAAGCATACAGTGAGCAATTAGTGAGTCAAAACAAAAGAGGTTCATTTATGAACCCTTCATTTTGTTTTGTTTTTTAGCCTGTCTCCTTACCTTAGGTAGAAAAGCGGTGCCCCTGTAAATAAATGCAGTAGAACAGGTATATTTTTTGTAAACAAGACTCCTTAACCTGCTGTTCACCACATTCAAGGGTGTGGTCTGGTAGCCAGGTAGCAAACACACCCTGCAACCAAAGGTGTGTCTGTATAGGGAGAGTGCAGCTCAATAGCTGCTGCCTTTATCCATTTGGTGAAGCACCTTCCCTGTCTATCTGGGCGGAGTTTCAGATAATATAGCCCACATCTTAGATAATGAACAAAATTAAGCCATTTAAACTGTTACACTTAAAATGCAAGAAACCTCTACTGATTATTCCGTTAGAGATGTAAGGGGCTGCAATCATATTTTGGAATATGTATGTTCTCTGTGAAATAACGCTGTTTTTACTTAATTAATGGGTGGGCTTTCAGTCTAGAGGAGGGCTTATAGACCTATATTAAGGCTTGGTTGAGATTCCCAGGTTAGATAGTCATTGAGAGAGGACCTGAAAGGTTCTCCCAGTGAGATCTCTCATAGAGGTCAGGCACAGACACATGTTAACTGATAGCTCTGATTGTCTCAAGCTAAACTGTGTTTTTTGCCTTTTCCTTTCTGTTATGTTTATATGAAAGTTATTTGTTTGACTTTATTTCTTTTTTAATTTTTTTTAATAAAAATCATGCCTTCTAGATGTGTTGTTCCAGATATACTGTCTCCTGTGTAGTCTGTTTATCCCACCCACGACACCCATCTCTGCAAGAACATAGACAGGATGGAGGCAATACAGAGGAAGGCAACTAAAATGGTGTAGGGTCTGCAACAGAAGCCATATGAAGAGAGACCAAAGGAGCTTAATATATATAACCTGGAGGAAAGGAGGGAGAGGGGGGACATGATAGAAACTTTCAATTACCTCAAGGGAATCAACAAAGTCCAAGAGGGTAGCATCTTTCAGAAAAAGAGATGTACAAGAACAAGGGGACACAATTTTAAGATAGAGGGGGAATGGCTCAGGGGCAATGTGAGGAAGTATTATTTCACAGAAAGGGTGGTGGATGCATGGAACGGCCTTTCTGAGGAGGTTGTGGGGTCAAAAACAGTGGGGAATTCAAGAATGCATTGGACAGACTTAAAGCAATTCTTGTGGGGGGTAGGAAGAAGTAGGCTGCTGGTTAACTAGGATCTGCAGCTTATCCAATAGGTAGGGAAATGAGCAGACTAGGTGGGCCAAGCAGCCCTTATCTGCCATCAAAGTCTGTGTTTCTATAGATGATATAGATACGGAAAATGATGCAGAGGTGAGAACCAATGAGTAAGGTAACTGAGCCACTAGTAAAAGAAAATTATAATAGTTCAAGTTTATTTGCAGAAAAACTCCAATTGAGCATGTGCATTTACAAGGAGGTCCTGATAGAGCAGTGCAATACATAGACAATACAATGAGTGTAATTTACAATAAGTGTAACCAGTATAATAGAATGAGTAAAAATATACAACATAATAAGAGGCAGGAAATTCAATGCAATGGCCTTCCTGAGGAGGTTGTGGGGTCCGTCCAGTCAGGTGGGGAACCAGCAGTGCAGGGCGAAAAGGGGGAGGACGTGGAGGCTGAAATCCTGGTAGAGAGAGTAAGGGAAGCCCTCAGGTCCCTTTGGGCAGAGAAGCACCTGGGCCAGATAAGATACATCCCATGGTGCTGAGGGAACTCGCAGATGTCCTGGCAGTCCCTCTAGCAGAGCTTTTAAATATCTTTCTTAGGACTGGGTGAGTGCCCCAAGACTGGAGGGTGGCCCATGTCATACCGATCCACAAGGGAGAATCATGGGAGGAGGCAGGAAATTACAGGCCCGTTAGCCTGACGGAGTCAGCAGGTGATGCGAGTGTTGTCAGAAGGCTAAAGGGTTTCTGGAGCAAACTGGGTACTTGGACGATAGGCAGCATGGCTTTGTCAAGGGAAGATCATGCCAGACAAACCTTGTTGAGTTCTATGGCTGGGTGATGAAGGCCCTGGACCAAGGTAGGCCAGTGGATATCCTCTTTCTGGACTTTAGCAAGGCGTTTGATTCGGTACCCCACAGTGGCCTGCTGGCTAAGCTGAAGGAAATGGGGGTAGGAAGACAGTTGTTATGATGGATAGGAAACTGGCTTTCTGAGCATACTCAGAAGGTGGTGGTTGGAGGGTTAGCCTCACCTCCAAGGTGGGTTACTAGTGGGGTTCCCAGGGGTCAGTGCTGGGGCCACTCTTGTTCAACACCTATGTCTCAGACATTAGAAAAGGGATCAGGAGTGAGATGAGTCTCTTTGCAGACAACTCAAAGCTGGGTGCAGTGGTGGATGAGGAGGAGGGGAAGGTGGCCTTGCAGGAGGCTCTGGAAAGGTGGTTGGGAAAATGGAAGCTAAAATTCAATGTAGGGAAGTGCAAGGTTCTGCACCTGGGAGTCAGAAATCCAGGTCAGGGGTATACACTTGGAGGAGACATGATTCAAGTCATGGAGGGTGAGAGGGACCTGGGGGTAGTGGTAGATGTCAAAATGAATAACTCGAGACCTGTAGGAGGGCAGTGGCAAGGGCATAAAGGGTACTGGGATGCATCACCAGGGGGATTACCTCCAGAAAGGTGGAAGTGATCCTTCCACTTTACAACTGCTTGGTTAGGCCACACCTCAAGTATTGTGTGCAGTTATGGAGACCACATTTAAAGACGGACATTACACTCCTAGAGAGGGTCCAAAGGAGGGCAACCAAAATGATCTGGGGCCTGGGGGAAGAGGACCTATGAGGAGAGGCTCAAGGAGCTCGACATGTACACCCTGGAGGAGAGGAGGGACGGGGGGACATGATAGAGGTCATGAAAGGGATCAATTAGGGAGGCCCAGTCAGGGTGCTACAAAGGAAGGAGGGTGGGGCAATGAGAGGTCACAGGTGTAAGCTGGAAGGGGGCAGACTCAGAGGGGAGTGGAGAAGATGTTATTTCACTGAAAGGGTGGTGGACCCATGGAATGCACTGCCCAGTGAGCTGATAGAGGTGAAGACTCTGGAAGGATTTAAGAGGGGATGGGGCAGGTACAGGGGGAAGGTAAATCTGATAAGGTCCAATACAGGTGGAACATCTGGGACTGGGGACAGTATAATCCAAGGGGGAGGGGGGACACACCAAAATTGTCCCTCAGTGCGGGTGCTAAAAATCGAGCAGACTTGAGAGAACGTTAGGCCTATTCTGCTGGCATTTTAGTATGTTAGTATAAAGATGATGCATGGTATGCAGGGGAAGTCATATGAGCAGAGGTATAGGGAATTGTATCTGTACCCATTGGAGAGAAGAAGGGAGAAGGGGGACATGATTGACATGTTTAAGTACATGAAGGGGATCAATAAGGTGAAGGAAGGAAGCTTGTTTAAAAGGAAGGCGGTGGCTAGAACTAGAGGGCATACTCTGAGACTGGAGGGAGGAAGATATAAAAGTAATGTAAGTGGGAGATTCTTCTCAGAGAGGGTGATGGAGGCCTGGAACAAACTACCAGAGGAAGTGGTAGGGGCTGAAATGATGGAGAGGTTCAAGACTGCATGGGACAGACATATGGGGTTGGTAAGAGGGGGAATGGGATGAGTAGGGGGGAGGAAGAGGCAGCCTTGATGGGCCATTTGGGTCATTTTCTGCTGTTAAATTTCTATGTTTCTATGATACAACATAATAAGGGACAAGAATTTCAGTGCAGTATACTGACAAAGGAAATACTCTTGTGGGAGAACATAGTAAAAGGGGCTGTGGGAGGGGTAGGGGTGTATCAGACAATAGTAGGAGACTAATGCATAGGGGTTGTGGTGTGGCAGAAGGTGGACCAGGAGCTGACTGGTCGGCCCTTGAGGGTAACACACGAGTGAATTCACTGCAGGACAATCATGCAATAGGAAGTCACAGAAAGATAGGTAATGTCGGCAGATAAGGGCCTATGGCCCATCAAGTCTGCCCATTTGAGCTTTTAAGTTCCCTAGATGTTTTTCTAGAAGTCTGTTGCCCCTTACCCATGACCTCCAGAATTCCCTTATGACTATTTATTTAGACTGGAGCTAGAAGCACAAGTGGTTAGAGGTGATAGTGGATGGCATGCTTATCTAGTTTTTAAGAAGGGGGAGAGAGAGAGAGAGAGAGAGAGGAAAAGGAGAGCCCCCTGAGGAGAGAGCATTGTGATGATAAAAGAACAGAGTGTGTGATGTGCCAGACAGGATAGGAGCTCCTAGTGGCAGCTGCATATACTGTAACCTACTAATAGTGGAGTAGACAAAGAAAATGTCACTGCTACAAGAGATATAGCCCTCTAGTGGCGAGAGGATATAATCTGCTAATGGAAAAGTAAAAAAAAAAACAAAACTCAAAATTCACTTCTAATAAAGTAGAAAAACAGGCTTTTTAAAGGCTGAAAGAGGAGGCTTGTTATATCAGAACAAAGAGAATAAAATAAGTGGGCAGGCACAGAGAGCACAGCAGACTGTTTGGGGGTTGGGGTGGAGACAGGTTGCAGGCCAGGGAGCAGAAGAAGGATATACATAATCAAGGCTCAAAATTCACTTCTAATATCAACTCAGAACTTAAAATGACTGTAAGGATTAAACAAATTATTAAACTCTGGCACATAAATTCAACTAGAGACACAGAGAGAGAGATACAGTAGTTAGAGGTGTGTTCAGCAGGAGATAGTGTGGGCCACTTGGAAATCAGCTTCCACTGGTACCAAACCTAAAAGTCCGGGCTAGTACCTTGCAGAGCCAACTGAGCTGTAGCTCATGGAGGATTCCTGAACCACTGTTTAGGTTCAAGAAATTGAGGGGTCCCTGGCCTAGTCAAGGCTCACTTGATCCCTTGTAGAATCAGCTGAGCTGTAGCTCATTGAGGATTTCTGAACCACTGTTTAGGTTCAAGAAATTGAGGGGTCCCTGGCCTAGTCAAGGCTCGCTGGATCCCTGACTATGTCATGCATTCTCAAATCCTGTGACTGTTTCAGCCCCCCAACCCCGACTTCCTCTGGTAGTATTCCACTTGTCCACTACCCTTTCTGTGAAGAAATTCTTCCTCATGTTTTCTCTGAATTACCCTCCCTCCAACTTCATCCCATGCACTCTAGTCCTGGAACATCTTTTTCACTGGAAAACAGTGTATTCCTGCACCCTGTTCCTCCTTGTCAGGTACCTGTATGTCTCTATCGTATCCCCTCTCTCCCTCCTCTCCTCTCCTCCAGGGAGTACAGAGTAAAGTCCTTCAGCCTGTCCTCATAGGACTTGTTATGCAGTCCCTGTATCATCTTTGTTGCCCTCCTCTGAACCTTCTCTACCCCGCCTATGTCCTTTCGTAGGTAAGGTCTCCAGAACTGTACACTGTAC
Source organism: Neoceratodus forsteri (assembly GCA_016271365.2). Classification (NCBI taxonomy): domain Eukaryota; kingdom Metazoa; phylum Chordata; order Ceratodontiformes; family Ceratodontidae; genus Neoceratodus; species Neoceratodus forsteri. Next base: position 279,599,643 of record JADMNL010000026.1, on the reverse strand, counting down.
TCCAGGTGGGGCCTCACTAGTGTTTTGTATAGTGGAATTATGACTTCCCTTTTCCTGCTGGTGTTGCACCTGCCTATGCATCCCAGCATACTACTTGTTTTACCTGCAGCATTGTTGCACTGTTTCCCTACCTTGAGATCATCAGAGATGATAGCCTCAAGGTCCATTTCCTGCTTGGTGCATGCTATATCCTCACCCCCCCCCAAACTGATATGTTGTGCCAGGATTTTTGTGCCCCATATGCATTATCTTGCACTTCTTTATGTTGAATTTCAACTGCCAAACCCTTGACCATTGTTCAAGCTTCTGCAGGGCTCTCATCATTCTGTCTACACCCTCTGGTGTGTCCACTCTGTTACAGAGCTTCTTGTCATCAGTGAACAGGGAAATTATGCCTTCTAGGTCCTGTGCAATGTCACCGATGAAGATGCTGAATAGGACCAGTCCCAGCACTGATCTCTGTGGAGTGACAGTCATTTATCACCACCCTCGGCATCCTGCAGTCCAGCCAATTACCCACCCACTGCACTACTGTCCTGCCCATTCCTATAGTCTCCATTTTGTTTAATAGCCTTCTATGTGGCACAGTGTTAAAGACCTTGCTGAAGTCCAGATAGGCCATGCCCACTGACTCCCCCTGATCCACCTCCCTTGTCACCCAGTCGAAAAATTCAATGAGGTTGGTCTGGCATGACCTCTCTCTGATGAAACCATGCTGTCTTGAGTCCTGTAGTCCATTGGCAACCAGATGTTCTACCAATCTCTCCTTCAGTAGTGCTTCCATGATCTTCCTCTCTACTGAGGTCAGGCTGACTGGCCTGTAGTTTCCCGCTTCCTCTTTGTTCCCAGTTTTGTATAAGGGGACTACATCTGCTGTCCTCCAGTGTTTGGGTTCCTTCCCTATTTCCAGTGATTGGCTAAACAGGATTGCCAGAGGTTCAGCCACCACCTCTCTCTTGGTTCCTTTAGGACCCTGGGGTGCACCCCATCTGGCCCCATCGCTTTATCAACTCATTCCTTCCAGTTCCTCTAGGACCCTTTCCTGTGTAAAGGGGCGTGTGCCCATTTCTGCGCTGTTCCCAATCCTTGTACTCCCTTCAGGCCTATTTCCTTCCTCTTCCCCAGTAAGGACTGAGCAGAAATATTTGTTCAGTACATCAGCATTACTGTTGTTATCCTCCATGTGGCCCTCATCCTCCCACTTCAGTCTCACTATCCATCCCTTTGCCCTTCTTTTTTCACTTATGTACCTGTAAAAGGTTTTGTCCCCCTACTCATTGATTTTGCTATGCGCTCTTCTGTCTGAGCTTTGGCTTCCCTTACTTGACTTCCCTGCCTCCCATTGCTTCTCCTGGTACTTCTCCCTACCCCTTCCACCTGTGTCTTTTTGTATTGCCTGAATGCTATCTTTTTGACTTTCACTTTCTCTGCTGCCTCCTTAGAAAACCATAATGGCCTCCTTTTCTTTTCCCCTTGCTAACTTGCTTAATGCATAATTCTGTTGCTCTTTTAATCACTGTTTTAAATATTGCCCACTATTCCTCGACTGCTGATTCCCTCCCTATTCATGTCTCTTTCAAGCATGTCCATTTTCCCAAAGTGTGCCCTCATAAAATCCAGGATACATGTTTTTGTATGGTTTGGTTCTGCTCCTTCTGTGATTTCAAACCATAGTGACTGGTTGTCACTGTTCCCCAGGTGCTCCCCCACTGTTATCCCTATCACGCTGTCCCCATTTGTGAGCATGAGGTCCAGTATTGCCTTCTACCAAGTTGGTTCCATGACCAGTTGCTTTAGGAAGGCACCTTGAAGGAGTCCAAGACAATTCTTCTCCTGGTTGATGCTGCTGGGAAGCTCCAGTCCATGTCCAGAATATTGAAGTCTCCAACCAGCACCACCTCCCCCTTGTCTGCGCTCTTTCTGTCTCTTCCTTCTGGGCTGGTGGTCTGTAAACCACCCTTTGTGGGTGGCTGACCCCATTTTCTTTTCCAGCTTAACCCACAATTTATCTCCCCCATTTTGTTCCTCCTGGATCTCTGTGGCCTTTACGCCGTCTTTCATATAAAGTGCCACTCCTCCTCTCTTCCTGCCCGCCCTGTCTCTTCTGAATATGTTGTAGCCAGATATGGCCATCTCCCAGTTATGGTTATCATTACACCATGTCTCTGTGACGGCCACAATGTTCAGGTCCAACTGCACCATGGCAGCCTCTTAGATCCTCCAACTTGTTGCTAAGACTCCTTGAATTGCACACATGGCTCTCCATGATGTGAACTCCCTGGACTGTTCAGCAGTTCTACTCCAGCCTCCTCCCTGGTTGTTCTTTATCCCTGGTTCTCCCTGCTGTCTGCCCTTCTGTTGAATTTTGCCCCCTTTCTGCAAATCCACCCCTTGGGTGTCTATCTCCATCTGTTGCACATTGTTTTGTGGTGATAAGCCCGCCTTCTGCTCACTGGTTCCACTGCTAGCTATAGGGGGTGGACAATTAGGTATCCTCCTTGCTGGCCCGCCCCCCCCCTTGGCTAGTTTAAATGCTTGTCCATGTAGCATTTAACCTTATCATTGAGTATTTGGAGTCCTCTCCAGGATGAATGCAGGCCATCATGCTTGAACAAGCCACCATCTCTCCAGGTGGGTCCCCAGTTACCAACGAATACAAACCCTTCCTTGCAGAACCAGTTCTTAAACCATGTGGTAAAGTTCCTGGTGCATGTGCCCCTACACTGTCCCATGCCTCTCACAGGTAGTACTTGCAGGAAGGTGACAGATGTAGCTACTTGCTTGAAACATCCTCCCCAATTTCCTAAACTTCCTTAGGCTCCCTGTTGCCAGGTCATTAGTACCTAGATGGATAATGGCTTCCAACTCACCCTCCCATCTTGCCTTCCTGGCAGTCCCCAGGATCTTTCTCCCATCCTTCCACACCATGGTACCTGGTAGGCATCTCACCTCCCTGTTCTCCCCCTCATGTGTTCCTAGCTGGATCCCTCTTATGATAGAGTCCCCCACCAGGATTCATGTCCCCCTCCTCTGGGGTCCACTTGTCTCCCCACTGAGGTCATCTCCTTGGTTGGCCTCCATATCCTTCCCTTCCACTTCTCTGGGTACCTCTGTTTGGTTCTCCCTGTTTTCCAGTGCGGCATATGAGTTCTGGAGTGGAATATAGGATTTGAGATGTGTCTCTGCCTGACCAGCCTAGGACTGGAAACTGAGGAGGGCTGGGGAAGTAGGGGTGGCGAGTGCTAGTGCTAGCTGAGTGGGGGTGGTGGGTGGAGGGAGTGATAAGTGTTGAAAACTGGTTAGTCAGGATGGGTAGACCTACCCACCATGGCAGTGGCAGGTTTCCTTGAACAGCTTGTTGAACAAGGATTTAAATGAATTATATGAGACTCATTCAGTTAGCTTGAAGAAGGCTTGCATTTTGTTCCAAGACACCGGGGTGACATAACTAACTGCAGCTCTGCCATGACTTGTTTACATTCTGGGCACATTAAATAGGATGCAGTTATTTTTAGGCAGAGAATAGCAGCTGTGAGATCTATGAAATAGAGAGGCAACAGTTGCAAAAATCACGTCATGTTAGTACAAGGAATCCTGCCTAATACTATGCAGATCTGTAAACAAATAACTTATGCTGAATCCTGGTCAAGCCCCACCTGGAGTGCTGCATGCAGTTGGGCTCCTCAAAATAAAAAAGACATTGAGGCAGCCAGTTGGGTGCAACAACGGGCCAATAAAATCATCATAGATATGGGGGTGAAAGATGAAAAGAGAAACTGGTGGCCATTGACATGTTCACCTTTGAGAGAAGAAGGCTCAGAAGTCACGTGATCTGTCTTCTACATACTCAAGGGTATTAGCAAGACCAAGCAGACAGAAATGTTTGATCTGATGTCCTCCAGCAGAATGTGGGGCACATCCTGAATCTCAGAGGTGGCTAGTTTAGAGGTAACATTAAGAGGTTTGTCTCCAAAGAGGGTGATAAACATATGGAATTGCTTGTGATAATAGCCATCTGATTGTTATTATTTGTATTATATTTGTGATATAAACGTGTTTATATTTCTACTTAGAAATACAGGCCAAGCAGCAAAGCCACATGGGATTTTTGAACAGAGAGAAAAGAGGGGATCTGCACTATCCCTGACCCAGTAGAAAATCTAATTAAGAGCTTCATTTAGACACCAGGTTATAACAGGTTGTAAAACCAGTATTTACTTTGAATCTAGGAAAGTGGCCATAACAGGCTGTATTTTATGACCTATCATGAGGAAAACAACTTCTGATAGGTATCTTGGAAATTCCTAACAGAGATAGGAGAATTAGCTTTTAGGATGTCCTTCTGAAGATCAAAGGGGTAATTCTGATCTGCCATAAAACTGTGGCTCACTAATTAAAAAAAAATATATATACTGTATATATATATTTTAAGTGGGATGCCTAGTGATATGCAGATGCCTATGACTAATTCAGTATGCAGAAATGAGAGTGACCTCACAGCCAGCATCACCACAGAGCTGTGACCTCACAAACTAGATGGGACCCTTTTCCCCTCATGGTTGTCAAGTTGCAGAGGGAACAATGTGTACTTGTCTGGACTTTCAAGAGACACTTTAATCTGGACTCTTAAGAAGCACTTTTACCACAGTTAGGTAATTTCAGCACCACTATTTACTAACTGAAACTGGGGTAGGATCAGTTACTCAGTAAGAAGGCATTTAGTTTTTGTGATTTCCATTTCTTTATTTGACTGTACCATTAATGTTATATGTTGTGTGTTTTGTATTATATGTACTATTTTCAATTTTAGTAAACTTGGTTTTCCTTGAAATCCTGCCTGAGCCATTTTCTCATTTTGAGTGTGAATGCTGGGACAGTGTTGATAATTCTGACAGAACTGTTAAGCGCTTATAGTATGCTACCATATGCAGCAAGGTAAGAAAAATACCAAGGTCTCAGTTGAGTCAGAAGGGAGATTGTGAACCAGGTTGTGTGCATGGTGGGTTAAGTATTGCACTACATTTCCCCAAAGAGGGTATGATATTTGGACCTGTTAGGTGGGCATACTAGTGAAAAAGGGTTCATATTTGACCCCAGGACTCGAGACTGGTAGTTGTTTGGACCCAAAACAGACAGGATGGTTACCCTGTCTGTCTCCTGTTCACATATTGAACTTTGAGGTTGGGCACTGCGGGAGCAGAGGGCCTGACCCCCGGAATGCATTTGTGATGTGGCCTACCACTGGAGACAGTTGAGAGAAAGACAGGACAGGTGTTCAAAGTAAGTCTTGACATAACTGTGCTTACCAAGAAAATGACAGTGCACATTGGGTAGTAAACAGTGCATGGAATCTCAATAAATGAGTACACGATTAAACAAGATATTTATTCCTCCCAGCTTGTAAATGGGAAGGGGGAAGTCATGATAGACCTACTATAGAGTCCATTCTGGTTTGAAGTTAAAGTGTAACTGTGTAGGTGTAATATAACTTAAAAGGATAAATATTCAAGTCTCCAGATAAGATATTGATTTTAAAAGTTCAGGCTAGTGGACAGCACATTAGATGGTTCAAAAACAAAACAGAAGAGGATATTAATGCGAGGTGGCACACGTCGTTCAACAACGTCTGTCACTTTGCCCTGGCCGGCCCTCGACTCACTCACCACTGTGAGCTATACAAAAAGCTCCACTGGCTCTCCCTAGCCAAGTACTTAGACTTTGGGCTAGGGTGTCTTGTGGGCAAAGTGTTGAGAACTGGAACCCCACTGGGGCTGGCCTGGCTTCTTCCTCCAGCTGACCCATCCCCATATCAACTTAGGTCCCAGGCCCGGGGATGCTAAAAGTTCTCCCATCCCAGATCCAAATGGGTGACAGGGACTTTGCCGTGTGTGCTCCTAGACTCTGGAACTCCCTTCCTGAGTTCATTCACTTGGCCTCCTCACATCAGTGCTTCCATAAATCCCTCTGGGGTGTCCTGAAACTTGCTTCGGTGTGTGATTGTTCCAGGCCCTCCTAGTGTAGCGGCATCCATCCACTGGATCCTAGGTCACTCTCGGTGGGACCTCCTGCCATAACCTGCTTGTCCCCACTCTATGTTACGTACCCCGTGCACTGACTGAGTTTTACCTCATATTAATTTGGCGTGACATCTACTCTAATGTAATTCGTGCTAAACTGAACTGCTGTTGTATATGACCTGTTCTGTCTTTTATGATGCTTCCCAATGTGTTATCAAGTGTTCTTGCACTGTAATGGTGAACTGTGTGTTTTTCTGTACCTCTCTATTCCCATTGTTGTATTCTCCCGGGTCGTTCCTGGAAATAGGCATATTACTTGTCTAGTGTACTTACCTGGTTACCAAAAGCTAAATAAATAAATGAGCTACTAAGGAAAGATGGCCATTTGTGACTGGAGATCCTCACCCACATGCAGTTAATCAGCTAACATCCACCCAATTGAGTTCATGCCCATGGATGATATCAGTATGATCTGATAGACCAGACACTTGGGATTCCTGATTCAGAGTTTTGTACTGCTGTGCATTGGTTAATCTCCTGGTCAACATGACCTAAGGAAGCTCAAGGCCTAACAGTCACAGCTGAAACAACAATTGCCATCAGCTCTAGTACACCCTTCCTTGAGGTAAAGAGCATGTCTGCAAAAACTCATTCAAGAAATGAAGTAATTGAAGACAACCTTCCACAACACTCAGATACTTCATTTCCTGAAAACAACCTACTGCATAGAAACCTAGAAATTGTCAGCAGATAAGGACTGCCTGGCCCATCTAGTCTGCCTGTAAACCTTTGTGTTTGATTACTGCTTCTGACCCACCCACTGCTGTACCTTTTTGGTTCCCCTGTGCCTGTCCCAAGCATGCTTGAATCCATCCACTGTGCTCACTCCCACCACCTCCTGAAGCAAACCATTCCATGCATCCACCACCCTCTCAATGAAGAACTTCCTCACATTCCCTCTTAACCTCCCACCTTCCAATTTCATGTCATGCCCCCTCATTCTTGTGCTCCTCCTGTATTGGAAAATGTCTCCCCCTGCATCTCATTTATACCCTTGAAGTACTTGAATGTTTCTTTCATGTCCTGTCTCTCCTCTTTTCCAGCGAGTACATATTGAGGTACCTTAATCTCTCCTCATAAGTCTTGTATTGCAAGCCCTGTACCATCTTAGTTGCCCTTCTCTGGACCATCTCCATCCTGTTAATGTCCTAATGAAGATGCAACATCCAGAACTGCACACAGCACTCCATGTGAGGCCTGACCATGGTTTTATATAATGCATCACTACCTCCCTCCTTCTGCTGGTTATACCTCTGCCTATGCACCCCAACATGTCACTGGGCCTCTCAGCTGCCTTAGCACTCTGCTTTCACATTTTCAGGTTGTCTGAAATAATAACCCCAAGGTTCCTTTCCTCCTTTGTGACTGTAAGCAACTCCCCCTCCCATCCTGTAGCTTTCCCCAGGGTTTCTGTGTTCCAGGTGCATAATTTTGCACTTTTTTGAATTCAACTATAGTTGCCAGTCCTCAGACCATTTTTTCAAACTTCCCCAGGTCCCTCCTCATTTTCTCCACCCCCTTCTGGGTGTTCACTCTAATGTAAATCTTGGTGTCATCTGCAGACAGGCAGACCTTTCCCTCCAGCCCCTCTGCAATGTTGCTAATGAAGACTTTGAACAGGACTAGCCCCAGGACTGATCCCTGAGGCACCCTACTCATCACTTCCCTCCCCAGACTTCACCCCATTTACCACCACCCTCTGCTTCCTCTCTGTTAGCCAGTTTTTAACCCAGTTTATCACTCTGTCCCCCATGTCAAGCCTACCCAGCTTATTTATCAGCCTCCTATGTGGGACGGAGTCAAAGGCTTTACTGAAATCAAGGTAGGCAATGTCCACTGCCCCACCCTGATTTACTTTCTTTGTCACCCAGTTGAAAAAATCAACCAGATTTGTCTGACATGACCTCCCTGCTGTGAATCCATGTTGACTATGGTCCTGGGCTCTGATGGTTTCTAGATGCCTCACTATCCTTCCTTTAAGCAATGTTTCCATGAACTTTCCCATGACTGAGGTGAAGCTGACCAGCCTGTATTTCCCCACCTCCTCTGTGCTGCTGGATTTATGTAGAGGGACCACATGTGCCCTCCTCCAATCCTGTGGTACAACCCATGTGCTGAATGACTTGGTGAACATAGCTGCCAGAGGTTATGCTATCTCCCTTCGCAGTTCTCTTAATATCCTTGGGTGTATGCCATCTGGTCCCATCACTTTGTCCACCTTCAATTTAGTGAGCTCCTGCAGGACTCTTTCCCCTGCAAATGGACTATTGTCCACCTCTTCACCTCCTTGACAACTACTGTACTGCTGTGGCCCCTGTCCCTCCCCCTCTTCTGTGAATACTGAACAGAAATATTTATTTGGTATTTCTGCCTTTTCCATATCACCCTCCTTGCTTTCCCCTCCCTCTCCCTTGAGCCTTGCAATCCCCGTTGTTTTTTCTCCTTTCGCTGAACTTCCTCGGTCCATGCCTTTGCTCTCCTTGCTGCCTTTCCCACTTCCCTTAAGCACTCTAGGTACACCTCCCTGTCTTCCTCCTTTTGGGTCTCTTTATATTTCCTGAACCCTTTCCTTTTTGCCCTGACCTTTTCCGCCACCTCTCTCAAGAACCACAGTGGCTTTCTCCTTCTCTTGCATTTTAATACCAATCTGATGCATTGGTTTGTTACTTCCAGTAAGGCTTCCTTTGGATGCTTCCACTGTTTTTCCACTCCCCCTCCTTCCCCCATTCTCTCCAGGGCTCTTTTGATACCTCCCTATTTCAGTAAAGGCAGCATTTTTGAAATACAAAACCTTTGTCCTAGTATGATTTGAATGAGTCTCTGTCCCTATGCTGAACCACACAATGTTGTGATCACTGGATCCCAGTTGTCCTTCTACCTGAACATCTGCTATTCAATCCCCGTTGGTCATTGCTAGATACAGAATTGCACTGTCTCTAGTGGGATCAAGCACAAGCTGCCTAGTCCAACCTCCTGGAGTGAATCAAGGATGCCTCTGCTTCTGACTGAAGCAGCTACACTCGTGTTTCAATCAATATCTGACATATTGAAATCCCCCACCAGTAGAATTTCACCTTTCATTACCATCCCATGTGTTTCCTTCACTAGCTCCCTGTCCATTTCCTCTCCCTGTCCTGGAGGTCTGTATATCACCTCTGTGCATATTGCTGTGTCATTTCCAGGTTGAAAGGTGACCCACAGTCCCATGGCTTCCCCCTGCCTATCCTGTACCTATGTTGCCATTATACTCTCTCTGAGATATAGGGCTACCCCCCCATCCCTCCTGAATAGAACATATCCTGATACATTTGTTTCCCACTCATGATTAGCTGTGTACCAGGTTTCAGTTATTGCTACTATGTCCAGGTCTCCTACAGTCATTAAGGCCTCCATATCTGGGACTTTATTTCCCAGGCTGTGTGCATTTTTCACCATGACCTTTCAAGTTTTGCTGCCTGACCTCTCTAGCTTCCTGATTCTGGTACCCTGCATCTTCCCCCCTTTCCTGACATTTTTCTCTTGTGTTCCCAATTCCTCTCCTACTCCCTTTCTGCTCAACCCTGATGACCTTGTTATCAATTCCTCTTTCTGCTCGATTGTTTTACTTTCTTTACCATGTGGGGGTGGGCTGCCAGAGTATCCCCTGCTCCTGTTGTCCTCCCCCCAACCCCAGCTAGTTCAAACGCTCATCAAAAAAGCATTTAAACCATCCATTGAGGTCTACCTTCCCCTTGCTGGACAGATGCAGTTCGTCCTCACTGTACAGGGCTGTATCACTTCAGGTGGGTTCCCATTCCCTAATGAAGCCATACCCCTTCTCATTGCACCAGCCTTTTAAGCATGTGTTGAAGTTACTAATGCAGAGATTCCTCTCCCCCCCCCCACTGTGGACGGGCATCACTTCCAAAAATGTCACTCAGCTTGCTACTTTCCTCAGGCACCCTCCAAACACCATAAAGTCCTCCTTTGCCTGCTCCAACCTTATCTTATCCTTGGATCAGTAATTTGTCCCCAAATGGATAATGACCTCTGACCCTCCCCTCCTTGCAATAGCTTCAGTGATCTTCAGGATGTGCTCCCACTCCTTCTGAGCTGTGACTCTTGGAAGGCAATTTACCTCCTTTTCATCACTACTATCTGTGCCCAAATCCATTCCCTGGACAGTTGAATCCCCCAACAGGAGTAACTTCTTCTTATGTGGTTCTCTTCCTCCTGCCACTGGGTCTCCCTGCTGGAGGACCCTCATCTCCTCCCTGGTCTCAGCCTCAGGTTCCTCTGCAGGGCTGTCCCTTTTCTCCAACACTATGTAGGAGTTCATGAGCTGAACTGGATGGGGGATGTGTCTCTGCCCCCTCTCCTGAAGCTTCCTTAGCCCACCATAGTCCATCCTGCCATCTGCCTGGGTGACTGTTGTGACATTGGCTGGGGTCCTAGTGGCCTCTGGGTGTGGGTGAAGGTCCCTAGTATTTCTGCCAGCTAGACTGGCAACCTCAGCCCAGGGAGGTGCTTGCAAATGTGACAGCACCACAGTAATCGGAATGTTTTTCCGAAGACTGCTGCACCACAGCCAGAGCACTGCACCACTCCCTGCAGCATCCTGCACTTGCTGATATTCCTTCCCTCCTAACCCTTTTTTTCTTCTTCTTCTCTCCCTGTCTTTCTCTCCTTCTGTAGGGACTTACTGCTTCTCTCTCCTTCTCTTGTATGTGCCCTTGTGGATCTAGTTGCTAGCTACACTCTTTGTAATTCTTCCTATATACCAGCTAGGCTATTGCTTGTGCTGCCTAACTGTTCCTACGTCTTCACGTAGTTGTGGCTTGGCTTCCACAATAACTCTGGGGTTCTTGGGAAATGGGGGAGGGTGGTGTTGTTCCTTTGGTACTCTGTGTCTACAAAAACAATCTGGTAAAAAAAGGCCTTCTTCTGTAAACTACAGTGCAAAAATATGGCTCTATTTTAAGGCCCTTAAAATGTGGGCTACTGTGCTTTCAAATTACCTTACAGACAAAAAGAAAAACACAAGTTCAGCAAGAGTCTTCATAACTTACCCCACTTATCTTGTTTCAAAAAAACCTCAAGTCCTGTTTGTAACACACACAGACTCTATTTAAGGCAGCAACCTGACTGAGAGAGTCCTTATAGTGCAATCCAAAACCAACCTGCACTCAGAACTGTGACTCACTCAGACCCTTCTCCAAGTTATCACCTAGCAGAGGCCCCTAGCAAAACAGTTCTCACCTAGCCCCCAAACTACAGGGCAAAAACGCAGCTCTAGTTTAAGACCCTTAAAATGTGGGCTACTGTGCTTTCAAAGTACCTTACAGACAAAAAGGAAAACACAAGTCAGCAAGACACTCCACAATGTACTCCACTTATCTTGTTACAAAAAAACTTCAAGTCCTGTGTGTGTCAGTAACACATGCAGACTGCAGCATTAAGATGGATGTGACTGATCTCCACCAATGGATGAATGAAGTCAAGACCAAGCTATCAGTCACCAAGAATGCAGAGATTTGTCTTTTAGGGGCAGTCTAAGAACAGGGCATGCTTATTCAGCTGCCATGGAAGACCTATAAAACTACAGCCATAACATCTTCAGAATTTCCTGAGGGAGTGAAAGGTCAGCATCCTGCCTCATTTCTCCAAGGGGGTACTCCCCATACTTCTGACACGTAACTGGCCTACAGACATAGAAAGACAGTGTGCTCACTATTCCCTGTCTCCCATGTTCAGGAAGCATCCTCTCCCATTACTCGCAAACTTCCTTTGCTTCCCGGTGAAGGAGAAGTTCTTGGAACTGGCAAGGGAACATTAACACGTCAATGGTAATGAATGATCATGTCCCAGCACTGCTACATTGAAGTAATATCCATGAAGCATGCTTTTAGAGATGTGGGGCACTGGCTATTTAAACTGGGGGTGAAATATGCCATGCATACCTGACCACACTGTAGATTTTTTGGGGAATGGAATATAACATGATTTTGAAACACCAGCTGCTACTGAAAAAGTTCATCAGCAGGTCCTGGTCTGGTAAGCACAGTGTGCAGCACAATTTCCACTCCAGGCAGGAGGAAAGGAACACCCTCCTGGCACCACCTCATCCATAAGAGCAGCCTGCCAGATCAGGCCCACCTCCCAACCATCAGTATGCTGGACCATCTGAGCTTTGCTAACTGGTGCCCAAGGATCACAAGTAACATCTCCCTTGCAACCAGCACAGAGGCAACTCCCATGCACCCCTTTAAATAACAGATTAGGAGCCAGAACACTTACTCACCAGGACATGACAGGATTCAGTGGCTCTACTCATGGGAAATCAATATGCAGCTCTGAGGGTGAGACTCATCATTGAGCATTGGACTCACCTCTGCATCATCCTGGGACCATGAGAGTGCAAAAGTGACCTTCCAATCTGGCAGGTCTGCTGACCTGGGCTGACATTGTTGCAGTGGCCTCTAATGCACAGAGTGGATCTACTGGAGCTGAAGAGATCAAGTCCCTAAACCACTACCATCTCATTTGAAGATTAGGTACTGAATAGTAGTGCAACCATAACCAGTACTAGATTTGTACAGGTACTCTTTTTTTAGAGGAGAATACTCTTGGACAGGTTCTGTTGTGATAGGAGCCTCCTGTTCAGGCATCGTGGTACTGCCATCATCCCTGGGCTTTGGACACAGAATTACCCAAATTCTACCAGCTGTTTGTCATCCATAGGTCCTTCTTTGCTCAGTTTATTGCCTTACTGCCACGAAGAGGAGGAGGCACAATAGAATAGAATTAACAAGGGAATAACAGAGATAACAATAAGCTGATTAAAGGTAATATGCAAGAGTAAGAGAAGAAAAAAGCTACTGTAGTTCTCAAAGGAGGTGGCAAAAGCAGTAAAGGAGAAAACAAATAGCTTTCAGAAAATACATGAAGACCCAAAAGGTGGTGGACAGGGAGGTATATCTAGAGAAACAAAGGGCAGCAGAAAGAAAGGTAAGGACAGCAAAGGCTCAAACTGAGGAAAGGATTACCCAGGTGCTGAAGAATGAGGATAAGACTTTTTTCAGGTATATGAGCAAGAAGAGTAAGACAGGGAGCAGTCTAGTGAATATTAGGAGATGGGGTTGTGTCTGTGCAGAGGAAGACCAGGAAAAAAGTTAGAATTCTAAATGAATACTTCTGCTCATTATTCACAGTGAAACAGGGGAATGGGCCAACATCCATTAACAGGCACAAGTCCATTTACAGAAAAGAGAGTCCACTGTGGGTTGAAAGCCTTAAGGGAAAACAAGGTGATGGGTCTGGGCAAGATCCACTCAAGAGTACTTAAGAAACTGAGCACCATACTAGCTGCCCCTCTAGCAACAATGTTTAATACCTCATCGGAGATGCAAGTGGTTCCAGAGGAACAGAAGTGGGCCAATGTGGCCTCTCTGCATAAGAGTAGCAGCATGGAGGAGGCCAGCAATTACAGACCAGTCAGTCTTACATCAGTAGTGGGGAAGTCAGTAGCATGACTGCTGAGAGAGAGACTGATGGAGTACTTGGAGACACATGGACTGCAGGACCACCAGCAGCACTGCTTCAAGGGGGTAGATCATGTCACACTAATCTCATACATTTGTTTGACTGGATAACTAGGGATGTGGCCTATCTAGACTTCAGTAAGGACTTTGATACTGTACCCCACAGAAAGCTGAATAAGAAATGTAGTAGCTTGGGGTGGGCGAGAAGGTGGTATGCTAGATTAATGATAGGAGACAGAGGGTGGTGATGAACAGTAGCCACTAAGAGTACAAGACAGTGACCGGCGCAGTGCCACAGGGATCGGTACTGGGCCCTGTCCTCTTCAATGTCTTCATAAGTGACATTGCTAAGGAAGTGAAGGGGAAGGTGTGTTTGTGCAGATGGCACAAAAAATCTGCAACAGGGTGGACACCCGGAAGGGGATGAAGAGAATGCAAAGGGATCTGGAGAAACTAGGGGAGTGGTCTAGGGAGTGGCAGCTGGGTTTCAGTGCCAGAAAGTGTAAAGTCATGCCCCTGGGGCTAGGTAGCCTAGGGACCGCATATAAGATGGGGGTAGGTACTTAACAGTTACCAAGCAAGACAGGAATCTTGGAGTGATTATATCTTGTGATCTCAAGGGGGCAGGGCAGTATGACAGGGTTGTAGGCAAGGCAGGCCATATGCTGGGATGCATAAGGAAGGGGCTCTCTAATACAAGAAGGGAGACAGTGTTGCCTCTATAGCATTCAGTGGTGCGACCCCAGCTTGGGTATTTCATTCAGTTCTGGAGAATGCACCTCTGAAAGGACATTGATAGAGTGGAGGCAGTTCAGAGGAGGGCTACCAAAATGGTGTGGGATTTGCAAGAGAAATCATATGAGGAAAGACTGGGAGCTTGGCATGTACTCCCTGGAGAAAAGGAGAGCAAGAAGGGACTGATTGAGACCTACAGTATAAGTACCTCACAAGGGTGAAGAAAGGTCAGGGGGTTCTCTTTCAAAGGAGGAGGAGGAGCACCAGTACACTGAGGCATACTATGAAACTTGGGGGTTAAGAAGGATGTGAGGAAATACTTCTTCACCGAAATGGGGGTAGATGCCTGGAAAAGCCTACAGAAGAAGTGGCAGAGGCAAAGATAGTGGGGAACTTCAAAAGTGCGTGGGATAGGCAGATGGGTCTTATAAATGGAGTTAAGGGAGAGGAGAGGGTTACCTATGACCAAGTAGGATCCAAGGTGTAGTGTTAGGAAAGGAAAACAGAGCAGGCAAGAGGGGCCTACCAGTACTTTTCTGCAGACTCTTTTTATGTTTCTATTAACCTGTTACTTGGATTCACCAAATGGTACATGTTATGGTTTACATGCTTTTTGCTTTGTCTGGGACACTTTATTTATTTATTCTTTGTTAACCAGGTATGGGTAACTTAAACAATGTTATGTTTTCTCATGCTGTTTTTACTGCTTTTCATGTGTGCAGCAGCAAGAGGTTTTGGTGTAGGGAGTGAGGGGCCAGAGCACTAGGGATGTTGATTTTGACTGTTATCTCTTCAGATAAAGAATAATCTGCTTTAAACAAATGTCTGTCCAGCATGCACTCCTTCCAGTCTGGTTTTATGTCCATCCATCCCAACCCTCCTGCCTCACTCTTGCTGTCTCTCTCTCTCTGAGCTTGCTGTCTCCGCTAGCTTCCTTTGCCCCAGAACCTTTGTATCCTCCCCAGATCCAGCTATAGAGTCTGGGGTGGATCAGAGGGACACTAAGAGACTGAAAACAGAAAACAGAGAACTGTGGGTGCCGCTGTGAGTGAGGTGTTTCTCCCTGTAGGAACATTCTGATGGAATTTTAGGTTGAAAACATTTGTGCTGGGTATGCCCACATGGTATGGGTACAGGGGAAGGTAAATGGAAATTGTGTTGAATGCTTTGTTTTCCCCCTTTCGGGCTATAAACTGTTTACGGTATTTGATTGTTGGATGGGAACATTTTACAAAATGTGCCTAAAAGAGCCCATTTATTAAGTAAATTGTCTACTCCGGTGCTGAGTTCTGTACCAGTAGAAGAATAAAATGCCTCTGAGCCCCCTGTATAGCAAAATATACTGTAAAGGTATCCCAATGTCACAGACTCCATTGCTGCACTAATGTTAGACCATATGGTTAATATGAAATTCTATAGCTGGTACATTACATTGATTTCATTGACATTACAGAGCATTTTAAGACTGAAGTCCATAAGCTCGCAACTTAAAACCTACGAATAGCCTTTTATTCCTTTGCCAATACAATACTGATCCAATTTTAATTTAAATTCAGATATAGTTTTACTTTCAACCACCTCACAGAGCAGTGCATTCCATAGTTGAGTTACTCTGTTATTAATCCAGTATCCTCTAATTTATATTTGTTCTTTCTTTGACCAGTTGATGGTTACGTGCTCTTGTATTATGACTATGGTCCCTTTGCTCCAAACCCATGCTATCCCAAAGAAAAGAATCTGTGTGGGCCTTATACATCAGACACATATCCGCCACTCATCCTTTGGTACTCCAGTGTGTACAGCCCCAATGAATTTAACCTTTGATCATAACTCTGTCCCTCCAATCCTCTAACCATTTTAGTAATCCTCCTCTGAACTCTCTCTAGCAATCCCACATCCTGTCTTTTACAGGGTGCCCAAAACTGCACACAATACTCCAAGTGGGGCCTCACAAGTGCAGTATACAAAGGGATTACAACTTCCTTTTCTTTACTATTACTATGTTTTTTAATACAGCGCACAATACCACTAGATTTTGTTACGGTCTTGCTACAATGTGTACTAAAATCCATGTTATTACTAATGTTAATACCCAGATCTCTCTCATCTTTTGAGACCTTTAAAACTATACCTCCCAAATTATATTTAAAGAGTTTATTTGTAATACCAAAATGCATAACAGAGCATTTATCTGTATTAAATACAGATTGTTTTTGGGATGCCCAGATTTCCAGGTTATTAAGGGCTGATTGCAAGATTTTGTGATCTGCCATGCTAGTCACTGGACCCCCTAGCCTATTATCGTCAGCAAGTTTGGCTTACCAAACCTCTTTGTCAGCCTGCATGGTTGATAAATAAAGATTAAAAAGGCAGGGTCCCAGCACAGATCCCTGGGGAACACCACTAGTCACACAGGAATTTGCTGAGGATTCTCCCCTCACACATACCTTCTGGCTTCTATTTGCCAACCAAGCCCTAATCCATATTGCAGTCCAGTTTGGAAGTTCCAGCTGTAGAATAACTTTAACTAGCTCCTCATGAGGAACCTTATCAAAGGCCTTTGCAAAGTCAAGATAGATGACATCAACTGGGATGTCCCTATCAATGGACTTGCTCACCTTATTATAAAATTCCAGTAAATTTGTCTGGCATGATCTCTCTTTTCTAAACCCGTGCTGGGATCTATCTACCTTATATAATTTTTCAAGGAAGTCTGTAATAAACTCCTTTATTATTCCTTCCAGGATTTTTCCCAGCACAGAGGTCAGGCTTATAGGCCTACAGTTGGACACCACTTGTCATGATCCTTTCTTATGTATGGGGATTACTACTGCTTGGCGCCACACAACTGGGACCTCCCCTGTTTCTATAGATCTTTGAAGCAAGTATGTCACAGGATCTCCCAGGACTTCCGCTAATTCCTTTAACATCCTAGGATGGATTCCATCTGGTCCCTGTGCCTTATTCTGTTTAACTTGCTTGGATCTTGTGAGTACATTGGCTATTTCTATCTTATAGCTGGAATTTTGCTGTAAAGTGGCAGTGACATCTTGGCCAGAAGGTGGACAGACATTAAAAACTGTGGAAAAATAATTAGTAAATTCCTCAGCTAGTGTCACATTATCGGTTATGTTCTCCCCAGCATTAGTTTTAAGGGGTCCTATAGAGGTATTTTTCCCTTTTTTACAATTTATATAGGTATTTTTTTTATATGTCGGCCAACTTTCCTCAGTATTTATCTTCTTAGCATAGTGATAGCGTTTCTGTTTCTCCTTAATTTGTGATTTAACTAATGGGGTTAACCATGGTGTAGGGACATTCTAATTTACCCCATTATATTTATTAGTAATGGGTACATACCTTTGGACCAAATTTAATAATTTATTAGCTGACTTGCCCCATATTTCAGCAACTGAGTGAACCAAAAATCAGATTTCCAATCCCAGCATTCAAGTACATGCCTCACAGATTCAAAATCAGCTCTGTTGTACCTTTGGAGTACTGTTGTATCAGTACATTTCCCGCTTGCTTCTACATACTGAAAATTAATGATGGAGTGGTCACTAGATCCAAGTGGGGGGTTAATGTTACAATCTGTAATGTTCTCACCAATGTCACTTAGCACCAGGTCCAGGATATGGTGCCCCCTGGTGTTAGAGACAACAAATTGGTCTATATTAACTAAGCTGAAAGTTTTCAGATATCTTGATTCTATGCCCGAATTTGCCTTTAATAATTCCCAGTTTATACCTGGGAGATTAAAATCCCCCACCAGAATAACATTCCCCGAAAGGCTGAACTGTTTAATGAAAGCTAGGATATCCCCTTCCACTTTTTGCTTGGTGGATGGTGGCCTATATAATACTCCAAAATTTATTATGATTGATTTAGGGGGGCTAATCTTAACCCAAAGGGTTTCCAAATCTGGCCAACTAGTTATGTCTACTTGTTCTGTAACTAACATGGGGGCTAATCTTAACCCAAAGGGCTTCCAAATCTGGCTAACTAGTTATGTCTACTTGTTCTGTAACTAACGTGTCCTTTATATACACTGCCACCCCCCTTTTGGTTTGGGATTGATCTTTATTAAAAAGTGTATACCCTTGAATTTGTTTGTCCCATGTATCCTCAGGTTGCCACCATGTCTCTACCACAGCACAAACTTGGATATCCTGACTAGTTAATAATACTTGTAACTCATCAAATGTGTTATTTAAGCTTCGAGCATTTAGGGACATCAATTTTCACTTTGTGCTTAAATTATCTGGGTTTTGTACCCCCTCGTCCACCCTCTTGTGAAGTTTAAATGATGGTGAATGGTCTCTTTTAAATGTTGTGCCAGTACCCGTTTACCCATTTTATTGAGATGTAAGCCATCCCTTCCAAATAGGTGTTCCCTCTGGAATTTCTGCCAATGATCAATGTAGAAATAACCTTCTCTTGCAGTCCATCTTTTAAACCAGCCATTTAATCTATAAATTTATTGGTTTATTTTGTTGCTTGCTTTAGGAATTGGTAAAATTCCAGAGATCCAAACTTTGCAGCCCCTGTTTTTTAATGCTTTGCCTACTTCTTCGAAGTCCCTCTGTATGCCTGTTATCTCTCTTTTTCCTGTGCCATTTACCCCCACATGTAATACAGTAGTTGGTGTATGGGTGTTCTCAGGTAAACCTGGGAGGAGATTTATTATGTCACCAATGCCAGCCTTGGGAAGTACACTAACAGTTGTGTATTCGTTATGATGCTTACACAAGATGCCATCTGTGTTACGTAACATGGAGTCCCAATAAATAATAAATCTTTATTTTGCCTGGGGACACAGATTGAATTTGACTGCTCTTGATCAATATTTTCAGTGCTTGTGCAAATGTAACTTAAAGGGTTAGCATTGGTGCTTGTGCAAATGTTATTTAAAGGGTTAGTGTTGGGTTCCTGGTCTTCTGTCTGTGTTGCCACAACATCCTCCTCTAGGACAAGGGCCTGGAATCTGTTTGGGGTTAAAATATTGGATATTACAGGTCTTGTTTATTTATTTATTTAGTTTTTGTTTACCAGATAGGTGCACAAGACAGTACATTGCTTATTTTCAGGTACAACCAGGGAGAAATACAAACATCAAACAACATTAGCATGGTGTACAGTTGCAAAGAAGTAAGCAGTAAATGGCTAAAGAGTTCAGTAGCGCAAAACAGCTAAGCACAATTTACTGTAAGTACAACTGAAATGGGACAGACAAATTATATGAACAGTACAAGTGCGTCAGGTACAGGAGCATCTGTCGGAGGAATGTAGGAACTCTGGTAGCTCACTCTGAAATGTACATGTAATTGAGTGAGCCTAAAGTTAGGTGGAAGTGAGTTCCAGAGCTGTGGTACAAGGAAGAACAGAGCCTGCTCTCCCATATTTGTACAGCATTAAGGAACGAATGTGTGATAAGTCGACCAGATCTCTAGGGGTATGCCTGATAAGGTGAATGAACATGTCAGTAAGGGCAACATGCTAGTCTGACCTAATAATCTTGTCAAGTAGTACAGCCTAGGGTATGTAGCCAACATGAGGTTGGAGATAGTCACTGTAGGATCGTATAAAAAGA
The DNA here is from genome assembly GCA_016271365.2 of Neoceratodus forsteri. Lineage (NCBI taxonomy): Eukaryota > Metazoa > Chordata > Ceratodontiformes > Ceratodontidae > Neoceratodus > Neoceratodus forsteri. The sequence continues at coordinate 279,579,718 of JADMNL010000026.1, read as the reverse complement.
ACAGTAGTGAATTAGTCTGGTCACGGATAAGGCATAATGACAAATGTCATTAGAAGTGGTGTTATATTTGTTTTAGTTACATTGAGTCACCTGAGGAAAAGATACAAGACTATAAGTGATGCTTGCAAAGAAATAGAGAAACCTAGACTTTGATAGCCGATAAGGGCAGCTTGGCCCACCCAGTCTGCTCATTTCCCTACCTTTTGGATAAGTTGCAGATCCTAGTTAGCCAACAGCCTACTTCCTCGTACCTCCCACTAGAATTGCCTTATGTCTGTCCCATGCATTCTTAAATTCCTCCACCGTTTTTGACCCCATGACCTCAGAAAGGCCATTCCATGTGTCCACCACCCTCTCCATGACAAAATACTTCCTCACATTGCCCCAGAGCCATCCCCCCATCTTCAGATTGTGCTGTCTTGTTATTGCACATCTCTTTTTCTGAAAGATACTACCCTCTTGGACTTTGTTGCTTCCCTTGTGGTACTTGAAAGTTTCTATCATGTCCCCCCCCCCTTTCCTCGAGGGTATACATATTAAGCTCTTTTAGTCTATCTTCATATGGTGTCTGGTGTAGACCCTGCACCATTTTAGTTGCCCTACTTTGGACTGCTTCCATCCTGTCTATGTTCTTGCAGAGATGGGGTCTCCAGAACTGCACACAGCACTCCAGATGGGGTCTCACCAATTGTCTGTACAGAGGGATAACAGCTTCCTGTTTTCTACTGGTGATGTTTCTCCCTGTGCATCCCAGCATCCCTCCAGCCCTCCTTACTGCCTTCTCACATTGTTTACCTACATTTAGGTCATTTAATATGACTACCCCAACGGCCCTTTCCATTTGTGTTGTTGTTAATACCCCCCTCCCATTGTGTAATCTTCCCTTGGGTTTTTGTTACCCAGATGCATTACTTTGCACTTCTTTGCATTGAATCTAAGCTGCCATACTTTTGACCATTCCTCCAATCCTGCCAAGTCCCTTCTCATCCTTTCAATTCCCTTGTGCATCAACACTGTTGCAGATCTTTGTGTCATCTACAAAGAGGCATACTTTTCCTTCCAGTCACTCCACAATGTCACCTATAAAGACATTAAAGAGGACCGGTCCCAGTACTGAACCCTACTACTCAGTCAAAGAAATCTATTAAAGTCATCTGACATGACCTTCCTCTTGTGAATCCATACTGCCTTGGGTTCTGTGTCCCGTTGGCCTGTAGGTACTCAACAGTTCTTTCTTTTAGAAGTGAGTCCATCATTTTCCCTACCACTGAGATTAAACTAACAGGTCTGTAGTTTCCTGCCTCTGCCTTGCTCCCACTTTTGTGAAAGGCAATTGTATCTGCCCTCCTCCAGTCCTTAGGTACCACACCATCCTCCCATGATTTGTTAAAAAGGGTAGTCAGTGGTGCCAATAGTTCTCCCCTTAGTTCTTTCAGAATTCTGGGGTGAATCCTGTTAGGCTCCATTGCTTTATCCATCTTCAGGGACCCTGGTTTTCCATTTTTACCAGTCACGCCGGTAACAATCACGGAATCCTGCTTGGTTTGCGGATTTTGAATTCTTGTACCGGTGCCTCACGGAAATTGCATGTCACTGCACATAATCTCTAAGATTTCAGCAGCTTTTTAAATTTGTTTTAATTTTCTCTTTCTATGTCCCCTTCTCACAACATCAGTCTCCACTTTTCAGAGATCCCTAGGCTGGGTATCATGTAGCTTCAGCCCCAGGTAATGCCCAGGAGCTCCTGTGGTCCTGCCCCTATCCTGCCTGGATTGTACCCCACCAGGTGGGAAGGGAGGGGAACCTAGGTCACCCATCCACACTTCCTTAGTGTGTGTCAGGCAGCTCAGTGGGTCCCTCCTGGAGCCTGGTTAAGAAGTCTGGGGCACCCGGGTCCCTTCTGCCAGTGGCCAATGTGGGGTGATTGTTCCTGGTTTTCTGGTCTCTGTCTCTGAGGGCACTGGCACTAGAGGAGATCCAAGGAGGCAGGTCACATAGAGACATGCCACTGCTCCAGATCCTGGCTAGGGTCCTCCCCTCCTGATCACTCTGCAGCACCATTGCATCACCACCTGTGGTCACACAGGTGGTGGTAAAGCAGCAGGACCTGCAGCCCACCCTCCCCGGAGGAGGAGGGCAGTCCCCCAGGTGCTCGATCCTACTCCCCTGGCCAGACCTCCAGCAACCCGAGTTCGCTTCTGACCCTGGGTTGCTGGCA